>JAACJA010000006.1:1200000-1938266 GCA_017140755.1 Calonectria hongkongensis
CATGCTAAAATCGACAGTGTACTCAGAAGCAGAGGGTGACTCAATACAGAGACGGACGATGCGACCCCATATTGCCGCTGTTTCCGCGTCGAAAAACTCCTGAAAATTGTTGGTATCCATCAGGCGATTGAAGCCACCGATTGTGTCTTGGTCTTCAAAGTGAGGCCTCAGCTCGGACAGCTTCGGCAGATCGTATGTATCTTCACGGAGCGCTTTGATCGTGCGATAGACTTGACGGCTCTCGGTTGAAGTGGTACCATCTCGGGGTCTGTGGTAGGTCAACTCTGCAGCTTGGGTAAGGACAAGGGAGTCGAATGAATCCTGAACACGTGTATAGAGCTGACGTCGAATAAGACCTCGGGTATTTAAATGGGAGATGCGACAATCTCCGAGATCGATTGCGTAGTCTTCGGCAGAATCATTCCAGAAGATTTGAAGCCTGTTTGATTGCCGCATAAGACTTTCAGCCAGTGGTGCTAGCCTTTCATGCTGGATTGTCATAGTGAGATATTTATCCCAGTGAACTTTCTGATAAAAGTTGGTCCCTGGGGGGTATTCGTGTCTTCCAGGCGACAGAGACCGGAATTGGCTCAGAATAGACATTGCAATACTTCGCACTGGCGACCACGGTTGACTCTCTGCCGACGTCAAGATGTGAAGGGATTCTTCTGTTCCTGTCCGGCCAGTGAGCTTGTCAGCCAAAGGGAAAGACGTGAACGCGTGCAGTGCTGCCTTGAAGTAGAGCAAGGTAGGCTCCGAGGCACAATCGAGTCGACCCAAGACTTGGTCAATGGTGAATCGAGCGTAGAGACCTCGATTGTCGATCCTGATTGCGGGGTGAAAACCCTTGCGCTTCCAGCTAAAGTACTCACTAAGAGGCACAATAATACTTCTCCGATTAAAGTTGTTGCGATTTCGTAAAACAATATGGCTTGTCAGTCCATAGAGAGCACCGATGTCTTGATTTGGGTCAATCTCGGACCCAAGTTGTCTGCAGCCAAGCAACCCATTCAGGCCGACACTGAACTGGATCTCCAGACGCTTCATCTCTACTGACAATCGGCCGGTTCCGGGTTGAAATATGGTGAGCCGGTTGGCGTGTTCAAAGCCGTCGAAAATCCCTGCAATGAGTTCTCCAACTCTGGAATCCAGCTCCACAAGGCTGCTGCCTACTTTTTGATGGTTCTTGTTTCGTGAACACAGACGAGTGCGAACATCAAGCGTCCAATTTGTGTTTAGCTGGTCCCACATACGTGTCGTCTTGCGCATCTCAAGCAACCCGGACTCCAGGTTTAACCAGTGAACGCAGTCATCAACGAGAGTAGCCGGAAGATCGTAAGCCCCTGAAGGTGACTTGAAGATGTCGCGGGATACATGTTCCAGCAAGCGGTTGTTAAATATTGCTCGAACGCGAACTTTCCCATCTGTGAGGCCAATGTGAATTTGATGCCGATCAATTTCGTTCATGACTTGGTATTGACTACCAATGAGGCTTGAAGGGCGGGTGAGCAAGTGCTGTTTACCAAAGAGCTCCTGAATTGTGGGATCCCTTCGTATCTCCGGAGGCAGTCTGCCCAGTGGTTTCCCATCGACCATCAAGTGCCCTTGGATTAGGTGATAGTGGACAGTCTGCGATGCGGCCCACCGTGTGGTAAGTGTTCTCGAAGTGACCCACCAGTCGTGAGGAGATTCAAGAAATTTCCACGCCGTGAAGGTCTTCCAATTTGAAGACCCAGCTCCAATCCATGTCTCGTTGACAAGTTCTCCCAGCGTAGCAAAGTCCGACTCTACCCATTTTTTTATGTTCTTCCTGTTGGCATAAGACATTTGTAAGTCGTGAATAAGAAGCCGTTTCGATGAAGGTCCAAGTTCATCAAGATTCACCAAGATGTTCTCTTGCAGGGCAATAGATGCACGAAGAAAGAATCTCAAACTCTGACAGTTGAACAAGTCAGAGCCTATTGGCGCATGTAAAAATGTCTGACGACAAAGTAAAGCCGCTCTGAACGCATAATTTGCGGCAGTCCGAGCAACCTCGGCATCAGCAGTAGATCTGACGACGTTACGCAGGTGGGAGATCCAACCCGAAGTGATGGTGTGGATCTTGTCGATCGGCCGTCGGGTATGCGCACGCAAGCTGTCTGGACAGAGGTGGTATAGCCGCAGGCTGAATGTCACAAGGATACTCATGGATTGGACTGCTCGCCAGTTAGAAGCCAAGGCATCGAGTCGATCATTGAGCCGTTCGCAAAACTTCAAGCAAAATGCTTCATCCTGGAACCAACCATGGGTTTCGCGCAGTATGGTTGATTCCTGGCCCCTTGGCCCAGCCTGAAGGGCAATGTGGTTCAAGAACTCCATTGCCGTTTCGCTCCTATGATTCAAGTTCATCGCACTGAGTTCAACAAGCAGCTCTGGCCACCGTCGACGTCGTCCGGAAACGATCCGCTGAAATGCAGAAAATTCCCGAGGGGAAATTCCTGGGGGGCTATTGGGTGCGTTTGCCGCGATCTGATACGAGGATGGACGAAACACCTTGTCAGTGGTGTCATGCAGTTCCACATCTCGGTATGGATCGAGGACAGACTTGGGCAACCAAGAACCGAGGAGGTGCTGGAACCAGGGAATCTTGGGAATATCGCGAAGCCAAACCTTATTGACATTGTCGTAGAGATAAAATTGGGGCCCAAAGGGGACGAGAACCTCTTTTATGCTGCTGGGTAGTTTGAGGGACTTGTAATGGGTGTGTAAGAACGACTTTGTCTGAGAGGCCATTGTCAGTGACCAGCCATCGTTGTTGGAGCGACACCAAAACGGCTTAAGCTGTTCGAAACCTTCCAGTATAAGCGGAGCGCTTTGGGAAGCAGGCATGGAAGTAGGTTGCGTGCCCAATAACACCAGCCGGAATACGGTTTCGCGATAATCTGCGAGATACTTTGGCATCATCAACTCAAAGACAATGGAGGCTCGTTCAGCGACAAGGTTCAACGTCTTTTCTGAAGGGAGAAACTCCTCATGCAGGTTAATCTTGAGTCTTTTGCGACGGCGCCACTTCCAACATCGCGTGCAGCCCTTAACATCTTTGGTGCCATCCACCAGATGAGTGCATGTGCATGGATACCCGTGTATCTCTTCCGACAATTGGTTGTATTCTGCCATCAAATTTTCGAGCTCTGAAATCTTTTTGTCTCTTGAGGTGGCGGAGGCATCATCGATCTCGCCTCTTAGGCGCCTCATGTCCCTTCCTGCTTTGTCAGCATTAACATACTTTAGGGGGAATGAGAAGTGCGTATTCGGGTCATCTAGAATAGAACCGTGAGACGGAAGGTGGGAGTCGATGCGTGAAGCCAGGTACTCTTGGATAGCACTCAAACGAGCCATTTCATGTTCAGTGAGCAGGCAAAGTACATCAAGGCTTTGAGGAACAAATATGGGATGATACTTGGCCAAAAGAGGACATGCTCTCACGGCAGCAGCGTCCATGTACATCCACATCTCGAACAGCCGCAGCAGACGACGGCTCATGAGAATATCATCATCATTGTACACTTTGGATGTCATTGTCTCGTAGTGCCGAAGCATGCGAGCCAAGTCCTGGCACTCAGTTTCTGGGCTGATAGAAGGATTCCGGAGCCGGGCTGCCATGTCGGCATCGTAGTCAACAAACTTTGCGTAACGGTTTGAGAGTTGATTGACTTGAGATACAGTACCTTTATCCAAAGAAAAGCTAATCTTGGATGCTGTGCGAGACTGAGGACCCTGTTGTTGAACAAGGCTGAAGAGAAAGTCACGGCTGTTGGGGAGCTTCAGAACAAGGTCTTCATCGGCAGCTCGCTGCGGGAGACGAGGAATGCGTCGGATAGTGGTCCTCTTGTAGCGATTCCATGCAAGCGAAACAGCTTCTCGAGACGTTTGTAGAATGACGGAAAAGCCATCACGAGTTGCTGTAAAGAGGTCGTTGTAAGCCTCGAGTGCTTCACCAGAGGAAGCAATGTCTCAGATTCGAGCTTGGCGAGGCGACGGCTGAGCTTGGCTTGGAGCATGATTGTGTTTTCCGGATGAAGCTTTCCAGAAGCATCTTCCAAAAATTTAGAAAGGACAGTACACATAAGAAATTTGAAGTAGATGCGGGCTACATTTTCGTCCCCAAGCAGCTCGACAAGGATGCGTCTTGTGGCGACACGCAGGACCAGCCAATACGCAGACCGGCGCCAGGGCACCTCTCTCTCGCCCAGAACCACGTCATCCCGCACGCGCTTTTGGACGACACGAACGCTGATGGTGTTGCCGAGACCCTCGAGCAAAGACATGAGCATCTCGCTGATGAGAGCCGAGCTAGGACAATCTCGCCTCTCCACAACTTGTTTACGATTCTTGTTCGCGCGGGCCGCAAATCTGTCAAAGGTCTCGGCGCTCGCCTGCTCCAGCAAATCGGCGAGATGATTCTGGAATGACGGGTTGTCGAAATGGTTGATTGAAATGGAAACAGCGCGTCCAGGAAAATCCCAGGTGAGGGCATGGTTTGCCTGGAGAACCTCTTTGGCCGGGGCCGCGGTATTGAAGGTTTCGAAGATGATGTCGCTGCCACCAGAAGTTAGTTCAGATCAGAGACAGGTTGCGAAGGGTACATACTCGTCTTGCCGGTGAATCAACAACGCCGCATTCTGCCTGGCAATGTGCACCACCAGCCACTCGCCGCCACCATCATTGGCGAGGCGCTCAAACGCCTGCAGTAGGTCGGGCTTGGACAAATGGCCTTGGTTCAAGACGCGTGCCACCCGAAGAGACTCCGTAAGGGCATCCCTGACAGGCCCATGGAGGCGGGGGCAGCTGTCGTGGAGCGTGGTACACGCAGATAAAAGTCGCTCCCCGAGGCTCAGTCGAAGTGAGATTTGGTCATCGTCGCTGGACTGTGGGAGTTTCGGTGGGAGCACCAAATGGTAAAACAAGGTAGCCAGGTGGTCCTCGGGAGGACTAGCCATGGTTGGACGCGCCCAGCGAGAGTATCGCGGACAGAAGGACGGTTGTGGAGTTGCAGGCAAATAGAGTTGGTGAGAGAGATGAAGGCAGTAGTGGCGAGAGCAAACGTTGAGCCTGAAGTCGAAATCGAAGATGTCGAAGATGGGATATAATTAAGATGGTGGTGGAAGAGGAAATCGAGCAGACGTAGACGAAAACACAAACCAAACATGCAGCAGGCCTCTTGCATAAAATCAGGCCTCCTGCATATCGCCTGTCAAGGCCTGGCAGTGACAGTGACAAGCAAGAATATCCCGGCGGAATAGTAAATCCTTAGCTGTTTGTGTCACATCACAAGAAACCTCACTTGCTGCGCCACAGGGCAGACGTGGGAAACGAGAAGAAGTTGCAACAAAATAATCAACATTGTGCATCTACATAATACACCTCAACGGCTTGCTTAACCTTCTTGCTATGTTCTGCCTAAAGTCAACCCACATTCGACCTGTTAGACTTTCTGAGCCGACTCACTTCGACGAATCATTCACGCGAAAAAGATCTGATTCTGCGACGTTGATAATTAATCTTGCACTTAATGCGCATGGTGCTTTTCTAACCTAGCCTCAACTGTACATGCCTAAAATCTCCCCCACTACACTTCGATAAATACCATCAGGGTCAAACTTCTCCCTCACAGCCTTGAATCGAGCGAGGTGCTACAACGGTCAGTCGCTACGTTCGGTCAAGCCAAGTGCGTAAATACATACCTCCGGATCCAAATTCTTGACTGATCTCTGGAACACGTCCCGAGTGTTCTTCGTCCAATGCGGCCGACAGGGAAACTCATTTACCAAGGTGTTGGCCAGGTTAATGTCTACCTGATTGTTAGTATCTTCCTTGCTTATTAAAAACATCTAACCCACAAAATTCTTCATTGTATCGCTTGTGATCGCCCACTGTTGGTCTGTACGAAGGGAAGTCAAACATGATGGTGCCATTGCTCCAGTCTTGGCCGTCGGCAGTGTCGTACGTCGACTGGCCGAGAAAGTCGTAGTGAGGCTTGCTAAATTTAATATTAATTCCGCTCCTGTAGGTCGATGTCATGAAAATTAATTTCTTCGCCTCGGCATCAAACAGCTCGCGCACTCTCTTGAGCATCTCGTTTGCTCGAGTAACGGGGAATGCCAGCTCCAGAGTGTACCCACGGAGATCGTATTCCCATTCAGCTTTCTGATCAGGGTATAGTCCGCCAATGAGGACATCATAATTATACCCATACACTGGCCACTCTGTGATCTCCTCATTAGTAGTCTTGTCGTGGAAGTTGGGCTTCTCCCATAAGCCAAAGAAGATTTCTTCCGCAAGCCAGTTTGATGATGGCAGATATTTTCCACTGTCAAGAAGAGTGCGTGCAGCAATTCCCTCGAGTTCAGTCACGGAAAACGTCGACTGAAATCCCTCTTGGTCACTCTCCCCTACGGCCACCGAGTCGTAGTAGCGCCAATGAAACTTGCGCTTATATGGCCACCACTTGAGTTTTATTAGAATTTCTGTTGCTTAAACTTCGCGGGAAACATACCCAAAAATTAGCTGTAAGATACGGAGATATCATTCCATATATGTCTCCATCAAGGACGTCAGCCTCATCCAACCTGCCTCAAGTCAGACGCGTCATAAAAGAACATGTTTGAATCACTTACGTTTTTTGCATAGCCCAGACCTTTGTCTCTGGGTACACTTTCATCTTGATTTGAGCAATGATTCCGAGCAATCCAAGAGATGTCGAAGCAGCCAACCAGTCGTCATCCGATTCGTCGCGCTCAATGTGTCGAATTTCTCCTTTGCCATCAATAATGTCCATTGCGAGTACTCCGCCGACAACAACTGCATCCTCTCTTAGAGAGGTACGATGCGCTCCCATGGCAATGCTCCCTCCGAGACTGATGTTCCAATTGACAAGCCCCGTCCCAATGTTGGCACCATTCTCGTGAAGATACTCAGCCAACTGAAAGAACGTAACCCCAGCCTCGACCATGACCGTTCCTGCATCCATGTCCAAGTCCCAGATATTGTTTACGAACTCGGTGCGAATAATAACAGTCTCATCATCGGAGCATTGGGTATCATACCACATATGACCTTTGGCCCCGGCGCGCACCTGGAGACCCTTGCTGGCTGCATCTTTTACAAGATCGACAATATTATCAACGCTTGTTGCATTGTAAACTGCAGTAACATTATAGCAGGCCGGATGTCCTTCGCCATCGAATGTGTTAAACTCAAAGGCAGAGGATAGGCCACCAAGGGCGGAGACCGCCAGGATGGAGTGGAAAAGTTGCATATTTCCCATTCGCCGATGGCTTTCGGTGTAGTTAACCGCTATTAGTTCTAGAGGGTGTATTTATAACCCTCCTGGGCCAATTGGGAAGTGAATTATCACCAGCAACAGCGGTTTAACCACATGACCCATCGCCAAAATCGCATCCGAGGTTGCGACGGCCTCTGAATTCCTTCTGTATGCCTTGAGTATATTCAATTTGGTGTGCCCGACATGTGATAGATCGAGCTTCCCTCCGATGGTATTGCACTACTCCGCTCGTCTTCCCCGTGCGGGTGTGATGGGGAAACTCATTTGTGCATTTCCTATTAAGCCTGCCATTAAGTCTATTTACCCCTGCTCATCACGGGTTGAGCTGCCAACTTTTGACATTATAGCCAAGTCTAATAATACGCAAACTGCGGGGATGACCAGGATTCTTTGTGTCGATTACTAACTAGGCGATGGAGCGTTAACCGATGTACAGATCTGGAATGAATGAGGGGAAGTGTGCCGCTTCTGGGACGGACATCGTCTGTCCGCTCCAAATAGACGGCTCGGTATTTGGGATTGTTCCAAAGCTTGATGGTTGACTGTTTCCTCTCCAAACTTCATCATCTGCCCAAGAACGCCAAGAGGTACACCAGCGAAATCACGTGTGGGGAGGAGTTGGACCGTGATAGCCAATGACACAGCGCCGGATAAATTCGGCGGAACCTGCAAGCTCTCTGCGGAACGAGAACGTGAGCACGAGTACATGTAGAATTGACATATGCGGCATTTCCGGTAAGCCGATAAAATTGTGACTTTGTCCATATTCAGATAGAGTGAAGAGGAGCGCGTTCTATTTTGATAGGTGCTGTGTTTTACAGCCGCTTTTGAGGTCAGCTTGGACCAATCTTTCCAGAAAACACCGTTAGATCTGACATCAGAGGCATCAGAACTGTGGACCACGTTTTCCTTTTTTAAATCTGACGTTAAATGTTTTTTTCTGCTTCTAATTATTACAGTTTGGTTTATTGATTGACTGCTTGCTTCATCTTTGAGATCACTGAATTTCTTGAGGTGGCTAATACTGTGGCTGAAAATATGTGGCTGAACTCACCTAATCCGGTATAACTCGTTTTGCCAACTCACTTGCTTGTCGTGAATTAGGCACCAGGCGAGTTGTCAAGGTGGCTCCGGATCGTGAAATGTGAGACAAATCTCGCAGCCAGCAGCATGTCAAAAATAGCATGACACGAGTATCGTCCAGTGATAGTGAGGCGCAGGCCATACTGACCGCAGTCTGCTCCTTTCTCCATTGCGCGTGTGCATGGCAACAGTCAGATCCACCACCTTCTCCCTAGTTCCCAGAGCTGATAAGAGCCGGCCTCACCACGTACATATCTAGCGGGCCTCACAGCCTGCAGGCATGTCCGGTTCAGGGTAAGATCGTATGCGAATGCCTGAAACCCCCACACATGACCACCTGCCAAAAGACACGCGACGAGCCAGGCAGCGAGTGAAGGCCTGGAGAATGATAAATGACGCCCAATCGCCGCGAAGCCTCCAGCAGCCCGCAGCACCCGTCCAATGAGTGATAATTCAGCTGCTGGGCTGGGCAATGAACGCTGCAGTGCCGCGATCCGTGTGTTGGTGCTGCAGTGGCCCTCTCAATTGGATGACTGCAGCATCACAAGGTCAATAACGAAGGTGCCAGGCTTACGGATACGGATGCGTGACGTGCCACGTAGGCTACCAGCTCATTCCAAATGGCATTTAATGACACAGTATGCGTGTACTGTACGAACATTACCGTGCATTTCAACCTGGACGTGGTCAGAAGTGCTTTAGCTTCTTCGTCAAATGATTCCACAATTGCACAATTGCACAGTCTGACATCATGTTCTTGCTACCGTGTCATGAGGTTCGTGTGTCAATATAAATTCAGCCCATCCCATACCATCTGCGCAGGTATTTCAGTTAAATCCAAAATCGTCTATTATTCGTTTCCAAAACACACAACCTTTTGTTACTACTCTCAGCTTCAAATCGCCAACATGGGAGTCTACTGCGGCTGCAACGAGTGGTGCAATAACCCCTGTCATTGCACCTGCCATGGCACTGCCACCTTTTAAACACCGAGGATTCTCGACTTGGATGGAATATGGCTGTTCATTTTTGCGAGTATGTAGCATTGTCACCCACACATTTGTCACATTTCTAACCCTTTTTCAGGCAAGATTTATTACTTTGGAAGTTGATATTCACAACACGACTTGTTTGGTTGATCAGATGGCCGTTATACCCTTTTATCATTTGAACTTTAGAATAATTATACCACCATAATACATGAGATTCATTCTTGCGCTAGTTTCTCATAGCTCGTGACAACTTTTATCATCATTTTAACAGTGCAAACCACAAACATCCCGAGTATCGCATGTTAGCTTAGAGCCACAGGCTTCTACAAAGTCTATCTTACAAATTGACTTTGAGGTAACATAGTTAATTTTGAAAGGCATAGCCGTTATCTTACGTCCGCAAATGCCGGTAGTCAAACACGAATCAGCGAGCGACGCCGGGATTAATCTACATATGTTCAGATATCTAAAAGCAGATATAACGCTATCATCACGTGTCGCGCACTACTCCAAACAGTCAACTGGATCGCTTCTGCTGACCGTGGTTCCGACACGCGAGAACTGAATGTTCAAGCTGACGGACTGAATACCATTCATGGAATCGGAAAAGTTACTATAGACACACTACATGAGCACTTGCTGCCATTGAGGTAAAGGTTTTGGGGAAACTGGTCGTTGGTTGTGGTTGTAGCTAGAAAGGGTCAGTGTTATGCTGGTCTGTGGCTGTTTAACCTTGGAGCAAGATGATAAGACTACAAGTGACAAACTCATTGGAACGACAAAAAGGGGGCGCCCAAGGATAAAACCAAAGGTATTCTTGAAGTCCTGATTTCAACGATTTCAAGCTTTAAAAAAGCACATGGGCAAAAATTCCCAGTTTAGCTCAGGGTATCAGAGCATAACAGAGCAAATTTTGTGGTTGTTCGTCGCTGATTCCAACCATAGGGTAGGCTATTCACAAATCACCATGGCAGCCCAGCCACAAGTCGCGTCTTGGTTAGCTGACCCGCTGCAAATGGAGCAATCAGTACTGAGGAGTTTGATTGGAGGGACACGAGTTATTCCGGTCCGCCCAATGTAACCTCGGTAGAGTCTCGGTTAATATCAAAATATCTAAATCCTATTGGTTCAGAGGTCTAGTCGAGGGTTTGTCAGCGGATGCCAGAAGTCACGTCTGATCACAGCCCTTGGCCCTAAGGCGCCCACATTTAAGTAGATTGTGGCCACGACCCAAGCACATACGACCATAGCTCTTAGAAAATACGGGATCCCGTCCGCTCTCCCATAGTCAAGCTGAGAAGCGGTGAATTAGTACTCGGGTCGGTGACGACCGGGGAATCCTCGCTGTTGTATGTTTTTTGTTCGATGTCGCGTCTCTTTTTTTTAGTCTTTACTGGGCAGGATAAGCCATATATTTTACATCCGAAATTAAATGGATAGTGAATTGAGATGAGGGAAAACATAGAACCTCAACGCCTTGCAATGATCTTTCCAGCTTGTGTAGTCGAATCATCTTGTCGCTGAAGTTGTCAGTCAAAGTGTTGCAGTTGACAAATGGTGAACGCTCAACGAATCTAGTCCCCATCTTTGTCATTCAGACCTAAGAAACTTGTGACGCCTTTCTTTCACAGCTATTCTCTCTCAAAAAATTGTTCAGCTACAACATTACGGAGTCAATTGTTTTCAGTTAGCAGCACACGGGATCTTCTGCAATGTCACTCATGATTCGGTACCCCACCTCTGCCGTCCGAAGCCGCCTTGTTGACCCAATGCCCAACCGTCAAAAGCGCCTCACCAGGACTTAGTGGATTTGTTTACTCCATGGAGCCCTGGGAAATCGTGCTCAGAGTGCATTCTTACAAAGCTATTGAAATGTGATCAGACATCCTATTCGCCAACATGCGTACAACGCCAAGTCCAGACTCAGCTGGTCGATCGCCCATCATTGTGGCAAGGAATATCGTATGATGGGACGACAAAATTCATCTGCCTGCCTCTATGACCCAATGGCATTCAATAATTGACTTCGTGGCTTCTCATTCAGCTTATTCCCTCGCATTCTGCGGCTCATGCGGTGTTTTAACTATTGGGAATCCGAGGCGAGCTCACAAAACCATGCATTAGGTGGGCAAAGCGAAGGTACGATTTGTTGGATTGTTGTCAGACTTCCTATATTTGGTGGGGGCTAATTGTGGATTGGGAGACGGCTCCTAAAGCTATGAAGACAGGTTACTCGACGCGTGGACCATGGCAGGACCAAATTACACCCAATCTTCATTTCTCATTTCGGAAATTCACCATTCTTCACTCTGAATCGACCAAGGCTCTTCGCGAACCACCAATATGACTTTGGGAATTGACAACGAAGATGAGCTGAGAGAATTTCACTCCGCAATCTTCAATCCTAACGCAACTAACGGCTGGGTTCTTTTCAACTATGTTTCGCCCAAGCTGGTGCACTTTGAGGCCAGTGGTGAAGGCGATGCCGCGGAGGTCCAGCCTCGCTTGGGGGATGACCAAGTTCAATTTGGTCTGATCCGTATTGCCAACCCCCAAGCAAAAACTGAGAAATCTCCCTTTCGCGACATATTCTTCTGCTGGATGAGCCCCAAGGTTCGGATTGTTGAGAAGGGAAAAAAAGTTGCGTATTTGGGAGATGCAGAACACATGCTGCAGCCATTCCATACCAGCATTACGGTTCTCAACCGAGCCAAGTTTACCAATTCGATATAGGAAGCCCTTGTCAAATATTCTGAGTTGATTTGCCAATAAGAAATAGTCTGGCTGAACATTCCAACCCTAATATTGTTGGCCACGTCATTGCCTAAAGTGATGAGATGTGTATCGGTTTGAGAGTTACTTGTAAATAGGACATCAGCTCATGAGTAGCGCTTTTTGATGATGATTGGGCATGCCTTCATCTACATGATGGAGTTGAAGACGAGTGCATTGTGATGGATGCATATTGAGAATAGTGAGATTGGAAAGAATTCGCAAGGCATCCGAACCATGAGCCTAGATAATTCAATCGCTAAACTGACAAAGGCCCATATACGGGAATCGCTATGGGGTTGATCCAATGCATCATCGGCAAAAAGGAAGTGCTGTGGTGAATCTATGGATAGCATTGCCACTCCCCATCATATAGCCGCACTACCTGTCGCCGTTGTTGATAGGCAAGTTTCCATAGTCAGGGAGTCCCACCACATATTTCATTTCAGTATTGCATCTAATCTCACTCAACACAAGTGTTTGTCTCCTCACACTCCCGACAGAACGACTCATTTGCAATATAGCAATCGCTACAGTTGTTAGGGTGATCTTCGCACCATTCAACCGAACCGGGATAGTAATCATAGTCATGCTTATGCCCACCAGAATGTTTGGATTTCTTTGAGCCATGGTGTTTTGAACCGAGGCCTGCAGCTAGGCCGATAATTAAAACCAGGATGATAAAGGTACCACCAAACACGATAATTTTCTTTTTTCGGCTCCAGCCATCAAGCTTCTTCCGCAGGCCATCGATTGTGTGCATGGCCATAGATTTATTAGGAAACTTCTTTTCTGAGCCGTTGGCTCTATTATTGGGAGTAGATGTGTTTCCCGGAGTATTAGGGGGATTGCGGAGGTCCTTTTCGTTTGGTACAGGATCTTCTGTACGAAAGTAGCTTGGGCCCTGGTAGGTAGGAGGTGGGGGCATGGTGTTTGCGAAGACATTCTCAGTTGGCTGCATGGTTGCCATTTTGATAAGGGGAGACCGATGTTGGGATTATTTTTGGGTCAACTATCGTTAAAATCTGGGCGGTCTTTCTTTACTGCTTATAACATCGTAGTTTAATAATGCAGCTAAAATCATGATGCCTTGGACTTGCAAGGTGAGCTGAATAATGAAAATGGCTAGTCGAGTGCTAGTGGGAGTTGGGATCTAGAACTTATTGCTGGCGCTATTGCACAATGGGTTGGCAATAGTTAGGGCGCACTAGTCGCACTAATCGCACCAAAGAACCTTACTGAGAAATGGAGAACAAACTGGCATTAGCTTTCGTGTCTGTATGAGTATTCTAATCGAATGGTTGCGTGTCTGGATCCCTAGTTTTCCGGGTGCGATGTAGTGGCAACGGAGCTTCGTCTATAGCTGCACCACGCCGGAGGGTCAGCCATCCTGAATCACGCAGGAGCCGCTTCTTGGAGACAAGTTGCAGAAGCAGTTGAAGATCCCGGTTGGATATTAGTGTCTCGATAAACATCAATATTGGGTTGACATTCCGGGGCTGGAAATACGGCAATCTGGCGCAAATCTTGCCACTGCAGCCATCATGAGTCAATCTTTAACAAGGCATAGCAAGCCAACTTTTATGGTTAGTGAGCTAGCTATTCGAGACCACCACAAGCCATTGCCCGAATAAACTTTCATCGACTTAGGGCTGAGTCGATGTCGCTTTACTTAAAATTCGCCTAGCAGCCCAGCTCGCCAGACCTAGAAGCATCATCCCGAGCGACTGGGAACCCAACCAGAACTATAACTTTATCGGCACGTTGATCCGAGTTGGATGATCTGCCTTGGCATGGCCCTCTTTTATTCTGATATGGCAGTTGATCGTCCTATCTTTTGCACCCAACAGACTTTAGAATCCACTACTCATGGGCCAAACGGGAACTCGTCATCCGTAGAGTGCTGGAGGCAACACGCATAATGAACCTGCAACGGGTAGTTTGATCTTTATTCATCTAATTTTTAGTGAGTTGTTTCTGTTGATAGTGTAATATCTTTAATGGATTTCGGCAGAAATCGTTTAGCGAATGAAAGAAACAGCCGGACAAATTGACTCTGGACCAACGTCGCTGTCATTTTTTCACACCTCAATCACGGATCCACACCTCGATAAGCGGAGAAAGCAACCTTGGCACCCACTTATATTTTAGACAACAGCGCTGATAGATTTCAATTCAAAGGAAAACCAAGTGGTGATATCTCGAGTACTAAATGAAATCACTTTGCCGCCATCCAAGAAACTGGTGTCTTGTTCGAATTGACGTCGCCCACCACGAGTCGCCGACCCCTGCTCCACTTCTCCTCTTCACTCCTTTGCCTAGAGAAGCCAGCAGTGTAGGGTCTGTGCTCTGCATAGTGTGAGCTTTCGCTAGACCTCGCTGCGGCTCGCTAGGAGGGAGATCTGGAGGATGCGGCCCACCACGGCGTTGATCTGGCTGATCCCTTTCTGGTGGGGGGTGATTTCAACGGCTTGTCCTCCAACACGACTTCTTAAATTTGTTCCCTTCTTGTCACAGGCTTTTCTTGCGTTACCATTATGCAAACCCTTGTTGTCTACGATCCCTTGTCTAATTTTTCCGTCACTGACTCGTGATCGGATCGCCTACGACACTGTATTGAGTCCGGTCACTGAAATAGGCACCAAACCCGACGGGGGAAACCTCCAAAATCCGGTGCGCGCGATTAGGCAATCCTGTGCCGGGAGGTAAAAGATTCAGGTTTGTTCAGACGGAATTTTTCGGATGTGCTTGAATGTTTGGCCAAAGCCTTGGTATGACTCTGGATTAAAAATTCTTATCTGAGCATGACACAAGCCGTCGTGAAGGATTGGGCTGTTGGTTGCAAGTGCATTCTAGTCCACACCGAAAAGTCCATCCCCCTACCTACGCTCAGACGCGCGTCGCACATGACGCGTTTCTAGTGCAAAGTGCGAAGGGATCAAACTGAGGACTAGCGAGTTTGTACTCGGTCAGTGAACGAGCAAGGGCTTAGAGTCAGTCATGGTGAGACCGGGTTGACAACTTTTCGGGTACCTGGATGAAACGGCTCTTGTTATGAGAAATTAGATCTCAGCTGAATGAGTCATACCACTTTCGTTTTTTCACTTAATTCTCGATAATTCTACACACACTTTTCGCTGTCCCTTTCACTAGCTTTACAATCGATATTGGACTTGAGAAGCCTTGCAGAGGTGTACCGCAGAGGATGAGCTCGCAATGGAAATCACATGGTAACGCAGTTTCTCCTAAGTCCGGATCAACGGCCAGTCTCGTAAATCTTGCCTAAAAAAATGAGGCCAGCTGTGTGGCGCAAAAATTCACTATCACGCTGTAGAACCAACACAGAGTTACAATGATGCACCTTTAACCGAAATCGGAAGCCTACCCGGCTGCAACGGCGCCCCAAAATTTACAGGTTACGGGCCCGATTGAGAAATCCACACATAATGGCACCACTAACAGGGGCTCACGGTCGTGATTTTCCGGGGAACTTGGCTCCGATCCGCTCGATGCGAGCAGGGATAGCAGAAAAGGTAACACGCGCCGCCCTGCGTTGGTTATCCCAAACCTGCTCGGCTTCCTATGTTGATGCAGTTGGCATTGTAAAGTCGCGTCGGACAACGCCGCGCACCGATGTGTACTTGTCTTAGTAAAAATGAAATTCCAAAAAAATGCTCCTGTATCCAATATATTGGTGATTGATTGTGAATGAGGATGAACTAACAGTTGTCCTGTGTTAATATAAAAAGTATTACTCTTTGATCATGTAGCAACTCGATCGTGGCCCATTGTTAGCTCCTCCTCGCTGTCACACTCTGCACGTCGAGAGGATTCTTTTTTCGAAATCATTCTGAGAGGGTGGTTTCGTTGGGATAATGATCCAGATTCGGATTTTGATGTGACCAAGTTTTGGCCCAGTAGTCGAAGTAGTGGCCGAAGCGTAGCGAGACAGCCTGCCGTGACAGCGAGACCTTGCTCAGCTGCTGACCATACGACGATACTTATTGTTGCATCTGGTATTATGGTTAGGTGTGAAATATGACGAATTGAAGGATTGAAAATACTTACACAGAAAGTCAGGGTCTTTAGAATCCTTGATATAACCAATTCGTACAATTATGGCTGCACTTGCACTGTAATTTGTCAGTCACCAAAAAAGGAGACGAAATAAGGGGATGGCGACATACACGCAAGCAAGTGCCATAATCGGAACGAGAATAACTTTGCTTCCAGTTTCCATGTTCAAACCCCATACAATGACGATTGGGAGAAGTGTGCATGTTAAGTCGCACACGATGCTGAATGCCGTATAGACGTAGGTAATGGTAACAACCACTTCCATGTTCATACACGAACCATTCTTGCGCTCCCAAAAATATGAAGGGGGGTTGCATTGGAAAAGGGTAATAAAGAAGAATGCAATGCCAGACAAGAGTGTCACCGTCATCGTGATGTAAATGATCCATTTATGGCTTTGTCTAACAATAACCCGGAGGAGGAACCAACCGATTGAGATCTTGGACGAAATCATGGTGAGTGTATACCAAAGGTAACAAAACCACCAACCCTAGTATTTTGTTAATACGCACATCTACGTATTTTAAGGATGTTACTCTACCATCAGAGCTATCTTCAAGTCAGAAGCCCCAATTTCTGAGAGATGGCGACCGGCTCCATGGTGAACTGCAGTTAATGAACTGGCGGCAAACAAGATGAAGCTTATCTGATGAGAAAGTTTAGCATCGTGGGTATATATCAGATTCAAGAAAAGGAGGGCATATTACCATAGCAATCACCATGCACCAGTCATCTCCGCCAAAGCTTTTGACAATACGGAGTCGCACATAGCATCGTAGCAGAAATGCGACGAACGCCACGGAAACGAGAGGGTAACACACAGCGCCAACTAGGGGACCGCGGTCATCATCTGCCATGATAGATGCCCTGCACAGAAACGAATTGCCGGCAGCTGTTGGTAGACAACTTCAGCTCGGATTCCAGTGGGAGGACAGTCATGTTAAACGAAAATTACAACAGTGCAATAGTTATCATGCTCCAAGGAAATGGTCAGCGTCGCTAGGAGGTCATGATTGGCTCGAACAGTGCTCTGTTGGTCGAACATGGCTCTGTGGGTACAGCGAGCATTCGGCTATGCAACCTCTTACGATCCCCCCTTTCTGGCTGTACAAGGAATGGGCCGGCTTAGTGC
Organism: Calonectria hongkongensis; assembly: GCA_017140755.1. Classification (NCBI taxonomy): domain Eukaryota; kingdom Fungi; phylum Ascomycota; class Sordariomycetes; order Hypocreales; family Nectriaceae; genus Calonectria; species Calonectria hongkongensis. The sequence continues at coordinate 1,217,384 of JAACJA010000006.1, forward strand.
TGCTAACTAGGTCAAGGCCGTGAAGCAGGGTGACCGAATGGGGATATGCCAGCGCCAATAAATGAGCCACATTTCCCCAACTACAGCGAGTGTTGCATTTTCTAAAACCCGTACCGTCACTGTCATTACTCGCCACCCCCGCCGCTAATGCGGGAAATCCATCCATAATGTTTGAATACATTCTTGAGCATGTCATCTACTGGGCAATTCGGTTCGCCATTGGGGGCGCCTGTCAATCCGTCGAGGCTTTGCACAAGGCAATTGCTGATGACCGCAAGACGCCGGAGTCTAAGCCACCACAGAAAATGTACCAACGGTTTTCCATCAGTGAGACCAGGACCAAGGACAACTATCCTGTCTTTCGAATCACTCCAATGGACGCCAAGCCGCGGGCAACCCTCTTGTACCTGCATGGCGGTGCGTTTTTGTTTAAGATCACACCAATGCACTGGAGACTTGTTGGGACGCTCGCCCAACGGCTCCAGTGCACTGTAGTTGTCCCCATCTACCCACTCGCACCTGAAACCAAGATCGATGGCATCTATCGCGTTGTGCAACCGACATACAGGGAACTCGCTGCCGCGGCTGAACCGGATATGCCGTTTTGGTGCGCAGGGGACTCAGCTGGGGGAACCATGGCCCTGGCATTCACGCAGCAATCCCGGTTGGAGCAGCGGCCCGTAGCATCCCGCCTGGTGCTGATCTCGCCCTGCACAGACTACAGCCTGTCAAATCCTGACTCGCATGTGGCGGCGAAGCGCGATCCATGGCTGACGGTATGCGGCATCCAAGAGATGACGCATTTAGCATATCCGGACCACGATCCTCGGGATGCGATGCTGAGCCCAACATACGGCGATTTGTCAGGACTCCCGCCAATGCTCGTATTTGCAGGATCCTGGGACATGTTGACGCCAGATACAAAGAAAATGGTGCAAAAGGCCCGCGACGCAGGAGTGCCCGTGGAGTTTGTGATAGGGGAGCGCATGGTGCATATCTACGCGCTACTGCCCTACATCCCGAAGGCTACTGCCGCAGTGGAAAGGATGGTGAGCTATTTGCTAGCAAGCAGGGATTGATAGGCGTGAGCGTTGTGGCGTCTGTAGCGGTCCTTGGTCTAATTACGGTCACCGAGCATTTTAGCCTGTAATCATTAATCTATTTACTTTTCTTCCCCAGCCTTGATAAAACCATCGTACTCAATGCTTGACTCATATAGTACAGGGACCGTGGTCATCTTCGTCCGAACAGTGGTTTGGAAGGGTCGACCTTGTCCGGAACCATAACTAGGGAACCCAGTCCTTCAACCGTGACTAACCAGGGCTGAGGTTCCTGCCAGCTCACGCGATGGGGGCGGGATGGATATGATATATTGTAGCACATTTTCGTAGAAGTGAAGACTGTTGCGACGTCGTACAATAGCAACCACACGTATGTCAAAATCATACGACCAGGGTATCCATTTCGTCTATTTTTGCCTGTGTTGGTCATGCACGCTCAGGGATTAGACCCGGAATCCCAGTCTGGCTGAAAAAAAAAGGTAGTTAGACCAACAGATATTTAAACAGAACAGGGATTGCTCAACGGTGGCTCCCTCAAATGAACCGGCATGTATCACTAGTTTGTTTACAAATCTGAATCTCCCAGCGATTTCACCATAATCTATCTGCTATTTGTTTGTGAAGTGACTTATTGGGCTCTCAATTCGATTTCCAATTAATTGTCATTTTTTCTCCATCAAGATTTAGGTACAACATCTATCACCTATCCTGAATGGCTAGCACATGCACTCTTGTACAATTTGATCGAAGGGAGCAGGAGGTGGACTTTGAGGACGATATCTTTCCAAGTCCACCATCCGACACACTACCCTTGGTTGCACTTGTCAAATTTCCCCTCTCTAGGTTTCATCCACAACCTCAGAGCCGTTTGCTCCAACTTCCCACTGAGTTACGTTATCAGATTTGGGAACTTGCTACTGCTACATACTGCGATCCCCACCGGACGTACGATCGAGAACTTCACGCATGGCGACCACATGCCACCGGGCCACCTCGTGTTGATACTGCGTTACTTTTGACTTGTCGCGCTGTGTATTCAGAGGCCTGGGATCTCCCGATAAAACAAGCACCACTGTGCATCTTCCAAGGATCCGAAGATGATCGACCGACTCGAGGGAGCGTGTCGCTCATTTCTTTTGACATGAAACCTTGGCAGGTACTATGCCTTGAAGTGATTGAAATGACTTTTCAGCAGACAATATTGCATGATGGGTTGAAGCGCTGCATCCGAGATCTTGAGAATGCTCGATCGCTGGCACTCGGGAAGATTGAGTACTATCTTCAGGAAAGAGTTTTGGATGTACAGCAAGATGTCCTACAAAACATATTAAAGCGTTCAATTCGGGACATGGTAATAAAAATGAACCGACGGGACTGGTCTGCTTGGGCAAGTGAACCTCACTCTTCAAACGACAAAGAGAATCCTCGAGTGACCTCTCGAGTTAATCATTTGCGTCTCGACATGACGATTCCATCGAAGTGGACAACATTACCTGGGCTTTTTGGAAACGATTTCCAATTTACTGTCGTTCTGGAGACTTTCGGAGCAAAGAAGCCAGAATTAGAAGACGTGGTAAAGGAGGCAAGAAAATGGGTATTCCAGGCACCGCTTGGAACAGGATCTAATAATACCAGTCAGTTGGTCTGGGATGGGGTTAGGAGAGAGGAGAAATGGGACTTGACTAAGCCGGAGGCTTTTGGGTGGATGCAAAAGGCTCCGTGGAAGACACAGTCAGGTCGAATAGAGGTAGTGAAGCTGAAATACGTCATATGCTAGTTTTAATACATGTACTTCGGTCAATATCACCCCGGCGTTGCAGGGCTGAATGATGTAGATGGATAGTGTCAGATGAATGTACTTTTCCTTGTATGATGTTTGGTGGGCAGGTATTATAGTTAAGATGAATAGACTGATATTAAAAATATCTAGCGCCCCAGTCGCCGAATTCCTAGCATGTAGGGTAAGAGAGGTAAAAATGGCATGGAGACGAGGGCCAAAATACTCACAAAAGCATGGCAAGTGTTTTTTGAGGTGCGTCATACGTGGCAGAATTTCCTGGTTTTCAATTATGTCCGACGAATATAAAAAGCAACGTGCAACAAAAAGAGATTGGCCCTCGCTCGGGCTTCGCATAGTGGCTGGCTGGCTTGTTTTTAATTCGCCGCGTTTGATGGAACACGGGAAGTGATGATCTTAATTTTAAAATGTCTCACTTTCTCCATCACATGATATAGCGAGTTTATTCCTCTGAAATTGTTCGAGCTTGATTTTGGGAGATTGCATTTATATTCTTCGCAGTCTATTGTGATTCACCTTACCTCTGGCTGGCATTATCCAGATTGACGCCCTCCAATAATTCCAGTGATGGTCGCCTATAAAACCCACGTTACTGTGCTGAAAGAAAGCTGTGTTTCATATCACTCATTGACAGCCTTGAGAATACCGCAGTGGTCAAGCTCCGGCGAGTTTCAAGGATGGGACATGGTTACATTTAGTCAACTTTTGGATGATGTTGAAGGATGCGGACGCTACTGGGCCCATCAACTTGGATGCGTGGGAATAAGTAATGGAGCCGTTGTAGGCCTATGGTAAGTACGGAGAATGATCTTTTTTCGGTGCGCCATCGTCTGACAGCACCATAGGCTTCACGGCACTTCCTATTCTGATATTATCCATATCTGGGGAGTCTCGACTGCTGGCTTTATTCCACAAGTGATTTCCACTAGCCTGCAGGATCCTGAAGTAGTTAACGAGTTGCTTGATTTATCTGGAGCGAAGGCGCTCATTTTTGACGCTGGCTTATCAAGAAAAATCGACAGCATCAGTGTTCCTGCCTGCCCCACACCTAAAATTGAAGTTTTTGATACCCAACTACCACCATTACTAACTAAATGGGCAGCCCCATCGGCCGAGGACATTGTCATGATTTTGCATAGCTCGGGGTCGGTCTCCGGAAGACCTCAAATGGTCCCATTTACGGCCAAATGGTTAGATTTCACCATCAGCAAAATGAACAACCTTGCCTGTAGGGTCCGGCCATCGGACAAACAAGAAGTTTCAGCATCCTGGTACGTATCATTCGCTCGCTTGGAGTATCCGTGTGAGATTCTAATACCTTGGGTTAGGGGAAGCTTTTGTTACATCGGCTCAATTTCAGCCTTGATAAATATGAACGGGCGGGGTGGGTGTTTAGTCCTCCCTTCTCAAGTTCCTTTTTCATCATTGGAGTTACAGAAGATGGTCGACCAGTGTGGACTAACTACTTTGAACATGTATGGTTCATTCTTATCCAGAATCATCCAAGACGCGCGTGATGACCCGCGTTTGCTTTCTATCCTCCGAAGCCTGGAGTTCGTCGTTCATGGCGGTGGGCCTATGGAAGAAAAAGCTGCAGAATGGGCTCGCATGCATGGTATCAACTTGATAACCAGATTTGGCAGCATCGAGGTGGGGCCAATGCTACACTCGATCGGCAATCAAAATGATAATGAGAGGTTATTGCGCGAGTTTCCGGGAAGCTTGTATGAATTTGCTCCAGTTTCGACGACGTCTATTTCAACGAGCATGAAACACTCCTTGGATTTGGTAGAGCTTGTGGTGCTTTCCCACTCGCCTGATTGTCCTCATCCGTCCTTGCGCAACGCCAAGACGGGGAATTTCGCCACGGGTGACCTATTCCTCATAGTTTCATCAAATCGATACATATTCAAAGGGCGGAAAGATGATAGAACGATGATGGAATTCCCAGCACGCTGCGACATGGGAGCTATTGAAGAAAATGCCATGAAAACCTGCGGCAAAGACTTGATTGCAGCGGCTGTTGCTGTGGGTAGGGGCCGGCCGTCGCCTGCATTAGTTGTGGAATTGAAACCTGACATAATCCTTTTTTCTGAGGGTGGGATTGCAGTACTGCAGGCCGAGATATTTCACCGAATTTCACCGTTTCACTCTCGCAGGTATAACCACGAGCGTATCAAAGATGCGCGTTTCATTAGCGTGGTGCCAAAGGGAACGCTGCCTCAGACAACTGATAAAAGCGAAATCAGAGCCATGGTCGAAGAGAGTTTGAAAGGGAACCTTGACGTACTTTACGAAAAAGAATGAGAGTGATATTTAATATGGTTCTTCTTAAAATAAAACGCATCTGTACAGCTATAAATGCTCATAGCTCTTTATCAACCGCACTGAGTTTAATATTTACAAAGCGTAGGATTGAGAGCTTCTCATGTCAATTGGTTTGTCGGACACCTCACCGCTTAGGGATCTGGTTCTCGCAAATATTTAGTACACGGGGCATGGACAAAAGTATTATAAAAAGGGAGCGATGTTATCTTCGCGTTTGTAATTCTTTTAATTTGGAGCTAAGGGAGATAGATTCTACATTTGGTGTGTTTTTAATGTGGGGATACTGAAATAACTTAGCAAAGATGTCGACGTGTTTTTGTTTTCAATTCCAAGCCGCCGCACCTACATGACTATGGTAGGATCGCACAACCTCTGAGATCCAGTAACTGCTGCCTTTAGATTTTGGCCCTGATCACTGTGTCGTCCTTGTTCTCACCCTCGGGATCTTCGGGTGTGAAACGCTGTCGACGTTGATGGTGGTCCTGATGAGCCGGGAACATGGTGGCGTAAAACTCGGTCCATCCACCCATTCTGACGCGGATTAAGTTGTACTTTTCAGGATCCCTGGAGGCGTTTTGAAACGTCTTCAAGTCGGCACAGGTGATGGTGATCAGGTTGCCACCAACTTCGCCTTGGGCGTATTTCTTGACAAACGTCTCCAAATCTGCTAGCGGGAATGACTCATCAATGTTCATGTCGACGGGTGACGCGTTGGATAGTCCGTATGTCACGGCATCCGATTTGCAGCTCTTCATGGCCTGGTAGATGCTTCTGAAAGCAGGATTGGCAGGCTTGTCCTGGGGACTCGGTGCCGGAGAAAGATCCGAGGCGATGGGGGATCCTTTGCGACGGCCGTCTGCTGAGGCTCCATAGGCGAGACCGTCGCCAGTGTAGCCTTCAAAGGTACCAATACCAGGGGTGACAACAAAGTTGAGGTCCTTTCCATACTTTGCGTGGATCCTTTCGAAGGACGCGTCAAGATAAGGAGATTTGATCGTGTCAACACAAATCTTGACCATCTCCTTGATGAACCAGTCACCCAGCGCGTTCACTTCATCGTTACCACCTCCCCACTTGGGTAGCGAGAGAACCCCTTCTCTCATTTGCTTGTAGCGAACTGAGTACCAGGTAGGAGTAGCTGGACCCTGTGACTGATCCTGGAACGGCTCAACCATGTCGTTGCCCCAGTCGTTAATTAAGCAGTCGAGCAGATCGGGGAGAGTCATGGTGGCCGACTCTGAGTCATAAACCAGCTTCTTGATTGCGTACAGCGAGTCGATGGTGTTGGAAACGCCGATACACATAGGCGCCATAATGTGGAAACGCGCGCCGCCGCTGACCAAATCAAGACCCTTTTCCACGCATCCATCGATGAACACAGAGAGCAGAGGGCTTGGGCATACGCCCTCGAGGTTGCCGTAGTTATCAAGTAGGAACTTGTAGCACTTGAGCACGAGCCATTCAAGCTGCTGTAAGAAGAGGTCTTGCAGTTGCTTGAAAGTCTTGATCTTAGAGGCTTGCGGTGTACGGAATGTTTGCTTCATTCCTCGCAAGTGCTCGGGTCCCGCATCGCCATATGTGGCGCCTTGATTAAGCGTCTGCTCTAGAGCGAGCATAGGCTGGACGTTGCTGAATGTGAAGTCTGAAGCTCCTGTAAACATTGGTTCATAACAACCATCAGCAGCATAATTTCTCGACCATGCTCGACTGACCAACTGCTCACCGGAGCGTTGGTCGAGACCGGAGCGGTGGAGACCTTCGGTCAACTTGTCATCATTAAAGAGAATTGGCTGCGCACCGCCTGACAAGATACCCTTGGCGGCTTCGTTCAAATATTCTTCCGGCATATTCTTGTACACTCTCAGGGAGACAGTGGGTGCATTAACTGGAAGTCGTCGGGCAGCCTTGAGGAATAGCATTGTCACCTTGTTCGCACCACCTTCAGGTGTATTGCCATCCAGCGCTTTGTATCCTCCCACAGTGATTTGCTGCACCCACTGGTTAATTCCACCACCCTGAGGGAAATTACCTCCAACGCCATTCACAGTTGTTGTTCCAAACGTCAGGTAGTCGCTGATAAAGTTGCGATTAACAAAAGCATGCTCGCCGATCTTCATGCAAAAGCAGTCAATGATTTCCTGCGCAACGTCTTCTTTGATTCTGTCATTCTTCAAGTCGCCCTCCAAAAACGGCCACAGAATTTGGTCTAGGCGGCCCAAGGCGGTTAATTCTCCCACCAAGTGCAAGCAGACATGCATGGTGAAGATGAGCTGAGTAGCCTCTTGGAAAGTACGTGGTGCATGATCGACGAGGTAGCTGAGGCTTTCGGAAATATCCTTCATGTTCTTCTTTTCGATTTCATCATCGGTTTCGTTGGCTGCCTTCGCAGTCAGGGCCTGCCAGTTGCGCAGATAGCCCTGCACACCTTGGAGAGAAATCAGCGCAGAGCGATAAAATATGGACTTGGGATCTTCGGCCGAGCTAATCTTGGAGATCTTGTCTTGCAAGTCCTTACAAAGATCGCCCAGGCCACGCTTCACTAAACGCTCAAAGTCGGGTACAATATGGCCCATTGCAGACCACTCGTTGAGGTTCGCTTGCAGCCAGAATTTCATTGTCTCTTCTTCCGATAAGTATGGCACAACTTCCTTGCCCCGGCCCAGTGTAAAATCTGGAATGACACCGACGATGAGCTCTTTGGGACTTAGACGTAGCAGCCCGTTCCAGTGAGCAAGGGATCCCTCTGGGTGCGATAGCGTCAGTGTGAGTGACTTGAGGTTTGCCGTTGCCTTGCGAATGGGAACGGGCTCTAGCATGATGGCCTTTTGCTGCTCAGGATCGTTCTCAAAATAGTCAGTCAGTCTGGGCAGACGGGGGAAATCTTGCTTCTTCATCCACCCATCGCGCCAATGAGAGAATGTTCGCGACATCAAACTTAGCACACGGTCGCTGGGAGCGTCTTTCCCAACATATTTTCCTTCGGCCATTTGATGGAGCCAATCTTGGTTATTATAGAAAAGATAGCCATTGGGGCTTCGCACTTTCCAGTGATCGTCTTCCACAATATCTTCAGCTCCTCTGATAGCCGGCACGCCCAGCTCGGCAGCCGTAGGAACATACCAGTAAGCACCGCTAATTGCTTTGACAACATCCAGGAGCCTGTCTAGCGGAGCCTCTGGGTCTTCCCCTAGCATGCTTTTCAGGATCTTTTCAAAGCGCACCTGTTCATTGCAAAACGCCGCGAACAGTAGTCCCTTTTCGCGTCCAGCGTTACCTCCGCTTGTTCCATAGGACAGGCCTTGACGCAGAATTTTCCTTTGGTCCAGGTTCTTGTTTCTAATATGAGCACGATGGATGTGCGAATTGGTTGCATGCTGTGGAAGCGAGGCACCATCTGGGTTGCGCCCTATCATCTCATCCTCGGCCCCAGCGCTCTGAGTAGCAATTCGGGTCCAGTCAAATTCGAACTTCTGAGTGAAGAGGAAACTGGAGCCACGGTACTGCGGTGGAGAGTTTACAAGGATATCCTCAGCCAAACTAATGGGGTCGTTGGGGTTGGTGATGCCATCATTGTAACGTCCCCCACCAACTTTGAAGTCTCTCCGTTTGCCAGCTGTGAGCCTCTCAATTTCTTCGCCTGCCAAAGCGTCCAATTGGCGGTTATATCGGCCGATAATCTTGGATACCATCTTTTGTTCCGAAGCCTTGATATACAAGAGCACATCTCCACCTGTATTGCGAAATTTGATGCCACGGCCAAGGATAGTTCTATCAATAGGAATATCGCGCTTGTACCACTTACCCCAAAGCTCGGGGTTAAATGCGGCCACGATGCCACATCCTGGATAGTTTGCGGCAACATCTTTGGCCACAGTGCCGATGATGCTCATGATTTCCTGGCGCGTCGAATCTTCATGATCCTTGAGCTTGATGGTCAGGACCTGGCCAAAGACGCTGGGAAGAGGTAGCCCTCTTTGGGCACCGGTCAGAGTCTCGTAGACAGTCATGATAGTTTGAGTCCTTGTAATTTTCTTTCCTTAAAGATAGGATGGCGAGCGTGACCTTTCATTTTTCAAGGTTACTTGCCGGCTTTTATTTGTTCAGAAAGAAAATATCAGACGTTTTCATCTTTTCCACCTCAAAACATACAAGGAATGCGGAATACCCTTTGGCCAATCATTGGTATCTTATTTTGACACGAAGACGAAAAGTTCTGTTCCCTGACCATTGATACACGAGACACCGGCAACCGCGGGAACGGGCACTGCCTAGTTCGGCATGTCTGAAGCTACCCTTCTAACGTTGGAATTCTGATGGAGCTTGAATGAGCGATGGATCTGATTATCATCAAGCAACTATATCAACAATAATCTTTTTCTTCAAGCTTGATATAACTTCTCAATGACACCCCAGAGTATATCAAAGCATTCTCTTACTCCTCTAGTATCTAAGAACTCAACAAAAATACTGCCAAGGTAGATCTAGAGGGCCATAGCCAGGAATAAGTACAATACGATGTCAATTATATTGTGAGACTTGGCTGCTAGTCACAAGCACGATGCATACCTCAGATACACGCAAAAGACCTCCCCGCACTGGTCGGTACTTTATTTCTAAGTAATTGTTAATATTGCAAACGGTATTGGGTGAAAGCAGCCCGCTATGAAACATTGGTTTCATTCCCCGCGGGGTAATTTTATATTTGCATACCTATTGCCCGCTTGCTACTTCTCAGCTCCCGCAAGGTCTAAAGAACGCGCCGAAGCGAAACACATACCAAGCACTCAGCCGCAGTGTCGTGGACCCAGTCATATGTCGTAGCCCAAACAAATTATCTTCATTTGTCAGTGCTTTGCTTTCCACTTTGGCATGCTCATCCAATTCGGATATTCGAAAGAAAGGACAATAAAAGCACGCAAATGTAGAGGTCCTAGCCCAAAATTGGCTACTCGAGTCAAAATACAGAAATGCAAATGCTTCTTTACGTTGTTTGATAAAATACTTTGCAAAGATATTTTCAATGCTGGAAAGCGGGATAAATGCGATACCGATGGACCGAGACAGTTCCATGGTATCCATGCTGAAAGCGGGATTGCTGTAGGTACCTAGATTCCAGCCGCGCCGAATGTTTCATTTACTTCTGACCAAAACACGAACCATCTCCTACATCAAACATGATTACATATCACTGTTGAGAATATTCTGATTGGAAAACCAATTGCCAATTATTCACCCCCCCCAACGAAGACACCATGATGGATGATGGTGAAGGGAACGATTTGCACAGGATCAAAACACATGAAAAATGGTCGACTTATTTGATTTGAAAATTGTAAAGTCTATTATGCATTAGACTAGTAATATATGCCTAAGGTAATTAAAACATTAGACTCATTAAAGGATTGTATGAAGGATATCAATTGCCAGACACCCTTGTACCCCAAAACCAAGTACGCCGATAAAACAAAAGTAGTGATGCAAATATTTTTGAAGGAGAAGACAAGAAGAAGATAAAACATTGGTCATGATAATATCAGATCAAACATCTTAGTCTGAAAGCACAATACGAAGTCCGGAGTTGTTTTCAGCCCAAGAGATCAGATCGTAATCGTATACTCCAACGAGCTCAAAGGCCTCAACGGTTCCAGGGGCCTTGCAATCAGTCTTTTCAGTGAGGTAGGTGCTGTATGTAGCATCCCAAGTAGCATCGGCTCCAATTGCAGCGGAGAGACGTCCGAGGTGGATGTTGCGCTGGTTTCCAGGACCCCAGCTGTCTCTGGGGCCGGGAGCAGGCGAAAGGCTTGTGAAGAGATCAAGCTTTCCGCTGCCATCCAGGGTATCGCCTGGGGCAAGGGAGAAGGCAAATTGGCACTTGAGGCCAGAGGCGATATCGGGATAAGTGAAGGTCAAGAGGGCGGTAATATCATGACCATCGTTTCCAGTGTGCTTGGCAACGACACCGACATCGGTGGAAGCAATGGCACCAGTGCCCACATCATAGGCCCAGATGTCAGAGGGGTAAAAGTACTCCTGGTTGCGAGGTACAAGAGGAGCTGCAAGAGGAGCAGCAAAAGCAGATGAGGCAGCCAAAACGGTAGTCACAATGGTCTTGGAGAAGAACATGTTGAGGAGTTTCTGATGAGCTGGTTTTGAATTGATTCTCAGTTGTTGATGAGTGAGTGAGTGATTTGGTACTGAATATCAAGAGTTTTCAGGCCAGGCGCAAGGGACTTTATATATTCAACATATTGGGCTATGCATCTCGCAATCGCTGAGCGATTTTCTCATGGCCAAACCTACTTGGAGCATCATTGAGTGCTGCGGTTGAGGCTTTGCCTTCTCAACTGGTGCCCGACGAGAATAGCATCCCTCCCCCTCCACCTAGAACCATCTGCCGAGCACAGCCCATCGGATTGCTTCGCCACCGCCTTCTTCTTGGCCTGCACATTTGATGAGTGCGGGGAAAGTGATGATCATAAGGCTGCCAATAAAAATAATGCGGCGTTGACTATTCGGCACTACACACGCGACTAGGCCGAACAGGTATCTCAGCTGAAGTGTTGGCCTAAGCTCAAGCCAATGATGACAAGGCTGTTTTTGACACCACCGATGGGTGCATCACGAGGTCTCAAGCCACGCTTACTGAACTATTCTCAGCTCAAGACAGTGGCTTGCTTTTTGCGAGAAAAAAAAAGCTAAGCCTAGCGGGAGCGGTATTTTAGCTACCTTTTTTCTTAGCTTTTCTTCTTCCCTCACACTGTTGATTCATCTTGCTGAGATGCGCTCGTCGAGAACTATATTTGACAACATTTCAATTGACCTGATACGATGCGTATTAATTGATTCAATTGGCAGAACACCTCGCTTTGTGGTAAGCTACCTGCGGGGGAACAATATCTCATCTGGAGCTTGAGCACGGTCCCAGTTTGGTTAATGCGACCAGTGTAACTAGTCCAATGCTAGCCTGTGATGACATGACAAACTGCAGAGAGCTGAAAAGTTATTAGAGACACGTCAAATTCCGGTATAACGTAGTCCATCTTGCATACTTTGAAGTGGAATTGAGGTAGGCTTAATGAGGCCATCCGCATGCGGAGGTCCTCAGCTACTGCCAACGCGAATATGCCTAAAGTGCAGACTCCACTTCGGCGACCTTCGGAATCTCATGCCCTGCCTACATGCTATGCGACAGCTTACGTGCGGGGTATTTGGGTCTTTTGCCGGATGTCATGCTGGCATGAAGTCATACTCAAGCTGAGGTCCAGTGTGTTAAAGTGTGGGCATCACCAAACGGCTAGTCGCGGCGTATCCTAGAGAAGAAATAATGCTTGAGATCTGTGGATGTAAAGTAAATCATGTCATCTACAGCATTACTACGTTTTAATCCATCATATATCATTGTTTCAATGCCTACATACATCTAATTGAACAATCCAATTTGACAGACGTCCATTCCACTTTTTGGAAACAGAGTACTGAGTCCCTTCTGATCTTGGTCCTAGACTCCTGTAGTAGATAGAGACAACTCCCAAGTTAAGCTTGGTGAGATGGGTACTAAGCAAATTTTTCTTAACAGCGAAAACATATGCTATTTCGACGTTTAGGTTCAGTTCATTTTTCTGGAATGTCGGGAATTAATGCATTCATTATCAGAATTGAACAACCTTTAGGCAGACTGAGATGGTTTTATGCATGCTTAGCTTGTGATTGACATCCTTGCAGAGGTTAATTTCTAGTCTTGAATCACAACGTAATCTCAAAACATCCGAGGAAATATGCTCATCATCGGAGACTGCGTATTGTTTCACCACTCGCTGATTCGCCTACCTCAGACGGCCGCGAAGTCACGATTCTGTCCATGTCAAAATGTGCAACTATCGGAAAATTCCTCTCAAACCCCGAAAATGGTACAGCCTGTCTCCACTGGCGTTTTAGTTCACCTTCCTTGCACATTCTCCATAATTATTTGAAATATTTAACTCAGTCCGGAAGCATGGCCTCCGAACTAAGGATCCACACTGCCAGGATGCAAAACGGTTGACGATGCACGTGCATCCGAGCAACCGAAGATCAAATTGTATTCTAAACCTTAAATGAACGGAACAGTAACATTAAGCAGTCTGCTGCCTGTTTCTTTCATGTTCATTGAACCAAATTGATTTTTTCCCCTCTTACAGTGGCGCATTGCGATTGGATTGCTGGGTGGGATTTTAAGAGAGAAGGCTGCTGCCGACGGTTGGGAACTCAACGTCGTCATAAACCAGGAGAAGCCAACAAACTATCCCATTTCCCTTGTATTTCACGCAAAACCTTCACAGGGGTCAGTCACTAGCCCGGACGTTACACCATCGGCCCGCTCCGGGCAAACTTAGATCCTCCGGCTTTAATGGTTTCTAGAAGAACTCACCTGAACTTAGTTGCGGTAGAAACGCGAAGATGCGGCCAACGTGTGAAGGGCGCAGTTACGATTGTCCGAGATGCTTTTGTAGCGAATGCAAATTAGTTTATGAGCCACTGCCTGTCTGTAACTTTTTAAAATTCTGATACTGGATCAGGTACAGTCGGACAAGGTTGCTATGGAAGTGTTGATTGTAGCCTTTGAAGCGTCAGGAAGAATCTCAAAGCTGGACGCGGACAGGTTGTACCGTAGCTGTGTTGGAGCCCTTGAAAATATAGCATCACATGAAAAGCTTCGGAGTAAAAGTGCGCTTGGCCAGTAATAATCGTGGTGGATGTCACAAAGTTTAAAGCGGTGGAGAAACAGGGAAAGGGGTGACTATACAAATACGATGACATCCATCACCTAGCTTAGCTGCCTGATGGTCTTCTAATAGCGTATTAGGGCAAGGTCAGTTTGTCTGCGTACTACGAAGGGGCTGAGTGGGAAAAGAGCTAAAGGGGCCTTCCTAATTTGGAAGAATATATGCTAGGAAGAAACAGGGGTAGATATTGGAGGGCCTAAAGTTATCACAATGAAAAGCACATGCGTAGTTGAATGCCATTTGACACCATAACGTCGATTTATAAGTTTTATCAATCGTCTAAAAAGAACGAGACAATCGCAGGCCCTGTTTCTCTTTTGGTGATGGCTGGTAATTTCTTCATCTTCGACATCTTGTGCAGGTATTCTACATAAAAAAACAATCAGAGCTTAGAATAGAATAAAATTAAGTTTCGGACAAAGCCAAGAAAAAGTGCGAGCTCATAGCGGAGCCATGTCATTTCAGGAAGGATGCGAATTGGCAAGTACCATCCATTTCATGATCCTGTCTCAAGAATGAAACAGCTTTAAACTTGTCATGACGAATAGCTATCCTTATTCTAATTAGTCAGGGGTTTAAAAGTTGAAAATGAGGTGCGTGGCTGCCAAGGCAGTTAGGGCGGGGCGTTTGCGCAATCCGAATACACCAACTTCGTTGACACACGTTAGTGAGAAGAAATTAGCAGTTTCCCGAAGAGGACTCTCCGTTTTAAGCACATTCACACGTCAAATTTATAACTAGAATAGAAGATTGAATGCTTGGCAACGGTAGCGTCGGAATTGTGAATTCGTGTCTCGGTATAAAGGTCCGAGGACATCACCATGCCATTTTAATCATTGCTGACCTATTAGATATCCTCATCAACATAAGTCACAAATATCATCACCTCATCATGTATATTTCGACCAAAATTCTTTCGCTTCTAATGGCTCCATTGGGGGCTTTGGGGCAGACTTCAACTTTTCAACTCGTCAACTCCCTCCTGGGACCCATTCGTCTCAGTATTCCCAGTTCAAATATCAGTTCAATCACTCTCTCATTGGTAACATTTGCCGATGAGGTGGTTGATATCTCTGGTATTTCCATATTTGGCAATGTTAACGATGGAGGCTCAGTGAACTGTACCTCTGCCTCAACTGCTGAACAACAGACCATTGTTGGCCCAGCTTCAATTCCAGCTGAGGGAGCACGTCAGATCAACCTCTCCCTCATAAACTTCAACGATGAAGTGATTGATTTCTCAAACATCGCGATTTTTGGAAACGTCAATGATGCCGCTTGCTCCTGATTCCATTTTCATTCATTACCCTATACAGGGTGTCTCGCTGGAGTACGTAACGCTTTATCTTTGTGAGTCAGGGTTTTTGATGATTTTAATGGGTAAAGGAAATTTTAGATGATCCAATTGATTGCGCAAATTGCATCACCGATGTTAGCGGATGCCGTCGCAAGCGACAAAATTTGATGTGAGAAGTTGGGAATTTTAAATGTCGATCACTGAAAGGAGGTGGGGTTGTAGATTCAGAGCTGTGGTAAACCGAACTAATTTGATTTAAATCTGTTAAACTTCTGTTTAAATAATCCTTTTCAAATTCAATAACTGATGTATGTTTGAACGAGCCAAGTGACTCCTCAGACGTGAATTTAACCTAGGTGCTCGGATCAGATCGTTGATGAATCTGCGCACCCACGACCCTGCGAATTACTGGCGCCAATTGTACACCAACAAGGGAATGAAACTTGCTAGCAACCAACACAACGGAGGCGCAGCTACGTGGCCAAAGCTTCACAAGGCTTCGGCTATACCCCAAACCCCGCCTGATTTTTTCCCGCCAATTGGTCACGTTCACTTGCAACACTCTGCGACCAATTAATTGCCATCTTTGGCTGGTTCTTGTACCCGCCTGAACGCCACAAGATGCGTCAATACAATATGATTGTGCTCGGCGATGAAGGTGTAGGAAAGACTACCCTCGCTTCTCAGGTAATATTCTTTTCTTCACTGGTTGTCTCTGAGCTAACCTCGTAAAGGGTTGTGCCTGAAATCTTGGATAGATCCCACACCAGAAAAGGTGTATCGGAAGCAGTTGTTGATAGATGGCCACGTGGACTTAATAGATATTAGACACCGGGAAAGAGGGGTATGACACCAAGAGAGAGGCACAGATTCGTGGCAGCGACGCAATCATTGTTGTCTAGTCCATCACTACTCTGTCATCCTTCAAACACATACTAAATCTCCGTTGCCAAGTCCAAAAACTTCGCGGTTGTAGGCCAACGCCGATATACCTGATTGGTAATAAAACTGACATGGTAGCTGGGCGAGAAGTATCAACTGCCGAAGGGTTTGAACTTGCTTTGAACCTTGGAATTGACCTTCTTATCGAATCATCTGCTGCAAATATTGTTGTTTTTGAAATGGCTATATGCGACCTCGTACGAATACTTAGAGTCCAACAGGGTAGGCCCGGCGGATTGTATGAGAGGAAAACAATAATTTTTGGATCCCAGATCATCATCCCAGCGAGCGAGAATGGAACACAGGAAGGGCGCAAACGCTTGAAAAGATCTTTAATCCTTGCTGTGAGAGCCAATGCCTTGAATGAGACACTGGAGATCCCAAACGCAGGTGTCGATATTGACGCCACCCACGGGATATCCGGGACCTCACTGCACGAGGCCGCTGGGTTAGGCTACCTCGCTATCGTCAATCTACTGCTCATACGAGGCGCAAGAATTGACATCAAGACATTGTCTGGTGGATCACCACTCATATATGCCTCCATTGGCGGGCATCTCGACGTTGTCAAGCCTCTCATTCACCAAGGCTATGATGTTAATGAGAAAAGCGAGATGTGGGGGACTCCCTTACACGCCGCATCATCTCGAGGTCACACTTCTCTTGTAGAATATCTCTTAAAGCAGGGAGTAGAGTGAATGAGAAAGCCGGGCCATATGAGTACGCACTTCATGCGGCGTCGTGTTTTGGTTCAAAGGAGGTTGCAGACACTCTTTTGACTAATCATGCAAACGCCGCGTAGCTAATGAAGATGGATGTACCCCATTGCACGTGGTGGCATTCACAGGAAATGCCAGGGTGATCCGAGAACTTCTTGATCAGAAAACCCAGCCTATATGATCTTGCTAAAGTGTATCTGCGTTTAGATAGTTCCTAATAAGTCGTCCGTGGTCGATCATGCGAACGAGATAGTTGTTGGTTTAGATGCAATCCACACCAACATTTGTAAATTTCCCCATTCAAACCATTCCAGATATCAGAAAGTCATCAAAGCATTGCAAGCTGGTGTAAGATATTGAGAGTGTTAGATGAAAGTCAGTGCTTAATATACGGAGCGGAATTGAAAGCAGCCATTTTTGTATCATAAACGGGCAATATGATGGGTACGAGTAATTGTTATCACCTATTCTATGCAAGGTGAGGAATTATCTAAACATATCTATTATCATAATTCATAGTTATTACAACTTGGACCCTGGTTCACTCTTGGAGGGCCAAGGAATATTATATCCTCCCAGCTTAGCCCAGATCTCATCCCAAAACTCGCATTCGGAAAAGTCGATTTTGGTCACATTGAACCCGTCCTCAACATAAAGACCTTTGCTGTCAAATGTCTCAAATTCTGGCCATTGCTGGCGCTTCGTCGATGGCTTTCCCTTGGCGGCCATGGCAGTCCAGGCTGCGATGAGAGTGCGACTAATTTCTCGCTCTGACGAGGTTGCATTTGCAGTGCCATTGCCCCAAGGCTGGTTGTCAAGGTTACCAAAAACAAAAGGTAGCTCTGAGGTGTGAGTGGCGCCAAAAATACTGCTGTATTGTCCTGGGAAGGCTTCACCATCGACCCACAACCAGGGAAAGGATGGAGTGTGGTTGAACCTGTATGCATAAGCTGGCGTGCCCGCGGAAATAGCTGCTCTCAAAGCTCTGTATGTTTGGCAAGTGTAGCTGGAAACAGTGGAAATATGGGTGATTGCTGCGATGACTGCCTCTTCTGTCGAGCCGGATGAGTTGAAAATAGACAGCGGGTACTCTTTGCTAATAACCGTACGGAGAGAGCCCCAGCGTGCCAGAAAGTCGGTGTAGTTGGATTCTGTGACAGGACTGCCGGATTCTATGAGGGTTGGAATCACAAGGAGCGCAGAGTCCAACTCGGCTAAACATGCATTAGCTTGAAGTGAAAAAATGAGTGCTTTTGAAAGAAATTACCTGATCCTGCAATGATCGGTACTTGAGATCCAACCTTGAGAGGCTCCTCTTTAATAATTTCACCGTCCAAAACGGCAGAATCCAAATTGGTAATATTGGGCAAGTTGAAGCCGTAAAGTGCACCCAGGTCGTGGCCATTCACGCTTGGATCAAGCAGTGCTGGGGTTTCTTGGAATGCTGTGATGAGCGCCTCCAAAGACTTGGACTGCAGACAATGTAGCTGGAACTTGTCAGCGATGTCAATCATTCCTAGCCAGTTGTTCTCACTCACATCATTAATCCCACATTTTAGTGTCTTGGCATAGCTCGCAGCACTATACTGGGCCAGGGATTTTGAAGTCATGCTCTGGCCGCCTCCGGACTCTAGGATGGCGGCTGAGATGAGGGACTTCGCCTCTGGAAGAGTCGATACGGTAAACGTGTCATCGCCGCCAGCACTCTGGCCGAAGAGAACAACGGCTGAAGGGTCACCGCCAAACGCAGCAATGTTGTGTTTTACCCACTTCAGAGCAGCCAAATAATCTTGTATAGCCATGTTACCCTTGATTCCGGCCGTATGAAGAGCGAGGAAACCCAGCGGACCTATCCTATAGTTGAAAGAGACAACAATGGCGTCCTCAGCGAGGTTACAAGCGTCATAGAGCGGATAAGACAGTGCTCCAGCATCGTTCCCGCCACCATACGCCCAGACCTTGACTGGTAGCGCAGAGTGTGCCGTAGCATGAGCAGGGACATAGACATCCAGATACAAGCTTTTTAAAAATGTGAGACGGTGATTTAAATTTAGAATAGGATATTTACTAACCAATCTTCGGAGGAGGGCTGCCCAGTGACGGCAAAGCTAGAGGGAAACTGGATGCAAGTAGGAGGTGCTTCTGTGGCGTTGAGGACCCCGTCTTTGTACGATGACGTTAGATGTTGCGGAGGAAGAAACCTCAACTTTCCGACTGGTGGCTCGGCAAATGGGATGCCTTGGAATAGCTTTGTTTGTGAATGGGGGCATTTCCCGCCGTGAACGGTTCCGGCAGAGAGCTTGACTGAGGGCTCTGAATAACCACACACAGACGACACAGCAAGCTGCGCCGCCAGGAAAATTCGCTCCTTCTTCATGTTGGCTATTGTTACACTGGAATTGAATTATTGATGATGAGGAGTGATTGATTGCAGAGGGTAGAAACAGAATACTTATACAGCCGTGCCCTTGTCGTCATCTCTTCGTCCAGACTAGCGGGAAATGCGCACCTCGTTCTCGCTTTACCAACAATTGCCTAATTGGGCATGTAATTCGAAGGAGGCACTGCGAGGGGGCTGAGCACCAATGAAAAAGGCCGCGACCAACAAGCAACACTTTGCCGCTTAGCCGGACCGTTGGATGCACGGGCGCCGAGGACAAAGCGGAAAATCATGTCGCAAAATGGGAGTAGGAAAAATAGGCAAATTCGTAGTAAAAATGAATAGAAAATAGAGAAACACAATTGAGCCATCTTGCTCTGATGGTATCGTCTTTTTCCCTCCATCATCCAGTCTGGGGCTGCTCCCGCTAACAATGCGCCTTCTCCGCCTAAGTGCCGAGTTGCCGCTTCGCCGTATCCACAGTAAGCCAGCTAAGTGTTAGCCTTACGACGGAGGGATCCAAGGAAAATAAGGATGGAGATCATAATCCTGGCTGCACTGGGGAGAAATAAAATGTTCAGTGCGTAAAACATGATTTAATTTTATCGAAATGAAGCAACGTTTACCAATCGCGTTTCCAAAAGCTTCCGAAGCGAAGCGAATCTAGTAGTTACACATTTCAAGTCACATATTTAGCCTGTATTGACGTTAACGGTGTCTTGATACTAGCTGAAAACATCCTCATGGATGGTAATCCATGACTTCTTGGATTTAATCCACCTATCATATCTATTTACAGTTCCCTTTTAACTTCTTCTGTGATCTTTCTTCCGTCTCGAGTGCCAATCAACCATTGGGAGAATCTATGCCCTTTTCAAAATGTTAAGTCACTTCGTTTTTTAATGAGCAACATTCATTGAAATAAATTCTGAGATTAAAACTGCAACCCGCGATTCGTGGTTTTCTGAACCCTGGCAGTCAGTTTTGCACACGGCTTCCCAACAAAACAGCGTCCCGTGCTCAAATGCGTTGGACATCGCGGTGGTTCAGCAATGAGCTCATCATGAGCCCAGCAAAATTCAGCTCTGCCTTCCCCACGTTGTGCAGCCTCCGGATGGCTTCTTTGGCAGAATCTGGCTTGTTGTGAAGGGGGTGTGTCTTCCTTTCCAAGTCGACTGATGCTGACTTTCAAATGGAAAACCACAAGGCTGGCCGGCTTTGAGGCATCCTTGGCTTGTAGCGCACTATTGGCACATCTCCAGCTGTCGCCGTTCAAATTTCTTTCAATGCTGAGCTTAATTCCCAGGCGAAAGTTCAGTGCTCCACCACCACAATGATCATATTGAGTTTGCTGGCGAGACTCGAATCGCAATCCCGAAGTCTCAACACATCGGTTCCAAAGATGGACATGGAGTGCCTCTGACCGACCTTTCAGAACGGGGTACTGGCCAACGAGATCCCAGGTTCGGTAAAGTTCGTTGGCCCGGAACACGAAGTAGGGCCAGCCGAACTATTCAGCCTCGTTCTCAACCTGATCATCAAACAACCTGCCATTCGAGATGGGAGATATCCCAGACAACGAAACCTCGCTTCTGATGCAATGTAAATTGTTGCATGCCATAGTATTGATGTACGAATTTGTCACATTGACAGGTACAATTATTCAATCCCATGTACCACACAAGGCTTCCGGCATTTTTGTTGATGCACACTTTTAATGGTCTGAGGTTTAGTAAAACCACATCGAGATGTTCTTTCTCTGTGCACACTCCAGGTAGCTCTCGGTCGTCGTGTTTCTCCATATTCATAAATGCTCGTCTATACCCTGGACGAATTCGTTGGTGTTCCACGCAAAGTCCATCGCTGGGTCCGTATTGACAGGTATTTATCCCTTTTAAAGGGCAGTTGTTGGTGACAAGAAAGACAGTTCGTGCAGGCTTCCGTCTTGAGATGGCTTTTTCCGTGGATGAAGTAGACCACTTGGTGGGTTGGGTAGTAAGTGATCCCTTTGAATGGGTAGTTGCTGGTGACAGGAAATGCGATACATGCTTCTGTCTTAGGAAGTTGCTCCTTGTGAACGGAGCAAACCAATTGATGGCTCGAGCAGTGAGTAATCCCGCTGAAATTGGAACTTCTGCAATTGCCTTTAGATCGTTTAGGGCAGTGAAACCATGGTGCTGGTGAGGCGAAGCGAGAGGCTAGCAGGAGAGTGTGTCGCCAAAGCCTGATTGCAAGAAGACATCGGGCATGGAGACATTTTTGAGGAGTACAGTGGTACCCAGAATAT
Organism: Calonectria hongkongensis; assembly: GCA_017140755.1. NCBI lineage: Eukaryota > Fungi > Ascomycota > Sordariomycetes > Hypocreales > Nectriaceae > Calonectria > Calonectria hongkongensis. The sequence continues at coordinate 1,238,958 of JAACJA010000006.1, forward strand.
CGCAGGCTGTGGCAACTTGAGAAGAGAGGCTTGCGATGCAAATGCGAGATCCGATCAAAGAAATGTGGGGGGGTATTGTTGTTCCATGGTGACCAATGATGCCCACAATGTGAGGTTGAGGTCAAGACTTGATTGGAAGTGTGTTCCAGGATGATTGATGGGGCTGAAGTTTGAAAATTTGTTAGGGAAACTCGGGGAATTTATAGCCGTAGAATGGTGAAAGAAAGGCATGACACATTATGCTATAATCAGGAGATCGGCCAACGGCACAGTGAGTCACGTACGTGAGCACATCTGTCGAAACTGGAAATGTTCCGTCAGTGCTTCATTACATGTTGATAATGAACAAATGCTACTGAAACCAAGAGAAAGGGACATCGGACAATGAATCACAGAGGTGAACAAGCCTAACAAGAAGTTATTCCTTTGTTCATTTTTCACATTATTGTCCATGTACAAACATCGGTTCCGATCTCAGTGCCAAGGCCGACCAAATTCATGATTCATACACTGGGTATTTCTATGCCGGTGGCATGGAAAGGGCAAAACACTTTGAGTCGTCAGTTATCCCAAGCATTCTTGAACGTCCAAAACGACATGTCAGACTTCCTTGCGATGAAAAGAATTTGTGGCTGATTCATCCAATCAGATGCAAGAAGTGGGCAGCCATGTTAGCGCAACGAATGGCGAGCGGGGCGTCGGTCTCAGCCGCAGCTGTAGCTTCAGCCTGGTTGATCTTGCACATCGATTCCAGCTCGTTGTACCATCTTTCGAGCCTTGATAAGGCCCGCGACGCAGAGGGCCTGCCTAAAGCGTGCTGGGCCTCTATTCAATAAGACCCGCCGCTTCGACTGCGAGCAGGTCCGCGCCATGTCGACGCCAGTGGCTCGCGTGTCGGACCTAGTGCGCGACTCAGAGCTCCGCACCACCGCCTCGCCTGGCCTCACCCATCACACCTACTACGTGTCCAAGCCTGGCGCCCGCAGGCAACAGGTCAAGGAAACATGGAGACGCCACCGTCAGCTGGGCCATGGGGCTTTTGGGTGTGTATGGCTCGAGCAGTGTGAGACAAACTCCAGCCAAGCAAACCTGCGCGCTGTCAAGGAAATCAAGAAAGACGCGACTGTTTCTTATGAACGTGAAATCGAAGCGCTGGCTAAGTTTTCTCATGATAACGTATGTCTTCCATTTCTTAGCTTTACCCTGCCATCCATAGCTAAGCTCTTTTGGAATAGTATGTTCACTGCTTCGTCAAATTCTTTGGGTGGTATGAAAGCCAGGGCATCCTCTTTATTGCGATGGAATACTTGGAACACGGCGATCTCCAACAATATCTCGATGTCCCTTTTCCCGAGTCTGAGGCCAAGCAAATCGCCACGCAGCTGGCCGAAGGCCTTGCTTTTCTCCATGAGAACAATTTCGCCCACCGTGATCTCAAACCTCCTGTAAGTCTCTCTATTTGCCCATTTTATAGAGATTTGGTTGTGTTAATTGGTGTCAGAATATTTTAGTGGCCCAGCCACGACCAACGTGGTGGGTCAAAATCGGTGATTTTGGCATAAGCAAGCGAATCGGTATCGACACAGCTCTACGCACCCACATTGGCACACCTGGCTATATTGCGCCAGAGGTAATCGGCATGTCACCTCTCTCTGAAACCCATGAAAAATCCGAACAAGATAAAAAAACATACGACTCAAGCGTCGATATTTGGGCCCTTGGTGCGATCATCATCCGAATGCTCGCCCAATGCGCTCTTTTTCCAACTCCACAAGATCTTTTCAAATACGTCGTCCATGAATTACCTCTTCCCCGTGAAGCCTTAAGTAGCAGAGAAATCAGTGATGATTGTTATGACTTCTTGGGAAGGGCTATGGCACCATCACCTTCGAGTCGATTGAAAGCGAATGAAGCACTTGTTCACCCATGGTTGGGGACGTCCCGACCCTCGTCGGGAGCTGGTTCGCAGCATGAAAAAAGGTACATATTCCTTCGCCTCCCACCTCGCTGTTCACTCATCACTGACCTCTCAGTATCCTTATCGATGATTTGTCTCTCGTAACACAACCAACAGTACTAGATAGCGATGGAACTAACACAATGCCTACAGAGGCATCATTGGCTTGGTCAACACTAAACATCTCAGACACGCCTATGACGTCTACCGCTGCCAAAGCTGAACCGACAAAGGACGAGGCTCGGTTCTCTCAAGGTGCTAGTCCAACAGCATCAAAAACGGATATATCAACTTTGAAAAATACTTCAGCTACTACAGTGTTGCCAAAGACGCCCCAGCTTCACCAGGAGGTCGACGACGCTATCCGTATCGCCGATACCCAGCAAATGGTGATCAAAGATGATATCACCCAAAATACGGCTACAAATTCTCGACTTGCCCATGCGGAAGCTGACAGAGAAATCACAAAAGATATACCCTCCACGGGTTTTGATTCGCAGTCAATGAATGGAAAGGCATTGGTAAATTTCAGCCAAGATACGGAAAACTGGTTTGCGAACAAAGAAAATGAGTTGGCAATTCTTGCTGCCGAGCTGGCAACCCTCAACCCTGATGTCTTGGCCCGACTCTCATTCACAGGCATTGAGGATTTACGTGCAGACATTTTGGATGTTGCAAGACATATATATTATGATGAGGAGACTTTTGAAAAGCATTTCGCCGCTCAACAAATAATTGAACCAGAGGAGGAGCAGACCTTTCAGGTCCAAATCAATAATATAGATTCCCGTACTACCGGGGACACAGTTAAATCTGCCATCGCCAAAGGTGGAATTCCGACGATGTTAGCTTTGCAAGCCGCTTTAAAATCGAGAAACGATGAGTGTCTCATTGCACTTCTGCAATGTCGAGCTGATCCAAACGCTTTGTTTTCCAATGATATGGTGGAGTATGTTGCCGGTAAACCCGTCAGCCATTCATTTGTCAGTGCTTTGACATTTGCGGCTTATTTGGGCCACGAATTTGGGGTCTGGGCATTGGTGGCTGCTGGAGCGGAAGTGAATCCGTTCGAGAACAAGATAGTATGCCCGAAGCCTCTTACAGAAGCCGTTACCAATGGCCATATCAACATTGTGCGTTTTCTACTCGCAAACGGTGCAAATCCCAACTGCCAAGGCTACGGATATATACCATTCACTGAGGAGAGAACGCCAATCCATGCTGCCTTGGTAAATCACCCCCCAATGAGAAGAGTTAGCAGTCCAGCAGAGACGGTGGAAGGGCAGAAAACAAGTCTGAAGCTCGCAAACCTCCTCCTCCGTCATGGGGCAAAGCTGGATAAGGAATTCGTATTTTATCATATCGACAGCGATTTAGACATCCACAGTGGTAACAACATTTTTCATTACGCAGCGTGGCGGGGATGCGCCGAGATACTAACTTGGCTTGCCAAAAATATCACCGTTATAGATTCGCAGTGGTATCATTTGGCCATGTACTCCGCGGTCCTTCAAAAGAACTGGGGATGTGTCGAAGTTCTTTCAAAGGAGCCTTACAAAAAGCATGGGAATCTACACTATCTCATCAATGGATATATGCAGGATGCAAATCCTTATGGCAACTACCTCAGGACGGCCGACAGATTATCGTGGGAGTCGTTTTCCTACGGCATAAAGAGACTAATCTCTACCGGGCATGACCCAAAAAAACCAGTCTTTTTTTCATATAAGAAGCGAGGGAAATGGTTTTCAGAATCTCGACATTTGACGGAGTCCATTTCCGCGATCCAGTTAGTTTCAAATGTAAGCTCGATGATAAAGCGGCACGACGACATTTTATCTCTTCTAAGAACTGGACAAGCAACTTCCCAACCGATTCACCGACGATAGGATACATTGGGAAGTGCTGGAGTTGACGATTCTTTGATCCTTATTCTTCAACTTTTTTGATTGACTCAAATGAAAGTCTAGCAGACCATCTCAATCACAAGATTTTCTACAATAACATTGCTTGTTCCTTATCCACTGCATGCCAGGTCCATGTGCATATATGTGGAGCTGGCCGAATGCTCCTCATTCTTGGGCCAAAATCTGACATCAGTCTACTTTCTGCTAGCACGCCAAGGCATTCCCTGATTACACCTAACCAATTATGGAAAGTGCACTAACTAGCACAACCAGTCATCATGTCACCAGGCACGTGAGAGTCCTCATCAGCGGGGTAGAATGTAGACGTGTCCTAGTCACGCAGCCGCTCACGTGGTCGGCTGACGGCGCATCCCCGGCCATCGGCTCAGATGCAGAACGAGCCGAAGGGCATTCACATCTGATTGTCGCTATGCTTTGTAAAAAATAAAAATTAATACGCAAAAATCTAAATCTAAGTCACGGTTGACATGCCGAGCACCCAAGAGCCACGGAGTAAGCAGGCTTGCGAACCCTGTCGGTAAGACGCTGCCACTCATCACCCATGAAAAAAAGAACCAACGTGGTGGATTTACTAGCGTCGTGGCAGCAAGAAGAAGAGCAAATGCACCGCAGAAAAACCAGTTTGCTCGTTCTGTCTACGCCTGAACAAACAATGCGTTTATCGAGTCGTCGACATGCCCAATCGGCAGCCTAAACCCAAGGTGAACAAAGGGCCAAAGCCGTGCGTGTCGCTCCGTGTGCTTTCCCTCGCAGGCGCTCACCGTCATCAAGATCCAATAAGTCCAGCTTGAAAGATCGGTTCCACATACTTGAGTCACAGGTCAAAGACCTCTATCAGAGCTTGCAGTACTTCTCTGCCTCCTAGCTCATGTGTTGTTCCACTAACACTGAAACTCCAGGTCAACCGCACCACCCCGGTTCAAAGCCCTGGACAATGCGGCAGATGAACCCAGGCCGGCATTTGCAGCCGACGACTATTCATCACCCGTGGAAATCCAGTTACCTAGCTTTACTCCCAAGTCGGCGTATGCACTAGCAGTGTGAATTCCATTTTCTGCCCGCAAGAATTGTCCTAATTTGCTCTACTAACTCATTCCTCAGCCCAAACCCCCCTCCGGAAGTCCTCAGTCACCTGATCGATGTGTACTGCGCAAAGATCCACCTCCAACCCCTGCCGCTGTTTAGTCTCGAGGGCTTGCAGGCTCGGCTAACATCCTCGCCCCCTTTCCTATTGTGGAGTTTCCTAGCGCTCACCCTCAGCCTTACAACTCACGAGTTCTACGCGGGCAAGCAATCCGATGCAGTTACCTGCTATGTGAACTCGGCAGAAGAAACAGTCAAGCTTCTGGCTTGTCGGGGATCTGCACAGCTAGAGGTTGTCCAGTCTCTGTGCTTGCTGGCCTTGAGAGATGTTTGGGGTACGGTCGACTTTCGCATCATAGATTATACCCGCTAACTCGCAATCTCGCAGCATGCAATCCATGTCAGGCCTGGATGACAATCGGCACAGCGTCGCGGCTTGAATCCTTTCGAATGCTCTCTCGGCGTGACTCGCCTGACGAATATCTCGACAATGACGCGAGTGCGAGGTGCTACTGGAGTGTTTTCCTCCTAGAGAGAATTTTCACTCCACGGCATTCTGCGCTTGCTGAGGATGACGGCATGCTGAGCCTGCTCTCTAGTCCAGCCATACCACCCGCACTGCCCTCTGTGAGAGACGATTATCCATCCGACCTACTTAACCCCGACCGCATTGTAAGCGATACAGGCGTCACCGTCTTTTGGATCAAGATGGTCTCCACATGGGAACAGGTGTCCACTTTTCTCCATCAGATAAGGCTGGGCAATGGCGAGAACCCGTGGGATCCTCAGTCTGCCTATACAAAGCTCAATGGCAAACTGTTTGAATACGAGGCAACGCTTCACCACGAACATCTATTCAGAAACGTTCTCTTCCCAAAAAGATCCCTTGCTGACATCCAAAACCAGCGAGAATATTGGATCCCCTGGCTGCTAATGCAGGTCATCTCTCATGCTGCCCCAGCCATCATAAATCACCCTTTCATCCACCTTGTCGCAATTCGCCAAGGCGGCAACAGACCCCAGCCCCAATTCTTTCTTCAACAAACAGTTGATCTCACTTTGTTTCACTCAGGGTGGGTGATTCGCCTCTTGCGCCTCTGCGAAAGCCAACAGCTTCACATAAGCGATCCAATACTTGGAGACGTGGTCGCAGCTGTGGCTACAATACCCTGGCTTTTTCAACTAGCAAGCGATGGAAAGGTCTCCCAAAGGGCTAAAGAAGACTTGGTCTGGTGCAAAGAATTTTTAAGCCGGCTTTCTGAGACATGGCCTCACATATCACACAAGGTACTGCCATTCAAGAAACTGATCCCGAGCCCGAAGTCTGACCCAAATACTAGCTCCATGTCCTCCAAAAACTTCAATTCATTTCAGATACTACATCTGGCCAGACCAATGGTGAAAAGGGAGTCTCGGTTTCTTTCCAGCCGTCATTATTCTGGACACTGCTGGATCCCAATATCCGCCAGATGAAACCTCCGACCGCGTCCCACGACAACTCAACGCGTTTGGGTTATGGAGCAGATGTCAAAATAAGAATTACAACTCATTTTATCCACCCGCTGGCACAGCATGAATTTCAGGAGCAGGTTTTGGATCACACAGGCGCCCTCAGTGACTCTTTTTGGTCAAGTCCAGAGGAATTTGAGCAGCTGGACCTGGACGATTTAATTTCTCATTTCTTTTCAGATAATGGACAAGGCCCGTATTGCTAAATATGAATTCTGTTGGATCGAGCGATTAAACTGAACCACTTTTATCACTAGTGAAGTCCAGATATGCCTCCTGCCGAAGTATGCCTAATCAGGCATTGTAGATTTTGAGGTAGAACCGTCGGTGCCAGATGAAGTTAGCTGCCAATATTGATGCCAAATACAAGATTCATTCCACTAAATTATGCCATTGAGGACATTGAGACCAATTTGTGAGTGAATTTTCGATGCGATCAGGAATATCGGAGGTCACTTGTCTTTGCTATTCTTTTCCAATAACCCAATTCAACCTCAGTCAAGAGTAACCACGAAAAATGGCTCCAGTTGGCGATCCCTTTCTTTTTTGTTGTTTTGGGGTTTTTTTATTTAGCTAAGTCTGGCGCTGATCGCCCGTCAGCTCAGACTTCCTAACTACTGTAAAGGCATCAGACAATCTGATTCGAAACCCCTTCTCAATACCAACTATCAACAAGATGTCAATAATGTTTCTTTAAAAAAGTTCCAATGTACTGTTAATGAATGGAATAGAAATGTGACTTACGTATAATGAGGTACAGGTATTTAGAAATAGCTGGTGCCCATACTAGCATCGTGACGACTTGACCCACATTCCAATTCTCAATTGACCTGTTCGCGGGGTCATTCAACCATGCTTTTAAGCTGAAAAGGTTTATAAATATAAATGACAGAGTCCATATCTCCGCTGCAAAATAAAAGATTTTAGTCCAAACTAGAAGCATAAGTTTCAACAGCTCAGTGTGGCTCTGTAAGAATTGTTGACATTTGGCCGAGCAAAGTCTTCTTGGAAACAAGAAGTTTTGATTAGCTTCGCGAACCATCTTTTCCAAAAGCACATAGCCGGCAACGCTACACATTAATCTGAAACCAAAGAGTTGAAGTTGAACATTGATTTTGCCCCATTTGTCGCTTTCGCCCGAGTTATCTTGGCCCCATGATCTATTGTCAATCATCGGTCTCGGGAGACAAAATGTCCGTAGAGATGGATGATCCCCGCAGCCACTGAGGACATTGTTATTCCGGAACATAGCGTAGACACCCTCGACATCAGGATTCAAACCTATCCTTAACGTCAAAGCAGTAGTAATAAGGGTGGTAGCTGATAGGAACACGCTATAAAACGAGTCTAGTCTTTTTTTTCGGAGGATTAATTGTGCAAGAACCACTGGGCCAACTCCAATAACTGCGAGCGATTTGATGCTATCACGAGTGTCAAGCAGACTTTGCCAATTATCTAGGCTGTTAAAGATTGCAGATTGTGAATTAGCATATAATATTGCAACTTCAATTGCAATTATAAAGAAGCACTGTGCTTCATGAAATTCCACACAAAGGGATTTCGTAGCGTGTGTAAAATCCCTTGGTTTCATCCAGTTGATCCCAACAGTATATGCATATACTTGATTCAGAAAGCCACTTGTTTTCAGACGACCTTTAACAAATGGATATAATGGAGAGATTGATATAGACAGCCATATGAAAGTCGACAGGACACTTTGCATCATGTAAGATGTAAAAAGCTAGGAAGGCGTAAGTAAAGAAAAGGTTTCAGAGGTGAGGGGCCGTTATACTCCAGGACCAGCAATGTCCATATTTATATGGGTTTCCAAGTTATGACAGAGATCAGAAGTATTTTTCATCAATGACAATAAGTACGATGTGGGATCCGACCAGACATCGCCGTGCACCTGAGACGTAAGCGAGCAGTTTCCCATGCTACTATCCTCACAACTCGCTATTGCGCAAGAATGCAAATTTTCAAATACCTCCGTACTGTTAAATGCAGATACATTAGAGACACCAATGAAGGCTGCAGAGTCCGTAATTCTGTCGTGGTATAACTCGAAGTATTCAGGATAGGCGTGTGCTGAAAGTGAAAGCGACGCCAAAGTGAGACAGTTCCAAAGAGTTGCCCACGAGTTAAACATGGTATCGCTTCGGTAGCACAGTTCGGTATAATTTGCCGTTCCAACATCAGGGTTCGGCTCGGTAAGCAACAGAGTTATTGGGAGAATTACATTCTCCCTGAAAGCTGGAAGTCCACCGTCGTAAGTTGGAAATATCTGGCTATATTGACGGGGAAATTGGTCGGGATTGATCAGGAACACTGTAGTCCAGATTGAATGGTATATCAAAATCTCTGTGCTCAACTGCAATGAGTATGTGTAAAGCATGCGCGACCATAGGCTGGCGGGTATAACTTGGATGATCCTATATTCATCTAGTATGGATGAGAGTGGATGAGAAAGAGGCATTGTGAGTCGGTCAAATTGAACCAACAGAAACAGTTGTGAATCACATTCATGGGGCACTCAAATTATATATGTCACCAAGAAGAAACAAAGGTTGCGACAGCGAATCCTTTAGCCGATCAACACAAGCACTTTGAATCAAAGTGACATTCTAAAGTGACATTCTCGGGCAGCTACGCCTCCAAAATGTTTCACCCAGCCCTTGCCCTAAAAGGAATAGTATGTTAGCAAGTGCATTTTGAAGAAAAAAGATTGAATTGGATGGTTTACTTTAGATTAATCCAGAAAGGGATTGCGCATGTCTTATGCTCAGTCGAGTGACTCTTTGCATCTCATATGTAGTTGCATATAAACACTAATGAATCCGTTCGGGAAGGCAAAACACCCATAACCATTAGACGGTTGACCGACTATCATAACTGCCTGATCTACAGTGGCTGGGCAGTGAAGGGGTCATTGCTCAGCCCCTTGCTTAATTGATTATTCAGCCAGATGACTCGGGAACTGGAATGCAGTTGGTTACAAAAGTACATTCTCGCAAACACAGTCGACTATGACATAATAAGTGTAAATGCCTCACGGCACATTGAGACACGGAGAATGTCTCTGCTTATACTTGATCAAGCCGGATCATCTGGATCCTGCAAAGATGAAAATTACACTGGCCATTGACCCAACGCACTCTTCGACGACACCTTGCAAGAATAGTCAGGTAAGTGACAGTTGCACGCTAACTTCTTCAACATCTATAGCTAACCTCGCATAACAAGGCAACCACGGAATTCTTGAAGCCCGAAGACCGAGCCAAACTCCACATCTTTATTATAACCTCGGGCGCCTCAAGTGGAACCCCGAAGTATCCGACACTGTGGGCACCAGAGGCAGATTCGTGGGAAGAATGAATTTTGATTGGTTCACCTGCGGTTTTCTCATCTAATACAGTACAGTACGCCTTTACAGCTTCGCAACCTCCTCCGCGCTCAATTTTCCTCTCTCCTGCAGACTCAATTCCCTGCGCGCTGGGCCTCCTCTGCTGCCGTCGCCCAAGAACGCATCCCTGCAGTCCGCATACTCTGTCCTGAACCGCCATCGCTCTGCAAGCGCAGGCGAAAGCTGCTTCTTGATAGCAGTAGACATGTACTCGCCGAGAACAGGTAGAAACTTGAAAGCACTGTGTGTCAAGTTAGCAATTGCCTCTCTTTTTTTCGTGATCGTAGCACTAAAAAAAAACTTACTGTCCGCTCCCTGCGCCACCCACGAAAAGATTCTTGTAATCCGGGTGGTAATCCATGATGAAATCGCCCGTCGGCGTGTCGGTGTACCAGCACATGGCGACGCGCTCAAAGGCGCGGTCGGCCAGCTCTGGCAGGATCTCGCGCAAGCCTCTCCTCAGCCGCTCCTCGCCGTCGACGGGGCAAAAGTTGGCGCGCTGGCGAGGAGGCACTAGGGGAGGCACAGAGGTGCATGAAGCCTCACCGCCAGACTCGCTGCTGGCCGGCGCGCGAGTGTACCCCCACCCGTGGATCGCAAACTTGAGCGTCTTGGCCTCGTGGTGCGGCGGGAAGTTGAACCAACCCGTCGACGTGTTGGAGTACATGGGCAGGTCCTTGTACTTCTCGACCTCGTCGTCCGTGAGGGGCGTGTACCCGACCACCTGGGCCGCCGCGAGCACCGAGTTGTACATGGGCACAAGGTTGGCGCACCAGGCGCCGGCCGTCAGGATGAAGTGGTCTCCGTGGATCGGAGTGCCTGCGAGCGTGCGCACAGACTTGATGGTGTTTTGCGAATCCGTGTCCAGGCCAGTCACGGTGCCGGCCGGACCGCAGACGAAGGAGACGCCAAGCTGAAGACAGTCGTCACGGAGCTGGACAACGCATTTCCCCGCGTCCACCCAGCCGGCCTGCTCGTTGTAGTAGCCCATGAACTTGGGCGGAGCCAGGTCCCCCGTGAGGACGGGGAAGCGCCGCTTCGTGGCGGCGGCATCCTCGAGCTTGCCCCAGGGCAAGTTGAACTTGTCCAGGGCCGAGGTTGTCTTGTCAATCCAGGTGACGAGCTCACCGTTCCTGGTGCACACGAGGAGGTAAGGGGCCGGGTGGAAAATGTCCTTATACCGCGGGCTCTGGGACCATCTCATGTAAGCCTCCTTGGCGACTCTCATGTACTCCTCGTCTGCGTAGTCAATCCTGACAACTCGAGAGATGTCTGAGCTCGAGCCATCGGGCACCTAAGTTATCTTAGCCCGTGTTCGGGAACGCTACGGGAGAGGGGCGAGGGCGGAAAGCACTAACTGGGGGCATATGCCGGTCCAGGACGGTGATGTTCCTGTAGCCTTCGCTGGCAAGTTGGGCCGCTGTGGAGAGACCGAAAATGCCAGCGCCAATGATGACAATGTTCTTGTCCTTTTCCATGCTGGACGGGACAATCGGTAAACGGGTGGAGCAACACAGGACCAAGCGGCGATTGAGCCAAAGCGCAAAGGGGGTGGAATTCTGACCTTTTTTTCTGGCTCCGTCGTTGTGGTTTTCAACCACAGCCTATCTCTACTTATAACAACCAAAGTCGACCGGGTCTCTCGTAGATGCAACATCGGTCAACCGGTCACGCGGTCGGGGCGGGCAGCAGCAGTCTCGAGTATTACATCACCCGTTCACGTGAGCGTAGCGCTAACCATGCCATGTCTGTCACTTGTCGGCCGCTAAAGCGTCATGATGGGCGAGAAATGCGTGGTCAGTCGGGCGACATGTCTTGAAAAGGTCACTTATCACCGCCCAGAGTTCCTGGCAAACCGGGGGATTGTTGCTTTTTTTTGTTGAGAATTACTTGTCTTTTCCAGACAGCAACGCTCACCGAGTGGAGCCTCTTTGGACACAGGGCCCCATCAAAATCCCAATCAAGCGCATCGCCAAGATGTGTTCACTACCCCAAATGAGAGATGCGCTAGCAGACAGAGAAGCGTAGCCGCCTATATACGCGAACTGCGCTCACTGTATTTTTTTTTTCGGGTTTTATCTTGATTATTATTGTTGTCAAAACAACGAAAACGTGGGGTAAAATAATTTTTCATGCAATGGGAATGAGACATTAATCTTATTCCCGTTCATCCATATTGCAAAACCGCGGGAGCTGTTCCCGGTCTCACCGGAATGTGGAACTCAACCTGGGTTTCAATGTTATAGGCCGGCTACCCGGCACTAAAAAATTTCTTTTTCTGACGGCTCAAAGAGGACTCAAGATGAAAACTGCGCTGTCGCTTTGGTGGAGCAATGTAAACCTGATGGGGCGATGAAACGTCGCTGATACATGAAATCCTCGTCTGGGCGTCTAGGGTAAGTGGGTTTCAGTGCCACTTGACCTCTCAAGCATTTGTCAGAAACTACAAATAGTATTTCCACATTGTCTAAACCTATAGAAAGTGATAGAAAAAAGAAGAATGAAAAAGAAAGAAAAAACATAAATTAACATTCATGACGCTCATACTGCAAGTCTCATCAAAATATCTCAGTTTAGTTGTAACATAGATTATCTTTGATTTTTTTTTCCAATAAAAACAAATACGCTGTGGCATAATGAATAGTCGGGATCGCGTCGGCAGTAATTAAACACTGAGATAAACTAAGACTAGGATTATATCATGTGTTTTGGGGGTATCAGTCCAGGTAATAATGAGTGTTCAGTTTCGACGCCTTGTGTACTGTCATTTCCTACACCAGGGTGTTAATGATCTGATCTTCCGCGTGATTCCAGGGATTATACTTGCCATTTTGAATTCGTTCAGTTCTTCTTTAATTTGTTCCACAAGCAAAGGGGTCAGTTGAGTGCAAGTAATGGCCCCACTAGTCCGATCATACTCCTCGCTATCCCAAGTATCGTGGTAAATGATGTCGGAAGAAAATGCAACAACATGGGTTGTGCCGCTCTTGGACGGCCGAGAAGCACCTGTGCTAGGCGTCTCCGGGATTTCGTCTGAATCCAGGCTAGAATCCGATGTGAGAGACTCGTTCGATGGCTGCTTGCTCTTTGCCAATCTCGGCTTGAATGTGCCAACCAGTGAGCGAGCCCTCTGGTGCATACTACGCCCCAGCCTTCGGGCAACGACTGATTTCGAGGATGGCGCCGAAGGAATTAATGCGCCATTGGGTGGCTCAGGGAGGGGTCTCGCTTCATCGACGCTCGTATTCGATTGGCTAGCGCTCTCAATTTCTCCAACCTTGTCCTGCTGGGAATTTTGCGCCTCACGCACAGGGAGCCTCCAACGAAATCGAGAGCGCCCCTCTTCGCCCTTCGCTTGTGCTGCATCTGGCTTCTCGCTGATCTGGTCCTCAAGATTGCCGCTCAAGAAAACTGCACTCAGAGGTCGTGCCATCCTTCTCCTTGCAACTGGGGCGGATTGGTCTTCGGTTGCCGATTGTTGAGAGGGAGCGCTGCTGGGCCCATTCTCAGATGAGGACTCGGAGCCCTGGCCGCTAGCGTCGCTCGTGCCAGAGCCGAAACGACCCAGAAACGATTGCAGCGATTTTCTCTTCGTGGCAGTAGACGATGTCACCTGCGGAGAATCATCCGGAAGGCTAGGCAGCTGCTTGTCCAAGTCATCATCATTACTCAAAGTCGCCGCTGAGGTTGCCAATGAAGTTGCTGCTGGAGGGAATGAATTGATTTGCGTAGATGGCGGTATCAACACACTAGCTCGGCGCTTATTTGATTCCACTTTTTTGGCCGTGTAATTCCCCTGGTCGTCCGTGGGCTGAACAGTTACCGTAACCATGGAACGCCGGTGATCGCGATTCTTATTCGACGACTTCTCAACGCGGCCATTGGAGCGGATGTGCGCAATGTGATCCTTCAGCAAAAAGTGAGATGACGAAAACTCCTTCCTGTTGCCCTGGTTGGGAGCAGAGGCGGATTTCGGAATACCAAGCCCGTCCTGCGTCGCTGCCGGCCAAGATTGAGTGCGGGAATCGCGAGGAACAAGTCCCGTTGGCTGCCTTTTGGGAGGCTCAAAACGACGCTGCTGATTGTGTCTGGAGTGACTGGTTGGGTCCACATAGCTGTTGGGTCGAATATGCGCTGACGACCTGCGGTTCCGCTGAGCTGCCCCAGGTTGATTAAATCCATTGTGGCGTTCCTGGCCTCGCCTCTGCTGTTGGTTGTGGTCCATCCTGGGCATAGACATCTTTGTTGGGCTCATTTGCGGGTGCGCGCTGCCCAAATTAACCGACACTGGCCGCGCACCAGCTCGCGGATTCGGGACTCTTGCATTTGGCGCGCCATCCTTGGGGAGGCCTTGGTTTTGTTCTGACGAGCGCTTGTGGGACAATGGCTTCGAGCTCATGTGTGCTATATGCGTTGGCGGCGCCTGGCGATGCCCGGGCTTCGGGTTGTTGAAATTGGCGGCAACAGAGTACGAGGACGAGTTGTAATTCGCCAGGTACGGCTGATTGAGCGCTGTGCTGCTCTGGCTTGCATTTGTCGTCGCATAAGGCTGGGCGCGCCTCATGTTGAGGTGGCCAGGAAATTGCCTGCTATCCACGGTGCCATGATGTCGAGGTTGAGGGTTCGTCGCCGGTGTCAGGTTGGCCTGGAGTGCAACGTTATTGTCCCAGTATTTTGGCATCGAGACGGCCATGTTCTATGCGAAAATCAAGCCCACTTTCAACGGCAAGCATCTGGGAACTCGCCTGGCGGGAGGGCTATCGGCTGAAGGCGGTGTATGCGGCGAAGGGGCGACGGAGGAGCGCTGAGGGCGAGCAACGGGAGCTCGAATAAGGAATAAGATCTGCTGGGCAAAGCATGAAGCTCCTGGCTAAGATCTGCAGGCTAACATCTGTTCTTTTCTCATGTCATGACCGTTGAGTGACGACACTCTGAGCAGATAAGAGGAGGGGAAGAGGAAAATGAGGGGAGCCAGGACTCAGCCGTCTTACGCACGTGATTGTCTTAGAACATGGCATTGATGCATTGACTCCTGTGTGACGAATTCTTGTTATGCTTTTCCCCTTTTCCACGTGCATCTTTTTTTTAGTCGCGAGTCAATGCGCTTGGAACAACTGAAACGCCAGTGACGACGGCGCCATCCCAATGGATTGACGGCTCGGTAATTGAAACGCTTCATTGGCTTTCGCGATAGTGCCGTTGCCCCGAACAGCGGCGCGGCTCAACGGCGCCGGCGCAAACATCAACATTGAAATTGATTTCCTCGTTTGCGCCTCAATTGCATTCAGCAGCTGGATTGTCTATTGTCAAGACACCTCAGATTCCCCTCCCAAAAAAGACAAAGGCGCATTGTTTGCTCCATCACTTAGGCGAAACGGCATAGTTTCGTGGGAACCGCACTAGCACTAAAATTAGGAAGCGGAGTAGCCCCGAGGTTGCAACCAAACCCGAGACAGCGAGGGCGCATTGACGCGAGCAATGACGCTGAGTAAGCCCAAAGTGCTAAGGATGAAATCAGATTCAAGTTTGTGATACTGATCATCGAGGAGTTGTGAAAGCGATATATTGACCATCTGAGAGTCTGCCCAACGCTCATTCCCATCACCCAAACAATAATACGAATGTATCCTCCGTTCACTGTCTGGGCAACTGATTTCCGAAAAGCTCGACTCCCGATGTTTTGCTCTCACGGCGGCGGCATTCCTCAACGGGCAATCAGTATATACGGAGAATTCCATAGTCGGGTGCAAGGATTACCCAAGGAATAACCACTTTAACATGCTTCGCCTCCACAGTCGATTGAGTGGCAGTGCATGCAGCAAGCCGTTGCTGAACCCGCCCGAGAACCCACATCACTCTACTCAGCTCATGCTGCGCTTATTGTTCTGGCCCTTCCGCTCTAATGCAAATGAAGTATCGGGCAAATTCAAAATTAAGGCCTTTTGTGCATCGCCCGATACAGTGCTCAAATGTGAAATACCCAATGCCTGCTGTGACCTATTTGTCGTTTCCCGAGCTTTGTAAATCTCTTTAATTTTTATTATTTATTTTTTTGTGCGAGAGAATTTCCCAAGAGTAATGCCCCAATTGCGTAGATAATCAAGCGGATAAATTGAAAATTTTACAATACGGTTCTAACTATAGAAATGTCCATCCGGTTTCCGAGCAGCTGAAAGTATATTCCCAAAAAAAAAAAAAAGTGTTCAGCACACAAGCACTTCCACCCCCCCTCACATACTCTTTGGGGTAGTAGGTGATCGCCGAGACTGCATTTGGATGTTTTGAAACACGTTTCTCTCATCATGTGATGTGATGTGAAGCGGTGTGATTAGCGACCTCTTGGCGATGAAAACACCAAGAAAAAGCGCCTTCTCCGAACTGAGACAGTTCCAAACATGAAAAAGGCACAAAGTCCGACCGTGAAATGGACCAGATCGACGGCATTGCCTCGACGTCGAATTCCTCGTCTTGGTGGCTCCTGGTGATGGAATCAGCCAGCCACAGGAAAATCTGGTCAGTTGCGTGATTACTATTGCATGCACGTCTCGATGGGGCCGCGTCATGACCTCGCCTCTCGGTTTCATTCGCAAAGCGGGGCACGCACTATTACCATCCGAACAAGAAAAAATTGCTCACAAATATTCCGGTCATTCCTTTGGGTAGCAGGATTACTATCAGTCATGGTCTTGCAATTTGCGTCCGGTACATTTCTGATACCAGTGAATGGATAGTCGAGACAGTAGCAAGTATGCCTAGTTTGGAAGATGTGTTGGATCTCTGGACCAGCGGGCCTATAAGCCGGCTGGCCATAGCTTCCACTAGGTTTGGCCAGCGCAACACCTCCCGCTTTCGCCTCATGTTTCCAACTCCTGTTGATCGTGCAGCCATGTGGACTCTAGCACCTGAACATTTTGTGTAACACATCATATCATGAGCTAGAGTGGTTGCGGGATAGATTGGAGATCTTGCCATTTCATTGGAGCATCTGTGTGGATCTGTTGCTGGTGTTGTTTTCCGGACCCATTTCCAAAAGTAGGTACGGACGCGGTTGGCCCCGGCTGTGCCCGTGAGGCCCAACTGGATCATGCAGGCAGCAGCCAGCTTGGTCTGCTGTTTGGTATAGGGCCGACTTCTGGCTGCCTCAGTTGCCGTGTGCGCTACTCCACAGATCTGATTTTCGCGTCCGGATCCTATTTTAGTAGACCACGGCGATTAAACCTATCTATCTCGATAAACCAAGTTATTGAGACCACTTATATGGGTGATAGGTCATAGTTCCCTCTTTTTTAGACAACTCAGCTGGCTCAAGTTGAGCGTTGGTGGCTGGGCTTTCGCATGGATAAGCCCGGTGGCCTCAGTTATGGCCTATCAAGTGCTTGTATTTGGCGACTTAAAAGCCACCAGGTCAAGACTTTGGAAAATCCCGCAAATTCCATAGAATTTTGCGTAGTCTCATCACGTTCGCGCCACTCCAGAGTCCGTACGCATAGTGGCTTGGGCATTGCGTC
Source organism: Calonectria hongkongensis (assembly GCA_017140755.1). Lineage (NCBI taxonomy): Eukaryota > Fungi > Ascomycota > Sordariomycetes > Hypocreales > Nectriaceae > Calonectria > Calonectria hongkongensis. Next base: position 1,256,346 of record JAACJA010000006.1, read on the forward strand.
CTTCATTGCCTTTTTTTGCTGAAGACGCGTTAGCTTCTCGTTAGTGTTGGGCTAGACTTGCTTGCCCTGTTATCGGGTGTCAAGCCCACTTGGAGCCTCCAGGGTCCGAGGAACGACAATCCGGGGGTTGGCGCTGGCGATATGATGTGCCTAAATTTATTCCCGAAGTGTCAAAAACTTCGGTTCCTTCCGATCAGGGGTTTGGTATAGTGGGTCCGTTATTGCTTATGGGTGTGAAGAGTATGAAACGCAGAGGCTGCCCCTAAAGCGTACCACCATTGGATGCCGATCATTGCAATTCATGCACATGAACCAGGAGACTCTCTCCTTCGGGGACTTTTTCAAAGGGTCCTTTCATCCCTTTTTCTCAGCCCCCATTTCGCTTACGACCCCCCGGCTTCTGCTACACTCGAGCCAAAGCCAGAGGCATTCACGCGAGGCACAGAAAGGCTGCCACATTATTACGCCACAGAGCCCTCTGCAAGGCACTTTGTGATTAGCTGACTAAATGTACCCTCCCGTCACTATAATATTAATAAATCATCACCCAATTGTTGGACGCAGTTGTCCGCGACAGATGTATCCACCACCTTTGTGGCTGTGGAGCTCCAGTTGGAGGCCGCTATTCGGTTTTTTTCTAAACTAGACCAAGTTGTACCGACCATACAGTCACTTTAATCCATTCTAATGTCCTTATTTCCCAGCATGACATGTCGCATTGTTGATCGCCGCTATACCCTTGCAGAATTGCGCCTTGGGTGTGCGAGAGGAGAGGTAGGACTTGATGCAGTCTTGCTTGTTATCGCAATATAGGTTAAATTCGGCTGAACCTCACTTGTGTTGAGTAATATACGAGGCGTCGAGCAATCGCAAGTGCGGCCTCCTCTCTTCACCAAGTTGCGAAGCTGATTCAAAATCGGGAACTCGAGTTTCAATTTGATGCTGTACACGGCGCTCTTGTAGGTTGTCTGGATCATGTGTTGGCCACTTAGCTCAATGCCAATAATGGTTATATCCATCAGAATTACCAAAATATTGACATAGATGAGGTGCTTCATCACGCGGCGAGAGCTCTCGGTGCTAGTCGGCATCATCAGTTGCAGCATCTTCCGTGTTTCCCACATATAGATCCCCGAGATGATGATTTCTTGTGTCGCGAATCCAAATAGGGCAATCTTTTCGTATATTTCGAAAGGTCGCAGGAATCCCTGTGGATGAGGGGAGTTTGAGCCGAAATTCATAACTGTGGGAGGTACTGTAAAAAGGAAAAAGCTCGAAACGATCATCACAAGGACCCATCGAATCTTTGTTTTGTCTTCGACGATCAAATGAAGTCGGGAGTACAAGACAACGGCTTGGCCGATGACCATCGGAACACCGCCAATCGTGATGATGGCGATGTTGGCGTATGCATTCCGGCAGATCTGGAAGAATTGCAACAGGAAACCAATAGAATGGACGACAATCCCCCATGACGCAAAGAGCAGGCTCCAAAAGTACAAGCCCGTTCGCTTCCGGAATCTGAAAAAAATCTGAACATTTATGTCAATGACATTGTAGATAGAGATGGCAAAAAAGCCAGCGATGACCATCGCAACGGGGATTGTGACATCGATTCCGCCTCGGTACCCATCATCAGCCATAGTCGTTGCTTAGTGTAGAGAACAGTGCGACCTAATAAGATTGAGTGCTGAGTAGCTCGGAAATTCCGTCCCTCATTCCGTCATCTACCACAATCTTGGACAGATGGTAACGGTGGGCAACCAGTGACGTTGGTGGCTTAATCTCAACAATATGCCGGACCCCCGCTTTCATTTGAGTCGATTTCTTTTCGTCTCCCTTCAGGTCGTTCCTTGTGTGTGCAGCTAGACTTGTTTCTTTGTCGATGAGGAACCCTAGCGCGGCATCAAGCGGCGACTGCTCTCCTGACGGTGGCAGCTCCTCGTCGTTTCGTTTGGTGCGTCCTTCATTCCCTGAAGAGCGTTTTCGGCATTTCTTTCGCGGGTAACTTTGTGTCTGGTCGAAATGAACATCTTGCGAAAGGGGGGGAGCTCTAGTTGTATTCCTCAGCGGTGCGCCATGAACTTGGCTCTCGAGACGAATGACTCGTGCGTTTGGCTTGGTCAAATACCGACGGTTTCCTAAGCGGGAAGTTCCGGCTCTGATCGTCTCTACTCGAGGCCGTTGGCGGTCGCATCATGGCAGCCACCTTTGGCGGTGCAATTCTATTGGCAGCAAAACCTGTCACCAAGGCAGCTGATTTCCCAACGCTCCCATCAGTCGAATGTGGCGCACGATGGCGTGCACTGAGTTTGGAACGGCGCGCACGTTTTCGAAGATCAAGGTTTACACGGTAATTCGAGAAAGCGTTCTGGAATCCTCTTCCGCTGTTCATCAAACTCTCCTCACCTCCTTGTTTTCAATGGATTAAACAATAATCGTCATTCTAGAACCCGCACACGAGGTGATCATGAAATTGCCAGCATATTTTCCTTCTCGTAATAAGCGATCGCAAAGAATCAAATGCTGCCTGGACACTCGCTAGGGTCTTGTGGTAGAAAGAACATCTGGAATAAGGTCACAGTTTGTGTACAGTGTAGATCTATGCCATCTAGACCTCAATACCATGATTTACTCTTGACCGACACATAGGTAGACCCTTGGTATAGCGGGTAAGACCTGCCTGTTCTCATATCCATATAAGCAGTAGATAGTCCAAAAGCCAAAGTGATGGTAGGATTCTTTAAAATGGGAGATAATCTCTTTTTCTTTAGCAAGCCCGAAGATGCCAACCTTGATTATTGATTCGTCTAAATAAACCTGGAGAGGGCATTTCCATCCCAAATTTAAGAATGCTATGTGTTTGCAAATGCCCTTTTATATAAAGATTGATACTCTTCGGGAGGTTTAGATAGTGCTGAATTTATAGGGTAGCTGTCATAACGGTCATTCCCAGGAGTGAGCTTAAACTTAAATCGTAAAATAGAGAAGTAAAAATAGGAAATTGACGGGCTTTCATACTCCGATGAGCAGGGATCATTGTGCGATTTTGTGGGCCAGTTCGTATCGCCCGCCACTAATTTAAAGCAACCCATTTAATACGAGACGGTAGCCGGTCGCTTTGAGCCTTTTGACTAATGGGAAATGAGTCGAAAGACCCTGAAATCCAAAATTGCTGAATGTATTAAAGGCCCAAGATGGAAGCTTAGCTTTAGGCTCACGTAGATCACTCCAAGTCGCCCATCCATCATGTTGATCACAGCAACTCTCCTGTCCCTGTGGCCCGCAGCATCCCTCGCTTGCATCCTTGCACCACGGGCCGACAATGATACCTTGTCGACCAACAGCACGGGCAACGGCACTTTGCCAATCGACGAGCCCGACAACACGCCGTGGGTTCCGAGCTGCAAGCTCCCAGCGGTCCGAAGCGCGAGCCTGGGCTTGGGGTTCATCGAGTCCACCGAATGCGTTGCAGGCAATGGCACGCTCAAGGGCTACATGATTTTTGTGGACTTCTCAGACGCCGAAAAGCCCGAGTACGATAACCCGCAATTGCTTTATGACCTCTTGGTTCCCGATGCTGCCGAATGGTACAACAGCGCAAGCTACGGCACCCTCAACCTGAGCGTAACCGCCGACACTTCTGGATTCTATCGCATGCCCAAGCCCGCAGCTTCGTATGAGTGGGATACAAACTTCGATTGGAACACGCAGCGGCAATACATCTCAGACGCCATCTCGGCATACACCAACAATGGAGCTCGACCCCCGCCGCCAGAGTCGGATGTCCTGTACATTGTGCCGACGCGTAATGCAAGCAACTATATGAGCCGATCGCAGGCCTTTGGCAACGCATGGGTCACAAACGAGGGCGACTTTGTCGCAAAGAAGATCATCACATTTGGAACCGATCCCTTTACATACTGGGGCTTCAAGGCATTGAACCACGAGACTGGCCACGCCATGTGCTTACCGGATTATTATCCGTTGACTGGCGGCCTGCCAACCGGCTACTACGTTGGCGGCTGGAGTGCCATGGGCAACATTGGCGGCGTAGCTCCTGATTTCTTTGCCTGGGACAAGTGGCGTCTGGGTTGGATTTCCGATGATGCAGTTGACTGTGTTCTGGAGCATGGAACCACTGAGCACGTTCTCACGCCACTGGAGATTGCAGGCGGCACCAAAGCCGTTGTTATTGCAGCAAATAAGACGTCTGCAGTCGTCGCCGAGGCCCGCATTGCCGATGGCATCGACCCTTACGTTTGTGCTCCGGGTGTTTTGCTCTACTCCATCGACACTAGAGTCGGCACCGGCGCCGGTCCCCTTCATGTTCTGGATGCCAATCCTAACTCTGGCGGGTGCGGCAGCGATATTGGAAACAACGAGGAGCTCAACGATGCGACGCTGTCGCTTACCGGCGGCGCGAGCTCAATCAAGCTTGAGGAATGGGGCCTCAATGTCACTTTGGTCGAGCATGAGGGCAACGACTACAAGATTCGGGTGAATTATGCCTAGAGCGATTGAGTTGATTGTTTATGAAAGATGTGCATGAAGCGATGGTGTTAAAATGGTTATAGAGGAAAAGTGGTTCGAAAAATCTATCTTTTATTGTATATACGTTGAAAAAGAAACTCAAAGCATCAATTAATCTGTGCAGTACATTCTAGCCTTCAAGCCTTACCTTCCACTGTCATTGGCTGCATTCGGTATTTGTGTGGCTGAGTGGTTGGTGTAAGCATCAACGGTCTCGACCGCCAATCTGAATGTAGTCACACCAACACCTGCAGCGGTGACTCCATCATTAAGTCAGCAGTCTCGGCAACAAATGACCCCGAAAGCAAAGGACCAATCCACAGCGGCCCAGATTAGAATTAAGGTGCTGCTGTTGGGCCGAGGTAGAGCGACAAGGGGGTTATCTATGTCATCGGGGATTATTTCAGTCAGAATCTGGCATCTAGCCTGCACCCTGTTAGCCAATCAGGGCATTTCTTTTGATGCAACATCACTGAGGCACCACATACATTGGTGGTGCCAAGGTATATTTGGAGCGGTCGATTATGGCTCCGGTCATATTTGATTGCTGACGCGTTTCCCTCCATTGCTTGAACAGTAGTGCAGCTCAAAGTTCAGAAAAAGACCACGGGATGTAACCGTCTCAAATGTATCTCTAGTAATGAAAAGCTGAAAAGCGCGAGCGGAAGTTGAACTATCCGAATCCCCCAGATAAGCTCTGCGATATACATACCCTTGGCATGCGACCGGCACAAGCAACCCGAATCATCGGTTGATGCTGCAATGCCTCCTCGCCGTCCAATCACGTCAAGTTTCGCGCAAATCCGAGAGGCCCAGGTCCCCGATGATACTGCCCCATGCTGTCACGCTGAGCAACCCATATTTACAGGGCTGAAAATCGACTCTCGAAAATTGAATCGCAGAGCCAATAGGTGAGCATATCCAACACCGAGGCTGGGACTTTGGACAGTTGACCGAAATCGTTGAACTTGTTTCAGCATTCTTAAAACCGCCACACCGTCTACTTTTCCAGGGTTTCTCGCTTCTTTCGACTTATGCAAAACATGACTGGGCCCACTGGTCAATATTCCTAATGAAGCCATCAATCTTACTCGCTCTAGCTCTCGAAAGCTTTCTGCTGTTCACTGCAGAGGCTGCCGACTGCGCCGTTAAACCTCTCGTGTTACCGATAAGAGTACATATACTCAACCCGCGCGATCCAGTGCAATTCTAATCGATGTAATAGAATGTTACCTTTCCCAACGGTACCAGAGCCAACCGAGGCATCAGCCTTCTCTTGGGCGACCAGGTAGAAGGCTTGAGAATATCGACAATACTTAATAACACCCGAGTGAGAAACATGCTGGATTGTCTATCGGGGAACACGACAGAGTTTATTGCTTGCGCGGGCGCATCTGGAAGCATTTATTCTACAGCCGACAATTCTTTTCAGTCCGTACAGAGCGATCGCGACTGGGATATTGAGTAAGGCAATTATCGAGCCGCTCCCATGGCCTCGTAGCTGACATGCATCAGGACCATTGACACTCAACCCAACGATGGAAGTACTACTGTAGCTCATGGATACGACACCGCAAACTTCACTGACGCCGACGCCGTGATCGAAGATTACCCTATCGAAGTCTGGACAAATCAAGACTCTGTTGACCTAAGCGCTTTGGCTCTCGGCCCTGCATCATCCACTTTGGAAAGATTAGTTACCCACAAGCTCGCACCCAGCACGTCTTGGAGTCTCGATATTGGTTCAACTTCCGAATCCCACCCTCGCGATGGGCAGCTCATCATCGGCGGCGTAAACGAAGCCCGATTCAGAGCCTCACAAAAGACCGAATTCAACATGTGGGGAGCCTCCGCGTCTGCCAACTGCCCATTGCAAGTTCTTGTCTCCGACATCATCGTCACAAACGAGGACGGTGATCACTCCCTCTTCCCCGACACCGATTCCAAAATCTCAGCTTGCATCGACACAATGCAAAACTCATTTATTCTAACCAAAACCATGTTTGAGGGATTCCAAAAACTTGGGAATCACATTGGCTCTAACGGTAGCGAATTCGCGCCTCCGGTGCTTCCTTTGAATTCTAAGCCTTTTCTCGGCTCCATGACCATCAAACTCTCCAACGGCTACACCACCGTGATTCCTCACGATGAGCTCATCAATCACCAGAGGGGCACCGATGACCAAGGAAAGTACGCTGTGCTCAACAGTAGCCACATCGCCGCCACGGTCTCCTCCGGAGCAAGTGATTTGGGAGCTGAGGTGCCCATTTTCGGTGGCGTCTTCCTATCGCAGAACTACTTGCAAGTAGACTATGACACACAAAAGTTTTGGCTCAGCCCTCAAATCACAAACGGTACCAAATCTAACAAGATAACGAGCACATGCTCAAAAGGAACGCAATCCGCAACAGATTCTCCAACTGCAACAAATTCTCTACTAACTTCGGGCGACCGCGCCAGCTCTCACATAGGAGTCAAGATTGGCGTCCCCATTGCCGCGGTAACCTTGCTTGCCTTTGGAATTGCCGGCTTCTACCTGTGGCGCAGAAATAGAAAATCACAAATCATCAATATTTCCGGGACATGTCCATCAACAGTTCATCCCAGTACATCCGCCACTAGGAGCATTACCACATATCACTTCTCCCAGTCATCAATGTCCGGCTTCACCCAATTTTCAGACCCCGTCTCGGAGCTTGAGACTTATTCTCTGTCGCCTTTATCGCCCCTTCCTGTGTACCTAATAACTCCTATCCACGAGCTCTCCGCAGTGCAGGAACACCGGGTTTTCGAGCTGGATGGCCGACCGGTTTATCGCTAGACGAGTCATTTCACACGTACTTTATTTTGAGATGTGAAAAATTAAGATATAATGAATATCGCTCCTCTTAGCTCTGGAAGCTAATATTGAATGGAGATTAGAGGTTATTTAGTAATTAAATAGAACAAATGTTTATATAAATAAACAGATCCAAAATCTAACATGCGTTTTTGAGTCTCATTTGTGTCTCTCAGCCACCAGTTTTAGTGAACATTCATTCAGGTTAGCCTGAATCCCACCAGACCCGCCGAGGGTTGAAAAATACCAAAGAACCGACTAATCCCGTCATCATTTCCAAGAAGAAATAAAAAACTAAGGCTTCACTATGTTGCCTTGCGCTCTTGCATCGCCTCCAATGAGTGGTTCGCTGTATGAGCCCAACCAGTGCCACCTCCACCTCAACAAATCATCTGGTGAGATGGCCGAGTTGGTTATGGCGTCAGGTTAAGGTCACCTTAACAACCACTTCCTGATGGAGCAATCCTCCTGGGTTCGAGTCCCAGTCTCATCACTTTCTTTTTTTTACAATCCAATACGATTTAATTGGGTGTGGTGGCGTCTTTTTGTGGTTGGTGTGGGTGGGTATGGGTGCAGAGTTTTCACCTCGGGAGCAGGGACCACAAATCGAGCCCTTGCATGCAGGCTTAGTACTTTGAACATAAACGGTTTCATTACTAGATCTTCTCTTTTTGCATTTGGATATTTTCAGAGTATCGGGGCAAGCATGGGAGATTGGAACTAGAGGAGGGAAATCTTGGATAACTTGGAAAGAATTTACAGCAAGTCAAAATATTGGCTCGCCTTCAATGCATTCTCTATAAAGGAAAAACAAATTTCAACACCAAAGTTCAACGTAAAATTGTTCGTGTACATCATAGATCGTTTACAAAACCTTGAACTGACAATCTTCAACCACCATTATTGAGTGCTCCCACAAACTCCATCAGACCACGAGCATCAAAATACCATTCCCTGGCCATCAAATTATGAGGAAAGAATTATGTTCTGTTACTGCCACAATTAACAACCTTCAAGGATGTAGTTCTACATCCAGCAGGAATGTCACCGCTGTGATAGACAAAGACATTTTTCTTCACTTCGCCTGAAGTCCACTCGCAATACAGCATATCACTTTTGGTGTGAACTCCGTCTACTTTTGAATCGCAAAGCAACTCATCTCCCTCAATACCGCAGATCAGGGTTTGGCGTGAAACATCGCTAGTGAAACTGAGAAACTCGAGATCCGGGTTCTGGCTCAAGTTGGCATCCAGTCTCGTGTACGCCATTGCGGACGGGATATCGGGGTCCACTGTGAAGAGGTTGCCCGTTCCCGAAAGCCTGAATTGCGTTTGAACATCGCTAAGTGTATAGCGAAAGCCTCCAGAGGACAAACCCACATAGAGCCATGCATTTGGGACCAAATCGGTATACAAGTAGAAACAGCTCTCTGGTGTTGCTGTGGCTGTAGCAGTCACTTTAACAATTTTTGTCGTCTTGGATACAACTGTCGCCGTCGTTGTTGATACCGTGGTGAGTGCGCGCAAAGTAGTCGTAGTTGGCTTAACGCCGATAGCAGAGCATGCGGCCGATAATGTTTTACTGTTGCAGTACTGGCTAAAAGCAGTGGGAATTTTGGTGGGCGTTGAAGATGACGGACATTTTGCTGCCGCTCTCCTTTGTGTGTCTGATGAATCATCATCTCCATCATCTCCATCCGAATCTTCGCCCGAGTCCGCGTCCACGTCTGCGTCTACCTTTGCTTCGGCGGCTGCAGTAGCTGCTGATATGCCCACAGTTGATTGTGTTACAGTAACCGTCGAAGTAACCGTGGTTGCGACAACCTTGGTGGACGTTTTTGTGACTACACTTTTCCTACTCATTCACCTACAATTAGCAACATAGCTTCACTGAAGGAATAGGGGAGGAAACTAACTTGGGACAAGGTGTAACGGTAGTCTTCAAATACAAAGAGCATGCGGTCTTGGCTGAGGGACAGGAGCGAACCTGTCATAGAGAATTAGAGATTCTTTTTTCATCAAACCGCGTCATATGATATAGTCTACTTACAGCATTGTAGCAGTCCTTATTTGAGTATGAAGGTGATGCATTTGTAGAGAGTGCAAAGGCACTAGCGACCAGGAGAGATGCACGCATTTTGGGCGATTTCAATCAATCTGTAAATGAATAATTTCGTCAAGTTTACCAGACCTTTGGGTGACCAAATTCAATATATAGTTATACATGCACAGCCATAAGGATAAGTCCGTACCCCTGAGAGCGTCTAGGCCTTGCCCTAGCTTAAGGACAAACCGAAGCGTTTGCCTTATCGAGATGGCGCCAGGAGCTAATCGCCTCTGACGAAACGCTAGGGCCCAAAAAAGAAAGGTACACTGGATTTTGAATTTGGGATGAAACATGTGGCTGAATTAGACCGGGAAGTACGATTATCCAACCTAAACAAGCATCTCCGCCAGCCACAACAACTTAACGTTTGCAAGAAAGAACATGATCAAGCCACTTAAAAAATCATTATAATAAATGCCTATTCGATTTATAGGATTGCTGTGATCTTAAGGCGAAATCGAAATACAAGTTTCTTCTTTCAAATCACAAGATTATATATATAATACGGCAAAATAGAGGAGTAGCCAGACCAGAACACGCAATGGAATTTAATTATTTAGAACACGAAAATTTTCAATGTACATTTCTAACGGCATTTTCGAGGCTAACTGAGTATATTCTGAGCTAAAATGTATTCTACACTACACTGAGGTCAAATGACGCTTTCTATTAATCTGGAGACCGAAAAGGGAACATTATAACTGAGGTCCATTTTATTAATTAAAGCTTAGCCATAGTAATTTCTGGCAGTAAAATTAGGATTATCAGGCAGCATAAATTAGTTGGGCCTTCCTTTGTCGCACTTCTATCCGACGTCTCTGCCTAGAACCCACGTCAGGATTCGGAATTTTCGCCGGATATTGCTATTCTGTATCTCTCGACAAATCACATAGTGAACACTTTAGATTCAACACTCCATATTAAGTTCATCGTTTATTTGCTAACCTTCTATTCTCGGGATACTCCGACGATAAGTTCTTCCTACGCCCTACGCCCTATGCCCCACACATGAGGTAATAACCTGCTCGCCTACCAAAAAGCTAAATAGTAGTCAACTTAATGACTTCAGCTTCTAGACGTGATCGCCGGTTAAGCCCAAGGCGCGTCTCTTATCTGCTATTTACTATGGGTCAAAACTGTTCGCCAGTGGCAAAAGTCATTAATATCGACACCACCCTAGAACGTTTGATAACAATAACGTTGCCATCTCGACAAATTAGAATACAACCCAAATTAACATACCATCCAATGTCTTTTGGAATATGAGACAATACGAGATCGGACCGCTACTCTCTAGCTAGCTCGGCCTCTTGTTTTTAACTAGGTGTAAGCTCACGGCAGGAGGTAGATTCTATTATTCAAAGGGCAGATCTGGTAAGCTTTCCGGGTATGTACCACATAGCCTTATCTAAATACAACGATTCATTGCGCATCTATAGTCAACTTTGACGGGGCGTTATTTCAAATACGAGTAACGCCAAGCCCCCCAGCAGCCACTAACGCAAAAGTTGACAGTGAAGCGATTTCATGTGCCGCACGCCAACCTGCTCCCATTCCACAAAGATGGGCCAGGCTATTCCAGCTAGATACCTCACCTGTCCCTGCCATAACACTGATTCCTAATTCAGCCCAGATCGAAACGAAAAAGATCGGCGTGACAGGCTAGAACTACGGGGCGGCAAGATACAGCCGTGAGTGCGACCTAGATAAGCTCCTGGCAAGTGTACATCGGATAGATCTGGTCAGGTATCCGTGACAGCCGAGATGGTAACATCCAACCCTCGAACTGCAATTAACAAGAAGTATAAGAACATCGTTTCTTTCACCTAGAAATTCCATCCTCAGCAATACTCCATATATTCACTCATTAAGCTCTACAATCTCTCACAGTCACTCATTTCGCATCATTTCAATCTCTTCAAGTTCAAATACCTTCACCATGAAGTTTTCACCCGTCTCCGCTGTCCTCATGGCCACCATGGTCATGGCCGCTCCTGTCGCCGACAACCAGGTCGCAGGCCTCGAGAAACGTCAAAGGCCAGTTCCAGCCAACCAGCTAGTTGGAGCGATTACCAGACCTTGGCTTAACACTGGAAACCTCAACTCACGCGGCACTGAGGCTGTAGACCTCGAAAAGCGTGGGAAGGCGGTTCCAGCCAACAAACTGGTTGAGGCAAAGGCTAGACCTTGGCTCGCCAACAAAATCCTCAATGGACGCAACGCTACCTCGGAGTAATTCTGCTGGGCAACTTTGTAAAAAGACTGGCATTCGCCTAATAATATTATGTTGATATATTTATCCCGAGCTGCCGATTCGGTGCCTGGAGGGCTGTTGCCATGGTAGATGATGAAACGTTCAGTCATCTTGGCTGGTGTTGTGTGCGTGTGGGCAAGGGGTGTGTTTTATTGTTTATTATTGGATTCTTGGCTGCAAAGCCGCCGTTCATTACATGACGTTTCTGTCAAGGTTTATATCAAGGCTTTCATCTTTCATTGCCTCTAGGCTTCAAAGTCGGTGCAAGGGCTGTCGTACCCGTATTTAGGTCTTTGTACTCTTTTTGGGCTATTTCTTTCCTTAAAGGAATGAAACAACCAGGAATATCACGACAGGAACATATTTATTATTGGAAAATGCATCAGAATATTTTCCTAAAATCCCTCAGGTTGACCAGGCTCAAGCGACAGTGATCCGAATATATTGTGCAGGACTACTATATCCGCAATTGCAAATGGCAGCGGACCAAAGCCATGTGGTTTTGCTATAACGAAAAGCAATGCACTGCGCGTAGCAGAACGGTTGTTTTCCTAGCGAGAGAATAAAATTGTTGTGATAGAGGAGTTGTGAGACGACATGACCCGATCGATCACACTTTCATAAGAAGCACGAGTAGCCTAAGTCATTCTCTAGCTTATGTTATTTAGATTTCTTCAGTTATCCTTTTTATGTCTCTCCCTCAAATCAACCTCAGTCAATAAACGACTCGCATGAATGAGCTGAACCATGCTGATGACCTGCTTGACAACCATGAATGGGCAACTGATGATGGCAAGAACTGATGGCCACTGAGAATTAGTATTGCTCATGCCAGCAACTTCATAGCCACTGCTAGTAAGTGAAGGCGAATAATGCATTAGATAGAGAGAAATAAAGAAGACTTCATTTAAAGCGGCGAGAAGGAACAAAACCACCTGGGGAAATCGATGTTAGGATATCCAACAGCAATATTCACAATTCTAGTACTCGCCTTGTTCGTGTAGTACAAGTGCAGCAACCAGCCATCGGTCTCTTTCATATTTTTGTGGCTTGAATTGGCGCCTCCCACGATGAGGCTTGCGTACATGTGCATGTAGTGGCTGGCCAAGTCAAGCGCAATGAGACCTTGGAAAGCAAAGGTCCATTGAGGATATACTATTGACAAGAAAACCAAGAGACATGCGGTCGTGCAACGATCCGTGACCATGTCGAGGACAGCACCAAAGCGGGTTGATTGGTCAAAAACGCTTGCAGCGTAGCCATCCAAGGCGTCAAGCAGGCAGGAGGAACTGTAGAGAATTCCGGCTATGCCTGGCTGCGTTGGCATGAAATAGAATGACCAGGCAGCGAGAAAAACCCGAGCATACCCTAAGCTCATGGTTAAATTTGCCATCTATGGTATTTGAGGGTAGGCAACACACCAATCAAGTTGGGCCAAAAAGTAAATACATTTTCATGATTACGGTAATCCTGCGAGTCTCGCTCCATTTTGGGGTAGAAATACGATTCTAGGTAACAAGAAGCAAGGTGGCGCGCTTGAATACGGCTAGCATGTATTTGCGATAAGTCGGCACTTCAGAGGAGGGGGGATGAAGGAAGTTACAGTACCCAACAACACGTTCTCGAATTCATGTTTTTAATGCCTAGAGCATTAGGCAGCCATATTTGGCAGGTTTGGACCATAACCCTGTTGGTTGTTGGTTGTTGGTCGCCGAATCAGGACTTGCACAGCCCCGTTGGCTATTGCTCTTAGTCGCCGAACCTGCACTGCGTGGTGTTGGTGAAGTTGCGTAGAGGCGTTCTCAATCGGCAACTGAACTCCGAGACCAGTATTGGAGGTAGCCTAACTGACTCCAAAGCGTCAACAGCCATGGTAGACACCATTTCCATAGCGGCACCCAAACCCGAATATTTTCCTTCCTACCCTAGAATATGAAGCCAACGTGGTTATGCCGCGCAAATGCTCCATCAGCGCCACCAATAGGACTTGAACAAGAAAAATAAAGGAAAGGGGAGGGTTTACTATATTAGCATAATGCATGACATTGCTATTGAGAACTAACGACAGGATTTGGGCCAGTTCATCATGAATCATGATTGTCCTTCATAGTCAACGCACGATTAATTAGCTTGAGGTGGGTCCATGCGCTGAGTCACTCGCCGAAATGAGCGACTGGTCTGGACAAGAGCGAGAGAAAGATAGCGTGTGTATGCATGTATAACGTGTGAACGAAGCCCATTTGCAGAACGCATCCTGGAATCAACCAAACCATCCTCGTATCAAAGACACATGCTGCACATGACAATGTCTGCAACCCAGATGAAAATGAGGACGGCGTACATCCGCACAACGCTCGACAAGGAAGCTGAAGCTACATACAACGAGTCAAACTGGCTCAACCTAGAAACATGGCTAGGATTCTGGGTCGGCCAGAGAATTCACATGAATCCCTTTGGCCATGGGAAGCGCAAAGGCAGCACACCGCCGCCCGACGTCCGGCATCACTACATCCTGGGACACACAAGCGCGGCCGACGAATACGTGCTGGATTGGCTCCTGCGCGCATCTCGGCCGGACGGATGGAGGCTGTCGCGCGCAGACTTTACTATTTACCTCTCGCAGTCGCAGAGAAATGACGAGACGCTCGTGCAGCGGCTGCGCAGCGAAGGGGTGGCCGTGGAGATGGTCAAAGATGATGATGATTCATGCGACGCCGCCATGCTCTCCCGCAGCGACTACGTGCTTGAGACATCGCTTGTCCGTGCTGTGGCGTGGTCGCCGTCGTGGGACGTCGACTACCGAGATTCGATGCGACACGGGCTTCCCCAGCAGCACAGCATGGCCAAGGAGCTGAGCGAGCGCTACTACGCGAACCGACTCGCCGGCAAGATGCGCCACACCATGTGGTGCAGCTACTCGCACCCGAAAAGCGATGAATGGAAGGCCAGTCACGAGCAAGAGTGGAAGAACTACAAGTGCCCGTCGTGCGGGAAGCGGTGCAAGCGCAGCAGGCCATGCAAGACTACGGGCGAGTACAGGGCGCCTCAGCGCTGGGACGACGGCGTCGACACGTCTGCGCCCAGGCCGCCCGACTTTGAACAGGCCTGGAGGACGCTGACGGCAGAGGACGTAATGCACGGCTTTGGACCTGACGCCCTCGCGTCGGAGAGGTTTAGGAACTGGAAGTGGACATCTGTAGACACCTTTTCGGGCGATTGAAGCCAATGACATGACCCGGCTAATCCAAACCCATGCATCTGCCTATTTCGCGTCGCGAACCGAATTCTGCCACCCAGCCTCCCTCACCGCCCAAGAGCCCACTATAAAAATCTCGCTCGCCCCCGCCAGTTTTGGACTTTTTTTTCTTTCTTCTTTAGCTCTCTTTGCCTTTTGGCTTAGATCAAGTGTAGTATCTGTTCTTTTCAGTTTAATCTCTGAAAGATGTCTAAGGACATCAATCGTGATTATTCTTATTTTTGGCTTTCGGGCGGTTTCCTCTGTGCTTGCACATGATTCCGCCCACAGTGTCCCTGGTATTACACTGCCTCCAGGTGACGCGAACACTGCACGGGCTCACGCTTTTCATTGCTTTCTCAGGCTTGCTTGGGTTGTAAAGAAGAGTACTTGTAAATATGAACTGTATATTGGAATGAAATGAATGCGTCAAGCAGAGTACATGTCGGCCCCTTGTGAACGTGTCTTGTCTGTCACCCAACCACACCCGTCAGCGAGATCGACAGGCTGGCTGCCTAGAGCGTTGCTCACCCAGATGGGACTCATGCTAGCGTTAGGCGGGCCACAGTTTTTTTTCTTTTTTTTTTTCGCTTTTCTTCCTACCCTATACCATCACAATTCCTAGGCAGCCATCACATCAAACCGCCACCCAGTGTGATAACCAGGAGTAAATCCAACAAACTCATTTCAACCTTGTAGTTCGTTTTCCGTTTCTATTCTCCAAGTGCAATGCTCTTCCGGTTGTTTGCTACTTTGATGTTTCGCATCTTACTTCACCACTGGCACCTCGGATAAAATAAACTGAATGACCCGTAGGCACCAACACCCATCCTCCCTCCTTTGGCATACCAAACCACGCGCCTCCAGTAGCTTTCCTCTGATACGCTCGATCACAATTATTCCAGTGAACCTTTTGACCTGTGCCCTCTATCGCCCCCTCGTTGTCATCTTTGGTGGCCTCATGAAAGGCGGCCTCGTCAAACGGATGCACCTCCTAGGATTTTGTCAGCCAGGCAATGGTGAGGTTCGTGTTGAATGAGCTAGCATTACCATTCTAGTGATAATAACAGGTTTAATGAAAGCGCACTATATTCCACTCTGATGCGTAGCCTGATACTTGAAAGTATGTAGCTTTGTGCATGGGTTTGCGTTGGCGTATGCAATTTTGCCAGTGCACACTCAATATGACGCGTGACCCACCCCGCACCGCCCGACATTTTTTTCTGGAGCGTCCAGGCTAGCGGATTTCCGACTTCATTTCCCCCGAGGGTTAGGAATTCGCATCATGTGGATTCTGACTTGACTGCCTTGCTAGGGAATTCTATGCAAATCTTGTGCACTCTCATTTCCGATTGGACCACATAACTGGACAGGTTGCCCCGCCCTCTGCATGCTTTTGCGCTCATAAGAGGATTAGGATCGAAGTAATCTTCAGAAACCGTAGAAAATATCATTGCTGCCTTCAGCCAAGCGGTACCAAGAACAATGCCGATCGGACATTAATAAAGTAGTAAATCGGGCCTGAAGTGTCCATGTAGTAAAATATTGACACTTTTCTTAATATCGGACGTTTTCCCTGGGATAAAAGCCTCTTTTTTGAACTGGTACTTACCTGCAGGACATCTACAACGCCCCCACCGGACGTGTTTGAGCCTCAACTTTGACAAGCCAATAGTTTCTGATATCGTGGAAAAGACAGGCCATTCAGGGCAAGGCGTAAACGCGATCATACCTCTATCTTTTAATCCGACAGTAGTACCATTGACCTTGGCAACGCAACCTGCTGCCCGTGTAGTGTTTGTTTTGGGTTGGCTCTTGCATTCGGAACCTTTCTCATCTCAACGTTTTGCATTGTTTTGACATTAGCCCTAACAAGCCGATAATTAAGGCGGATAACCGTCACCACAGCGATTCCTAAACGGCGTTGTATTTAAGGCGTTCCATCTCAAAGGAACTTTTACTAGCTCTTACCGCTAGTATGCACTGTCAGCTAAATTAGGCAGCAGTGGGTCATATTCGACTCATGAGATCATCTGCAACGAGCATACTAAAAGCGCGAGCTGACTTCTAAGACAGAGAAAATGCGAAATATTCGTCCATTGTAACAAAGGACGGCCCCTATCCGTCGACTCTGGGCACAATGGAAACAACAACGACCCCTGGGCCTACAGCCCTGCCCCACATCCAAAGTGGTGACACCCAACAATCACCGCATTTACCTGAGAGTAAGCTATCTTTCATGGAAACACGTGGACGGAACCAAGCTAAATTTTATTAGCCAGCCAAATTGAAAATGAAAGTCTGCAGGATAGCGAAGAACTTCAAGGTATAGCCGATATCTATTCCCCTTCTAGATTCTATACAAACTGCTGACCAATAGTAGATGATGAACTACGAGTCAAGAATGAAATCCTCCAATGGTTATCCTCTTTAGATCACTCCGCTTATCAAAACGATTACATCACGCGACGAGAGCCCGGAACCTGCGAGTGGCTGCTCAACGGACCACAGTTTAGCGAGTGGTTTCAGAACCCGAACAAAACATTCTATTGCCCAGGAATCCCTGGAGCTGGCAAATCAATCCAGACGGCAGCAGTAATTAGAGAGTTGTGTGATAGGTTCAACAAGAATCCTGCAATTGGAATCGCCTACCTGTACTGCAACTACAAGCGACAGTACGACCAAAACCCCGTGGAATTATTTTCAAGCTTACTCAAACAACTTTCTTCACGCCAATGGGATTCTTCATCCAGTTTAGTAGAGCTCTACGAAAAACATGAAGATACAGGTACACGACCGTTACTAGATGAGATAATTACCGTTCTTAGGTCGGTTATAAAGGGCTATGATCGGGTGTTTATTATCGTTGATGCTTTAGACGAGTGCCAAGACTCAGATGCCTCTCGGACACGATTCCTTAAAGCGCTATTAAACCTGCAGAACAAAACTGGACTCAATATTTTTGCAACGTCAAGGGATATCCCGGAAATCACAGATATGTTTGAGGGCTGTCTCTCGGTAGAAATCCAGCCCACCACCGAGGATGTGCAGCGCTACCTGGATCAAAACATGCTTTCCCTTCCCGAATTTGTCCAGAGTGATTCGGAGCTGCAAAAAGAAATCAAGGAAGTAATACAACAAGAAATTGGGGGAGTGTGAGTATTCCCCAGCCCCGAACTGACAAAATCTGCTAACCTCACTTTCTTTTCCAAGGTTTCTGCTTGCCAATCTGTACCTTGAGTCATTGGTTGGAAAGAGATCGCCAGGGCAACTCAGGGAAGCACTACAGAACATCAAATGTGTTTCCAAAGCTTCAAATAGCAAAGCCGATGGGTTGCGCGACATCTATGATAAAGCTATGGAGAGGATTCAATCTCAACGAGGGGATTTACCCAAAGACGCGCTCAAGGCACTTTCCTGGGTTGTGAATGCTCAGACCCCACTCAAGCTTACAGAACTTCAACATGCCCTCGCCATGGAAATAGGCCAGAATGAGTTGGATGAAGACAATGTACCGTCGGTTCGCCACATAACTCAATCCTGTGCTCCTTTACTTGTCGCCGACGTGGAGAAGAATACTGTTGGCCTAGTTCATCATACAGCACAGGAGTATTTTGACCAGATGAGGGAGAGGTGGTTCCCAAATGCTCATTCAGAAATTGCGACGATTTGCGCTACATACCTGTCCTTTGACCAGTTTGGAGATGGTCCATCCCAGGAATACCCAGCACGATTCAGATCCAACCCACTGTACGAATATGCAGCATCGAATTGGGGCCACCATGCGCGGATTGCTGGTAATTCTGGACCAGGTGTTCTGAATTTCCTCCATAAACCCATGCATGTTGAGGCGTCCGCCCAAGTTCTTTGGCGTCAGAAATCCATGTTTGGATCGAACCGTGGCCCCAATGGCTCAATTGACTTGACTGGATTGCACCTTGCGGCGTACTTTGGAGTCGAAGATGCCGTTGAATATATGCTCAAAGACTCTGATATGAACATTGACCCAAGAGAGAACTACTGCGGTCGCACACCACTTTCATTCGCTGCCGAGCATGGGCATATAAATGTGGTCAAGGTCCTGCTCAAAACGGACGCAGTTGACGTTAACTCGACAGATGCAGACGTCAAAACGCCACTTTTGCGTGCCATCAGTAATGGGCATGAAGATGTGGTGAAGACGCTCCTTCAAACTGGCAAGGTTCGAGTTAACCAAGAGGACGGTAGGCGACAGACTCCGATCGCGCGGGCTGCAAGCAAAGGCTTCGAAATAATAGTCCGACTATTATTGAAACAGGATGAAATCGATCTCAATTTGCCATTCAAAATCAAGGGCCATTATTACGCGGAACCAGGCAGAACTCCACTGCAAGGCGCTGCGGAGTTTGGCCATGCCAGCATCGTCAAGCTGCTTCTCGAAACAAACAGCGTCAACTCTCAGCTCAACAGTTCTCTATGGGGCATGACACCACTTGCGTTGGCTTCTAATAACGGCCACAGCGATGTTGTCAAGGTGCTTCTAGCCACAGGAAAAGTTGACGTCAACTTCAAGAGAGACTGTTATGACTGGCCTGCAATCTCCTGGGCTGCGGCAGATGGCCATACTGAAGTGGTAAAGCTACTTCTAGATACAGGAGAAGCAGACGTGAACATGGAAGACGTGTCATATAACGAAAGACCACTTGCGTTGGCTGCGAACAAGGGCCACCAAGACGTGGTAGATCTATTACTGGAGTATGGAAGCCGCGCCTCAGGCTCAGGGGAAGACAATTTTGGCCAGAGACAGCTACAAAAGGCGATTGAGATGGGAAGTGAACGTACTGTTAGAGTGCTTCTGAGAAAGGTCCAGCTCAATATAGATGGAAAGGATGCTTCTGGCCAGACGCGATTATCGGTAGCTGCTGAAAATGGCCATTATGGAGTGGTGAAGCTCCTCTTGGAAAAGTGGAAAGCCGATCTTAGTCAATTGAGCGGCAATGTGTTGGTTGAAGAAAAGAAACTCGCTACTTCGAGCTTGGAGAAATTACAGGCCGAATCTGAATCAGAAAATGACGAGGGAGAGAAAACCCCGTCAAACAAGCTCTCTGAGGCTCAAATTGAGATCATTTCTGGTACAAGGAGTGTCTCGTCTGATCTCATTTCGGCCTGTCGAGATGGAGATTTGACGGACGCCAAGTTGATGCTTGACGTATGCAAGATTTACCCTGATGTGCACGACGAATGCGGGAGAACGCCTTTATCATGGGCCACTGAGAATGGTCACGATTTAGTCATCAGCATGTTGCTCGAGACCGGCAAAGTCAGCGTGAACTCGCAAGATATGAATGGCCGTACTCCAATTATATGGGCGACAATAGGAGGGCGCCTGGAAGTGGTCAAAAGGCTTCTTTCTATTGAAAGTATTGATGGAAATAGAAAAGACAACCAAGGCCGTTCCGCTCTTTTGTGGGCTACCGTATTGGCCAATGAGGTGGTGGTCAAGGTTTTGCTCGAGTCTGATCAAATCAATGTAGACTCGCAGGATGTCACTGGTCGGTCGCCTCTTTCATGGGCTGCCCAGAAGAATAACACGGCAATTGCAAAACTGTTGCTTGAGACCGGAAAGGTTGACATAGATTTGGAGGATGATTACGGTGACACCCCGATCTCGCATGCGGCGCAAAACAACAGCGAGGCAGTAATTGAGCTTTTATTGGAAGTGGCCAACGATTGAGACAGAAATTAGAAGTATTTTAATATTGATTATGGTGTTCCCTATGTATTTATCTGTTTGAATTGAGAAAAACTCCCCTGTGGTGTTGCTAGCAAAACGTAAATCATACGCACAAAGGAGTTTGATCATGCATCTTTCAAGTACACTGAAATTCAATTAGCTGCGGCGTTCAAACGTGGATACCTCTTCAATTCTACTTACACAAACAACCTAAGTTCAGTTAGTTTGAATCGAATACACGAGTAAAGAGGGTTTCTTACAGTTCCGCTGGCCCCATTCCATGTGCACCCCGCTCCAAAAGTATCGGCAAGGGTGCAGTCATTTCTTTTAATAGGAAATGCCTCTGGAAAAGGATTCTCGCCTTTTGTACCAGAGAGCGTTCCCTAGAATGCGGTTAGACATTGAAAGAAACACATGCGAGAGACGCACACAAAAGTAGTGGACTTTGCTATTCCTTGCGCAAGCATCGCTGTCGCCCTCAGGCTTGGACCAGCCGCTGTTCGTGTACCATGTGGCGCCCATGGCAGAAGGGATGAGGAGAGCGACGACAGAAAATTTCATTTTGAGATGTGTTACTGAGAGTGAATTGACTTGGACAGATAGAAGAAATGGAAACTCAAATGGATTCTTGATGATTTATATCAGGGTTATAAAATATTCAATGTTGAGCAGCTGGTTCTGCGTTTTCTATTTTTAGCCTGCATAGTGACTGGAAGCATTGATGACTGCTTTGGTGAAACCACTTAGATCCAAGGACGAGATTATTTGGTCCATGTCAAATTGACCTAGATTAAACAATTTTAGTCAGATGTCTGACCGCTGTCAGTATGGTGGCAGTCAAAGTCATAGCTCCCCCTGAGGGCGAGATCTGACACTGTCCCGTACCCGCATTTACGTCGGCCTTGATCGACGTCATTGCTGTATAAAATCTATGAATCAATCGAAAACTGAATACGAAAATTCAGGGGATCGCACTCTTAATATCTCGTAAAACTCCTCTAACATGCCCGCTGGGACCAAGACTGGAATAAGATTAAGTTTGAGGTTAATAGCTCGTGTCGTCCTGGTTCCTGAGCTAGGTTCTCCAGGATTGGACAAACCAAGTTTCATGATGTGTTGGACTCCACAACTTAAAAATGACATCGTTTACTTAAGAAAAGCTATTTGTCACAGCGCAGTCGGATTGGCCTAGGGAAAGAAGATCCACATCATTTCCAGGTGCACGTGGTATTCTGGTGCATAGCGATTTTAGTGAGTGCATTAGCACGGTATTTATCCTGTATCGGTCGAGTACGAGTAGCCTTCACTAAAAAGGACAGCCTACAAAATTTACAGATCCTTGCCCCGTCGAAGCTAGCTAAGAAAATATCCGTGCTGGAATGACAGTAGCAGGGCGACTGAATTTTGAAAGGAGATTGTCAAAGTCGCCAACAAAAAGATAGATTTGATTAGGACAGCTTTTATTCACACAAAGTGCTGAAAATATGTTGTACATTAATGTCATACAAGCCCAAACTTAATGATACTTGAAGTTGGACTCGACAGAATCCATTGATCCGTTCGGGCGATTAGGGTTCGTATAGCCTCCTGGAAGCCCGGTATGGTTGTCACCTAACGAGCTCACAACCATCTCTAATTGTCTTTCGCCACCCACATTTCGCACTTTGACATTTCTCATCCATGTAGTGGAACTTGTTACCCCTCCACCGATGTTGTCCATGTTGACGGGAACCTTGGACCTCAAAGCCAGAGCCATTAATTCACCCATGCTTCCCCAGGCGGAGCTAAACCACCTCCTTGGAGAGAATATGAGGATCAGGTTGTGGAGAACTGCAATATATACGTATAAAAGCAGTACTCCAAATGCAAACTTGACAGTGTAGCCGCTATCAAGACGATATGCGTACACATGCATGAGTCTCGTTGTCCATATGATAGTGTTGCTGTCGTTAAGTTTTGCTCTTCCCTCTTCTAAAGTAAGGGTCTCCCAGGGCCCTGGCTTCAGTGATTCGAAATCAGTTAGGGACGTGAGAGCATCGGCGAAATATAGTGCGAGACCAATAGGCAAGCATTGATCCATGACTATGACGCTATTCATCGAATGCCTCGATTGACAGTATTCGAAGATGCCACCGTAGGCCAGATTGACCAATTCGGTTTTGGCAAGTCTAACGTCAAGTGCAGAAAAGCCTATCTCCGTCAACCAAGACCTTTTCATTTTTATGACATTTTCTGTCGTTGACGTTTTTTGCATGTATTCGGGGAGCTGGTCCTGTGGAACTGGTAACTGAAAATAAGTCGTGGGTATGTTTAGGGGTGCCCACATCTCTGTTTCAATCCAGCGCGCCTGGATGAGGCACAGGTTGAAGTCAATTTTGACCTGTGACTTTTGGGTAGTTGTAGCATTTGAATACAGAATGGCAGCACTGATAGGATATGGAACCTTTTCAGATACATCTAAAAACATTGGCCTTCCATATGGTGATCTGACATCGTTCTTCAGACCCAGCCTCTGTTTGATTGCCTCAAAGTCTAACTTCAAGTTGAAGTTGTTATAAATTGAGCTGTTAAAGTCGAATTTTGGGTCATTGGGAGCCTGTCCCGGCTGACAATCGACAGCTACAAGCGGTTGCTTCCATTTCCCATTTGATGAGATAGGGCCAACAGGGTAGGTTTTCATTATAATTTCCGTGCTTCGAGAGTCATACATGTAGCTTAAGCGAGCACCAAGAATGGAGGCGTAAATACTGAGAATCTCAGAGACGAAACTTGGAGGACCAGTTGCCAATGAAACATCATAATCCGAATAGTTTGACGAGGTTGCGGACAATGATATGGGCCGGGATTTGGAAGGGTACCCACGACTTGTGAATGAAAGGTTTTTCTGAACCATGCCGGATTGAATGCTCTGAAGGGCGTCTCCCATAGCGTTCCATAAAGAACCCATGCGTTGCTCATGACAGTTTTCACCATCAAAGCTGCAGTCTCCTACATATGATCGGGCTGCATGCTGAGAATCAAGCTCCATAAAGTAAGGATCGCCCGTTACATACTCGATAGAGAAACTATCGGGTGTCGCTACCTCGGACAGGTCATACCAAAACTTTCTAGGAATCATTGCAGTTCCAGAAAGCGGACTTGCACTCAAGCCAACCAAGGCAAGAACTAGTATTATTGCGGCGGTGCCGGCATGAAAATAGCGGTCCATGGTCGGGTTTCTAACTGTGCCCCAAAATTCCCAGCTGAGGAGGTATTGCATTGGAGAAGACAGTTGAAAGGCCGATGAAATGAAACCGAGCGGCATGCCGTTTTCTCTTAGAAGACCATAGCGGATTCTGTGCAATAGAATGTCGCCCAAAGACATTAATATCAGGACCTCATGCGCTTTAGCAGCGAACAGAAGGGCAACGAGCTCCTCTGATGTCGGATGAGGAGGTTCCCACTTGACCTCCATGACGTACAATGATAAAACACACAAGGTCCCGGCAATGGCAGGTAGATGAAGATAGCAAAATTTCCACAGTGCTGATGGGAGACTTGTTTCGGAGACTGTTTTTTCCCTCTCGTGATTGAGGCCATCGCGAAATTTGTGGAAGGTTACTTTGTTCCAAATCCATTGCAAGAAAGACACACTCTTAGGATTTGGCCGGACAGGCGCCTCAGTGTATTCAGAAGCGGACGAATGTGGATGAGGTTTCTCAATGTCGGATAATAATGAGCGAGAGTCTACAGACTCTGCAGGGTTCCAGAGCGGATCTGTTCCTTCATCGTCCTTGGGATTGTAGCGAGGATATGACATGATGGAGCGGGTCGTCTGTGCGGGGCGAGCTGGTATGAACTATGTAAGGATCAGAGAGGCCAAGAGGACGGTTGTGGTAGACCCGCTCAGCCCTATTGAAAGAGCCCAGTTACTGTAGCCGATTTCAGAGGACGCAAAACAATATGCCCTTGGCCAAATCTGGGATGATGTCTCGTTCTTGGCCTCTCTTCTTGGACTGGGATGGCGTTTAAGGGACGGCGACAGGTTAGCCACCCGGAGAAAAACGGATGAAGAAGACAGAACAGCAGTTTTTGAACACCATGTGGCGAAAAGGAGGAATTGCCTTTACAAACGAGGCTGCATCAGCATCGAAATTTACCCAATTGCAGCTCAGCCTCCACGCCCCGGCCCGCCGCTAGCGATGAGGCGTGCTGTGGTTTTCAGCTGCCAAGAAGCTATAGCACGCCACCCCCTCTCAGCCTTGAGCCCAGAACCAATATTGTCTCAAATTGTGCATAAGGGTAGGCAGAATTAATTCATGCTTAGCGACAAGGTTAGTGTGTTTATTGGAGAAAAAGAGCAGTAATAAATGGTTGAAAAAAACATTTCAATTGCAGATATAACTGGTGTAGGGAATGACTATGTTTAGAAAAAATCACCCAACGCCCACAACCATACCCTTCCAAAATTCCATAACCGTGAAAATGTCCAAAAATCAAACAAATGAATCGAAAGAATTGATATTGAGCCTTCTAGTCGCATGATTTCCCAAAAATGCTAAACACCATAAGCAATGCCTAGTAAATAGTCCAAACCGCACCGTTGATCTTTTAAGCGATGGGCACGCAGTCGCTGAACACGGGAGTGCTGGTGGAGAAGATGCTGTTGGCGTTGGGCTGGTCAGTGGCAGACCCGAATCCAGCAAAGAGGTTGACGTCCACGCCGACGTTGACATCAAGCTGAACACCAGCATTGGCATTGGCATCACCGCAGACACCGCTATCAGTCGAAGCTTGGACAGTGAGAGTTGCGTCAAGCTTGGGAGCCTCAAGGCCAACACCGGCAACCACGCCCGTGCCAAAGACAGTAGCGGCAAAGTCGAAGGTGACGACAGGAGACAGGCTAGCGCCGACGCTGACTGAGGCGCTGAGAGTTGGGCCGATCTTGTTGAACTGCGGGTTGATAGCGTCAGAGTCGCTGCCGAAGCGGAGAGTTGTGCCGTCGGGAATGACCATGGCAACGCCAAAGTCGGCTGTGATGGCAGCAGTGACTGGCTGGAGGCTGGAAGTGACGCCGGCTGTGATCTGAGGACCGATGTTGAGGAAGGGGCCAATCGAAATTCCAGCCAAAGGAAGCGTGAGCAGCTGAACAGAGCCGATATCAACGGGATCGGTGAGCTCTGCAGAGGCCGTGAGGCCAAGGCCAAGGCTAGCTCCGAGTCCATTTCTGGCAGTGATGGAGCCTGTGACACCCTGAGTGAGGCTGAAGTCAAAGTCGAAGTCGATTGATCCAGTGGTTGCGCAGTGGGCACAGTCCACACTGAGATTGACATCGCCAATGTCCTTGGAGAAGAGGTTCTTGGAGAAGTCATTGGCGAGGTCAATGCTGCCGCTCTTGCCGATGCGCTTGGTCAAGGTGCCGTTGCTGACCTGGACACCTCCAGACTTGACATTGAGGCGGTAGTCGGTGACAAAGTCCATCCAGTCAGTCGACCTTCCAGACAATGTAGCCGTGAGAGCAGTCTCGTCGTACTCGGCCTCGGTGACTGCGTATTCACCTCGCCCCTGAGAGCCACCGCAATCGCCACCATCAGCAACTACAATGACGGTGTTCTTGTCGCCATCCAACCACTGCCAATCAGCCTGGGCGGATTGCAAAGCGGCCTTATCCTTGAATGTCATGGTGATTTCTCCGGGGTTGGAGCAGTCTGTGCTGGTAACATCGCTGCCCAGTCGAGCCACATTGAGCATCTTGTGGTCCTTGCCACCAGTGCAGCGCAGTTTACCGACAATGTCTGATAATGATTAGAAATTGACCTTTTTCTATATGGTGTTGGATTTCAATTACCTCCGTTGGACCAGTAGAAAGTGTCGTAGTCAAGCAGTCTGGCATCAGGAACAGAGCCAATGCCGCCCATGTTTGTAACAGGATCCAGGGAGATGGAGCCGGGGTCAGTAGCGCGGCTCATGACAGGCATGGGGATGTCGACTGGCAGAGCGACAACATGGCCAATCAAGGCCATGATGCTGGCGGCGGAGATGGCCGATGGAGCAAAGTACTTGGCAACCATTTTGAATGAAGGCGATTGATATCTTGATAGAAGAAAAAGTGATAGAATGAAAAAGAAAAAGAAAAACAAGTGACAAATGAAACCACAAAGGAAATCACAAAGGAAAAGAGAAAAGGAAATTGGAAGCTAGGCTAGACCCGAGCTTTGCAGTGATGATGAGAACTGTGTTGGTTGATGAGAAGGACTATTGAGCAGAAATCTGGTCTCATTATATACAAAATATTTCCTACAATCTATGGTGTTGATATCCAAATAGATGCTCTCAAGGCCCCCAATATCAAAACATATTTTTAGAAAATTGTCTCTATTGTGAGTAGTATGCAAGTATGTGCAGTAGCGAACACGGCCACGGGGCCAAGACGTCGGTAAGCGGTGCACACATTGGAATCCAACGCTAACTATGCCGAATATTATTTGCCGCAAACCATTCCAGCTTACAAATTCATCCATTGGGCAGGGCTGTAGGGCTGTCTCCGTCTGACCACTGACATTGCATCCACCCACATCTTCTTTAGGGTGGCTGGCCACGCGAAATTTGAGTAAGAGGAGCATGGCTTTACTGGGCTTCAAATCAAAGAAAAAAGGACAGAAAATACTCGATTTAATTTGGCTTTGGCCTACAACTCTGAAATGCTGTGTCTCCTGTGCCTCTATCTTCTTCTTCTTCTTCTTTTTATTTATTTATTTGTGTATTTTTTAAAAAATGTTATGATGAAATTGCGGGACAAAACGTGCACCTCAGATTGGTCAAATCTAAAAATATCTTACCATGGATGCTTAATGATACGCTTCCTGGACTTTAGCTGGATGACGTTACATCGTGCAATTCAGCTCTTTCCTGCAAGTGTGGCTGATATTGAGTGAGCGGCCACATCGCCTTTTTATCCGGCCAATCATGCCGTGGCAAGAGCTAATAATAACCGGTAAAGTGCAGTCCTTCGCCTGCACAATGCGCGTGCTAAAGCACAAATACTAGAACGGAAATTATCTGCGTCGGCAACTTTTTGTATCCGCGTAATTGCGAGAGATGCAGCAGTTCTGATCTAAATATTATTATTAGAATGCTAAAAAATGCAAGAACTTTTTTTCAGAGGCCAGAAATAACCTCACATTCAATCCTACGGAAAGTATTACACTCATTAACTGATAACTTTCTTACGTTCGAGTCGGTTACTTGAACAGCTGGGCATGCCGAGCCTGCCGATTACTGTGAAGCCCGCAGTGACGCCTGATGCAATTTTACAAGTAGAACCTTCCAAATCTGGTAAGAGCTTATATTGTTGTATTTTAGCTGCTCTCTAAGAACACTGAGCTGGCGACCAGCTGACGTCACATACTTGAGGCTCTAGCCTTTTTAACTGGGGCGGGTGTGCACTTGCGCAGTTATCTGGTCATGCTTACCGTCTTGGAAGATTCCTTCGCTTGTGTGAACCTCAAAATCCCCTCATGACTTCAAGTCGGGGTAAGATTGGATATTTGCCGTCGAGGAATGTGATGGCATTAGATCTTGGTAGGAAGGGCAGGGCTTCTTGGACCATTGTCCGGCGAGAGATTTTCTTATACCGAAGTCATTAAAGCATTTGCCATTTCTCTGGCAGATGAGATTGAAGAAGCGTCGTGTTGATTCCTACAAGCAGTGTGTTTGGAATCAATATAACACGATGGATTAGAGTCCATGAAGTAGTCGCTGGAAGTCAAATATCCAAGGGACTCCCAAAAAAGAACTCTCTGCTAGCGCAAAGCAATGCTTTGCAGAATGCTACCACGCCTCTGATGAAATCTCCAAAATACACGTTGGAACCGGATTGACCGCTGGATGACAAAGAGGAAAATTGTGCTTTTTTTTAAGCGGATGAGGGCCAGCATCAGGGATTAATGATGGTAATGGTGGCATAGCTAAAATAGACCCGGTACTGCCCGCTGAGAAGGGCTCTGAGGGGCAACCGGCAATTCGGCATCGTTATGTAACATGGATCTACTGCCTTGCTGGATTCTAAACCCAATCTAGAACAGCCCCGATTATTACGTGTAGGTTTTTGATCAACCTATCGGCTCAATTCAAGGTTTGTGCGGGAACATATATGCTAGCTTGTATCTTCTCAATCGTGGATTCGGCATAGTTAATGCGAGAATGGGTCCGCAGGGGTCTGGCATATCTCCACTGACGCATGGGACAGACATTATCAGATGATCAGATAAGATGGAAGTGATTAATCTAATCGCATTACCCTTGCAATCTTGCTATCTAGACTTTGTGTCTTCTCCACTATCGCTTTCGCCGCTCGACGAGGAGCATTTGATGTGGATTCTCTGATGTGACAAAGGACTCTCTAAATATGGATTGTTTCACGTATGTTCGTCACTTGTACCAAATGTCTTTGTAAATGGTCAATCTCCCTCCCGTCCTATTGTCTTATCTCAGCAATCGAAGACATAAGTCTCATATTGTATAGTGCACTCTTAATTATGTTTTATGAAGGCAATAGAGGCTGAAGAGGAGTCGTTTCATGCTTTGGCTACGGGTTCTGCTGTTATGATTGACGGAAATGTCTGCCCGTGACCCATCCATAATACTCGGAATTGACTATGTGGGGGGAGTGAAGCCTCGTTCGCCGCTTTTCCAAAATTGGTGACAAGGCCGACTACCCGCGGATCTATCCGAGGAACGCCTCGGCCGAAATTTAAGGATACGAGGCGACGATGTATCCTGGTGTGAAATTGAGCCCATGGGTTGTGTTTTGGAATGTCTGGCCCACATTCGTATAAATCCCGCAACGATTTGTTGACGGTTTTGAGGCTCTGGATTATTATGGGACCGCCTATGGATAATTGACCGCCTTGGGCAATTGTATCGGTTACAATGACAGTCCATTAGAGTCATACCGACAAATTAAGCAAAATCCCGCAGACCTTTTGTAAATCCCACCAAATTGTGCCGAATATTCCCTAGTGCGTTAGCACTAGAAACCAGCTGGACTAGTGTTTACAACCAATAGAAGCTTGAATTGTAATAATTGGAGACAGAGCTGGGATTCGTCTCTTACGTGGATTTGATGAAGCTCTAAGATACCAAACAATCAACCAAATAGATAATTTTCCGGCAAATAATGAGTAAAATGTGTTGTTGCATTGTTGCTCGGTCCGATGGGCATGTGTTACAAGAAGAGCGGTGATTTTCTGGAACTAGAGTCATGGGTTGGTAGTTGGGGACCCCCAGGAGCCTTTTAAGACGGAAATTGGTTGTATAAATATGTGACCGGACGGCATGATATTCGGATTTTCCACTACGACACGTTATCCAAGAAACAGTCTTATCTGATTTACACCTTTGGAATAACAATTGTGCACAAAGAAATGAAGATCAACATCGTTTCAAAAGCTTTGGTGGCAGCCTTTGCGGCTGCACCAACTGTTTGGGCAGCCTGTGAAAATCCAAGTGTTCGAAAGTCCTGGTAAGATTGTCTTCTCTGTAAAACTTTGAACACAGCAAGTAAGTCCAGATAGGTCTTCCCTGAGCAATTACCAGCGTACAGAGTACATTGACGCAACCCTTTGCCTGATGGACCCTGATCAGGCGCCTGCAAAGACCGGAACACATGGATCCAAAAGTCGCTGGGATGAGTTGTTGGTCGCACATGTCGCCCAAGTTCAATTCATTCATGTGGTCGTAGGTTTCTTCAAGAGGAACATATTTGAGATGTGGCTAGGCTAATGATAATTACCATTCTTAACAGGGCGCTTTCTTTCCATGGCATCGCTGGTATACCAAGGTTCACGAAACACTTCTTCGTGATGAATGTGGCTACAATGGGCCCTACCCGTGAGTTTTCCGCGAAATAATCTATCACTGGAAGGCTCACCATCATCAGGTATTGGGACGAGCAAGAAGACCAAGCTGCAGGCCCTCTTCAGAACGCAAGTGTTTGGGGCACAAGTGTCACTTCTAGCTTTGGTACAGGAAACACGGATGAGAACGACTGTGTTATTGATGGACCATTCGCCACTCTCAAATTGAATCTCACAACCGAACTTACACGTACATCTGACAGCTGTTTGACTCGGGTTTTCAACCAAACCCAGTTTGATTCCGTATCTCAAGAGATTGTGGATAGCTGCATGGACATTGAAGATTATTGGGAGATGTGGGCTTGCTTGGGAAATACTCCTCATACTGGTGGACACTTTGGTGTTGGAGGAACAGTAAGTCTACCATGCATCTATTCTCGAGCCGCCCGCGCTAATTTTAATTCCTTGCCACACTCAGATGGAGCATGTTTCGTTTTCGGCTTTTGATCCCATCTTTTTTCTGCATCACACCAATCTCGACAGGCTCTGGACTCAGTGGCAATCGAGAGATGCTGCTCGATTGACCGCTATGGGAGGCCCGCTTGTTGCGCCGCAGACTTTGTTCGGAGAGGCACAGCCCTCGTTCTTGGGCGTGGATGCCTTTGTCCCCTACTTTGGCGATAACGGCAATGTCACCACTCTGAATCATACAATGTGGCTTGCTGGAATTGTCCCGAACGTTACGGTAGCGGATGCGATGGATGTAAACAGTGAAATGATGTGCATCAAGTACGAGTAAGGGGGGAGGTACTGGCAACTGCATCTGCCTGCTATGGAACTGTCAATGAATTACAATAGCGGGAATTAAAGAAGTGTTTGCAGCGTCCTGTGCCTCCATCAGTGATGCGCTGAGTCCAGAATCTCAATTTCGGGGCGCCTGATCGCCATCACATAAGCTGGTTAGGACTTTGGTAGGGACGAGTGATTTGGGGACCCGGCACGTGAATTCGCATTGTAAATTTGTAAATTGTGGATTGGGCTCATGATGAGCACAGATAGGGCGGGAGAAAAAAAAGAAAAAGGGACGCTGATGCCAAAAACTTTGAATTTGTTAAAGGGGATGGCTAAAACCAAACCAGTGGGACTAAAGATGGAGCGGATAACTTCGACCACGAGGCAAGATGCAAAACGGTCTAAGCTAAACCATCCCGTCGGAGAGCACTCCTACTAAATCATGGCATGACTTAACACTAATGTTATAGCTTCTCATCTCTAGCGGCCTGGATTGCCGCGGTCCCCAAAATTCATAGAGAGCGCCGGGACTAGCGTGATGAGGTAATTTGCTCTGGACAATGGATGAAAACGTGAAAGAACGTAAGTTAAGGGACTGACATGGCTAGAGTATTTTGAGTGTTCAGATCTAGGGCCACCGGGTCCCTGAACTAGAATAAAATTTACAAGGTAAAGGTAAAAGTCCCGAATGTCGTAAATGCAGTGAATTTGCCCTGTTCCTCGGCTTCTACCGATGATTTGAACGGTCTGAAACTACGGCGAGCGGAGGTTGCCACTAACGGCCGCGGACACGAGGCCAACAGCAGCCACATCGGGAGCTCGGCATCTTATAGTATTGATAAAAAGGAGCGAAAAGTATAAAATGCTGTCACTGGAATGTATATACGTGGATTGAAGCATCCGCTAATTCGACGCGCACAAACTCATCATGCGCTGGCAGCAGATTCCTATCCTTGGTGCCCTGGTCGCTTTGGCGAGCGCGGGTCCTGTGTACCAAGCCTCCTGCGCTGGGAAGGACACCGAGAAGATCTTGAAGACTTTGACCAAGATTGAAGCATCTCGGTTCTGCTCAGCATTCTTGGGAATCAAAACGTCGAGCGAAACGGGTAAAATCCCTCCTCAAGAGTCCCTGATATCACAGCTAATTCATACCTCTTTCATCTCTTACCAAGACAGCAACAGAGCACTTGACGAGCGCGGTCACAAGAACAACTGCTATCAATGTCAGGAAGACCACATTGCCCTTCGGCGGAAGGTGATCTAACCGTACCTCCCAGGTCTCCAAAAAGTCAACCAGCATAAATGCTGTGGCTGATAGAACTACCATGACGAATGAGATAACTGCGACACTGCCAGCTGCCACAGTCATCACAACGGTCAGTTCTACTGTTTCGACGGATACCACTGTCACCACCGTCAGTACTAGTACTTCGTTAGTACCCTGAGAAAGAAAATTGTGTGGCAGAATATCATGCTGACCCCTACGACCTTGCAGGACATTGTGTCTTACTACATCCGCGTTGAAGCGTAACGCTCGGCCAACCTCGCCTAGCATCCTTCAAGCTAGTGCCAACATTCCTAAAGGTTTAAGGCGTCTTGCATGTTCCGCATAATTGACATACTGTCATTTACTAATATTATCTTTAGACCTCCAATGTTATAGCAAGGAACAGATTTCGAATGCTTGTCGCTGCTATCTTAGCTTAAAAACCCTGAAGGCTATTACAAAGACCGTTACGGAAACGATTAAGCAGTTAAAAACGGTGACCAAGGTGGTTTCCACTACAAAGGCGGACTTGCTTATTATTTCATTCACGACGCATTACCCAACTACTGTGGTTATTTCAGCGACTGTACGTAAAACCTTTCTATTGCTATCACCTACACTATCCAGCTAACTATGTCTCTTAGACTACTTCCACTCCAGAGCCAATCGTACAAACCGTCACTCATACTGAGTTTACGAGCACCTCGACCACACTTCAAGTTGTACCGACTACAACAGACATGAGTGAGCCGTATGTCTCAAGATGGACTGGCACTGGATGCGTCATCCGGGCAGGTGAAATCGGCCTGGATTAAGCAAACGATATCAACGATGCTGAACAGCAATGCGCATGCCAATGTAACTGTAAGTCTTTCTCTAACTTTAGAAGATTGGTGCTAAATAAAGGTATTATAAAGAGGATACAACGTGTCTTTCATTCTTGGTTTATCAGGACCAGGGGTTTTTATTCTTCCCCGGTGAATGGTACTGCGTACTGTAAGTGCTGGTTTTATTTCTCCAAGGCTTCTGATACATGATAGTCTGTTAGGATTTACTAATAAAAATATAGGTCTACCAGTTTCTATAACTTTGATTCACTACAATGCAATACGCCCGCTAACCAGGGCGCTGCATTTGAGTATGTAATTCCATGATTCGAACTCCAATACAATACTTATCAACCAATTAGCAAATTCATATAATAAGCGTTAAGAATATCTTTCCGTTTATTGCGACGAAATTGATTGCGTCTGGTGGCAGGATTGTAGATGTTGGCCATTCCATAGATGTTCCTGAAAGAAGTGATCGTACCTACTTTTAGGTAAAAAGAGGAATTGCAAGCATGACTCAAAGGTTGTAATTGGAATGGAATAACATAATTTCCATTGAAACTTGTTCATGATTCAACTTCGACAGGACGAGTTTACCATTTTAAAGCGACCGGTAGTAGGAGATAAGGAAGGGAGAGTAGCATAGTGATGAGTAACTTAAGAGAATATAGATTTTGGATGGTTTGTTAATTTATCATTAGAAGGAGATTATGTACTGCTTCTTTTGGTAATTCGGGCGTAGCACCTTTGGGAAGAGAGGGCTGTCGAGAGGGGAGCTAAAGGACGTGCCAAAGACAGACCTTTCAGTATCAATTTACTTCTGCTAGTTTCAAGTAATGCATAAAGGTACTTCATCTGAATATGTATATTTGATCATCAAAAAGAATGAAAACAGTGGGCTAAAAGACTGATGAATCCTCCTCAAGAAAAGGCCAAATATATACGGCACCTGAAAGAGACTACCCTTTGCGCGTTGTTGCTTAGTTGGGGAGAAAATCATACACAAGCTGAGCCTCGACCCGCTTCTCGCCCTTGGTGACGACAAGGTTTCGACAGTAGCGTCTTTCTCCATCAACCATTTTGAAGCCACAAATATGGTTGAGAACCCAGCCATCATTTACGCTCTCGACCTGACCCAAAATGAGTTTTCCTTCGCCTTCGACCAGCCAATCCTTCTTGAGAAAGTCATCGCTAATTTCATTAACGCTGACCCACAGGTTCTTGGCCCTGACGCTCCCAAATGGCCCGTCGGAGCGCTCTCGGAAAATGTTGTCCACACAGCGGCTTTCGTGGTTGCTTTTGAGTCCAGATGGGCTCTGGGTGATGTCAATGTAGGTCACCATATCACCAGACGTGTTGGGTTCCTTTGCAGGCGCAACATATTGATTGATTTCAACGACAATGGTGGCCATGTTGAGGCCCTTGCGGGCAAGGAAACCCATACCCTGGACGGCGAGAACGGGATCGGAGCTGTCAGAGAGCTTTTTGTTCTGTTTCTATGGTTAATGGCTATGGACTAGAAACAACGGACCGCGACGATTAAGGACCGCTGAAGTGGGTCTAAATCGTCACGCAAGTGTTCCGCAGCGAGAATCATTTGACTTACCAAAACCCACTTTCCAGTCATGTTGTTGATGGTCTTGTCTGCTGGGGCGGCCATTTTGTAGTTGATATAGAAAACTTTAGAAAGTTTTCAAAAGCGAAAAATAAGAAAAAGGTAGGTTGCTGTCAATTGAGAGTTATTTAGATTAGTGAAGAGTGCGATGTCGATGAAGTACAGAATGTCAGAAAAAATATCGTAGACATGAAGAGAATTGTAGCATTAAATAATTCATTTCATGTATCATAATTGATCCTCAATGGTTACAACAAACCATCATGATCTTCAAGACGGAGGTTGAAGACGCCGTCGCCGATGAGTTCTCAATGCCGACGGAGGCGATGCAATTCAGCTGCTCCACTTTTTAAGGGACTTTGGCATCTTGAGGCTAACTATTGTGGGGTGGCATGTGTCAGATTCAGCGCTGACATTCCAATTTAGTAAATGATTCGAAGCTTTCTTACGTCGGCATCTTGATTACCGACACCGACACTCCGACGTATCGCAAAAAAATGCTTCGCGTGGGGCTTATATACAGATCTCGAATCAGCTCGGAAGATTATAGTGATGCCGGGTCATCATTGCTTATTGTTAGGCCTTTAATAAAATCAATATAAAAAATTCGAGATGCGTTTAAACTTATCAGCTACAGTCAAAACATGTGGAGACCAGCTGGCCGTCTCACGTCGCTGGATCTTTGGATCAGACTGCCGTTATATCCGACTAGCGTGGAGCGGCACAGTGGATGCCATGACATTGTGGTGACGCCATCTATGTATTAAAACCAGAGCAATTCCTTGTTTGTTACCTCAGAGCTGTGTTTGACAACAGACTTTCTTCCATCTTCTTCAAGAACGCTAGAGTCAAACCGCCACCATGTCGGCACAGGATTATTATAACGACGGTGGTCAGCGCGGTGATAACCAGCAGGTAAGTTGGAAAACATAATTTCCAAGGTCCCAGCAACCATTAATACAACTAACGAACTTCCTTACAGTACGGCCAACAAAACCAGTTTGATCAACAAAACCAATACGGTCAGCAAAATCCGTCGTACTCTCAACAGCAAAACCCACCATACCCTCAGCAAAGCCAACCATACCCACCACAAAACCAACACTACCCGCAGCAAAACCAACACTACCCGCAGCAAAACCAGCCATACACGGGACAAGATCAGCCATACCCACAGCAGAATCAGTCGTACACCCAGCAACCCAACTACAACGACCCATATGCACAACAGCGCCAGTACAATGATAATAGCCCATCCTTCCAACAACAGCAACAGGGTGGTCAATATGGAGAAGCTCCTGCTTATCCGGGTGGCAATGGGCAGGGCCAAGAAGGAGAACGAGGCCTAGGTGCAACAGTTCTTGGCGGTGGCGCAGCCGGTTGGGCAGCTCACAAGGCTGGAGGAGGAGTTTTCGGCAGTATCGCGGGTGCAGCCGCTGGTGCTATTGGTGCCAATATGATTGAACACCAGTTTAAAAAGTAACAACTCCCCTGTACTAATTAGCATAAGCATCTAACACAAGTTCTATATATAGGTACAAGAAGGAAAAGAATAGGCGCCATCATCGTGATGGTCGTCCTCGCAAATACTCGGGTGACTCCACCAGTAGCAGTGATTCTGACTCTGATGACGACGATCGTCATCACCATCATCATCATGGACATGGTCACCACGATGAAGGCCACGGGCATCACGGTGGTCGCGGTGGTCGCGGAGGATTTGGAGGTCGTGGTCGTGGTCGTGGTCGTGGACACCATTGGTAAATCTAGATGCATTGTGTCCTGGGGTTTTTCCACTGGAACTGAGAAAAATCAGAGGTTCCAAGTGAATCAGTTGCTGGATTTGGAATGAGAAGGTTGGGCGTCATCATTTAAGTACACGTCGTTTTGAAGAAAAAGAATCGAATCTGATACCTCTCAGGCTATCACTATCTATCTTGAACACGTCATAGGAAGGACTGTTCTTACTCCAATCTAATTTCTACTCGAGTTTCACAACTCACATCCCCAACAGTAGCCTGAGTCAATAACTTTCCCACTCGGATTTTCATATTTTAAAAACAAGCCTGGTATTGATACTGTATATGCAGAGTACTTGCGGGGGTAGGTCTCTCCATTCTGTTAATTTCCTGAGGGGGAAATTACTCCATCTGGTACTAGTTCCAAGATGGCGGCCCCATCACAGCCACCTCTATTGGCATTGATATCCAGGCAAATTAAACTCAAACCCATTTCGGTTCTTTGAAATAGCAACAGATAGCTTGACTTTATTGAATCACGAGCGCTATGTTGAGAAGATTAAGGAAAAAGAGTTGTCTTATGAAATTGATGAGCAAACCGAATTTGAGTGATTAAAGCATTGATCGAGACTTAATTGCTTTGGTGTCGTCACTTCCACCAATCCGATCGTTCCATGGTTCGCCAATCATTTGACCTTCGTTACATCCTCTGATGGAGTAAGTCTGACACAGGTGGCTTCTTGTCACATATAGTCGTGGGCCCGGCCGGCATCATAAAATACAAATCAACCACTGAATGGTGCTAGCTTACAATATGTTAACGCGCTTGCACTTTCGATCACACCTACAGACACGATCTTTTGACTGTCAATGATTGACCGTTTGACGAATATTTCTGAAAGGCCCATGAACCAAAGGATGACCAAAGTTGGCCGAAACAATAGAGAAAAAAAAAATACGTCATCTGGTAGTCTGAGCGGAAGTCCCGAACAGGAAATCACCGCCGCTTTTGCCTTTGCTCACGATGGTAAACTAACGTTACTAGTGGCAAGCCAGAATCCCACTCTGCAGCACGCGACCCCACACTATTTCCCCAGACCAACCCCGATACCCCGGATTCAAGTGAGAACACCGATATGATCTTGCAACTACTGAGTAGGTTATGCCTGATCCATGCTGTTTGCGGGATGGTCGGCATAATCAAATCCGGTCGTGAATAGACGGCGATGGGCTATAAAGGGGGATACTCCGCATGATGTTTTGCAAAGCCAGCAACATTCTACCATCTAGAATTCCTTTTTAAAGAGTTATTGTCACCAAAATAGCTCCTATTTCACCATTGCCTTGTTGAAATACATGCTGCCAAGATTTCTTTAGCCCCATTTTCTCCAGCCTCATCCTACACAACAGCCAATCATGACTCGAGTAGGTCGAGGCTCAGTACCTACGCCCGAAGATGCACCAGGGAAGTCGTGGCCTGCTATCTTGATGGGATATTTCATCGCCTTCGGCGGTGCACTGTTTGGGTATGTTCATGTCTAACGATGAATTGACTCTATCCCTCACACAATTCTGAACCATTTGAGGCATTGGATACAGTACTGAAATTATCCAAGCTATGATACTGGTACAATCAGCGGAATCCTAGATGGGGTATCTTGGCAACAGGCTGGATTGTCGAGCGTACGTTGGTGCCATATAACAAATGTTTCGCTCAAATTCTAATTCTTCTACAGATTTTTTAAGGATATTCTTGCAGATCCAGCTGCCAGAAATGCCAACGACGTGCAACATGAAATAGTAGCCGTCACCTCATCAACTTCCGCCGAACGTGCGGGCGCATTTATTAAGAAGATTGATGGGCCCAGCTCTGCGGCGTTGTATGGGTCATACGCAGAGCTTGTGGCGGACCCGAACGTTGATATTGTTCATATTGCCACCCCTCATAGCCACCACTTCCAAAATGCCATGCTAGCAATCCAAGCCGGGAAGCACGTTCTCTGTGAGAAGGCTCTCACTGTTACAGCATCCCAAACTAAAAAGCTCTTGTCGGCTGCTCAAGAAAAGGGCGTTTTCTTTATGGAGGCCGTTTGGACACGATTCTTCCCCATCAGCATCAAGGTGCGAGAATTGATACAGGCGGGAGCCATTGGTACAGTCTATCGAACTTATGGTATGTTTGAATGATATGAGATGACGTAGGGATGCTTCTCATATTTTTTCCATTTTGTACAATGCCTTTACTAACCTTTCAATAGCCGACTTATCCTTAGCTAGGGACTTGGGAGATGGAAAGTTGGATATTGATGACTCTCATCGGTTAGTCAACCCCGAACTTGCTGGGGGTTGTCCATTGGACCTAGGCATATACTCTCTAACTTGGGTCTTTCAAACGTTGTACCATCTTCAACCAGAAACTGAAAAGGAAGCACCAACGGCTGTGGGCGCTATCAACAAGTACTCTACTGGGACTGACGAGATGACGACTGTTATCTGTCAATTTCCAAAACATCGATCTATGGGCATCGCCACTACGACATTCCGTCTGAATACTGATCTTGATGGGATTTTCGGTCCTGTGATCCGCATCCAAGGCTCAAAGGGTGAGATACAGCTCATGGGTCCCTCGTACCGCCCGCTAGAGTACAAGTTGATAAAGGCAGATGGGTTCTCTGAGACAGTGCGTTTTCCGATCCCTCAAGATCCCAAGCGCAACAACTGGGGCCATGGAATGTTTTGGGAGGCGGATGAATGTGCAAGGTGCCTGAGAGATGGAAAGCAAGAAAGCACCACGCTTCCTTGGTCTGAGAGTATCGTCATTATGGAAACCATGGAGGCAGTGCTGAAACAAGGCGGTGTGGCGTATCCGGACCTGATCAGCACAGATATCTTTGACGCAAACGGCCCACTGAACACAGGCAAGAAATAGATATATCTAGGTATAGGATGTGACTTGCAATAAATTCTGTTACTATAAACTGTGTTTTGTGAAAATACTCTTGAAAGACATATTATTAAACATTCTGGGGAATTTGACGGATAAATACACTATGCATGTATCACATCACGCTAGTTAATGACGTTCATTAAAGTCCAGATTTATTAAGTGCTGCCAAGAGCACGAACGTTCAGCTGGTATCATCTTGAATGTAAGCAACAACGTAGAAGAGCTTTCAGTTCCAATACGCAACAGAAGCACAATATTCCAAAATTAGACTCATGAATTAGCCGTGTTGGGCGTTACCATTCTGTTGAGCCATGACCTAAGAAACTGGTTTTGGTCAGCCGCTAGTGCGGTAATACTTACCACATGGGGGAATCAACACCGGCTCGTCGAGCCTTTCGACCGATTGGGCTTATTAACGTCCGTGTAAGATGCCTCACTAACCTCATGGTGCTTTCAATACAAACACTACGTCTGATGGTTTATTTCCTGTTTGGGATTCCCCGCATGAGCGGCGAAGCCAGCCCTTGGTTAGGGGATGATACTGGGGGGCATCATTTCAATTCTACTCCGGTCATTCGTCTATATATACCGCCATTGATGATTGAACAAATATGACTTCGACTAAAGCAACAAACTCAACTGTAACTAAGCTTCAATATCATTACCGACATACAAAACTGAATTATGGATCAAGTGAGGCGGGTTTTTACATCTCTGCCAATTCCCTCACTAATGAAAGCCAGTTGTCGTTGAAAGGGAAAACCGCGGTTATCACTGGTGGTGCGCGAGGACTAGGTTTCGCATTTGCCGATATCCTCTCCTAAGCCGGTGCCAATATCGCAGTCCTAGACATCGGGACGCCTCAAGAGGGAACTTTGGAGTCTCTGGCAGCCAAGAACAACGTCCAATTTAAGTACTACAAGACCGATGCGACAAGTCGGGATCAGGTCAACCAGGTTGTCGAGACCATCAAGAAGGAGTTTGGTAGCGTCGATGCCAAGTGGGTGTCACGTGCGTTTGAAGAAGCAACTGCTAACCAAGATCCAAACAAGTGTCAACGCGGCGGGTGTAGTTACTGAGGAATCCTTTCTTACTACAAGCGACAAGAACCTGAGCTCCACGTTTAATGTCAATGTAAGATGCGCTCAGGTATCTGTCCACTCAATGCTAACTCTATCTCACAGTTTGTTGGGTCCTCCCTTGTTGCCCAGGCGTGTGCAAATGCCATGGTAAGGAAGTGGGAAAAGCTGGGCAAGCCAAAGCCTGCTGACACGGCTCCAATTGGCTCCATCATCTTTATTGGGTCAGTTGCGACGCATATTAGCACATATGCGCAAAAGATCACATGTTACACCGCGTCCAAGATGGCAATCCGTGGCCTTGTCAAGCCCATGGCGATGGAACTGGCCCAATATGGGATCAGAGTCAACTCTCTCTCGCCAGGCTCCTTGCAAACAGACATGTTTTTGCAGGTGGAAAAAGTCTTCCCTGATTTGAGGAAGCAATTCAACCAAGAATCCATGTTTGGGCGTATTGGCAACCCACACGAGCTTGGGCCAGCGCTTCTTTACCTTTCCACGAGCAGCTGGACGACGGGTCAGGAGCTATTGGTTGACGGCGGTGTGAGCTCTTGGAAACACCAGGGCAATTGGTAAATAGTGAAATGTGTGCACATGCCGAAATACATCCATCCAATTGGACTTGTGCAATATGAGAATCTGTCTTAGTCATGTGCATGCGGGAGACCGTTTTTGGTAACCCCGCCGCCACTTCACGGTGATTTCCGGATTGGGATTTGGGGTAGGGACACACAGTGAGACAGGAGCTGGTTTTTGCAACGTCTCTACTCTTTGTTGCTCTCCCCGGGTTGACTAGCTTCAACCACAACAGTATTTACTCTCCCATTGTTGCAACACTACGTCTTTTTCCTCTCGCGGGCGTGCGAGTATCGTTCAAATGGGTTCTGTCGACAATGACCAAGCGGGCCCCGCGCAATTAACCATAAAGGTTTCTGGGGTGCTCAGCGATATGGACGGCACCTTGATTGACTCAACAAAAGCAGTGGTCAAATTTTGGCATAGGCAAGTAACTGAACGCTAAGAGATTTGTGGTAATAACCGACTCTGAGCAGTGTTGCCCGTGACTACGGCATGGAGCCAGAAGCTATTCTCGCTACCTCTCACGGCAGGCGGGCAATTGACACCTTCCGGACTATTGACCCTGCATTGGCCACCTGGGATTATGTGAATAAAATTGAGGAGCAAATTCCCAAAATGTGGCGCGAAGATGCTCACATCATCCCTGGAGCCCCAGAAACACTCGCTTCCCTGGTGTCCTGCAACGCAAAGTGGGGGGTAGTGACCTCGGCGACCAAAGTCGTTGTAGATGGCTGGTTCAAAATCTTCAACTTGCCCGACCCCAAATTCTCTGTGACGGCCGAGGTTGTGGATAAGGGGAAACCGGATCCCGAGCCTTATCGAAAGGGTCTAGAGTCTCTGGGTCTGGACGAGAAGCTGTTCGGTTCTGTTCTAGTTTTGGAGGATGCCCCGGCTGGCATCAAGTCTGGGAAGGAGGCGGGGTGTCTGGTATTGGCGTTGGCGACATCACACTCGCTGAGTGAATTGAAGGCGGCCGGCGCAGATTGGATTGTCCCTGA
The DNA here is from genome assembly GCA_017140755.1 of Calonectria hongkongensis. Lineage (NCBI taxonomy): Eukaryota > Fungi > Ascomycota > Sordariomycetes > Hypocreales > Nectriaceae > Calonectria > Calonectria hongkongensis. The sequence goes on from JAACJA010000006.1 coordinate 1,298,708, forward strand.
TCTGAGATCTGTCAAAATATCCAAGAACGGGGATTCGGAGCTCAGCCTAGATGTCCACCTTACCAATGTATACGAATAATTAGCAAAGCTAGAGCTTAGGGAACCACGCACAGGGTAAGAATTGGGACAAGTTGTCGCAGATATAGAGGGCGATAGGATTTAACTTATCCCCATAATAGATTACCATGAGTGATGCAGCAATCCCTCGACCAAGCTAATCCAATGCCATAACATCTGTAGATGGGGGATGAGAAGAAGAAGGTAACTAGATGCGGTTGAGTCACATATAGTGACAAAAGTATATGTAAATAGACGTTATTTAGATAGGCAGATTCAATAACATCCCCCAAACAAGAATAATAATAATCGCCAGAATAAAACGCAAGCCAGGATTTTATATACCTGATGGCGCAATTTATCGCTAACCACAACCTGCAGATGAACATTCAAACCAGCTTGATCAACATGCTCTGCAGATCTTGTCAAGAACGGAGAATGACAGCGTCTCTCACCTGGGCCAAACGCACGCCAAATGAACAACACAGAGTCCTGGTACAATAGCCAAGATGGCATTCTTAAATTACCATTGTGTATTTTGCCCCACCATCAATTAGAATGTTGGGGCGGGTTCGGTAACCGGGAAAACGGTAGTCGCGATTGCGATTGTTTCCGTGGTCACATGAGGTCGGTTCGGGCAATTGGTGACATCCGGAGCACATGATGTAACAGTTCGAACCTGTGTTGTGAAAATCGTTGAAGTAGTGAGCTGCTGAGTGATCAAATCCTCGCTTGTCGATGTTGTCAAAGGAATGAGCGGCTCAGTAATCGACACCTCACTTGTTGTTTCTGTTGCTATAGTTGTAAGCTGCTCCACAGGTACAGTCAAATCCTCGGTTGTTGTTGTTGATGTTTCGGAGATGGTGGGCTGTTCAGGGGACACAGTCGAGGCCTCGGTGGTCGTTGGAAAGGTTGTTGGGGTGGTGGACTGCTCCTCAGACGCAGTCGAAACACCACTTGTTGCCAGGCTCACGTCGCTTGAACTCAGTTGGGTGGTCGCGGCAAGTTCGGTAGATGTAATGAACGATTCGAGGCTGGAAAGACGATTGTGCGGTACGCATTGCTATTTCTCTGTCAGTGTGTTGTTTCCTTTATGCACAACCAAGAGTCAGCCGCTTACTTTGGCGGCGCAGAGGCTTCCGCCTACAAGCATGGCAAATATTTTAACATGCATGATGATGGATGGCTTTTTTTTTATTGTGAAAGAGACAGGTAGAATTATGATGAGATGTAAAAGTCGGTTAAAAAGGATTTCTGGTTGAGACCAGAACCTAGGATGAGTGCAAGACGTGTCTTGCCAGTCAGCAGTCAAGGGTGGGGACCAAATCTTAGTTTGATCGCGCTATTGAATGCTAAGGCACTACTATTGTTTGCCAAGGATGAATGCCATGACTGAAATCGACATTTTTGTTTTCGATCAATTTCATTGGGCCTATTTTTAGCGGTTCAGACGTAAGTGGCTTAAATTGATCGGGCTGTTCTACATGCCGGCTGGGCTATGATGCTTGGGTGCGCATTTTCGCCTTTCAGGTCGCGGCCCAATTTCTAAATACAAAGGGGCTGGCCGATGCCCTTCCTGGATATCTCATCGCACAGAGTTCGGGGGGCAGGGTTTCAGTGCGCTGAGAGGATGTGGAGCCAATTCGTAAGCTGAAGGTGTTAGTTCCCAAGTCATCCATTCCGAGCTAGCTTTACCCATTAGTGGCATCGCTTGCGCAATTGGTACTGAAAGAAGCAAGCCAACTTCGTATTGCCGGCATTAATTCCGCTAGGACACGCTATCTCACAAAAGAAACGCAGTGCAATTTCCGCCGTTTGGTGGGCTTCCTACCCCCAATTTGGAAGCCAGATTTTTTTACGCCTGCAAAATGCGTTACATCGGCCAAGCCAATCGAAAAATAAATTTCCCAATAGATTGAATAAAATAAATGATCCCGATGTACTTCCTAAGAGAGGGCTGTTTCAGATCATAGCCCGCATCTTTTGAGGCCGTGAGACGTCGTCTGATGTGAAGAATCTGAGGTTGCCGGCAAAGCAGAAGTTATGAATGTGGTAATTCCAAAGCTGGAAGTAGCACTGATCGCATTAGCTGATGTTGTTGAATGAACAGGAGTATATTCGCCAGGATCCGTGGCTAAAATAGTGCTTGGTGCAGAGCTCACACCAAGCAGGGAGGTGGTGATGGTAGAGCTGCGGTTAGCACTGGGAGTGAGAGAAGCTGATACAGAAGCACTAGAGTTGGCTATGATGGCCCTGCTCACATCAATGCTGTCAAGGTAGACCTGGGTGGTACCGCTAGCACACACAACATTGAGCTTCAGGGTCTGGGTGGTTGCAGTTGCAACAACGTTTGTGGAGAACGTGCCCCATGATGCACCTAGGATGAAGGCCTTGGTAAAGTAGGCTGTGTTACCAAAGTTGTTAGTGTCAAGGTATGCCTGGATGCGGCAGGTGTCCGTGGTAGCATAGATGACGTAGTACTTGAACGATATAGCGTAGGTAGTTCCCACAATCAAGTTCGTAGCCGATTGGGTGACGCCAGTGCCGGTGATAGTTTGCCTCTTGTGTTTAGAAGTTTCGGCATTTGTTTCCAGAACGCCAGAACTGCCATCTATGGATGCAGGAGGTTTAGCGAGACGGGTTCCATGTATGACTTTTATCGTAAAATTAACATACTTGATTCAAGTAGCGCTGTGATTGTTGAGTTTGAGAGAGGTGAAATCACCGGAGTTGACGTGTCTGGTGGTGTCAATGTGTAATTTGGCAAATGTCCCGGTAGCTCGCGTGGGATGTTTGAGCTAATCACAAAAGACGCGATCGTGCCTCCGAAAAATAGGATAGAATTTAACGACATAGTGGATACCGTAGATATTGCAAATGAGACGGATGATCTTATCCCGTAGTGGATGGGACTACACCACAATTTTATACAACTTGAAAGATCCAATAACCCAACCAACAGTCGGTGTGATGTACCCCTGAGATGGCTACTAGTATGGCTGCAATTGCCTTCGCTCGTGGGGCACGGAACCAACAGAATCCACATGCTCGCCACAGATTGGCTACACCTACAATTATTGGAACTATTGATGCAGCCACATAGCGATAGCTACGTGACTGGGATTGAAAATGGATCCGTTTTGCATGTTTAATTTTATTTGTTCATGCTGAATGTCAACAAACTTATCAACCAGCTAACGGACAACACGTTCGGATCACCCGTCCTGACAAAGCACTACATACTGACGCCTTGATGTCAATAATCGGCTTAAGTACTCCTCTGCATTGATAAAAACTGGTTTACTAGCAACACAGATACGGAAAATGCCATAATACCCATTCGTAATGTACATAATGAGCCAAGTGTTGACCTTTTCTTTTCTAGCTGCGGGCGGCGTTAATTTCCCAAAACGGTAACTACCACCGCCAGCGACGATGCCGCTCCCGCCAGTATATATGCCTATACCTGATGAGCAGCGTTTGGACTTGGTAGATTACATCACTTGATTTAATTTTCACCATGAATTTCACCAGAGTAGCTCGATGTGTGACACCTGCGTTCCGCAAGGTGCAACCGTTTCGCGCCGTCGCTTGGCCCATGCGAAGTGTCGTGACTTGGGCTGAACAAGATCAATGGGAGGACCCCCGTGGCCCTTTGGGCATCGAGAGACCAAGTCCTAAACTGGCCGCTCTCACGCCGGAAAGCCCCAAGTGGCTTCATGATCTTCACCGCAACGGAGTGAGTAGTGCCTCGGTAGCAATCTTGCCATAGACTGACCTCTCTGCAGTGGGCTTTGATAAAGGGTGCCGTTCCCAAAGACAAGGCTCTCCGATATGCCAAAAAGGCTGAAGATTGGCTGGAGGGGTTCAAAATGGGATATAAGCGCGACGACAGATCAACATGGAAGTCGCAGAACATTCCTCGGCACCGCTACGGCGGACTCTTTGACCAGTGAGTTTTGCAAAACAGCCCGACTAAGAATCGAACCAACCATCCTTAGCTTCTCTTTTGCCCATGCGCAATTTGTCTGGGACTGTAAATCTGAGCCTGGCGTTCGAGACATCTTTGCAAAGATCTGGGGCACCGACAAGCTCACAGTTTCATACGATAAGAAACGCGGGGCCCCGCTTACAAGCCTCGCTAACCTTGATAGACGGAGGGACCCTAGCCTTCCCCACTCCCGAGGAGGCTGATCATGGCAAAGAGCCGTGGCCGCATGTGAGTTTTAGATGAGAGGCATTTCGTACAGTCAATACTAATATGAATCCAGTCAGATCAGAGTGCCTACAGACCGTGGCCTCACTGCATTCAAGGTCTGCTGAATCTGGTATGTCACATCAGGTATTCTGTAGCATATTATTGATGAATTTATTTTTCTGACACCAACACTAGCTCCCCAATGGCCCCAACGATGGTGGCCTCGCCGTCATGAGTGGTACAGCTCCCCTCTTTGAGCAATATTTCAAAGAGCACCAGGCCGTAGGTTGACAGTCTCCCCAGCTCCCAAGCAATGCTAATATTAAACCGCAGCCTGAGGGTGGCTGGATTAAGCGAGATCTTTTTAATTGGACCAACGAGACGTTGCAATGGTTCAAGGATCGTGGCTGCGAGTGGGTAAAGCCTAGCATGGATCCCGGCGACTTTATCATCTGGGATTCTCGGGCCGCCCACTATGGCGCCGCGCCTCTCGGCGACAGCAAGCGCATGGCCATTTGTACGCATCCTCTCTCAGCTTTCGTTTTTATAAATACTGATAACTCTACAGATACCTGCTATAAACCGATCGAGTTCCTGAGTGAGGAACAAAGAGAACGAAAGGTAGAAGCGTTCAACCGAGGCTACATGACAGTGAGTTTAAATTCACAAATTTCAGATGGCCATTACTGATCTAAATACAGTCGCACGATCCAACCGACTTTGTGCTGAAGGAGTATCAAATGGCAGACTGGAACATTCTTTTCCCATATGGCCGACCCGTTATTAATGAGGCAACCAAGAAGGCTATTGGCATGATCCCATATGAACAAGACTAAACAAGAAAAAAACCTTGCAGCTACTTCATGCCCACACCAGGGCTATTTTGCAAACGTTTCATCGACATTGACTCCACCCAAATGTTATCATATTTACTTTGGTTTACTGTGCGGTTCTGGGTTCTATTTTCCTGGTCTTTTTTTTCTCATATTTAAAATCATCAAATGAAGAATTTTCGGTCTAAAAAGTCTTTACACCGTATCTGATGTAGATCTGTGCTATATGGGCCCAAATATCCTGTGTTAATCCTACCTGAGGCACAGGTAGACACTCTGGTATGGTGGCTATGGGCTGTCTCCTCATTTCACGTATCAACATCCATAAAACCAGTTAGACTTAACTTTCCCACGTTATGCCGTGCTGCGACCTTTGCATTATTTTGTATTGACACTTCCGCTTGCATAAATCCAATTACATTGAACTGTGATCATGAAAAGGTTTGTTTTCTTTTTTTCGTTTGCCTTTTTTAAGGACAAAAATGAGACCTGCTACCCTGATACATTATGGTGACTTTTAAGCTTCCCAGTGACAGGAAAGTTAATTACCCTTGACACACACCATTACAATCGTTGCAACATTTCCCTTCGTGTTTCGTGCCCTTACCACAGCAGGTTTGATCTATCCCGTTTGCTGTGCCGGATCTGCATCGCTTCGGGTCTACAGCACAGCCTTCACCAGCTCCTGTGGCACAGAAACATCTGCCGTCGTGCCCAAGAACCCCAGGAGAACAGCATGCGCGGTTGTTGGGCAGTTCCCCGCAGAGCACATTCCGCCTCAACGCAGACCCGCCAATACAGCTCGGGTCGCAGAATGATGATGACTTTAGAACGCAACCCACGAGGCAATCGCATTTCTCACCAGCGTCGCCTCGGCCGCGGCAGTATCCGTCAATACACTGAGCCTGCCTAATGGGAAAGTCCCATTCATTTTTCGAATACTCTTAGATACAGCCTTCTTTTTGTTTGGCGTACTCCTTTAAGGCTAATTCTTGAAACTTTTCGATTTTGATCTTGGACAAATCCGGTGCTTTTAGGTTGGCCAGACACTTTGCAGAGTCTGACAGATGTTTGTTGTTATTTGGGCATCTATCCCTGCCAGAAACTGGACAGTCGGTTTGAGCTTTGCAAGCAGAGCCCACAGTAATGCACTGGTTGACTTTTACTCCAGCCGGAGTGATCAGCCTGACGGCTCTGACCTCTGTCTAGCCAGAGGGGGCTGGGCAGTTTGCTGGGAAGTATGGCTGGGTAGCCTTCTGAGCAGAAGTCAATCCCGCCAGGACTGCGAAAAGTAGACTGGGATGCATCTCTGGGGCCAGAGATAAAAAAAAAAAAAGGTACAAAGTAGATAGACTCAGTGCTGTGGCAGGCTAATAGTTTGCAGAGAAACCCCAACGGATTGGGAGGGAGATCTTTATACAATAGTTTTCCCTCATATGTCCTAGACTGCAAGCGCTCGGGGAAAGAGAATCGTAAAGCGATTCAAGGGTGGGATTCGGCCACGTCAAGAATGTTCTCCACTTGCCGTTCTGTGGCTTTAGGTAATCTCGGCTTAGCTAGGTGCCAAATGGGCATCGCTTTCTGCTCCTGAAAATCTCATTGGCGTAAACTAGTGAGCGGTATTTTAATCATCGGAATGTCTCAGCTGAGGCCCTCCACTAGGCTAGGCCTGTAGTTCAGGCTGCCCTACACAACTCATTTTCAACCTGCTATTCTGATAACCTAGAAAATTCCAACATAGCAAGGTTTATGGAATGCTTTAATTTATTGCAAGAAGAAATAACAGTCGAAACAATGCTTGGCTTTCTCGCATAGAGCCCCTTCTGCCGGGCCATCCCGAGCCGTGTTTATGCAGCCGCTAAAACATGCAAGCTTGTTAGCTAGCTGCCATGTCTCAACGCGCAGCTGCCCTCCCTGGCCTGAAAAGAAAGTCATGAATAACGAAAGACGTCATGGGATATACACCGCTCGGGGCGGCCCAAGGGATCAGTACTTGCAGCCTAACGGTGCATCCACTTTCGAAAAGTATGGAAAGGCAACAGTTGCACTATCAAATGCGCCAACTGTTGCAAGCTGGAGCATTTCAAGATGCCTAGCGATAGCCTTTTAGTTTTTTTTCCTTGCTTCTATAGCAAATTAATTGTTTCAGACATCTGGTCTCTTAATGTTGGCATAACATTGTGTAAGTGGCTAGGCTAAGATATCAAGACCCCACAAGTCAGCAGCTAACGACCAACAAGCACAATTGATGCACATGATTTGATAAAATAATATTGCTTTTTTTCGATATTAAAATTGACACACAGAAAATTGTGGAGTAGAGTCGCCATTAGCACGTGTTGCGAAAAACATTTCTGCATAATTCTGATCTTGAAGTTGTTGAAGAGGCCAACAGGAAAATCGAAAGTTGAGCTGAAGTGATTAAGTGTGGTCCGAGGGTAAATAAAGTTGTCTTGAAGGTGAGTAGTTTGATCCAAAGAGTAGTGGAAATATTCACAGTCATTATTCTCGGCTTTAAGAAACACAAACACAACAAGTGTCAAAGGGAATACTACAGCATTTTGGACATAAAAACATCATGATGAGCTACCATTGTGCAAGAAAGGCTATTCAAACGTAGACACACTATATTTAATTGTTTCGTAAAATTCCGTCAAGTATGCAAAACTCTCCGCCTCGCTTCGGTCTCTCCTCCATCCATCAAGCAGACTCCACGTTGACGTAGCACAAAACCCAACCAAACTGGACAGGGTTGGTGCTAATGAGAGCTGGCTTTGCCTTTGTAAATTCAGCGCTGCCGGGCTGGACTCCATACTGGTCCTTGTACATCTGGCAAGTAATGTCGTTGGGATTGGGAGGTGTCGTGCCAGGAACGTTGAAAGAGATGCCACGAATCTCCAAGCTGGTAATTTGAACGTCATCAAAGTGCGTCAACTTCCCCAGCGGAACGTCGAATGATTTGTAGCCGGACTCTTGGGTATTGAACGCGTATACAAGCGCGTTTGCAAAGTTGTCCATTCTTTTCGTTGAGGAGAGGGCGGTTGCAGTAGATGCAAGGCCTGCCAGGAGCACAGTGAAACGCATTATTGCTGATATGTAAAAGATGATTGTAAGCGTGTGTTGCTTTTTGAGCTGAATGAAACTGAACTGATAAAAAAACCACAATTCATATCAAATGCGTATTTATATACCCAAATCATGTTACTAAATATACATTCCTATTTCTTGCCATTTGTTGGCAAAATGTCCAGTCTACAAGTTGTGATAATCATTTCTCATCGCTAGTGATCGTCAAATACGAGACCGCGTGAGGAACATTCCTTTAGTTTTACTATTGGTGTCGCGTGTTGCTAAACTCCAACCAATTAAAGTTTGGCCCAAGCTTGGCGAGGCGAGTGAGTTGGTCCGGTGCGTTTAAAAAACCGCCGAGACTAGTCAGCTTTTGGCATATTGCTGCGACAAATACGATCTGACTCGCCGATCGACACGGGACGATTGAATGACAGTAAGCAGCATCATAATTACTCATTATGCTGTGGTATGATTGTTGAGTAAGTTGCATGAGTAGGAGCCGAACAGCCATCATAAACCCGAGCATCAATCGGAAGCGCTACCATTCTCTCAACTCACCCTTGACAGAGACTTCATATTTGCAACGAGGCTATGGAAGTGAATATTCCTGACCATCACAGCCTCAATAGTTCCTTCTTGAGTATGATTCTAAAATTAAAACACTGTTAAATTCCCAACTACTTGCGCTTCTCTTCAAGTATACCCTTCCTAGAGTTCAGGCACGCGGGATTCAACAAGGTTATTAAATTGATATATCTTAATATGTTGCAGATACCCGTTAGAGACAAAGCTTTGAGAAATATCAAAGTATTGTGATTTGGTTCATTCAATTTCATTCGGGCATTCCTCATAAGATAACATGACTGGAGTGTCCCGATTATGTGAAATGAGCGTGGAAATAAATCTTGAGGTGGCACATGGGTATTTCTCAGCTACCAAGTATGTCGGCGCTAAATTCACTCTAAATATGGGCCTTTTATTGAATTCAACTAAGGAAAGATCAAGTCATTTTCTCTCTGTGGAAAACGAATCGTAATGATGTTTGTTCCCTTTTCCTAATAACAGACTGGCACATGTGTAGGAGTTGATTGAACGTGGTTCTAGAATTAATTGTACCAAAAATTAGAGGTACTGTTTATTAAAAGCAGCAAAGGGTATTGGATAAAATGGCCAGAGAGGCAAAAAAAAGGCATCCAAGTTTTCAGGCCAAAAAAATTGTCACTCGTTGGAGTGTAGTGCTAGCAATTGCACGTTTCGATCGTGCGACCTCCGGGTTATGAGCCCGGCTAAGGCAAGTTAGAATGAGTCATTGATGAGTGTTCAGATGACGTGAAAACTTACCGCGCTTCCACTGCGCCAAATTGCTTTGTTGCATTGTTTGGCGGCGTGCCAAATTGTGATTATTAGCCTGGACAGTGCCCTAGCCCTTGGCGGGGACAATTCCCCGTTATACTGTGGGGCGTGGCTTGCGATTTTCTCTGTGGTCGAATGAGATGTGAATAGTGACGATTGATTAAGTTTGAAAGAACTAATTCGTCAAATGTTGAAAAAATTCAAAAGTTCCATTTCATCACGTATTTCGTTCTTCAATGCAAGGCATGTGAGGTGATACATCTACAGTCGCCAGGAGAGGAAGGTGGGGCAGCACCGTTCGCAGTATTTCCAAATGTGGGCTAGACTTACCCTGCACCGCTGCTAACGTTCAATTTCATGTTAATTTTTAACTTGTAGCGTTGATCAAGCTTCGCTCTGTTTACGGTTTCCCTAATAAACAGGCCAATTATAGCTATCACTTTATTTAAGCCGCGTCCTGATCTAAATTTGAACTTTCATCCATTGACACATATGGTTTAAAAACTACAGGCGCCGCTCAGGCTTGGGTGTCATTTGGTTAGCTGTGGACTATGTATTGATTTTTGGAACAAAACTCTCTCATCTACACGCGTGGTATTTAATACTGCTTTTTAAAAACGATACCAATAATCTGGGCCAGTGCGAGCGCTTGCAACGTTTTCCCTTCATGATTGATACTTTGATGATTGCTCAGCAGGCGGAATCTTATCGATAAGATAAAGAAGTGGAGCTATCATCGCGACGAAGTGACCAACACAATCCCTACGGAAGCCTTGATGAAATGATCCTTTCAAATCTCAAATTCATGAAGATATACCCATCATTAGAGATTAAAACGCAGGTTCCAACGCTTGCTAATATTCTGTCACAGAGTGGAATTTCTCTCCGCAAATCTTGTTGATCGAGTAAAATGGTCATTACATCAGTAACCATACGCGTCATGTCAACCCTGGGTGAGGCGTGGCGTACTTTGATCCTAAAAACTTGCTGGCTCAAATTTATTCTGAAAATATAGCAAGGGATGGTCCTTTGAAGCGGTTCAGAACGAGTGGTGTGCCAACGGGTATCATGGATAACGTCCAAGACAGGTTCCAGAACGTGTCTCGTGTAGGCCGTCAGGACACGTTTTCCTAGAATCAAGCGCGGGATGGCAAACGAGGTTGAACCTGCACCTCAACAACAGGATTTGTTCCCTCATATGAAGACTGCGCCTCACATTCAGATGTCAATCAAGCCAAGTTCAGTTAGAGAACCAAGGCACTAACCGAAGACCACGGTGCTAATTTCGAGCTAGCATGGATACACGATACGCGACCTGCGCAAGCTGAACCCTTTAGCTTGTCAGGGATGCATTTTAGGTCTATAAAAAAGTATGTGCTAGCCTATTTGGTGCAGCAAATCGTACCAAGACCATGGCTATTTCGTGAATCCCATGCCTAGATGCATTGCCCACAGCCTAAAAGAGCCAGCATACGGCGATCTCTGGCCTAGACTGCTCCATTCTGGTTCCCACCCGTGTCTGGACTTTCTCCATATGTCTTAGACTACGAAATAAACAAAGATCGGCATGAAACTTGCCCATCGGCCGAGCCGTGTTTAAGAAACCCATTGAAGAAATCCTGGGGGATCCACACTGTACCGGTCAACTGATGCATCTTGGGCTGGCTGGGCCATCTATGGACCATCGGGATTTCCGTGGCCTCGAACATGAATATTCAGCACCAATATATCTCATGCTTGTAGACTCAAGAACAGGTTTGATTATATATATCAGAACCTCGTCTCTAAATTTCCTACACTCACCACCCATTCCATCAGCAAAAAGAAAGACTTACTTCTCAAGTTCCCATCATCTATTCTTGACCCACAAAGCCTTCGCTCCTTCGGGGTCCTACATTGAGCACTCACTTGAGCTTTTACCTGCTCAAAGCCATTTCTTGCTATGAGTGCAATGAAAAATGCCTCGGGCCTATTCGCCCTTCTTTTGATCTTGTGCTTCTTTTGCGGACCCGCACATGCCTTTGGTGCTGGGAATGTCCAGGACACTGCTGATGCAAACGGCTGGTTTTGGAAGCATGGCGATATCGAAGATGTCCTCAAAATCCTGCCGGCCAGCTTTCTCACCAACTATCCCTTCAGCAAGCTGGATGTTAAGCGCGTTTACTTTGGCAATTGGCTCCGAGACTACAGCCAGCTGATTGATATCACGGCCTTGAAGCACATTAATGAACCAACCCTCAGGGCCATTGTATGAGATTCTACCTGGACGTTGGCAAATATACTAACGTATGCAGATTTCAATCTTTGCATTCATGACCTTTGGTATGGCGACCAGGGAATTTGATATTAAGAACAAGCGCGTCATTGGCTGCTACCGCCCTGAGGAGCACATTGGTAAGTACAATCCTCAAAGGAGTGGTATGAATGGTTTGCTAACAGATTGAATCTAGACAACCCCAAGGTATGGATATTCACAAATAGTTCAAACGATGAAGTGCTGATTAGAATCTGCAGGGATACGGTCTTGATGTGGATGGCCAGCAAGTCCCTCCCAAGTTGATCTCGGGGCTTGATAGCCGTCTGCGTGGAAAGGTTGATCGTGTTGGTAAGTCATGACCACACACGACGGGTTTAGAATCTTTACTGACTGGAGACAAAAGAGTATAACATTGATCCCACTACCGGAATGAAGAATTACATTGCAACCAAGAACTACCGCATGAATACATCGGCTGGTTACATTGAGAAACAAGTCAGAAAATGCATAGAGCTTGGAAGAGCTGGCAGGAAGGAGAACAACGAAGACCTTCGGAATGAATCTCTGATCCGCCTCGGCGCACTACTTCACACCTTGGAAGACTTTGCAGCACACAGCAACTATGTTGAGCTCGTTCTCCATTGCCTCGGAGAGAAGGACGTATTTGCGTGTGTGGGTGATGCTTCCTGGATTTCGGCTGGCCGAGGCGGCAAGTCGGTGGCTCCTCTTGTTACGGGAACTTTTGGATGCCGCGACGCCATTGTTAGTCTAATCGGAGAGGTCGATGACAAGTTGTATATTCAACAGAATAACCCAGAGTTATATGTTTTGGACGAAGTAAGTCCTGCTCTTACACACTAACAGAGCGCAGATGCTGACCTTTGAGGAAGAAAACAGACAAAGGCGAATTTGAGCTGGCCGCTGTGGGTATTTCAAGCGCACTGGAGCTTTTGGCGCGGATTATTCCTGGCGGCGAAAACCTGCCGCAGCTCCTCAAGCAAACATTCAAGAACGTCACAGACGCGAAGAACAGGGCGAAGAAGACTCCGGCACAGATGGCTGCGGAAAATCAGCCCGGAACAATCGACGGTACGTCGGTGACCGCAGAAGTGTGGGAATACATCGAGCCTGTCATGGAATTTCACGACAGAGTCAAGAAGTTCTTGATCGTGCATGAAGAGGACTTTGAGATAAAGATCCTAAAAGATGCCAAAGAGGCTATTGAGAAGGAGATTGACACATTCGTCTACTCTGCACTGGGGTGGCTCATCAAGCCGGCGCTGGAGGAGGTCCGCAGGGCGTTGAAGCTGAGCAGAGAAGTGGTTCAAGCCAATGATAACGACACGAGCGAGAGTGCTCAACGGGAGGCTCAAGCCAAGCCAGAGTTTACTTTGACCGAGTCCATTTTCGTGGCCAACTCGGGCGATTCTAACCCCAGTCACTCGGTATGGATCTCCTATTCTTGAAACCCTCAATTACATGCACTAACCGTTCATTGTTCTAGGTCATTGCTAAAGATCATGCATCCAACATTTTGAACCCTGTCGCGGGCCGGGTTGCAACTGCGACAACTAACTGGACAACTCAAAGGATTGTGCATTGCTGGGATTGCGACGACGGCAGCAAGGATGACCGCACGGTTAAGGAAATCCTTCAAATCCTGCACCATCCAGCCTACACGCGCGCACAGCCGACTGCGATTCAGAAAATCATGTTTGGCGTCGTCGAGGAGTGGTGGTCTGCATACGGAAAGGAGGACAGGTCGACGATTCGCAGAGCCCTCACCAAGGAGTCTGTCAGGCACGGCCTGAATCATCAAGTGCGAGTCCAGCGGCCAGCCAAGTTTAGCTCCAAGGAGGCGGGGGCCGAATTTGCGACTGGGTGGGAGGGCGCGAGGCCGCAACTTGTGATGCCGCCCAAGGAGTCGCTCGCGGAGGGCCTCGCAGGCGTGTTCCCAGATATTGCCCAGCGTATTTTTGAAGCAAAGAGTGCTGTCGAGCAAGGGCTTGCCGACGCAGCGCAGGTGATTGAAAATGGGTTCAATGCTGCAAATGACTTCCTGGAGAGCATAGGCGAGGGAATTGTGGGTGGAATCTCAGACGCTATCAAGTTTGTGACGAATTAGGGGCGAAATGTATAAAAAAAGGTTGCCGTATATAATATGAATTGTTTATTGATAGGTTTGGGTGTTGAAATAGATCAATGTTTGCTATTTACTCTTCGTTGGCTGACTTGAACGACTTCACCCATATGTGTTCTGTTCTGGAACATTTGCGTGAATAGGCAGAGGTTCTAATTGCAAACATTACGTAGGTATAAACTGAGAATTGGAGTTTTGAGTTGGTATACTTTCAGTCACTAAATAAAACTTTGGTCGTGGAGGTGGAGAAAATTCGGTTGTTCTTTGGCTTTAAGTGTGATCAAGGGTTAGGGTTAGGGTCATGACATGAGTAGGGTTAGACATCCAGCGTCATCAGCGTAGATGACATTTACAAACGTCGAGACACAAGGATTCAAATTTAAGCAGCTAGTTGTCGCAAAGATTCTCGAAGCTGATTGATGCTGACAGTTTAATTCTTGAGTAGTTGCTCATGCATGACAATTGATTAGGTACACGTTCGACCTCCCAGCCCCTTTTGGTATACGACTCGTTCCTTGCAACAACCTCAACGCCTAGGAATTTGGATGCATCACTCCATTCTGGGATCGTCTTTTCCCTGGTAGGGTAGATTTGGAATGGCTGTGGGCTTGGCAGTAGTGTCTCTGAGGGCGTTGCCGGGGCGGTTCCAACATCGCTTGGAGGCTGTGCCGATGTTGGAGACGACGTTTGGGTGGACGTAGGGTGCCGTGTTGGATTTGCTTTCGGTTTGGAAGCGTGACAGGAAGCAGTGGAGTTGGTTGGCTTACATGGTGAGGTCTTTGGGATCGGGGTGCAGCCGGGGGGGTGGCCTGGGGTGGCCTCGGGTGGTGACGTGGATGAGTGGGTGTAAGTGTAAGTAGGGTGTTCTCGTGGGTGGGCAATGAGATGGAATGGATACCCTTGGACTTGTTCTGGGGAGGCCATGTTGTGGATAAGAGAAGAGATGGAGTTGACCGATGAAGTGAATGACTGTAAAGGAGCGAGTGGTGTGCTAGTGTCTGTCAGTGTGCGTGCATGCGGAGGTGGGTGGGTGTGTTTTGCAAACATGGATGCAGAAGCAGTGTCAGTCAGTGTGAGTGACGGCCACACCAGTTCCGCTGCCACCATCCAGTGTGTGTGTGTGCACATCCAGTCCCGCCATCTGCTGCAGTTTTGTTGCTCTCACTTGGCGCCCAACACTTTTAAGCCTGCCCGCCACCCACACGGCATGACCCGCATGCACCCTTCGAAGACGAACCCGGGTCCTTTGAGGGGGAGCGCACATCCAGCGTGGGCCCCAGTCCGGAATACGAGCCAGCCAGATGTTATCTCGCCGCAGCCGCGAGGAACCGTTTCTAGAGCCAGCTACAAATGGCCTTTTGGATTTCATTGCTCATGTGAGTTTTTGGATACACTAATGGTCATTAAGCTTGAGGGAAGCCGGCGGGCTTGTGTTGTTGTAAGTGAGTTCTAATGATTGCTTATGGTTGTATATATTGATTCTCGTCAGACCCAATACCATACGGGGTTCGTGGCGAGTGAGCCAGATAATATGCATAGTTTTCCTGGAGTATGCTAACTTCAACTGAGTCACGCAGTGGTATTTGATCGCAGGTCAGTTTTAATACCTGCTTAAGGTTGTAATTGTTGAATCTTACTGAGCCTGGAAGTGCCGTTGTGTGAAGAGTAAGCCAACAAACTCTTAAACTAGCATGGAACGATGCTGACATTAGTTGGGTCAAGCAGGAAGCGTGCTTGTGAGTAAACTAGAAAATAATTCGTTTGAGAATTAATGACGCCGACCTTGGCTGACTTAAGCAGGAAGCGTTCTTGGTTGCGTAAGTCGACGAATAATGAGGTTGGGTATGAAGAGTGTTAATCCCGGTTGATTCGACTTAGGGAGCGATTACGAGCCTTTGAGTAAGTCGGCAAATACCTAAGCTAGGACTGAATTGCACTGATTTTGGTTGAGTCAAGCAGGAGATGTGTGTTGTTGGTGGTATGCTTCAATAATTCTTGTCATTGCCTATACTGATAATCGATGTCGGCAGACCGTGTGTGTGTGTATGTGTGTTTGTATTTTGACGCCTTTAGCTCCCCCGCTAGTCGGGGTTGCGATGCCTTTGGGCATATCGGGCGTGTTACGCTATATCTATGTACAACTGTCCCAGTCATGAAGCCCTGGTCCACGTCCCGAGGGTCGACCCCTGGGGCATTATGACTGGGTTGTCCCTCATGGATACATGTAACAAATCTCTCAAAGAACAAAATGAAAGTCCCTCTTGACGATGAAATCCTCCACTATTTCCCCGTCAGCGGGAACTGAGGCTGCAGTACGAGTAATCGTACTGTATTATCGTTGCTGGACCCCGCGGGTACTGGGCCTAAAGATCTGTTCTCCGCGGGGTAGTTGGTCCTGCTCGGTCGTACCGTATTTTATTAGTTTTTCTCATTTTTCTGAAAGATGGGTACTTTGAGCGGCTCATCTGGCCCTGAGGCCGGGTGTGCTGCTCAAAGTGAGTCGAGGGCCGCGAGGCCATAGGAAAGTACATTAACAATGCGAATACTAACTCCCGTTGAGCGTAGACGATGGCAAGAGAAGTGGTTGGTAAATTTCTCAACATCTTTGTTTGTGTGGAATCACGCTGACCTTTATATGATTGAGTAGTCTAAGTGTGGGTTGAGCCTCGCTGCTACAGGGGTAAGTTCCCACTCTTTCACTGTGACCGAATTCCTGCAGTGCTGACATTTCCAAGAACAAGTTCCTCTTTTATCCACGCTTCAGGTATATTAACTCTTATCCCAATAAGACCATCATATCTTCTTGCTACCAAAGCACAGAGTTTATCTCTTGCTTCTTATCGGCCTTAATAAGCGGTATAACTTTATAGGATAGTAATGATAGATTGGTAGGACCTGTCATAGGATATACCTCTTTGGCTGCATTTCCAGGCTTCCAAGCTTGTTGCACCTTGAAGGTATTCAGACTTCTATGACTTGTGGGCCCTGTTCGTATGCAATTATTGCCATCTTTTGCCCATTCGTTGTTGGCTAACTTTCGAAGCAAAGATCGGAGAAGCCTTTCATCCACCAGGGTACACGCAACAGTATTGTGAAATTTGCTCCCCAGACGCCGGTTTCCTTCGAGCTCTAACTTACGAGCAGCTTTCTCATCAGCTGCTTGAAAACCTTCATCGTCACATGCCTCATCTGGCTGCTGCACAGAGTTTGTTCGCATTTAATCCCTTTCTCCGATACTCGAAAACTTAATTTGCTGATAGTTGGAGTCCTTTGCGTTAAGTTCATAGATCTCTTCAACGTGTGTTTCTCCGTTGAGGGCGCCTGCGTACGTCAATACGGATAATGTGAGATTCTGGAAGCTTACCATTCCAGGAGGCTTCTTTCGAAGCCTTGACGAGGCCACAACGGTTGGGTAAGTACTTCAATCTCTTCTGGATCGTCAGAGTTGGTGCCCAAAGTTGCAGCCCACCGGGCGGTTGACTGACCATATTAAAAGTTGGTCATCTAGGCCCTTCTAGAATAACCTCTCGAGGGTATGTAACTGATGCATTGTCTGCTATTGAGTCAACAGAAACAGTCCGCTATATTTACTTTTTGGTATTTTGGTTCAGTGGGCCCCAGCCTTACACGTGTGTGAATATTTATCGAATTATTACCCCTTTTTTTGAAATAAGAGTCTAACGAGTCAGTCAAATAAGATCTTTTCTATTGTCCAGTCATCTCCTAAGGCTAGGTACTTTGGCCTTGTAGTGCATTTGCATTAATAAAAAAACTCGATAAAGTGGCGGATAACCCCGTCCAATTACTGTTTCCCCCTTGGCCCCGTGATTCGCGTGATATTTGCTGTCCTCCCGTTTCGTGCTTGAGAAAAAAAGCATTTAAAAATGCCTCTAGCCATCTTCAAATTATTCACTCGTTCATCATATAAATTATAGTAGGTGCTCCATTTCGATTTCTTTCCTTTTGTTTGTCTTTTCTTTTTTCTTTTTACAATGTTCTCCCATAAGGTTCTGTGTCAAAAGCCGGCCCGGAAAGTGATTGCACATTTTCTCAATATCTTGATTCAGCCCTGTATTCACAATCTCCCTTCCAACGTCTCTTACCAGGCTATCAGGTTATTATCAATAACATGTAGATCAAATACCCATCGTCGATAGTAGCTATTATGCAGCCATGCCTTGATCAACTGGTGTTATCCCAAAGCCCATAAAGCATTATTTAATGCTTCGGAAGTCGGCTACATCAGTGAAGAATGGCAAAAATTGGTCGGTGACACTTTTTCTTTCTTGAAGAAGGGACCAGGACGGCATAGTGACCTCTTCATCCAAACGCTAAACATAGCGTATTTTACAACTTCCTTAGGTAAGAGCTAAAATAAAGATACATGGCATGTTTCAGAACAATTTACAATTCGTGAAGATTAAAATCAATGGTCCATTGTCCGCTAGCTTGACTCTCGCGACTGTGTGCAAAATCTAACAAACGGAATATGTTCGCCCTCTAACGTTAGTATCGGTCATGGTCACTCAAAAGCTCGTCGCACCACAGCAATACAAAGATGAATTATGACTGTACGCAATATGATAAAACGCGGGTTGTATTAGAGACTAGAGCATAATCGCGCTCATCTTATATATTTTTTTCTATGACTTGCCGATTTCTTTTGTAGCGGGGACATTCTTGTTCTGCTGGCAAGTAATATACTAGCTCCCGTTCCCCAAATGTATCCCACGAAACAGTTGTTGCAATGAGTTTCCCATGTCCCTCATGCCGGCCAAGAGTGATGACATTAGGGTTGACGGGTACACAGTGAAGAATGAGGGGAGTATATTCTCCGCGAGAAGCTCGTTCCAGTTTGGAAGTGGCGGTGTTGGATGCAGCATTTGTTGATCAGTCAGTGATATTTCCATGACTTGAGGCAAGCTCATATTAATCAATCTGTTAACCTTCTCGTCAATATTCCAAATCCCATTCCCCAAATCGAAGTTGCAATGAACGAAACCGGTTCCGTCAATAATATTCTTCACCGCCTGGAGAAATCCGCCAATTTGGTCTGTTGAAATGTTAGTACTGAATTAGAAAACTCTTTATCTGTTTGGACTTACATATACCGCAAAGCTATTTCATGTACTGCAAATGCTGACGGGCCTGTTCTCCTTCCACATGTTTCTCCCAAGCGGACTGCATGATTGCATCACGTTGGATAACACGTTTGAAAATTTCTGACGACTTTGAAACGTCTTCGCCTCCATCAAAGATCAAGGTGAAAGATCCTTTGGGCATACCAGCTTGGGTAAGTTCTAGAGCTTCCGTGATCCAATTTGCAAAGCTGTAGGTGGCACACATAGACGGCAATCCTGGGCCGAATTCAGAACGCTCATAAATTATCCATTTGGCCTCCGGTGACAGTGTCTCGTATATTGGATCTACCCAATATACTTGGAAGTCCGTTCTCCAAAGGTCCACAATTCTTTCAATGTGGAGATTTGGATTTTCGAGGCAGAATTCGACCAGTCCCTCAATATGTGTTTCAGGGCAAGCCACAGCTAGCCTATCTTCGTGCAGGCGAATCTGACGTAGGGATAGTCGAAGATGCTTTGGAAGCTTCGAGAGAAAGTCTCGCGCCAGGGAAGCTGCAGAGAGGTAGTATTTTCCACTGGTATAATAGCGCTTTCCGTTTCTTCTAACCCAGGGCTGGCTCTAGTGGTCCCGAACACCCAATGGTATCCGAGATAAATTTTCCATCCCGCTCCGATCAAAATCTGGTATGTCGGCAAGCCAATATGGGAGAAGCGAATTTCAATTTAGAATGCTTTCACTCTTTTCGGGAGCAAGAATGCCGGATTTTGCAAAGTAATCATTCTGGGACGCAATTTCAATAGCCCGAAAAAGTGCTTTACGTTGATATGAAGCCACAACCCCATGAGAGTGACAGAATATAGAGCCGCCGAGGGTCCGGCGGATCATCGCAACGTTTGACTTCATTCTAGGATATTCGCGCGCCACCTGTTTAAGAACAGTTTCTATGGGGTGTTCTGGAGAATTCGCATCCCGGCCCTTTTTCTCCAGTGTTAATACGTCGACTGCGATACAAGTGACATTATCTCGAATCGACTGGAACATTCCTGCATTAATCCGTATTTCCTCAGAGGTTGCGGTATAAAAGTTGATATCATTGAGCTCGAGGCCTAGTCCTCTCGTTTCCTGAGAAATTTGCTTGCAGGTTAAGCCAAGTTCCTTGTTGATCGGGTCTGTGCGACCATCTTTGCCAACTGCCCGGAGCTTTCGTGTTTCTGCATTGAAGATGTAGCCACCTTCGACAGTGACATAGTACACGTAGATAATATCGCGAATCTCTCGGGGGAGGTCGAGGAAGGACAACTGAGAAGACTTCCCATGATGACTTTGCGCGAGATCAAGAGGTGCGGCAGGGTTCATGGTAGCAAGTTGACATGGTGTCTGGGCGGTCGAATGCGCTGGTGTTATGGCCACGGCAGACATCGCCTTGAGAACATGTAGTAGGTCCTGATTGCTGGCGGCTGCGTAGGCTGAAGGAGGAAGTATCTTGTGATCGAAACGAGAATAGATCATGATAAGACTCTGTACTATGATTATGATTATGCTGGAAGAGAAATTGAGGAACCTCGGGGTTGCGGGCTCTGGGCTTGTTAAATACTAAATTTTCTTGGTCCCTAATATTTGAGTTCGAATTACGAGAAAATTTGCGTGTCAAACCCGGGGAGTCAAGCTTTACAAGACGCATTACAAGAAACCACCAAGGTCTGATGAGATGAGCAGAACCAAACCTCGGGAAATCTTCGCTTGAAAAGTCGAAGATGACACTGTACCTTGCCGGCACAGCTGATGAGCCCAATGACCGGCCTCAGCTGCTTGTGGAAGTAAAGTCCGCCCAAGACCTATCAAAGCGATGCAGTCCTTTAGAATGCTGTCGTTGGCGTGGTCTTCGTAACTAGGTGTCCTGATGCGCATTTCCCAGTGTGGTGAAAACGTGGAGCCTTTTGACCCGAGGACGAATTAACGCTCCACTTCTTCGCTTACACTCGCATTCATACTCATTTGATTGGCTCAGGATTGACCTTCCTGTTTTATGAGTGCAGACTTGGCACCGGGAGGGTGAGAATTTTACATCTACACGATGACATCAAATTCGCTGTTGAACCTCTTTAAGCAAAAGACCATGATGGCGACTCTGAAACTACCAGTTGTCTCTTTAAGCCTACACGATATCGTTTCGCTTCCCAGGTCCATTCTCCACTATGGGAAAGCATCATCCCCGCTTCTTTTGGCCACCGCTATGGCTCTCTCGCTTCTCTTCATACTGACGAGGATGTTTATTTCCCTCACTTTAGATCCCCGCGAGCCCCCCCTGCTGAAGCCTAAGGTTCCATTAGTTGGACATGTCGTGAGCATGATCAAGGAGCGTACCAGCTGGTACAAGAGACTATAGTAGGCTGAAATGGGTCGGCCAAGAGTTAACGTAGCAATTCTAATTATATTTTGTAGCGACGAATACCCTCTGCCAATATGCACGCTGCCCATGCTCAACAGCAAAATGTATGTCGTCAATTCCCCCGATTTGATTGCATCAGCCTTGAAAAGCCCAAGCCTGTCATTCGATCCATTTTTTGTCGAATTTTCAGGCGGCATGTTTGGATTGCGGAAAGAGATAAAACAGACTCTGGCACGCCAGGATATGCTGGACGGCCTTGTTCAAGTCATCCACGCCACGTTGACAGGAGACTCGCTTCATGCATTAAACGTCGCCGCACTTTCAGAACTGATGCACACACTTAATTCTATCAAAACTGAGGCCAAAATGTCCGTCCCCAATGTCAACGATTGGCTCTGGAGCCTCGTTGCCGGTGCGACATTGACGGGTCTGTTTGGCGACAAGGGCACTCTCACTTCAGAGCACGTCCATCTGTTGAGGTAAAAAAAAAAAAAAAAAAACCGTTGCGGTAAGCGACATGCGATTCCACGGTGCATATGCTCATGGCGTGTAGGGAGTTTGATAGCGGCGTCGCTCAACTGTCATTCGGTATCTTGCCTCAGCTACTCGCCCCAGGGCCTCTTCGTGCACGTAATAAGCTTAGCGAAATCCTAGAGGGTTATTACAGTGCAGGCCACGACCAGTCACCGGATGCATCGGCGATAATGAAGAAGCGAGCTACATTCCTCAGAGAACGAGGATATGAAGACCGTGACTTGGGTGCGCAGGAGATATCGGTGCCATGGGTAGGAACGACCAATTCCATTCCAAGTCTGTTCTGGCTATTTGTGCACATATTTTCCAATACGGACCTACTGCAACGGGTCCGTTCCGAAGTAGAGGGCATCATGACCATGTCGCCTGGCATAGAAGGGCGCGTAGCGACAGTATCCACGAAAGACGTGGTTGAAAAGTGTAAATTTCTTCACGCGTGCTATCGGGAGGTTTTGCGCGTATACGTCCACCATGTTGGAAACCGCCGGGTCATGCAGGACACAATCATCAAGGACAAGGAAGGGTGCGGCTACCTTCTCAAAAAGGGCATCAACGTCCAGTGGTCCACGAGCGTGGCTCATGCGGCTGAGGACACTTGGGGCGAAAACGCATCATCATTCATGCCAGAGCGCTTTCTTGACGTCATGCCACAGGACGAAAAGCGGCGTCGTGGAGCACATCTTCCGTTTGGCGGCGGCAAGCATTTATGCCCCGGACGAAACTTTGCTCTGGCAGAAAACCTCGGCTTTATCGGTGTTCTCGCGGCAGGCTTCGAGGTCGGCGGGGTGCAAGTTCCCAAATCCGAGGATCCAATCCTGGGCGCAGGAGTGAGGCAGCCAGTCTTTGGATCCCAGAAGTGTGGCGCAGAAATTGAGAGGCGATTGGGTTGGGAAGATGTAACTTGGAAATTTGTCGTCTGATTGGGGGAAAAGCGTGAACTGGTTGCCATGTTGATGATGATGTTTGGGCATCTTCACGGGGAGTGATAAACACGCGCAATGGAAAGCATTGAATGTAATTATTATGATATGAGATCTGCACCACCTCACAGCTTTGCTACTTCAAATAATCTTATCGAAAAAAACAGCTCTTCATTTTCTTTCCAAGCGGGATCATAATGTGCTTCTTAAAGCAGGTGACCGACATGCAAAAGAAACCTTGGACGTAAACTTTTTTTCGTCATAACTGACATCAACCATGCTCATCCGCCGAGTAAAGTCGCAGCCATGGAACCCACTCCACCTACACAACTGTAGAGGAGATGCTCATTCTTGAGACAAGATCCTTAATCACACCAACCAGGCATCTCGTATCCTCTTTCTGTTGCGATACTGATCATGGATGTGTGAAATTTAGCACGGGTTTCCCCGAACCATATTTGGTCTGGCACACCAGTGCTCTACTGTACCAACTGCAAGAGCCAAGCGAGCAGTGAGCGGCAAACGGTGACCGTATAGCTTTCGAAAAAAAAAAAAAAAGAAGAAAAAAATATTAGCCACGACCATCCAATGACACAATCCCCTAGTCTCGTGTGCATGTATAGGTCACGTCATCGCCCAATCCCACAACAAGGAGTTTGTTCGCCAAACCATCTCGCTTGCCGCACTGTTCAACTTCGACCACGGTTGCGAAATAAAAACGCCACTTCCAGCCATACAGCTGAAATTTGAGGTAGTTTCGAGTGATGGATTCTCCGACAAGTGCACCCAAAAGAGCTCCCGCAACCCATCGGAGTGCAGTGGAAGCGACACCCTTGTGGTTGGGCGATGGAGCCTCAGTACCCATTGCCTGCGCGCCAAGTGCAATGGCAAAAATGACAAGAGCCAATTGTCTGGGGTTCATTATGTATAGACTGTAGGCTCATGAAACGGAAAACAAAAATGGCCAATGCAAAAGACTCGAGATATTGAAACGATAGATTTATCGGTCCACCACAGGCAGACCAAGCTGGGGTCGAGCTGCTCTTAACAACTTTCTGCCAAGCGACCAAGATATGGCTGAGGTGATTTCTTTGCCTGTTGGTTGGTGGCATATGCAACTGATTGGCTTGGATATATAGCACTCCGTCGCTTTGTGGAGTCATTTGCCCACAACGCAACTAACAGGCTTCTTCGCCACGCCATGCGCCACCCTTCACTGCCCCAGCACGCTGAGCACCCATGAATCCTTCGCTACAACCAGCATTCAATTAGTCATTTATTTATGCGTATTTAAACGGTCAGAAATTGAGCCGGGAGAAGGCAAGCTTTCCAGGATTTCACCATTTTCTTATTCAGTATGGCTCCAATCTATAATCATCATGACGGAACGTGTCCGCTGAGGCAGTCCTCCAAGTCAATAAACCATGGTTCCGTGACAACCCTGTTCATGTAAAATACCCCTTAAAAAACGCCGCACCAACCATCTCTCTCCCCATTCTCATTTTCCCCGCTATCCTCGTACATTAGCCATCCCGAGAATGAGCTGATACGATCAAAACCCGGATCTATTATCCCAAGTGACTGGCCCACCGAGGCAGCATAACTTGCCAAGCCCCCTTTCTCGCGAACCCAAGCTTGAATTCCGAAAGAACCTGCAACCATTGTGCAGCTAGAAACTTTGCCGTTGTCGTCAACTTTGAGTGGCACTGATGCATAGCCTGCTGGGACCGCTGTAAAATCGACAGTCGGGTACAGCACATCGTCCAGGACTGGTTTTCTACTGGACCATGATCTGTTGGCACCCTTTTCATCCCAGAAACAAAAAGCCGAAAGCCATCCTGAGATGTAATGCATTCCACTTCCCTGCTCATCCTTGGTGACAATCTTGTTCCAAAAATCAAGAACTCCCTCGTCGCTGGGTTGTTGGAAGGATCGAATAAAGTATCTCAGGATGGGCTTCAGCATCCCCGCAAACTCAGTTGGCTCCTTGCCAAATTTCTCAATCTTGTCCAATCTGGCAAGAATATCTTCCCAATCAGCCACTTCTCCGAGCAGTGTGACAGATGGAATACCGCAGGTCATCATACATCCAAACGAGAAATACTTTTGCATCGCGCCCATGAATAATACCGAGGCAACGATGATGTCCGTATTGGAAGTTGTAGAAAATGAAGGCATGATCCAAGCGCATAGCTCCGGGTCTTTCACATTTTCGCCTATCAAACGTGTCATTTCCTCAGCCACGTCGCCAAAATCAACTGTATTTATCGTTCCCACTCTATGCACCACGAGTTCCTTTTGACCCTCGTGGGCGACAAAGAAGGACCGCAGTTCTTCGGCGTGTCCGTTGATGAAGAAGCTCAACTGTGTGATGATTGCAAACCAGACATCTTCGGGGCGGATTGAGAGGTGGTGATGGCTGCTATAAGCATGGTATGCGGCGTGCACGAACCCGTTCTCTGAAGGCGATATATAGTTTCCAATCAAAGTCCCTTGAGTAACTGAGCTTTGA
The DNA here is from genome assembly GCA_017140755.1 of Calonectria hongkongensis. Classification (NCBI taxonomy): domain Eukaryota; kingdom Fungi; phylum Ascomycota; class Sordariomycetes; order Hypocreales; family Nectriaceae; genus Calonectria; species Calonectria hongkongensis. Next base: position 1,324,055 of record JAACJA010000006.1, read on the forward strand.
ATAATCTTTTGTCCGGGAGAAGATGAACGTTCGAACAGGCGCTTGAGTGAGGTTGCCCTTTCGCCCCTCCACGCTGTGGCTTCGTGATTGACGACAGAAAAGGTGACAGGCATAATGGCGACAGTCTTTCTAGCAGTAGGATTTTGTATTTTGATATCTTGCTTCAGTGATTTCGGAACTGCTTTAACTTGAAGTTTGGAATATTGGTGATCTGACCTCGTTTATGTAGGCGGCGTCAATTCTTGGCGTAAGCATGGCTGGTAAGTTGCGCGCGGAGGACACTCCCGATCAAGAATATACAGCTGCCTAAAATCCATGTACGCTGTTGCCTGTGACCCAAAGAGACTGGCATTTTTCTCGTATTTTGCGGCTTTGACTGGGCGAGGTAAATTTCAGCTTCTTGCTGATTATCAAGGTTAATCTATGAATTGGCGATCCTTCAAACTGCAGAAACACTAACCATTTTTGACATTTTCCACACCTAAGCATATTTTGGGCATTTGAAAAAATTCAACAATGTTTCAAAGATGCATACAGGTATCATAGGATGACGCGTAATGTCCGACAAGCTCAGTAACATTTCTCGAGAACAAATTCAATCCCGTGGTTCTATACATGGTTCTTTTTTTTAGGTTGTAAGCGGGAGGTTATCTTAGGGAAATTATCATTGTTAAGTGGAAATTCCATACATATTAAACGCTGCACATCAGGCAAACAGACTAATGCAGGGAACAAATGACAAGGGTATCATTATAGCGAGCCGCAAATTAGGACCTAGCGCACCTCCGGCCCTAAAATTATCTTGGTTTTCACAATGTCTCGTGGCTCAAAACGGGCGGGTTGGTTTTCCAAATGGAAGCAATATCACCCTGCTTATACGCTAGTGATTAGGCATCACCTATATTACAACCAACACCGACAAAGGTGGGTGGGCATATGAGCTGTCATGCGCGGCCATAGGTCAGCCCGCCTTGGCTTATCCACACAAATCCTCAGCTCAAAAACCCCGCGCCTCAATCACTTACCGATTGCGGCACGGATGCCGAACGCCTGTTGAAGAGAAATCAGAGCTGGATATCGCTCGCGCCATCACTTTCAATAATTACCACGGCTACTTTGCGCCTTTCGGTCATAGCTAAACCCACTTAACTTGGTTCATGCAGTTCATAGCCCCGCCTCTATCGAAACGTACGGCACCATGGTACTCTCAGGATATGGTCCACTTACCCTCCGACCCGCCATTGTGAGAACTGTCAACGACAAGCCTGAAAGGTTCTCAATATGGTGCAAGTGCTGTCGCAATCGGTCTTGGAATTGTCCGTTGCCATATGGTCCTAATGATGATGTTGGCGGGCTGGTGGACAACATTCTAATTTTGGACCGGAAACCTCAAGAGATCAAAGCCTCGGCAATTTCTAACTGCTCCTTTTGTTCTCTCCTCCATCAATCTATATCGATCCACATGGACCATGTGAATAAATCCCTGGCCATTCGTTTGTGGAAGGATGGGAACATAAATGTGTTTGATCCTTCCAGTGACATGGCTGTGCAGTTCTATTCTCCCATAGGTATGTGCCGTCAAAATCTATCATTCATAACATAGGCATTAAAGGCATAAAGGACTACCTCCTGCATGGGAAGGCATCTCAATAAGTGCGGAGGTAAGCGAATCAGCGGCAGCACCGGAAGCATGGAACTTTATACGCCGTTGCCTTTCAAATTGTGAAAACTTTCATTCCTCTTGCAATAAAACTCTCAACACTCTTCCAACCCGCCTCCTCGATATTGGTCTGGACAACGCCGATGTGGGTATTCTTTACGAGCCAGACCCAGGTTCCACCGGGAGATACATTGCTCTAAGTTACTGTTGGGGGAAGGAAGGCAATTTCCGAACAATCAGGGCAAACATTGAGGCTTTGAAAGCCGGTATTGCTCTATCCGAACTACCAAAAACCATGCAGGATGCGGTGCATGTTGCTCGACGTCTTGGCATCAGATATCTTTGGATCGATGCGTTGTGCATCATCCAAGATTCTACATCGGACTGGGATACAGAGTCCTCTCGAATGGCCTCTGTGTACAAAAATGCGTTTCTGACAGTCGCCGCCGCTTCGTCCCCTTCCGTTTCCACTGGTTTCCTCCAAAAGTCCCACGAGAGTAAATCGGGGAGGTCTCTAGCATCCACTTGGATAAATGATCATGGGCTTGAAACAATCGTGAAATCGCGGTCATGCGATCAAAAGGAGCATCATCATGGCGAATCGAGCTGTCCTCTGAGGCAACGCGGCTGGGCTCTCCAAGAAGAAATCATGCCCACTCGCCTGATATCATTTTGCATGAATGAGCTAGAGTGGAAGTGCATGGAATTGAAGACCTGCGAATGCCAGTACATGGACAAGATGAACAAAATTTCCGGCACGCTTCCTATTTCTGCCATCTCAGATCCCCAACAAGCTTTTGAAGCATGGTCCTCCATTGTGACAAATTACAGCACCAGGATGCTGAGGTTTGAGCGAGATCGACTTCCCGCTTTGGCTGGGGTCTCGAGCATAATTCAAAACATCACAAAGTCGGACTATATTGCAGGTATCTGGGTTAAAAATTGCCACTACGAGCTTGGGTGGTTTATTGGCGGTACCCGCCCTGGAATACCATGCACAGCCTTTGCTCCCGCCTCCCAAGTCCCCACGTTCTCGTGGGTTTCCATTCTCGATAGAGTCCACCTCACAGGAAGCAATTACCATCGCGCGGTTTATTTCACAGGAACAAAAACTGAATCAGAAATCGAAGTTGTACAATGGAGCTGCCAGCTGACCGGGAAGAATCCATTTGGTGCTGTGGAGTTTGCGTGTATTCAGCTGCGAGGACATATCATCCCAAGCCATCTCCGAACCGTCAGTCAAACCCCGAACCGGGAAAACGAGATGGACCCAGTCTACGTTATCGATGTTCTTGGTCAAGAAAGAGCGTTTGAGCCAGACGTTTTTCTTGAAGAATTCTCTTTCAAGTGCCCTATTGATGGAACCTATGTCAATTCGGTACGCCGAGCATGTCCATGGCAAAGCACGACGTATCTCGCGCAAATCAATGCTCCTGTTTCCCTTCTAAGTCTCCAGTGGTCTATTATGCCTAATCAGAACGGCCGCGGCTATCGGCAATTTTTAGTTTTGGGACAGTCCTCAAAGCATAAAAATTGTTTTGAAAGACTAGGAGTACTGAACATCTGGTACCAATCTGCTGCTGAGTGGCCAGCACCCTTTGACAACTCTCTATCGACCGTCGTAACACTAGTTTAGATCAATCATATAATAATTCTGCTCTTCTTCTAGAATGCCCTAGGCTTGAAATTTGTCATCGTCGAACCAGTAATTATGGTTGGATAGTTTTTAGAGTATCCAACCGGTAGACTTAGTACCTCATGGATCCTGCCTTACAATGTGTAGCAAAATTTCCTCAGCAATCAAATAATATGACACAGGACCTAGATTAGATATTATGGCAGCATTCCATCTCGGCTCTCCGGCGCAGACCTGATGCTGGGAACTATGGCCTATAATACGACCCAAGGCAAATACTGTGCTGTACAGACTGACCGGCGCAATGGTAAGGGCAATACGGGAAGTGCAACAAGGGGAATGCTTCTAGTAGATGACAAAGAGGTTAAAGAAATGTTGTACAAATTAGAAGCTGAAGGAGAAACCGACGATTTGGATCAAAGCCTAGAACGTCTCAAGGCGGAGTTCGTTATTGTTGGTGTAAAGGGCAGGCGTTCTCTTTCCAGGAATGTCCATAAATTCTAGAATGAATGTGAATATTTTGGGTTAGCAACATTGTAACTGAAATTATGCCCATGTTTCCATCGCGATTCGAATGTCTTGCCGAATTTGTCACCGTGTTTCGTGGTCTAATAGAGCGAAAAGCTAGTGACATAAATGTATTATTTCAAATTATTTTTGACTTCCCCGTGTTGATAAAGTAGCCCTGGAAAGGAATAGCTATCGACGTTGAGCTCTTGTCTAGATTTTCCAGTATCTCTAGATATTGAACTGTTGACGTGTTAGTAACAAGCGATTTAGGCGTAGAATAGTCCCTCTCGGGCGATTGACTCACATGCAACCATCCACCTCTTGGTGAATTCTTTGAGAATTCTCTTGAGTACTTCAAGCCTCTGCTTGCAAATCGGGTCACCACTATGCTTCCAAAGTTGATACTGTATGATTGCGGCTTGGCACAAAGAATATGGAAGGTACGGCGAGAATATCTCAAAGGGGTAGTTCACCGGGTCGCCGTACGATGCCTCTGCAAAGGTTATTACTCGTAGCGAGGTTTCCTCGATAGCGTTTACGATGCGTTTCCTCTCTTCGCTAGCCTCCGAATTGCGGTTTAGCATAAACTCGTAGAGTGTGAGGAGAGCACTGGATTCGTTAGAATTTTGCCACGGGGGCGCCACACTTCTTGAAGGATTTCGCAGAACTACTAACCTATTGCACACTCCATAGGCACCGCAGTATTTTCCAATTCTCAGTTCCTCATTTGCGAGCAGCGGTATATAGGCCCTCAAGGTTCGTTCCAACTGAATAGCTTCTTCGGCATTAAAGTCTGGATCTGGTGTGGGGTCAAACACGTGTCGTACGACTCGTCCGGCAAGATGTGAGATTTGGCATTCTCGTGCCATTTGTCCCACGGTTATGCTGAATGACACATCAAGCAGAGGGGGTGTAGTAATGGGGCCATGGAGATCTTCCGGATAAGATGCTTCTGACCACAACATGTCGTCGATTGGGAGCGGATCTGCTCTTTCAGGATCGTTCGTGACAAACAAGGCATCTCCATTACACAGACCTATGAATCTATCCATGTTGACTATTGCCCACCATGTTCTCTTTTCTTCTTCCAGGATCAGTTTGTCGGTGTCGGCATCAGTATTGCGCCAAGCCTTGCGATGAAGGCCGAGTGCACGTGCCGTCCTTGCACAAGCTGCAGCTGATATGTACGCTGCCGTGTGAAGCCCATGGCCCATTTCATAAAAGGTAACAAGGATTCTGCAATGGGCGAGGTCAAGAGAAAGATCGCTTGACACTTCGAGCGAACTAATGAGATTCTTAACAATGACGTATAGGGGCGATTGCACGCTCGCCATTTTCCCGGATGGCACTTGTTGGATGAGCAGAATGCTGAGACAAAGCGCGGCAAAACTGGCACGGGGTTGAATGGTGAGTGATTCAAGATTGCTGTAGAACCTGAATTTAGACAGTGCTGGGATGCGCTGATGGGTTCCAGTAAAGAATTCGGTAGATATTGCAAGGATGTTATCAATGGAACCAAGTATTTTTATTGCAGCATCTACCGTTGATTGCTGAAAGGTCTCATGGCTGAGAGGGTTTATGCCACCAGCCAGCGACCCGGCCAGGTGAAAGTTGGACAGTTCAAAGGGAGCTTGGGCGAGCTCATGGCTTTTAGGCTTGACGACGAAATGGGTGTCGATGGCATCTTCGGCATACACGCAATCCTTGCGCAGGCTAGCACCAGTTCATCACAATGGTCTATAGTGCTCGATTCCGCATGGACACTTACCGAAGACAGTTTGAGCATGAGGGCTTGGCTTTGTTGCATTTCCGTTTTCCCTTTTTGCAAAAAGCACAAGCATTCATTTTTACCTCCGTGCGCACGCGAGACTGATGATGATAGTTGGAAGAATGACACTGATGATGTAACCAGGGGCAAGGCATATACCACCTTGCCGAAGGGAGTTGGCCAGGCACTGTACAACAGTGCAAGTAACCCGGTCTAGCTCAAAGCACAGCGGGCGGAGACTGATGCGAATCGGACCATTAAATTTGTAAGCTGCAGTCTATATCCAGATAGGTATAGCACGCGATGTTGGACTTTGATAAGATAAGATACGAGATAAGAACGTATCTGACGTCATCGTAACCAAGATTAGTCCTCCAACCTTGAAATCCACTTTTGTAACATTGAAAAACGAGGCCCAAATACTTCACAAACTAGTTACAACCAAGGAACATTATTGAATTTGTGATTTGTATGTCCATCATGGAAAGATATATTTCATTTTATCAGTTCGTTAAATATTGTGATCTCAAAAAATCTCTCCAAGGAAAATTTTATGACATGTCCGCTTTGCAAAGCAAGTCTAGGGTACGAGCGGGCTCAGTGTAAAGGATCCACACCTAAACTAATACGTGCACATTCATGCATGCCATGCGAGCATAACCTAATGAGAGTAATAAAAGAATAACGCAAGTATCATTTTGACATATACATTAAACAACTTTCTATGATTCCACATTTCATCTCCTGTCGCATGTCCAACCAACAAAATGCCTCTGTCAGATCACATCTCCTCTACTATTTACACTAGCATAGCGTACTTGTTGAGTCAGAGCATCCTTCCACTCAGTCGTCAAGGCCCCCCCTCACTTTACACTTCTTAATCTACGCCGTAATGATCTCTCCAAATAGCCTCTCTCGCTTCATGAGCAAGGCTGCAACTAGCAAAATACCTCCGCCAATAGGTAGCAAGATGAACGCTTTCTGTATGGCTTGGGTGATGACAAGTACCGCTGAGGCTTTGAGATCCCCGCTGAGCCGCTGAAACACGGCGCTCTGGGCCCCAGCTACGGCACTGACAATGTCCTCGTGAGTGAAGCCTTGGCCAGCTAGCGCCGTCTTGAGATTGGCAACGGATAAAGACTGGAAGATCTGACCAGCAATAACTAGCGCGAAGACATAACTTCCGACCTGCGAAGTATTTTGCAGACTGATAGCATCGCCCATGTCCTTTTTCGGCACAGTCAGCGTGGCGATGGCATATCCGAGTTGTGTCGTCAAGCCAGTGCCGGCCGCAACGATGACGCTGAGACCATAAATGACTCCCTGAGACGTAGAAGGGTCTAGGTAGGTCGCCAGAAGCGAGCCACCAAGCGCTAAAAGTACTCCAGAGATTACGTAGATGGGCATATACATTCTAACTCGCGACAGCATGTGCCCAGCGAGGACGTTGACTGTAACGAAGGGGATGACAAAGGGCAGTAGGCGCACTGCAGCCATGAGCGCCCCATCTCCATGCACGAACTGAAAGTAAATGGGAATGTAGTAAAGAATGAGGAACAGCGATCCGTTGTTGGCAGATGTGGCAATGTATAACAGCAGCTGTGTCCGGTCGGCGATTAGATGCACGGGGAATGAGCGAGTCTCTGGCGTAGTAAAGACACAGAAATACTGCTGGAGCGCATATAGAACTAGCAACGCTCCGAAAACGACAAGGGTGGCGATTGTTCGCCCGTCGTTCCATGGCCATTGCCCACCAGGCATGATCAGCCCCATAGTAAAGGTTGTCCACACACCCGCGCCAAGGACATAGCCTACAAAATCAAGGTTGGTAAGGCGAGACTTGATTGACACGCCAGTGATTGGATGCAATGCTGGCAGGTAGAAGAGGTAGACGGGAGCCGTGATGGCGCCAATCACAAGGTTAATGTAGAATGCCCAGCGCCAGGTTGCTGCAGACACGGAGAAAGCACCGCCAACGACAGGTCCAAGAATAGCGCCAATGCCCCAGCAAAAACCAATAAGAGTGATGTAGAAGCCGCGTTCTATAGGCGTGGTCATGGAAGAGAAGTAGTTGAGGTCGCCCAAGTATATGCCGGTCCCGCCTGCGCCTGCAATGACTCTGCCGACGATCAGCGCGCTCATGTTCGGGGCGGCGCCACAGATGGCGGAGCCAATCTCAAACAGCACGATGCTGCCCACAAAGACCCATTTCATGTTGAAGCTGGTGTACATGTCCGTGATTGGCAGAATCACAGCGACAGACCCGAGCGGGAACCCTGCGCCCAGCCAGGCAAGCTGGTCAATGTGCCCAAAGGTGCTGATGACGGAACCCTGAACATCGGCGGCGATGGTGGTATCAAGGCCGTACAAGAAAGCACTGATGTAGATTGATATGCATACAAGCACCCAGCGAAAACCCTTGATGGTGCGCTCCGTATTCTCGGCGATTTTCTCCTCTTCCGAATTATCCTGTGTACCGGATTTGCTCTGGATAGGCTGTAGTCGAGAGGGGATAGTATGTGTTGGCAACGCAGCCTCTAGTGTAGACGACGAGTCTGAGCTGCCCATGGTGTATTCGGGTGCTTCTTTAGTTGACCGTTCTGGGTTGTTGGCCATTTGAACAGTGTTTGTGAACGAACTTGTTGTATGTTGTGGGAGCTGGAAGTAGTTGAATTGGAATGTTGGATTGGTGGTGAATGTTTTTTTTCCTCTATGAACAATCGACAACAAGATGGTACTTATAACTTGAAGGTAATTCTTAAACTTGATGCTGGAATGAGTTGTAAAGAATGGTACAGCAGTGTATTTGTCAAGCTGTCAGACAGCATGTCGCAATGAGCGTTTGGCCCCACAGACAAACCCATCATGGCCTCAAATCCGACAGGCGCCAATGCCAATTCCAGTAATTTTTGGGGCCCACAGGGCGCTTTGAAATACAGATGGGACCCAAGCCATAGTGAGTCAAAACTGGGGTGAATTGCAGGTTAGTAATTGAAAGAAGGTTGGAAAAGGATTGAACTGAGTGAACGAATATTGACTTGGACTGCGAAGCAATGGTGGAGCAGCACGAATATGTAATCACAGGTGCGGAAGCAGTGCGGACCAGGATTTGCTCTGATGTGATGCGGACAGGGGTATACCCTGGTCCGCAGTCTAAACCACAAGCGGACAGCGCCTGGCAGCCACCAAGGCGAATGGTCTTCTAGCTCACGCTCAAGTTTCAAGCTCAACAAATATGCTTCTCGACGAAATCCTGCATGGCATGTATTCGTTAATAATCATGGCTCGATCCATGCATGTGCAGATTAGCTTTGTAATCTGCCGTGCGGTTTGTGGCGTTAGTCACGATCTGTGTTCACCAAATGGAAGCCAGGTTGTTGTTTATTCTGACCAGCGTCAGGACCTTGCACCATGTATATAAAGATGCGTGGTGAGCCCGACAATGTGATGGATTCACTCAGTCAACAAACACCCATCGATATATCTCACAGAGTACAATAAGCAACAACAAAAAACCCTTCTCCTTCAAAATCATTCCACAATGTCGGCAGCCAACACAGTAGCATTGACCCTCAAGACGCTCCACCAGCGCACACGACAGCCGCTTGTCTTGGCCAACGTCTTCGATATCCTATCTGCCCGAACCGTGGCCGCTATCCCAGGTGCTGAGGCCCTAGCAACTGCTAGCTTCGGTGTTGCAAAGGTTGCTGATACAACTGACGACGACCTGGACTTGGACACCAACTTGGCGGCAGTCAGAGGCATCGCTGCCGTTGCCAGAGAATTTAAGAAGCCTCTTTCGGTCGACATTCAAGATGCCTATGGCGATCGACTCGATTACGCAATCGGTGCCTTGTTGGACATGGGTGTCTCTGGAATCAACCTGGAAGACTGCGACAAGTCTGGAAAACTCTACGACATTGACACGGCGGCGCAACGCGTCCGTCGCGTTCTGGAGATTGCAAGGAAGCGAGGCGTCCCAGACTTTGTGGTCAACGCGCGATGCGACGTCCTCGTGCGTGGCGGTGAACTGAGCGAGGTGGTTGCCCGGGGCAAGAAGTACCTCGAAGCGGGCGCGACCACCGTGTTCGTCTGGGGCGGCGGAAGAGGAACATCCACTACTGAAGTCAAGCAGCTGGTGCATGCATTTGATGGGCGACTGAACGTGTTGCTCAAGCAGGGTGGCCTCACGGTCCAGGAACTGACGGAGATTGGAGTTGCTCGCATCAGCGTTGGGCCGAGATTGATGTCTGCAGGCTTGGCAGCTTACAAGAAGGAGGCTGAAACAATCTTCAATCCTTTGAACTTTTAGACTAGGACAGCTATTTTGTATTTGTAGACTGTACCAATAGATTGCATCGCGGTGGCTTTTCTAAAGCAGAATTTACATCAGTTATCGTACAAAATTTGCAACAAACCTTTGTACGAGCGTGTTAGACTATCGCATTAGACCTACAACTCGCTCAAGTATGATGTACCCTCATAAGCCCATTTCTACAATAATTGGGTGGTCTTTTAAATGCGACTTGGTTAGTTGTTCGCTCCTCTACTCTACTTGATAGGCTGTGATATATGGTCTCTCGCCAAGTCAACACCAAACATCATAAACCAAATGCGGGGGATCAATTAATTTTCGTCTTGCAAGTAGTTCGCTGAAGACCCTAGGTGTTAAACCAGTAGTGGGTGACACAAGCTCCGAACCGAGAACGACGTCCTCTAGCCCTTGCCAAATCCTATGAGACTCATGTGTAAGTGTGCGCGTCCTTTTAAGCCTGATACAAAAATCCCATCTTCTGATCCCCGCACTCGATTGACTGCGCGTTCCCTCCCTAGCCCGTGCCATGCAGAATGTACGCCTGCTCGCGAACATGGGGGCCGTGGGGCCACGGATGAACGTGGTCACATTCAGAGATAAAAAGGAGGCATGGCATTGGTCAAAGCTCAATATTTCTTAGACATCCATGATAACGTTGATAGCGGGGAGATCCCGGGATAAGCAGAAGGAACAAGGCGTTAGCTGCCCATCTCGCAAACCGCTCACGACACTAGACATGGCGCTACCTGGATGCCAAGAATTTCCCCAGATCTTGGCATTGAGGCTCAAATGCAGGCATTCTATTTTGTGGGAAAGAAAAGACTGCGAAATATATCAATCAAGGTATCTTTAGAGATGGTTTGTAGACACACGTATGCCCACGCGCGAATTTCTTTGGGGCCACACCAAATAATTGATCCATGGGCCTCAGCCACGACATCACATTCATCAGCCCCGATTTCGAATCTCCAGGTCTTCGGCATGTACGGGCCGTTGGTTGCGGTACAGTTTAGAAATTTTGACATTATCGTGCCGCCCGATGTCCATGAGGTGTGTGGCAGCGAGGCTTGTTCCGAGTTTGCCGTTGTTGGCCACTAAGATTCGTTGAGCTAATCGCAGCCATGGGATTGGTTGGAGCATCTGTCTGAGACAACCTCCCTCCCCAAGCAGCAATATGTTGATCATGAAGCTCTAATAATGACATTGGGGAAAAGGCTCTGCGATCTTATTTTACGCAGCCTGGAGCTTGTCAGGGATGCAGCATGTTGTGATGGATGCATAGCTATAGAGTGAACCGCTGCACCATGCACCATGTTGATCTGAAGGACTGGGCCGCATGTACGGCGGTGAGTTTTCGTATGGTTCATCTAGTCTAGGGCGCAACCATAAAAGCGAAGCTATACTAACTTGGGAACTTTATGGTTCGGTTGTCATCGACCAGAGCTCCGCCTTGAAGTAAATGATAGCGTGGATTCTACGTATCCTCCTGGCTGCCCATGCATGTCTTTGTAAGCACTTTAGCAGGTTTTCGTATACCTCGCTATATAATCATGCCGACATTCCGCTTTTCTTCGAGGAAGTAGCACTGCTCCCTCTTTACCCCTGCCCCGAACTCTAGTCCCCCGATATTTGCTTTGGAAGTCTGCAGCGCAGTATCGATTTGACCATGTCTGACAACACAACCACATGGTGGACGCCGGATCCCTCATCTGGCGTCGGAAGTGGTCAGTGGAATATCCATGATTCTTGAATATTAATAATGTCGTGTGCTGACCCATTAATCCACAGGTGACAATGCGTGGCAGCTTACTGCGGCGTCCCTTGTCGCCCTGCAGTCCATCCCTGGACTTATGGTGCTTTACGCAGGCATCATGAAGAAGAAGTGGGCGATCAACAGTGCCTTTATGGCCCTCTACGCCTTTTCTGCGGTTCTTGTTTGCTGGGTTCTGTGGGCTTACAAGGCCTCCTTTGGCGAGAAGATGCTTCCCTTCGTCGGCAAGCCGAACAATGTCCTCGGTATCCATACTATGCTCCAGCAATCATATCTTCCCGCCATCGGCGTCGGCCAACAATTCCCCTTGGCTACCATGATATACTTCCAATTTGTCTTCGCCGCAATCACTCTCGTCATCACGGCCGGCGCGTTTCTCGGTCGCATGAACTTTTACGCCTGGATGATCTTTGTACCGTTGTGGCTGACCCTTTCATACACGGTCGGCGCATTTTCCCTCTGGGGAGGAGGCTTCCTCTTCAACCTTGGTGTCATTGATTACTCTGGTGGCTATGTCATTCACCTCTCCAGCGGAACGGCTGGGTTCGTGGGAAGCTACTGGATCGGCCCCCGGCTTGAGAGGGACCGTAACAACAATCGTCCAAATAATGTTCTAACAATGCTCGTCGGTGCTGGCATCCTTTGGGTCGGCTGGAACGGCTTCAATGGTGGCGATCCGTATGCTGCTAGTGCCGACGCTGGTGTTGCCGTCCTGAACACGAACCTGTGCACCGCCATTTCCCTTTTGACCTGGACCGTTTGCGACATGCTGTACTTCAAGAAACCATCCGTAACTGGTGCAGTCCAAGGCATGATCACTGGCCTCGTTGCCATCACACCAGCAGCCGGTGTTGTTGCTGGCTGGGGTGCCATTCTGCTTGGCCTAGGCTCTGGTTCCGTCCCATGGTTCACCATGAATATTGTTGCCAAGCGCTTCAAAGCTTTTGAGCGGAACTTCGACGACACTCTTGGCGTAACCCATACACATATGGTGGCTGGCTTCGTTGGTGGCTTTGGCACTGGTCTCTGGGCCACCAAGGAGGGATGTGCCGCTTTTGGGTTGACCAATCCAGGTGGAGCGGTTGCAGGCAACGGCATGCAGCTTGGGTACCAAATGGCCGGCGCATGCTTTATCTTCGGCTGGAACATGGTATGGACCTCGCTTATTTTGCTCTTCATTAAGCACGTGCTGCGAATCCCATTGCGCATGAGCGAGGAGCAGATGCTGCTGGGCGACGATGCCGTCCACGGAGAGGGAGCCTATGTTTTCGGCCCGTGCGAGGCCCACGATGCCGAGCAAGGATATATCCAAGGAGAAATGATCCACACTGATGAATCAAATGGTGGACGGGTCAATGCAACCCACGATTTATCAGAGAAGCAGCCTGTGAAAAACGGAGAGCCTAGTCGGTCCTAGACAGAGAAGCTGATGTCTAGTCCGGGAAATTTTGTGTCTAATAGCCCTCTTTCATTCTTCGTCCATAGTCCTCGGCTGTATTAATGAGTTCAACCTCACACCATGGCTTACTTGACTTGATCGCGCAGCAATCAATTAATATAACGCAGCAACTCTGAGGAAAATGTGCCAGAGCAAGTCGTTGAAAAGTTAGGCTTTAATGCAGTAATTGAATGGGAACCCCCAAAATCTGAAGAACGTTGAAGACTTGTCAATCGTTAGCAGTTGTACATGTTGGAGAGAGTGGGACTTCAATCAAAACGTGAAATTGTGACAACTAACTCTGTCCAAGCGCATGGTAATGCAATTCCTGCGATCTTGATAAACCATTAAAATTTCCCCAGTAATCACAAGTGGTGCGCTGGCGCAATGGTAGCGCGTAGTCCTCCTAAGACTAAGGCTCAGGGTTCGAGTCCCTGGTGTATCGCTCCGGTCTGTCTGGTGATTTTCTTTTTGCATGCTCGTAGTTTTTTTATCGTGCATGCTGGCATCATCTTTTTTTTTTTTTAAGACAAACAGAAAATTGTCAATAATATGATAACCCATCAATCCTGTACCTTTATTGCACCGAAATCTCCATTTTCTTGGCTTTTTATTCCACTTTTATCTCAGCCAACACATTCGGGTCTGAGACATTTTGGTCCAATCACCTACGAGTATTAGAAGTCACTGCCAGGGTTAGGGATAGGGTTACTTATAGTCAGCTACCATTGTAAAACAACTTGCCTTGCCATCACCCTATTTTACCCTCTCTTGGACTTCCCGTTCAGGTTATCAACCGCTACTGTTTTGAGCTTTAGTAACCCCCAATCCCTACAGAGTGAGTCGCTTATTGGACTCCAAGACTGCGAACTCTTATTGGTGATCGCTTCAGTGCACGCGTCCAATGAAACGTCACCTCTCTTGAATGCACATTCAACATTCTCTTTGGTCAGCAAGATATTGATCTGACGTCTTCCGTCTTGCTACGTGTCCTTCGATCTGATGTGAGATTCTAATACATACCGCCGTTGCCCAAATTCTTCGTCTTGACATCTTTCGTCAAAGACTTCAGCACACTTACTAGCCCCAACCACTAGAAGACTCTCCAAATGCCTTCTGAATTTCGGCTTGATGACTACAGGTGTTACAAATCCCCACCAACCCTTTGGAGGGTTACGCATCGAGGCTCTCACTCGTACCAAGACAAGCATAAAAATATTTGCGCCTTGGATTCCTCTCGGGTCTTCATTGACCATTATGCTTTCATGGATGCTATCTCGTGCCATGTCGACTGGGGCAATCCGCGCAAGAGTCCTTTTCTCTCTGTCTTCTCCAACAGAAATCATGCACAAAATTGGGCAAAGCAGCGCTCAGCTACAGACACAGACAGAGTCAATTCTGTTTTCATCCATACTATCGATACTGCGAAACTATCAGCAGAAACATATATTTTTGACATGGAATATCTTGTATCAAATTTTGGAATTTGCAACCCCCACTGGCAAGATGAACTTCTCATTCTTTCGCGCATTCCAGAAAAGTCTATAGTCGAGACGGAGAAGCTCAACATAAAGACTGGGATGTTTGAGACCCAACAAGGTACGCAAATCCAGCCGAAATGGCATATTATATCTAATTTTGAAGAACCAGTCAAAGAAAGCAGGGTATTTGACCCTTTTAAATATCGTGATATCAATGATGATGAATCGGATTTTGAAAGCTATAGCGCTGATGAATATGAGGATGATGTTTCTGATCGTTTCATATGTTTTGATGACACCGATGATGAATGTGAAGAGCAAAATAGGACTGACGATTTGATAAAGGCAATGGAGGAAGCCATGATTTAAGTTAGATACGATTGAAATGACAGCAAGATTGTGTGATATATTGCCGTTTTAGATGCTTATATCATTTTTATGCTTTATTCGGCTAAACAGGCATGGATGGCGGAGTGCAACATGGATTAATCGTATCCCTAATGGAACTAGAGAGGCAACGGAACAAGGAACCATAAAGGATTGTGTCTTCACAAAGCAATCAAATCGAGTTAAGCACTGCCGCACCGAAGCGATGGCTAAGTTGCTCAGCTCGACCCACTTTTAGGACTGCCAATCATAGGTCTCTCTTTGGGTCTTAAACACAGCCTCACTCTTCTGAAACCTGATCAGGCAACATTTCTTTGCTTTCTCATCCCTTGAGTTCAACCATTTATCTTGCCACCATCTCATCTGGTTTACACAATAGCATTCAATTTCAAAGATGCGTCTTCTCAATGTGAGAACACTCAAGTTAGAGCAGTTCAACGAGACCAATCGACCGCGCTATGCCATTCTGTCGCACACATGGAATAATGAAGAGGTGACATTTCAAGAGATGCAGGAGACAGCGCAGAGACCAACTTCCAAGTTCAGCTACAAGAAAATTACTCAGGCGTGCGAGCAGTCCCTAAAAGACAGCATAGAGCACATTTGGATCGATACGTGCTGCATCGACAAGACAAGCAGCGCTGAGCTGTCTGAAGCCATCAACTCTATGTTCAGATGGTATGAGAACGCCGAAATATGCTACGTCTATTTATCAGACGTTGCCACTCTATTTACCGCGAGGGAAACCCTCTCTGAAAGCCGCTGGTTTACTAGAGGTTGGACGCTGCAGGAGCTCATTGCACCACGTAAGCTGGTCTTTTATACAGCTGATTGGCAGTATATTGATGATCGGGGTAAGCTTAGCAAGCGTATTTCAGATGCCACTGGGATAAATGAGACTTTCCTTCAAGATGACCGCACCGAAATTGGGACATTGCTAAAGGGCGCGAGCATCGCGCAGCGGATGAGTTGGGCGTCAGCCCGGCAGACAACTCGTACAGAGGACTTGGCATACTGCCTCATGGGAATATTCGATATCAATATGCCACTTCTCTATGGAGAGGGAAATAAGGCCTTTGTTAGATTGCAGGAGGAGATCATCCGGCACACAGATGATCAGTCAATATTTGCATGGAATACCTTGGATAGCTCATCTAGTGGCACAGCTGGCCAAGATCCACGTCGCCAAAGTCATACAGGGGTTCTCGCCCCTTCGTTAGCATCGTTTGCCGGATGCGGAGAAATCGTGTCAGTCGACACTGGAGATTCTGGTCCCTTCTCCCTCACAAATCATGGGATCCGACTGGATCTTCGTGTGCTTGGGGAGGGCGGTGCATCATATGGAGTACTGCACTGTAGACGAGGTCATGTAGCCAACCTGCTGGCCGTTCCACTTCGAAAATTGTCGGGAAGCCGGTTCGATCGCAACACGAACCGGGAGACTAAATGGGTGGACTATCAGGAATGGCATCGAGCACCAAAGATTCCTGTATACCTTGTAACAGAGCTCGTTCTGGAGAAACATCAGATCCCAAAGGGTTGCTTTCTTGTCAAAAGCCTCCCAGAAGGCGTCTCGCTCAAGTCTGTCTCTGCAGGATATATTTGGTCTGCGGCAACGAGTTTAATCACAAAGGATAAGCACCATGGTCGATTTGGAGAGAAAGAAGTGTTGAATATCGTAATGTTGTTCCATTCATTGGACAAACACGCAAGCCCTGAGGTTATTAACATTTCTATCACAGTTCGCCGGTTATACTACTTTGGCTGGACGCGTCAACTAGTGACCTACGATGCGAGATTTAGCGACCCCGGACTTGGAATCGGCGGCCATGACAAGATTACTGGGTCATTCTTTATCGATGTCAGAGAGCAGGATGTATTCGGCCAGAAAGTCATAGTCGTTGAAGTTTTTCCATCTGGGAATCAATCAGTCATTGCTAAGCGATTGCACTGGGTCCGAACACGATTTATTGTCCTCCTGTCAACGTTTATTTTTGTTCTATTTGACAGAACCGGTGCTTGGCGCCTTTTCACATGCAAGAAAGAAATCTTGGATTTTGGCCTCATCAGGCCGGCGGTTATCATCATGCTAGGGCTTTCTCTATGGCCGTCCTGGTCTTCCCAGCTTCTGGAAGGGCTTAAAGCAGCATTAAGAACGACGAATGGTTTCTTATCGTCCCAGGGTACTCTATACGCTATAGAAATTGCCCGATTCCTACTAGTTTCTTATCCTAGTCTCTTTTCGCTATACAAGGTCAAATCCACCGCATGGATCCTTTGTTGGACTTTTCTCTGTCTTCTTTCGCTAGTGTCGTTGAAAATTGCAATATTTTGCGCAGCCATTGTTGGCATCTGGGGCAGACCTTTGGTTAGACGCTACAGGCAATACAGATGGAAACGCGATGCCATAGCCGAATTGTGGCGGCTTGCGTTCCAAGATGCAAATGCTCTTGAGAAGGACTATAGGCTTTAGAAATAACTGTGCTTGCAACCAGGGCACAGTAGACCTTTTGGCGAAAGCTGCTTCTGCTCTTTTGTTGTATTCATATTTTCAAATCCCCTTTGAGAGGTGGCTCTAGCTTGGTCACCCAAAAGGCACTACAATAGTGATAACCAAGCTGGTGGTCTGATAGCCTGTATCCTTGTTGCTGTGTGATATTTTATTTAATGATAGAGCCTTACTTAAGGTGCAGGTTTTTATTAGTCTTCACTGATCTTGGCCGTAAAATTTATTAAGATCTAGCATAAGAATACCTTCCCCTGCAAGGAAAAGCCAAATCTAAACTACCACCTAAACATCCCTCGCCCAACCATTAAAAATGGCCTTCCCAATCATCCACTGCGTTTTCTATCTCACGCCAAGGCATTATCCAACAATAGCCAACGCCAGAGCGCGCGACCAATACGTCCATTCGAAGCTTGTCTTTATAATATCCATGCTGTCTCCAATATATCCCTTCATATTGTCAGCGTTTTACCTTGCAATTTGATCCCATGTTGCGCCTCACAAGACGCCTTGAAACCAAGAACCATGTAATGCCTTTACGGGCCATTTACTGTCAAGGCCAAAAGCTCTCTTTAATGGCTGGCGATTTGCCGTTTTTATTGACGTATGCGGAGTAATATATTTCCATCTCGAACCATCGAACTATTAGTGAGGGTCCTCTGCATTGTGTTCAAGCTGTCATGAGGGGGGGGGCCGGCCCATCTTTCGGCCGGTCACCAGGGGTTTAATAAACGCTAGCCCTTTCTCGTATCTTCAACACCATCTAATTGGCCCAACTGTATGGACCTGTTTCTAGCGACACACTAAATCCGGCATCGTCAGGATCATCGAGCCTAAGTCCGAACCTGTGGCACGCATGGAATGAAGCGAACGTATATAGTCAAGATATTCTCCGCATCTGTGTCGACATTTCTCTATATGTTTTATTCTACTCTAGTTCCAACACATTCCAGCCATCATCGCCCATTTTTTTATTGAGTTGCCGACCAAAAAATCATTCGCAAAATGCGCAGCATGAAGGAGATCCGCGACGCAGTGTCTGAGCTGCCTAAAGGATCACCACTTGTTGTGGCCATTTCGGGTGGAACAACTGGAATTGGCTCCTATGTTGCCAATTCTCTGGCAACTATTTTTGCACAAAATGGCTCTAAACTGCGTGTCTACATCATCGGTCGTAATGCCGTGCGTGCTGAGTCTGTCATTGCTGAAGCAAAGGCCATCAGTCCAGGATCTGATTGGCGCTTTGTGAAAGCAACGGACCTTGCGTTGATTAGCGAAGTAGACCGCTGCTGCGCAGAAATAATTCGCCAGGAGACCGAAGCGCCCTTCCACGGTGGGCCGGTTAGGTTAGACCTACTTTACATGTCGCATTGCGTTCCCATATTCAGGAAGCATATCGGTGAGTGCTAACTGCCACGGGGTTATCTGGTTTTTATTACTGACCACTTTGAATTCCAGATACTTCCGAAGGTCTTGATTCCTTCATTTCTTGCACTTACTATTCTCGCATCAGGTTCATCATGCAACTTATACCACTGCTGACTGCCTCGCCGTTGTCTGGCCATGTAATATCTGTCTATGCTGGCGGCATGGAGGACGGGACAAAGCCAGGGGAATGGCCTGTTGGCTGTCCACCGGATTCAATCTACGGAGTGGGCAGCGTGCGCAAGCACACGTGCTTCATGAAAACATTCCTCTTCGAAGAGCTTGCAGAAAGATATGCTGGGAAGTTGAGCTTGACACACATTTTCCCGGGCCTAGTTGATGGGCCTGTCTTCACGAGTCCTGAAATGCCTGCTTGGTTCAGATTTGTATGGTTATTTGTGAAGCCGCTGGCAAGCTGGTGGATGACTTCACCAAAGGACTGCGGTCAAGTCATGGTTTACCTTGCAACTTCCAACTTTCCTGCCAAGGGGACGGCCGAAAGCTCCAAGGCGACTCTGAGCACAAAAGCAGAGCCTGGTGGTGGTTGTTATGGCCTTGGACAAAGGGCGGATGCAGTAGAAGGCGTTAGGTACGAAAAGGTTCGCAAGTCGGATACCGGTAAGAAGATTTGGGATCACACAATGGAAGTCTTGGAGGAAATTGAGAAGAAGAATGCGGAGATTGCTTAGGAATAAGTATTAAAGGAACATCAAGCAAGGGTTTGTGTGTCATTAGCTAGTCGAGTAATTTGAGCTTTTTTGAGACGCTTCTTATTCAGGTGGGTCCAATGCTTTACATGATAAAACCGGCAGGTCATATATCAGAGGGTATAAAGATTGGGTGGAGCTTCGGATTCAGAAGATTATGACATTAACTTTTTGTTTTCCCTGCTGAGAACTCAGTTCATCAAAAAGACATAGGGATCTTTCCAATAGGGCAAGTGCCATCTGCAAGAGCATAGCTCGAGTGTGACGCGGCTCCTCATTGGAATCAAAGAATTAAGGGCTTCAAATGCTACCCATCTTTCCCACGACGCCAATAATTGTTGTTGCATAAGTCTTTTTTTCATCTTCTAATTCGTTATTCTCGGCTGTAAGGTGTCGTTCATTTAATTTGACTAATATTATCTATATACTATACTTTTCCAAAACATGAACATTTGGGATAATCCTCAAACCAACTGCTCTTGCGCAAGAAGTATTTACGGCTTGTTCCCATCAGTAACATCGGGCTGCATCGGCTGAATACCGTGGCGCATGTAATGAAATCCAAGGTAGATAAAAATAAGCAAAGCAAAATATTCTGCTAGCAAACACATCAAGGAGAATGCGACTGCAGATCCAAAGAGGGGATTCCAAATAGAATTGCCATTCTGGATGGTAAATTCATAAAGAAGACCATAAGCAGCTCGGAGAGCTAGCATTGGGATACTCAAGAGCGCAAACTTCACATACTGCAACATGCATTAGTCAGACACGTAAACCCTGGTCTGTACTAGGAGCACTTACGAAAAATCCTTCAGGAGCGATTCGGTGCTTTTGAGTTTGAAGATGGAGCAGTTCCAAGGTTGTCAAAGCAAGGACAGCAGCGAGAACAACGTAACCAGCTTGAGCTAGAGCCCTAGAGGTTTTGATGGTTGAATCAGAACTATCGAGAGCACCGCTGGCAACGAGAAGTACGATTGCGGCGATGAAAGCAATTCGGATGAGCTTAAGGGCCTTCTTGGCACGCGAATTGTCGTCCAGACTTGACTTTAAACTAGACAAATCATCAGCACTAGCTTAATTACTGTCACGAATATATCTTGGGCTTACATAATCCGAGTGACTCCGATTAGAGAGAGCAGTAGAGGGATAATTCCGACATTGAGAAGAACGGTGGTGGCAATGATTAAGCCAATGTCATAAGGCCTAGAATGTCGAACAACACTGATGATTCCGCCCGCAAGTCGAACTTTCCACCAGTTAGTTAAATTTAAAAGTGCCTGGATGAAACAACATACGCAGAGAAAAGGTAACTAGAGGGTACCAAGCGAGGCGCGGCCTGTTGTTCCAATTCCTGACGAGAATGAAAATGGCAGTGGGCAGAATCGGCAGGTAAAAGACGATCAGGGCAATGCCGACGCAAGTGTGGGGATCGAGCATCGTGAGACTGATAAGCTGAAAGGAAGGGCTAAATGGATGTGGAATTGAGAAAAATTGATAATAAATCCGTCGACTAGAATGAGATGATTGACTGAGGTGGGATGTGTTGAGAAATCAACGAAACTTTGGAAGTTTATATGTCGATTTCCGCCAACCTACTAAAAAGCCTAACCTCCAAGATCTACGCAGCCTCAGATTCTTATTAGTCGGCCCTCGCGCAATGAGGACTAAAGCAGACTAGCACGGCGTGCCTTGACCGTAGCCTAATCTTTGGCGAGCGCCCAAGCCTCGGAAACGGCAGGCGGCATCATTCTGGCTGCCATGACTTCAGCCTCATGACAGTTCGTCTCGCGGAATCCGACCGCATCGGGCCTAGCATCATCGCATCGGTGGGGTCTTGTGGCGCTGCAGCGATGGGCTATTGGTTAGATGACGCCGTTCGGATATAACATGCCGACGAGCATCTGTGTGTGTTGGCTCACAGAGGTGGTTCGCTTACTGCGCACAGCCCCCAAGCTGGTGAGGGCCACATTCAAAATGCTTCTCGAATGAATGTCGAATACACATCAAGAAAAAAGATTAGGTAACACGTGGCTGACAAGAGCCAGGGCCATGAGGTTGAGAGATGGAAATCAAAGAGGCGAGGAATTCCAGGCTAAAACCAGACCCACACGCCCAACACCAATAACAAGCCTGGAAGTGCCCTGCTGAGTTTGGTGGATGTGTGAGGAGTGAACAAGGCAGCTTCTTGGTTTGGTTGGATCTATTGAGTTCCTTGAAGCTGCTCTGCCCATTTCTTGCACTGACTACATAATTACCCCTTCATACAACAGTGAGAAGTCTGTCAACATACATGAACCATCCCAAGCCTAATCGCTGATGTGGAGACTCTGCCACCAGAAAACCACGCCGATGGCCCGTCCCGATGCACCGTCACCCGCATCAATAAAGACGTGACTCAGCTGACTCGTCCCCCCCCCCCTTTCCCCATGCTTCACGCCAGGGGAATATGTCCCCCAGACGGCAATTCCCCCCCTTGTGCCTTGCACCAAAACACCGACTTGGAACCGTTTGTTTCACGATCATCTAAAAATACGGAAAACAACGTCATGACAAGCCGGCTAGTGGGCCCCGCCTAGTGCCTTTTCGAATCCTTCCACCACCAGCCGCCTGTGAGTGGGCGACTTACGATGCGACGGGTCCGAGCTGTGACAATTTGAGAATCCTCCTTAATCCTTAGTGGCCTGCACACGAGGTGGGCCAGCTCTAACCGGCAACGGCCGAAATTTGAAATTAATACAAGGCGATCCATCAGCCTGTATAAGTATCGTGCTACCAGCGCCGCCAGCGCCAGCGAAGTCGCTAGATCTTCAGCTATTCCACTCGTTAACGACTCAGCACAATGGCTCGTCTTTCGCTCCTCTCTGCGGCTGTCCTCCTCTGGGGGTCCGCCATGGCCGCCACCTCGACCGCCGACGCGGCAAAGCAGTCGCCCTCTGCGCCAGCGGCCCAGGGCCAGCTCACAGCCCAGGGCTGCTTCAGCTCGCTCTCCAACACGGCCAACGAAACCAAGAAGCTGTCGTTTTTGTCTTCGGGAACTTGCTGGGAAGCGTGCCAGGCCGACAACTACACCGTCATTCTGCTGCACGGCACCCAGTGCTACTGCGCCACGACCTATCCCGCCAAGGACTCTCTGGTTGACGACTCGGAATGCAGCGATTCGTGCGCGGGCTACGCAAAGGAAGCGTGCGGTGGCCCAGATGCCTACAGCGTCTTCAACACCGGCGAGAAGGTCAAGGTCTCCTACGACGAGGCTTCCACTGCCACCTCGACTGCCACCTCGACCGCCACCGCGTCCGCCACTAGCTCTGCCGCTTCAGGATCCAACAAGACTGCCTCTTCCTCAGCTTCCTCGGATTCCTCCGCATCAACGCCTGGTGCCGCTACTGGCACTGCTACGACTACCGATTCTGCCGCGACCGCTTCCCAGTCCAGCGATGCTGGCCACATGTTTACCTTGACACATGCTTTGGCTTGGGTTGGTCTCGCATTGGCTATCTAAAGAGCGAGAGAGGGTTGTATAATTTAGCTACGAAGCATATCGATAAAATTCCATTCTTCGGCGTATCGGTCAATCATGTATAATTGGAGCGTGTGAAATGAATAAATTGGGAAATGGCCTCACAACGTTACTACAAAAGGTGGGCGGATCCATATGTCTAAAAGGCGAAAATCAAGAAAATTGAACCAAAATTGTATGCGGCGTGATTTGAAAGAAATAATAACTAATTGCAATTGTGGTGCGGACATGTGTACTACTCCAGCGCGACACCAATTCCTCAGCATGACCATTTGTCTGGACATGTCCCACCGATGCGAGGATTTTCTGTCATCGAATGAAATGAAATGAGAATTTAGTCACAGTTTCAAACGACTCAGCCTCACACTACCCAATATGCTGGTTACTTGTTTTGGCAGGATTCGGTACCGTTTCTTATAAATGAAAGCTGAAATAAGTGCTTACTTATGCGAAGCGTCTTATACCATAGCTTGAGCATCTATTACCCTAGACAGTAACTCTCACTAGATCACACATGTGTGATCACTATTCCTTAATACACAAGACCTCTGCACTTGGCACTGCAATCCATGCATCCTCATGTTGACTCCAATTTCTCCAAGCCTGTGCAAGCCTCTCAAGATCTTCAGTCTTCGCGAATTCCGATTCAACGGCGACTTTTGCGAGGTTGGACGACTTCGCGGTAGTTCTCTCAGCCCAGGTCTCGCTCCACCATTCCACGTCTAGTTTTTCGCTGTAGCACCATGAAGTCATGCTGGACTTGATGTTTGTAAAGCCAGCCCGCTTCGCCCAAGAGCGAAGCATGCGTCCCGCGTTTGGTTCTCCGCCGTTGTGCCTCGCGACTTTTGAGTAGAGTGATCGCCAGTCCTCCAGTCCTTCAATCTCGGGGTACCACACAAAAGCGCCGTAGTCGGATTCACGAGCCGCAACGATGCCTCCCGGCTTGGCGACACGCCTCATTTCCTTCAAGATGCCGATGGGGTCTTGTACATGCTGAAGAACTTGGTGGCACACGACAACATCAAAGGTATCATCTGCAAACGTGAGCTGGTTTGCATCTCCTTCAACAAAGTCTATGTTGCTCAACCCTCTTTCCGACGCGAGTGAGCTAGCCCGTGTTAGGGCTGCACCAGCAAAGTCCAGGCCGGTGATATGCCCCTCTGGAACATAGGTTGCGAGATCCACAGTGATTGTTCCGGGGCCGCATCCGATATCGAGCACTTTCATATGGGGTTTGAGATGCGGGAGAAGATAGCCGGCCGAGTTTAGGGCAGTTCTCCAACTGTGCGACCGGAGGACAGCCGTGTGGTGCCCGTGGGTGTAGGTTGCAGCTTCTGTCTTGGCAGCCATTTTTTCTATCGTTATTTCAAAATGCAATGAAGGGATAGAGAACGCGATGGATCTATGCGGGCGATTTTGAGGTGCTGATGAAGCCATTCGAGATCACATGATGACATGCCGACATCGGAGCGTTGATCAAATAGAGGTTCAAATGGCGAATTCCATTGGTACTAGACTGCGGCGCCGATGTCAAAGTATCTCTATTAAATCCAATCTCACCAATAGAAGCGTTACGCAGCCTTCGCTCAAGCATACAATTTGATTCTTGTTTTTGCCCCGTTCCCAAACCAACCTTACCCTTTGTCCGTTCCATCACCCTTGTATTCATTTACTAGCAATTGGTATTAACTGAACACCAATGTCCCACGTATTTGGGTCCTTGTATGCATGATCGTTATTTGTATTTGCCTTGTCAAGAACTCGATCCGGATGGAACAAGGTTAGAAGAGCAAGGGCAACAATCATCGGAGCTGCGTCTAAGCCCAGCGCGTAAGCTTCGTTCGTGATAAGCGGGTTGTTGTGCGAAATACTAGGTCCAAATTCCACCAAGCGAAATATTAGCCGTATCTTTGAATCTTGGTTAGCTCTAATTATACGCTCAAGAATACCTTGGCTTGACGTACGAGAATTAGGACAAGGACCACCATTATCACCCAAACCATGATCCTAGCCGGCTTCAACGACGACCCATATCTTTCAGCCTTTCCAATGTCCAGGTAGAATCTCGTGATAAGCATAGCAAAGAGGATCAGAAAAGCGACCTGAAGACCGCATCCTACGAGATACACAGTCTTTCCGATTTGTTGCTTGTTTGCCATGGAGTCACCGCCTGTGCCAGACATCAAACTGCTGCCAGCCATCTGAACGAGAAAACAAAGAATATCTGCACCCACAAATGTTTTTGTGAGCTGCGTAGCGTGAATATTCCAGACACGAGGTTTTCGAAGGGCGCAGTACACGAGGCGAGCGGTCATCATGAATAAAAAGGCATTGATCCCTTTCACAGTCAGTATCATGGCCAAATAGAACCAGCCAAAACAGGAACTTACATAGGGGCGCGAGAATAAATAGCATGGTCGAGACGATGTAGTACGGAAGCCGCTGGCCATCTTTCGCGCCCAGTGTTCGCAGGACAAAGGCACCCGTCTCCCAGCACCCGGCCATAATTATGACCCAACAATACTTCTGCAGAATTGTTAGTACGTGACCACAAGCACCCGAATGCCAAGCAGTGCATGATCGAACCTGTCGATATAAAATAGCTTGCGCGACGTGAATTATGGTAAGTGCACCAAAGATAGCCGCGATTGCTAAGTTCCACTCAAAATTGGGGTAAAATGGCCAGATGGCTTCACATGTTCCAAACGGAGCCTGTCCATTCTCATCGGGAGGAATCTGTGTGCAATTAGAGGAAGCCATAATGAAGACGAATGGTTTATTAGCTTTGTGATACTAAAGCTTGACGGGAATGCTCGTCTCGGTTGGAGTAGTGAGGCTATATATAATTATATCACAGCACATATGTAAATAGCCACAATCATTTAAGCATTAAAGGGGAGCCCCCTGCCCACCAAATTTTCTGACCCTTAGGCACAGCCCAGTAACCATACCCGAGAGCGGACTGCACGACCAGCTGTCGTATGAATACGCTAAGCCTTACTCTAAGCAAAAGTTGTACTAGACCCTCAGATATTGATAGCCGTGATCCTGGACAGTCAAATACGCTTAAGTGGAGATAGAATGCGCTGTGGGGGTGATGATACCCAGCGCAGGTTTCCAGCTTCTGGATTGGTGGGCAAGTTTCTTGTCTTTGGTGTAATATTTTTAGACTCCAATTGAGTTCTATTTCGTGGCAAATCCTCTCAGGGTGTCCACCCCAAGCAACCCATAGGCCATTGAATCCAAAGTCTCGTTTCTTCAGGCATGCAGTCGTGAATCCCTACCATTAGATGGGCAGGCCAGCCCTCCAACATCCATGCACCCTTCATCTCTCCAAGTAGCACTACAAAATATGCAAATATTGCCAATGCCAATGGCTGCCGCTCTTGAACAAAGGCCAAATACTCGTCGGATACGCGATACAGCCAGGCAAACACGACATAGGCTGATATGCGAACGATGCCGTCGCTTGGAGTGTATACTGCCGCATAACATGCCTCCAAAAGTCTGAAGGCGTCCATATAAACTTGGAATGCAGGCGAATCAGCTCGGCAATTCCCTCTAAGTATTTTTCTAAAATCCTCTAATACTTCGCGAATACCAGGACTGAGATTTTCCACAGTGGCCTTTGAAAGATCTGTTTGGGCCATGCAAAAAATTAGATCCAAAGTCTCGTCATCGTATATGGCCTCATCGGAGGCCAATTCTATTGATCGAACCCCACGGAAGGAAACCAACCACTCTGGACGTCCATTGAGCGAGAAAAGCAGATAATCTCCTCTTTTTGGTCCAAGTATGAGAGCATGGACACATGCGAGCGTGGCAAAAAGGTATAGTGCAGGGTGAGTGTCCTTTTTGATGTCCGACAAAAGGCGGGTCGCAATCTGCAAAGCCGACTCCCAGAGGCTGGCAGCCTTGGAATTGTAACGGTCGATCTCGCTTGGGCTTTGGTTTAAACGCACAAGATCGAGGGCGGCTATGGCAAGGATTGCGTAAAGGAGGCAAGGGTGTTCAAACGCGAGCTGGGGCACGGTGATGTTCCAGAACTGTTGCTGGTAATCATAATTGGTGAAGCTTAGTGCGGTCGAAGTACAGAAATGGTGAAAGAGCTGTAGTTCTTGCATGTCTAGGCGAATATTAGGTAGCTCACAAACTGCGCTGAAGTCGGACACAACAGACGAAGGTGTGGCAGACAAGGTCTCGCTCAGACTACACACCAGCCCTCGACGGACGCAATTAGAGCATGTGGGCTTTGTCTCATCGCACTAGATAAGAGTGAGCATTGAGATGGACAAGCACCAGGGTGGCCATGTGACCTACCTTGATCTTCCTGCGCTTACAAAATATGCATCCGAGACGCGACTTGCGGTGGGACCTCCGTTGGCCCTTTTGCCCCATTTTGGCGTCTCTCTCTGACGAAGAAGCTCGATCGCTAGTCGTTTGCATCGCAATTGATACGCGAAAGTTCTGGAAGCGATGGAGAACTCTGGCACGCAGCTTCGTTACCGACTGGACGACGACATTTTGAGTTGCAATTACGCTTCTTGCGCTGCACGTGATGATTGAGGCAGTGTTGGAATTTTTGTCCGTGATGATGGGCTTGCCTCATCGCCCGATTCCTAATCAAGTAGTATTAGAGCGACGCTGCAGGGGTAAATACGCTATTGTGGGGATTCAATACGCTGTGGGCCTACTATGACAAGGTTCAATTGTATCTGCATCATGAATACGAAAATCAGTGCTTGGCAAAACGCCTTCATTATACATCATTCATCATTTGGGTCACTAACTGAATTGCCAAGGGTTTCGGAAACAGGTGTGCAAAGGAGCCTACCAGAGACGTCTAGCAATATGAATGGGAAGTCTCTAGGTTCTAGTTGCCAAGCTTGCCAATGGCACTGCCACCAACGATTAAGGAGGCATCCGTCCTTCAAAACCACGTTGCAACAAAGTACATGCCAGATCTACAAGCGACCTGAAACATAGAAGCTGTGTACTCCCATATAGGTAGCACTAAGACCAGTCTTACCGCGTGGATTGAAAGTAAAATAGCATGCCAAACACGAGTGCGCATGAAACCTAAATTCCTGTCAGCCAAGTTGCAAACACAAACTAGAGGTTAGTAGGTACCGCTGATACTATGAATGAAACGCTGACTACTGTTGACTCGCGATCGCAAGAGGAAAGAATTGCCTTCCATACCATTATCCCGACCAGATTGCCAATTGTGCCAGTTGCTGAGATGGCAGTGAACAAGCGCCCGAAGAACCCAGGATCCACAGTAGACGCAAGAAATGACTGTAAAGTAATTGCAAGGCTTGACCCTAAAGTAACCACGGCATATCCAAACGCAACTACTGGAATACTGGGCGCAAAGGGAAGCATGAAAAATCCGACCGATGATAAAAGTGCACTAGTGGTGGACAAAATAAGGTCTTTTGTAGAAGCATCTAACTCGAAGGTTTGTGTTAACCAAGAGCTGGTCAAGGGCAGAGCGATAAAATAAAGAATAAGGGTCGAAACGGTATGTATTGACCGCAGTAGTCCAGCCTATAACTGTGTTAGCCGGCATGAGGTCACCGTGGCGTAGATGCATGACATACGGTACCCATAGTTACGCCATATATGACTGATACCCAAGGCGTGAAAAAAAAAAATGAAGGAACTTGTGGCAGCAGAAAACAAGAAGAAGGAAGCGAAGAAAATCGGATATGCCGTGCTTTTTGAGCCCCGAAGTGTGCTCGGAGCCTGCCTCTCATCAGTTTCGGAACGATGAGATATGATGTTGTGCATCAGTGGCTCAAACTCGGGCATATCATAAGCATCGTCATCCTCCAAATCACATTCTGGCTCTTCACGGACACTTGAAATCGATATTAAGCGAACAGGAATATATGCCAGTCCGAAAATGGTAAGTGCCATAAGGAACGGGATTGAGAGGTGGATAGACATGGTCAATGTCGCCAGGATTGGCCCTATTAGGTTAGCAACACCCAGAGTGGCTTCCATGATAGAAAATGCCGTAGTCCTGTATAAATTAATAATAATTCCTGGATCAACGTATAGACTGTGACAAATCACACCTTTGCTGGGCAGGCACATCATTACTGATGGCAGCAAAGACTAGCGCTTCGGTTGCCCAGGGCCCACAGCCAACAAGAACAAATAAAGGCGCAAGGTAAAAACGCCATAAAGGTACCCCTATAGTAAAACCTGTGATAGGTGTAAACGAATTTTTTTAAATGGGGAGGAGGGAAAAAAAAGAAGCGTCACCGGTAACTGCCATAGAGCCCCAGTACACAATTATACTAGCAATGTTGAATTTGAGAGCCAGATGCGTGCCACGCCTATCTGCAAAAGTTCCTACTATGATCTGCATGCAGGATGCTAAAAAGAAGTTAGTTCACGGCTGCAAAATATCCGCAAATCCATCTTTCCTACCAATTACTGTCGATAAAAGCGACAGGTTACTAACCAAAACCCAATATCCAGCCACCGATGAGTACCCAAAACAGCTCTTTCTGTCAGGAATCTGGCCCTGAAAATTCTTTAGGCACATGGCCATTCTAAGCAGCTCCAACTTTGGTGCCTCGAGCATTGCGCAGCCAAGTTTGACGAGAAAGAAGACCAGCGTGTAGAGCCAGAAGCTTCGGGGGTATTGGCGCCATTTCAGCGCCTCGCTCACGATGTCCTCAACACGGCTGCGAATACCGTCGGGAGGCGGAGGAGATAAAGGTTGTTCAATAGTGTGACCTAGCTCTGAGGATTGTTGAGACATTTTTGATCCATGGCGATGCTAGACAAGAATATGGTGATGGAAAATATGGCTGTTGGAATACGACAAATGTGATTTAACCCGTCAGCTTCAATGCCATGTGCCTACGCAAGAGGAAATACCCGAGCCTTACAGTCACATGGCAGAGCTTTTTTAGTGTACACCAACATTTCCTCTGCCGCCAATAGTATACTTTACTTGGTCAATATCGGACAGTTAGGGGCCGAGATTACGGTTGGGTTGGATATTGATCAGACAACCCTTTCGTCGGTGTTTTCGCCGATTTGGCGTCGCCGTTTTCGAGTGGCGTTCCTCCTGCAAATAAATATAGCGCGGGCCCCAGGCACCTCTACGCTAATTTAGCTCTGAATCAGGCGACTAGTGCAGTAAATCTGCTTTTCTCACTGCTCCAACCACTACATACGAACGGTCAATGCAACCGAACGCCGTTGGACATGGGTCTCTTATATGAGTCTATTATTTTGCGCTCCTATGTATCAAATTTGTACTTAAACATCAAACTTCCAGCCGTTTGATTCATCATATTCATCATCAAACGTGTCGCCATGGAGAACCTTGTATCTCGTCAGCTCCCCTTGGCCTTCGGCAACGGCGCCGTTTGCGTTGATCAGGTTGCCGATCCTGTCTCCCATCTCCTTGCCCTCGAACCAAGCTCCCTGCAGGTAGCCGAAAAACTGCGCCGAGTTGGCCTCGCCAGCGAACCACAGCCTTTCCACGTTGGCGCGGAGGTTCTGGTGTCTCTCCAGCGTCATTCCTGGGGGCCAGTTGCTGAAGGAGCCAAAAGCCCAGCTGGATTATTTAGTCAGTGATTTGCGCAAATTGGTATATGAGAACAAGGGAACTTACTCTTCCAGGGTCCATCTGGGATACATAATCGAGGTGGGTTCGGGCACGGTAATGTTGGGGAACATCTTCTGCAGCACCTCGAGGATCTCGGCTTGCGTCTCCGCTTCGGTTTGCTTCTCAACGCGGTGGGCCTGGGTGCCAGTCACGGTTCCAAAGAGGATATTGGACTCGGGAACAAAGTCGGTGGCGCTGAGAGATTGGAAGACAGGGTAATAGCCACGGTCAGTGGGATCGGCGTAGAGCATGAACTGGGTGTCCCTTGGCCACCAAGTCTCATTAAACTGCATGAAAATCTTGGTGTAGGTTCCCATCTCAAACTGCTCAATAGCATCTCGCTTCCATCGAGGCAGCTTGGGGCTGAACTCGACAACGTCGTTCTGTAAAACACCCACGGAAAAGGTACAGAGGGCATAGTCAGCCTGGATGCAGTCTCCATTCTTCAGGTGGACGGTGACGCCCTCGTGGCCATACTCGATGGACTTGACTGTGGTGTTGAGGAGAAGTCTGGGGTCATCCTTCTTCAAGAACTCATTCGCCTCGCCAACGATGAGGGCACTGAAGCCACGCTGGTCAGTGACAAGTCTAGTCTGGTCACTATAGTATTCAAAAACAGCCTTGTTGACAGACATGTCAAAGAAGAAACCAGAGTCCTCTGGAGTCATGGCCATCTCAAAGTCCCAGCCCCAGATCTCAACAGCCTGTTCAATTGCAGTCTTTGGTTTCCATCCTGCGAGACTAAGGCCAGCACGGACAGATGTGTCTTGCAGGTTTTGATCACGGATCGATTGAGAGTCGTTCATAGCAATCCCCCATTTCTCGTCCCAATCCGCCAATTCGGCGGAAAAGTCCTTTGGGCCATTTTCGTCAAAGGTCTCAAGAGATTCACCGTTAGAAGGTGTGCTCTTGATGTTGTGCTTTTGGGCCAGCCTCCAGATGGGATTTACGTTCCCTATGTCGGACTGGAGACCCTCGACCCAGTTGGCACCGAGTTCCACGGTATACGGCGTGCCGTTAGGCGATTTGCCAAACTTTGTCTTTCGCATACGACCACCAATGTAGTCATTTCGGTCGACAATCAGAAAGTCGCTGATTGAGGCATTGGATAGGGACTGAGCTGCAGTAATACCCGACACTCCAGCACCAAGGATAGCCACCTTTGTTTTGCGACATGTTGGGTTATCCTTACGAATCACGGCAGCCTGTGAGCCATCGGCCAAGAGACCAGCTAAGGCGGCTAGGAGGGGTATAGATGAATAGATCATTGTGGAAGAGAGGGGCCACAACTGCCCAGAGGATGAGAGGCGATGGGGGTAGAGAAGGCAGGTCAGGTTTGGGGGAAGAGAGAATAATCAGTTTAAATATACAAATCCGATGATAATCACTTCTAAAAGCGACTTTTCTTGGCCACAACTACATCCCGCACTTCCCGTTCCTTAACACCATATCCCCACTAACAACACTAGCACAAGCAGGTCAGCTGAATCTGATAACCCCATTATAAGACAGCGTTGCAACATTATTTGTTGAAATACTGTCAATCGCCAAGGGAGATGGAGACACGGGAAAGATAGGTTGCAGCGGGAAAAATGACTAGCCAGACCGCTCTGCGTGTTACGAGAGACTAGATCAGCCCCAGGCAGACTATTGAATATGCTGTCCACCATCCAGCCACTCGGGGGCAGTTTTACGTCCCGCCTTTGTCGCTTTTTGGCCCGTGGGCCCGCTTGCATGCTCCAACATGCCGTGTCTTTCGGCCCCACCATCTGCTAAATCAACTCGCGATAATTTTCCTTTCAGTTTCTATTGTAGCGCTACTTACCTTTTATGACGGCGTCTAGAAAAGGTTCAGAAAGTAGATAGGACAAGACCACAACAAGTAGAAGAGCGATAAAGGCAGTGAAAGCGCATTAGTTACACTGGTTAGGGGTCAAAGCAAAGATGGCTGGGCTCTGCAAGCCCCAAGCCACAAACCAATACAAGTCGGCGCTAGTTAGCCCTTGTATCCGCGTGTGACGAGGCGCATGAGATGCCGGCCAAACATTAATCACGCAAAGCAAGGGAGACCAGAATGAACCCAGGCGATCAGAAATCGGAACGATTCCCATCTGTGTGAAACAAGCCATGGAGCGGACCGTCGTAGGTAACTGCATCTGTTATCAGCCATGACGCGATGAGGTTCACACTCAATGAGCTGTCGCAAACCTGCCTAGCAGACAGGTTTTTAATTAGATATATTTTTATGATTTGGACTTCTGCGAATTATTAAATCCATGAAAATGGAATGGACATGATCAAAGCATGTTTTTATCGTGCTTGTCGCCTCTGTAATCATCTGTTGCCCAACCTGTGGTTTCGCACCCCACCCAGATCGACAAGTCTAATCATAACCTTAAAAATAATGGTGGATCTAACCCGGGATCCGGAGATTAAGTTCTTGCTCCCTAAAAGGCATCATGCAGATTACGGCAGAGCCGTATCATCGATAAGATGCGCCAATGAATGTCTCTGTGTTTTGAACCAACGACCCCTTGCATTCCTCCCGTTGGTCCTTGCCGGAGCGGCAATCTAGGGTTCAAGAGAAACATTCAATTTGCTTCAGCCACCACAGGTTCAGCCACAACCACCATGGCAAAGCAGTTCTCTGCCGTGCGCCTATTTAGATAGCAAGGCAGTGCCTGCATGGCGGAAAAATCAGTTTCAGATTAATTTTATTCCTGCGGTATTCTAGTTCGTACTAGAAATCGTCTGATAATTTGAACATGGTGGCATATGGTGTCGTGTTTTACAAGGGAAACGCCCGCAGGAAGCCGTGGCCATCTTCGATCTTTTACTGATTAGCAGGAATTAATTTTCTAAATCAGTCTTATATTACTGGATTCGTGTGGCATGGTTACGCCGAGATGCTACTACGTATCAACTAGCTACCAAAAAAAAAGGCATCACCGCATACGTAATCAATCCTCAGAACCAACCATTCCCATGCGTTAATCTTCAGCTTACAAACGACTTATGAGTTTTCCTTACATCAACGAGTTTATCACAGAGCATAAGCCTCTAGACTTGGGTAAGGGCGAATTTGCAATCAACGGCAGCTAAACATGTATTCCAGCCCAGTTAAAAAGAACAAGTAGGAAGCTCAACCAGGAGCTCTCAGCCACAAAGGTAGCAAATACAACACAACTTTATTTGGTCATAATTTGCTCAACCAAAGAAACAATCCACTTTGCGCTCTGTACGGCACAACCTTAATTCTCTCATGAAAATTTAGATAGTCGTACTTAAATGGCTTCCCCTGCCAAGATCAATGAATCCCAATGCACATCCTTCAGCATCATCATCCACCATCCTCCAAGATGATGTTCGAGCGTCGCATCCTCCAGAAGCAAGATCATCCAAGCGCCGAGAGATACTCTAAACATGCATTAATTATAAGTCTTAGAACAAAATAACTTGATTAAATTAAACTATGCTCTGTTTAATTTACCCAGAACCAGAGACGTTTGGATCATAACGCATGCTGCAAGAAAGTAACCCAAGTGAAAATCCCCAGCTTGCACTGATCGAAATATCAAAATAATCCCAATCCATAGGAGCAATATTGGGCTATACGATCGGCCAAGCATGGGAAGCGCCAGAAAAGAAATCGATATTCCAAGTAGAAAAGCCCAATTAAAACCATAAAACATTAATCCCAGTGAGGCGATATTTACAGTTGGGATTAAAACAACGATCATTAGCCTGTTTATACCTTGTTGCGATATTCCAAGGGACGATAGTCTAGTGAGTGAGCCTCTTGCTGACGCGCTCATTAATGCGTGGCCAGGTTCTCGGTTGAGGGTGCTTTCGATATTTCTTTCAACATCCGGTTGCTCGGGCATATTATTCATGGTAGCCAAATCGGACCAGCGCCGAAGGTAAGAAGGGAAAACGAAACGGTTTCTTCTATCGGGTACCGGCCAGCTCAGCGACTTGAGGAATGCTGCGCGGTTCATGGTTGAGGAGTCAGACCCCGCTATCCAGTTCAACTGTTTCACTGTTATCAGTCTATGTCGGAAGCTCGGATCCGAAAGGTATCACATTACCCCAACGAAATAAAAAGATAAAAATTCTGTAAAAGGGAGTTTTGAGGTGCATGCGTCATTCCGCAGATTAATTTTCCAAAGCCTGGATGGGTAAGATGAATGTTGTTGAATGTCTGACAGATCGTGTGACGATTATCAAGCTGCGCCCCACGTGACTAGTGATCAGTAATCTGCCTTACAGCCTTGTGTTCGTCAGCTTCAAACATTCGAGGCATTTCTTCCAGATATCGAGAGCCTCCATTCTTGATTGTTTTCAGAAGTTGACAAGAATAAAAACGGAAGCCTACAATACTTAGTAGTTCAGAATGGGCTTTACCTTCCGGGGCTATGAACACAATTTGGATGAAGACTGAGACCCAAAACTTTGGACTCACGCAAGAGACTCTCAATTCTCATTGCAGTTCTATGCCAAATAAATGAGATAAAATTAAAGATGAAGTAGCACATGATATGAAAGGTTCCGCTTATTCTTTAACTGTATTTGAATATAATTAGGGGTGGCTTAGAGCACCCGAATAGTGATGTATCGTTATTCACTGCATTAGTTATAGGCCATTGTAGGCATTTCATTATGTCCCTCAAATACTCCGTCCCTTGCCAATTTCCGAAAAACAAAAACCCTCCCAAGGGGAAAACCGTGGAGCTGTGGTCGTATATCAAACCACGGTTTTCATTCCCTGTTCAAAACATCGAAAATCATTCATGCCCAGCCTAGCAATCAGGCCTTGGCTTCTCTAACACCAAAGAAACGGGTGTTAGGGGTTGTAATAACGAGACCTGTTCACGCTCCGCTGGGGCCCAGTTGTACTGCAGCTTAACAGTATGGAGAGCAGGAAACATGCTCGCATCTTGCTCCAATAAGCATCTTACAGCCTCAAATATGGAACTTGAGTTCCATGAGAGGTGGCGCTGGGCCATCAAACTCGTAAATTCGATGACTTCAAGCCCTTTGGGGATCACATCTGCAATTCGCTTCGCCGGGATTGGAGAGGTTCCCATGACCAACACCCATGAAATGGTTAGCCTTTTTAGGCTTTTCATATCTCGCAGGCCCTGCAGGGAGCCATGCAAATTTAAGCAGGGAGATTTGGTTGTGTACATTCCGGTGTACATGGTGTTGAGGGTGAGGTGCTCAATTTTGCTCTCTTGGCAATTTAATGAATCAACAAACTCATCGAGGTACACGTTCTCGCTCGGAGAGATGCCTGTTCTCAGGAAACACCTCCGCGTCCAGATCAATTTCTTGAGCTCGGGGCACACGGACAAGACGGACTTAAGGCGCGATTCTGGCAAATTGTCCAGCTCTAGCGATGTGGCTGATGATGGATTGCGTGTGCCCATGGGCCACTTGGTCTTCACCCTGTCTGGGCATGCCATGGAAATTTGTTTCACTGCAGGCATCTTGAAAAACTGAAACATGTTATTGCAAAGCTCAGAATTCACATCGATGTGCTCGAGGTGTCTGAACTGATGGAACGCAGGCTCTGGGTCCTCCAATGTGGAAATGGCTGCCCGAAGCACCATCTTTAGCGTTTCCGCTCCGGTGGTTCGCACCATTCTCAGGTTAAGGCTCCTTAGATTAGGAACCAATAACAACAACAGAGCGACCTGATCAAGGCTCCACTCTGCACGCTTCAGCTTCTCCACCCAACCGGCGGGCTGGAACCTCGAGGTCCACTTAGTAGCTTCAGCCACTTTCTCGGGATCCAGCTCGAAATCGGATTGGTTGTAATGTTTACGCGGTCGAAAGTACCCCTCTTGAATATTGATGCTTCGGACGCGGTGAGCAAGGTCGGGTCGGGCCATGAGGGTTTTTATGATTGCCCTGAGAAACGTCTTGTCTCCGGATGGCAGTTGGAGGTGAAGTTTGGAGTAGAGCAGCATCTCAGCATGGGCGTGCATGCTCTGGCTAACCAAGTTGAGTGAAAAAAGATCTCCATGGGGAAGCAACTCCAAGATGGAAGTTGTTATTTCCGTGGGCAGGGTTTTTAGGCAAGGCATTGTGATAGTGACCCCCTAGCTGGCGGTGCCGTGATGGTATCAATTGGCTGTTCAGTTGGAGTTGTTGAGGCAGAGCTGCATTAGAAGTTGTCGATGTGGTGCTGGTTAGATGAGCTGTCTACGGTATCAGTTATATATAACATGGTCGGGTAAATCGGAAAGCCTGACTCACGACTATGAGGCCACAGCCACCCGTACTACTGGGCACTACCGTCTAATAGTTGGTGTTGTAGTGGAGCGGGGTTTTGGCGCCATGCTCTCAGCGCTAGATACGCCACTACTCGCCCAACCAGGGAAACAGGCAGCTTGTCTCCATGGGGCTGCAGGCATTGCGATTGTATTTGGTCTAGCTATGCGAAAATTCTGCAGCTGAAAGGTACGTGGCCAATATTGCTTTGGCTAGATGGGCCTATTTGGAGTTTTTCTTTTCTGTTGTTTGTGCTACCCTGCAGAGCAGTAAATGAGGCACGCATTGCTTTGGTGGAGGAGTGTTATTGCGGTCATTGCTTTTCCCCCCCTCCGCCATATCCCCAGCCTTGATAGCGAACTAACTAAAAGCTTGTTTATCTCATGGCGCGATTTTGGTAATTTCGTGGTCGCAGCGTTGGGCTGATGGCGTCTTACATTCCCTTCGCTATGTCGTTAGGAGACGTTGGGACGTGTGTGGATCCGTCTAGCTCCAGGAACCATCCGGCAGTGGTGAGGTGCGAGGTGCCAATTGGCAGGTGCCGGCTGGATGGAATGGTCGGCTAGCATTTAGACAAATTGCGAATTTACACAGGGAGACAGCACGTGACGGAATTTCCCACGTTGGCGTGTAGCTTTACGTGCCCCTGAATCTCCCGTTTCACCAGCGCGACGCGGCGGGAACAACGATATTCCGGTCACCCCACGCAACGCCGCTTTGGCACTATCAACAACACGGATTGTCGACGTCACTAAGCGGAAAGCTGCAATTCAGCGGCGAAATGGCAATTATCGCGGCACGACGGACTACGATCCGCTGCAATTGTTCATGATTCAGCGATGCCCGACACCGACAGGATCCTCGCTTGGATTCAGGGCATACACACCGATTCCGGAAACGCGCTCTCGCAGCCTGCAGCATTCCCAGAGCCCAAGACCAAGACGCTGAAGCGACGCCGTGTGCAACAAGTGCCATCGCCCGATCCGCCCTCCAGCATGTCCAGCGCCGAAATCCACGATGGTGACGATGGCGATGATAGAGCCGGTCGCGCAAGCAAGCGAATACATCTCGATGACGAGACGCCGCGGCCAAAGCAGCGCAGAAGGCGTGCTGTCTCCCCACAGTCGCTCTCCGGGTCGACATCAGCTTGGTCGCAGTCACAATCGTCAAGCCGCGCATCGCCCCAAAAACACCTCGCTGCACTCGAACTGAGCGACCGGGGCGTTTCCATGCGTTCGCTGGCGCTTATCCCGAAGCACCACACTGAGCTCCGGCACATGATTTCTGCCATGAGACAGATGACGCATGGCGCCGGAATCCTCAACAGCGACATGCAGGAGCAAATGATGTCGCATCCCGATGAACAAGTTGCAGAACTCGGCGAGCTGGACTTTTTGTTCTCTGAAGAGAAGCCTGATATTGGACGCATGCCTGGCATTGAGCCAGTGCTTGGCATCCTCGCTGTTGCCGCCGAGTGTCAAGACAACCTGCATCCAGAGGCCAACTGGAACTCGATGGTGCACCAAGAATTGCTTCGCCTTGCCTTGAGGTCATCCCAGTGGCCTACGGTCAAGAAACTTGTCGACTATATGCCGTCGTAAGTGAGCTTGTATCTCTTAATCCGACTTGTCCGCTAACCACCAATTACAGATCTACGGCCTCGCTTATTCCCGAGTACCTCCCGCCTTATTCACCCTCCAAAAAAGTCGACTTCTCCGTCTACATAGAACCCTCTATAGACGCCCAATCAGACACAATCCACTCAAGGATCACCGAGATCCGCCAGAGACTCTATGGAAACGCCATCAACCACACAAACTTCTACCCGCTCCGACAACGACCCATCGCCTTGAGCATTGAGACTAAGAAAACGGGCGAGGGGTGGGACGGCGCCACGGTGCAGATGGGAGTCTGGCATTCTGCTCACTGGACTTTTCTCCGGGAGCTGGCCGCAATGACACACACCGAGCCAGTAGCCGACGCCCTGCCGCGTTTTTTGCCGGGAATCATTGTTCAAGGCCACGATTGGAACTTGGTCTTCACCACGCAAGAAGGCACCCAGACAATCCTCTGGACAAAGTTGACAATTGGCTCCACGAGCGATGTTTTGGGCATCTACAAGATCATTTATGCGCTTCGTCTCCTTGGTCACTGGGCCGAGACCACATACTGGCCACACCTCAAAAGAATGTTGCTACCTCACTCCCAGACTGCTGAAGTTGGCTGAAGAAGTGATGTAATCTGCAGAAGCAACACATTACACACTTATGGCTGAACTGATAAAGGATTGATTACTGTCAAGTTCAGCTTGCGCTCGCTCCGCCTTCCGAGACGATAACGTCTCTGCATCTCAGCAATCAAGCATGGGCACCCTGCCCTTCTGCTGTCGCCGAGTCGAGACACGCATGAGAAGGCCTCCCCTTTGCACTGTAGAGTGGCATTTATCATTTATTACAGTGAAGACTGCGGTCATGGATGGTGCATCCACCCTTGCCACAACACGCGGGCCTTGTAATAGAGCAGCAAATCCGCAAACTTATCGCTGCTCTACCTTGAAAACAGCGATAACGCCCAAAATATCCAAGCATAGTATTTTTAGAGGCTTGGAAAATAATGCAGACATTGAGATACCCATAGGACACGAGACTACTCCTAGAAAAAAGTAACGAGTTGATGCCAGCAAAGAATAAGATGCCCATGTACTTGCAATTTTAGCACCACCACCAGATGTACTGGAAGATAAAATCATGTGACGTCTTGACCATCGCTTTCTTGTCCATAACTCTAAATAAGGTTGATCAGTCTGATATATGCTGATGGTTCATCTTGACAATACTAAGCCCTCTAGCCTTGACTCTACTCTAGTGGATGCAGTTTGAAACGTGAATGCTTATATTTAATATTGATAGAAAACCTTCGAATTCTAGATCGTTGTCTTTATTAAAGTCAAAGCCGCGGTTTCATCTGGCGTTTGCCCGGAAGAGCCCATGTACACGTAAATAATGCTCGTCTCAGTGGTCGAGGCGTAGAAGGAGTCGATTGTCGGTTGCCCGGCCACGGCGCATGCTAAGGTGTCATCTGCATTGACGGTGCAAGCAATCTTTTGCTTCCCTGGGGGGTTCGCGAAATTCTCATCCAGCGTAAAGAGCTCAGCATTTTCCGAATACCAGGTCATGTATAAATCGCCTGCTTTTAAGTAGTTGGTCCCATCTTCAAGGGAGAATGGTGATGTGCTCCAGCCAGCCATGTCGGGGTTCAGCGAGACATAGTCTCCAAAAGACGAAGACCATTGCAATAGCTGGCCATCGAGATTGTTGGATGTAGAGGAGACTACGATTTGGAAAGGTGTAGGTGCAGTAGGTGATGGGGTAGATGAGGGAGTGGATGAGGGAGTAGATTCTGTGGCCGATGAGGTGGCTAATTCCGTGGTTGATGATGTGGTCGATGAGGTAACTGATGTAGAGGATGAGATGGTTGATGATGGAGCGGACGAGGTATTTGACAGTGTGCTGGAGGGAGTGTTTGATAGAGTACTTGATGGTGTACTTGACGGAGTGCCTGATGGAGTGTTTGACAGATTGGTGACGGTACCTGGCTTACAGATGCTTGCATCCACAAGTGAGCCCAACGTCACAATGCCAAGGGAAACAGAGAGAATACGCATGATGATCAAGTGAATTGATGCCCGGGTCTGCAGGGCATGGGCAAATTTCACAAGGGGGGAAGTGGCAGCATTGAGCTGGAGGATTGGAAGTGAATTATGCTCCTCAAATTGTGAGCGGGCGTCAGGGGGGTTTAAGGGCAGGTAAGCTCTTTACCATTGTGGCGTGGCTGCGCTAACCACACAGCTACCTGCTAGTCTCAGCGGAGGAGATGAGGGCCCCTATATTTGGTGCATTATATTTGCCTCATAACCTTAGAGCAAGAGGGCGCGGGCGTGTGGGCGGTTCCGCATTCCATCGCAAAGAATGTCGTGCGTTGCGAGCGGGGACCGATACGGTGGAGTCGAGGCATGTGGGTATTATGTTGCCCTGTTTGGTCCAAATGTCTTGGTGCGCTTCGTGTGCAAGTCATTTTTTATTGTAGTGTTTGTGGAAGAAGTGAGACGATTTTATTGGCATTGTAAATGTCTGGAATTTGTCTGAACTCAACATACTACAAGAATGATTGAACAAATTTACCTGCATTCCTATGATACGTGTTGTGCGAGATCCTTTTTGGATTGGGTTTGTTTTCATTAATACTAAGGCCCAAGTAGCCTAGATTTAGAAATTGAGTGAGCAATTGAAGAGACTTCATCCAAGTGCAATGTTACAAGGTTTGGACCCAATAAACCAGAAGACTAATGGTAAATCCAATGCAATGTGTGCATGTTCGACATCATTTAAACGTTGAAGATGCAGATGCATTGAATAACCTCAGGAGGTTATCCTGGAAGGGCCGAAACCACCGGATGTGCGCAGCTTGCCTCAACAGTATAACACAGATTCAAGAGATCAACTCTGCGCGGCAAACCTATATAAAACATTCTATTTTTATCTATCCTTTGTATTTTACAGTCTAATATGATTCTCTTCAGTTGTTTCTTCGCTTGACAGAAACAACTACGCCCTCCTGCCTGGCAAAGAAGGTGTTCCTGGTGTGCCACTGGGTGTTGGTCTTGTCAAAGAAGTCGAACCCAAAGTTCCACACCAGCTGGGGCGTGAGCTTGTGCAGCTCAATCAGGGCAATGTTCTTGCCGAGGCAGGTTCGGGTGCCGCCGCCAAAGGCCATCATGTACTTGTCCATGTAGTTGGCGCGCGCCTGGTCCATCCACCTGTCGGGGTTGAACTTTTCTGCGTCTTGGCCAAAGACCTTCTTGTCCAAGTGCAATACGGCCGCGTTGATGCCGACGACGAAGCCTCCGGGGATGAATTGACCGCTGATGGTCATGCCCTCTGGGGGGACAGTACGGGGAAGAGCTGTGAGTTGAAAAAAAAAAAAGGTTAATTAACTTGCACTATTCGGAAACACGGGGAACGTACAGAGCTGTGCACCGGGGTGAATTCGTAGGGCTTCCTTGATGCATGCACACAAGAATGGCAATTGACTAGCTTCTTTGTAAGTGCAGGGCATGCTGAGACGACCATCATTCACAGCCTGGTCAATTTCGGCTTCGAGTCGGCGGTAGCTTTCGGGGTTGTGCATCAGATGGTAAAACAGGGAGCGGAAGGCGATGGCCGTGGTGTCGCTGCCGGCAAACAAGGCACCGTACGACTCCTGCTCCACGTCGCCCCAGCGGTAGTCGAACTTCTCTCCGCTCTTCTCATAGACGGAGAAGACTTGCTGGGCCATGTCCGTTCTGGGGGCTTCAAGACGGGACTCGTAGGCGTCTTGCATTAGGCGTGCGGATGACTCGCCAATGTTCTTACTGTTTCATAACATGTTAGTTTGTATGGGTGGCGAGTCTCTTGATCAGCTTACACTCCCTTGGCGATTTCCTTGCCAGCAGACGTGAGCATGCAGCCCATGCCGATCAGAGGACGCAATACCGGTGGGGCAACACCCATTAAGCACACAAAGGGAATCATCTTGTCCAGAGACTTGATCCAGTCATTCTGATCCTTGCCTTCATCAACAAAGCCAAAAGCGCGACCGTAAAAAAGTTCACCAATGATATCGAAGGTGTACCTAAAGCACGCATTAGCGTCAAGCACACAAATCCACTCCGCAAGTTGATCTATACCAGTGCAACCATTCTCCAAGATCACAATCCTTGCCGGAATCCGCAAATTGGCCCAATCGTTCGGTCAAGAGGTTGCTACAGGAGTCAATGTATTCTTCCGACTTTGCCACATTGCTCATAGAATAGACGCTGCTAGTGATTCTTCGCCTCTGGCCATGCTTCTTATCGCTTTTGCACGAGAAAACGTCGCCGTGGGGGCTGAAACCGGTGGTGTTGTAAGGTTTGTAGAATTCAGCCTTGTCCAGGGCGTTGGAGAAGCGGTAGATCTGTGCAAAAGCTTCAGGGCTGCAATTGATGTTAATTATTATGAACAAAAAAGCTGAAGAATGCATGAGACTATCTCCACGTACTCGGAGCAAGACACTTCGTCGGGTGCGATTCTGATGAGCGGGCCATGTTTAGCGTGGAGAGCCAGCTCGTCCTTTTCGACATCCTCAGACCAAATTTTACGCATGTACCAGAACCTCGAAACTGATGCGAGGAACGGCCCGGGGATACTGCTCAGAGGATGAAAGAGGCGT
The DNA here is from genome assembly GCA_017140755.1 of Calonectria hongkongensis. Classification (NCBI taxonomy): domain Eukaryota; kingdom Fungi; phylum Ascomycota; class Sordariomycetes; order Hypocreales; family Nectriaceae; genus Calonectria; species Calonectria hongkongensis. The sequence continues at coordinate 1,367,334 of JAACJA010000006.1, forward strand.
GCATAGATAATCCAGCCTATCCAATAAAGGACAGGCAAGGCCGCGAGGAAACCCAATTTGGGCAGTGTAAGAGTGAGATCTGCCAGCATTGTAGTCAGATCTTACAACTTCAAAATATTATAAAACAAGGAATAAAATATTGATGTGATTTATTGCTGGATACACTAGAGCTGGACAAGCCTATATATATGAAATGCGAACACCTTAGAGACCTATCGGCCTCGGAGTCTTGATTCCCATCCAAAAGCGCCATTAACGTCCCAAATCGATATCTCGCGCTTCGCTTTGGCTCCTTTGGATCGCCGCTGAATAATATCGAGTGGATTGCACGTGACGCTCAAGGTCGAACAGACATGAGCTTCGCATGAAGGTGGGAACTGGGTCTCAAGCGGGCCAAGTGGAGGGCAGGGGCGGCCCATAAACAGCTTGATGCGCAGAGGTGCTTGGAGCCGCCAAAGACCCCTGTTATTTTCGTACCAGGAGCGAAGATCATGCCCCTAAATGCCGGGAGGGAATAACAATCGGATGCAGGCTGCAGCATATAAGGTGCTCGGCGCTCGGCAGGTAATAAGAGCTTTTGGCTCCGCCAATCATTAGAACCAGCCATGCTCCACCACTGCAAAAAACAGATACGACGGAGATTTTATTAACTTCAATTGTCCGTTGGCCGCGTGCGAAACGTAAACTTAGCCGTGCCGCGTGCAAGTACCGCATACGAATTTTGAGGTGGAAGTATAATCCCGAGACTCAGCATATGCATTATTTATTTATGGTCGTGGCCAATTTGGTAACAGGCTACCAGATATACGACACATACGACAGCCCTAAGAGTGTGTGCAAAGCCGACTTTGAGGACCCTCTCGCGAATGGATCCAACGACTGATGGTTCCTATGCCTCTTGGCCAATGAACACAATGACAATGGTAATATAGACCATGAAAAAAAAAAAGTTTCACAGGATGGCAAAGGCATTCACAAGATACGTTATCCACCCACTCATTTTCAAAACCCTTGTCATGGATCCATGCCCCCATTGCCGGGCACGCGCTAGCCACGCCAAGTGGATTCCTTGGCGAGCACTGACGGTTTTTATCACGTCGAGCTTTTCACCTTATACTCAACATCCCCCGCTAACTCTGGCACCACGCACTCGCTGATAATCCCAACGACTCCCGCGTGCACTGGTCTAGCCACCCTGGACAACAGCCCCATCGGACCCAAGGCAGCCTCGGTTCGGATCCACGGCAAGCTTCACCGAAACTTCGGATCCGAATGTAATTGGCTCGCTTTTTCTAGATGGATATTATTTAGTTTAGAGGTTAGCTCTGGCTAGGATAGGCTGGTGGGACACTGGCTGGGATTAGACAAGTCTTGCCATTACCAATATGGCCTTAGTAGCTGGTATCGCGAATATGTGGTCGAACACTTTCTGACTATAGGGTACTTCTCCTTTGGTATTTTCTTTTTGAGTATATCCAGCAGTGTGAGAAAGTCCCGATGAGCTAATCAAGGTGACTAATTCTTATGAGCACATTTATCGCTATCCAACTTGGCTGACGATAGAAGTCACTCCAGTGTTATGTTTATCAAGTTGACTACTAATGTCCATGCTAGGCGCTATGTTGACTGGATAATTTTTGATATTTTCTGGGTTTGCTTTGTATTTTGTGATGACGTAGACCAAGGTATAAATTGAAACTCTTTTACACCAGAGAAGAAACGCAATCTTTAGCTATCCAGCAAACATCACCTAATATTGTACACAAGTTGACCATTAGACTAAGCTGATTGGCTCTAATACAAACCACACGCATCTATCGATAAAATCTATCTGGCCATTATGCAATTTAAAAGGTCCAATGCAGCTGGCTTAAACTGGTGACGACTGAATATATGGCAAGCTGTGCCATAGCCAGTCAAGTTTGGTTGCAATCTGTGATAAATTCGTGATACTTGTCGCTCGAGAATATCAAAGCGTGACGTCATGTTGTCTCATAATATGAATGTTTACTTTTGTTCATCACCTGTTATTGACATCAAGGCCACTTGGCAGAATCTGCTACCTTTTGATTCACCTTAGTTGCGTCAAGAGAGCACAAAGGACCGGAACCGGACCCATTAATCAGTGGTGCAATTGGTCATTGCCCCTTTCTGGATTCTCTGGCCCCGACAGTGACAGCAGCTCTATCTAAGAACGGAGCCCTGACATTGTCACTGCGGGTCATATTTTGATCTTCCTAAATTTCTGTGTCCTACTTGAAATATTTGCTCTTTTTGGGAGAAATATCCCGCGTGCATTCACAATCATGGCGCCGTTTTTCAATAACCTTCCGGATGAGATTATTCGTGAAATCTGCACATACTTTTGCTTTCATTGAAATAAAGACCCAGCGGCGACTTGCTCCGTCCCAGGCGACGATAGGCAAAGGCATTGTGTTAAGCAGAGAGAATGTTCTCTCCGAACTTACGATTTATCAAGCCTGTGTCGGACTTCAACACGGATGTATCGGATCGCCAACCCGATCCTATACCATGCCATGATGGAATCTGGTATATCTCCGCCTACTGCGCCATTTTTCCTTCGTACCCTTTCCCAAAACCCGGAGTTGGGTGCTACAACCAAAGATATTGTCATTGATACCGATATTTACATGAAAGTTGAAAAAGATGTCATCGATAAAATTGTCGAATATATGGGCAATGACCTTCTGTGGTATAGGAAACCACTGCGCACCGATCAGTTCGGTGCAATCATGCCGGATGTGAATGGCATAATAATTCATGTGTCATTTATTGTCGACTGGATCCTATGCCATGTCGATAAATTGGAGAGTCTATCGCTGCAACTGTCAAACGACATCAAATACGGGGCATCGCTACCTCTAGCTCCACCCCTTCCGTCTTTGCGAAAATTGAGACTCGTCAATAGCGAACCCGACTACGGGTTTTCTATCTCACAAGTTTCTGAAATTCTGCGCAGAGCGCCGAATTTGGAACAGCTTGAACTCCGCATGTGCACTCAGCTTGAATTGGACTTGGAATTACACAATCTGAGGTCACTAAAACTTACAAATTTGAGAGTTTTACGATTGGACCTGTGGGAGCTTTTATTTGCATGTCCAAATGTGACATCCTTTATTTTTGAATGCCTCGGCGACTTAAAAAAAAAACCTGACTTCGATTCAAGTGAAATCACGAATCTCGGAGTACTGGTACAGGAGCTGAGGCATTGGGCAGAACAGCTGCAACATATCGCGGTTGTAATCAATAGCGTATACCCGTATCAGAGACTGGAGAATGGTGTGACCATGAACACATACGATAATCAGGACTTTCTTAATGGAAAATTCGTTCCCGACTTGAAAAGATTTTCTGTTTTGAAAAGCTTGGTTCTGACCGAGGAGGCTCTCGGTGCAGAAGTAGATGACATTCACCTACGAAATGTCAACTTGGTCGACTTGCTTCCACCATCTATTGAAACGGTGGAGATTAGGAGGGTGACATCAAACTTCTTCTATGAAGCTGTCAAGGATTTGAGACAACAGCTTCAGGCAAATGATTTTCCTCATTTCAAAGAATGTCACGTTGAAGAAATTATATAAATATTCTCTAGGAATAAGTCTTAGATCGGTTGCGGAGTCTGGGTCATTGGTGTATTGTGCGATTGGTAATCCGGATTGGATTTCTTTCGGATATTCTTAATCAGCTTTGATGGATGGATCGAGCTGCCGATTCATTGTTTGGAGGGATATCGCTTTTGTAGATGACGGAGGCTTCGATAGCTCTCTTCACTGGCGCGCGCGGGCGAGCGCAAGTGTGTGTTTGAGTGTTGGTTGCTGGACGCTTGATTAGTAACTGAATTATTTATTGTATGTTGTTTGTATTAAGTATTTATTAAGAATTTCATCTGGCATTGCCTCTAGGTTTCCAACTTGACAGCTAGTGGGTTCAAAAGTTTATATAGGCCGCCGCTTCAAGTCTTGTAATCTTATCTTGCTATGAAAGAATAAAATAACTACGGATATCTAGATTGGAAAAGAATCAATTAACTGAGGTAAAAGGTTCTATTTTATCTCTAGAGGAATTTCTTGTAGCTAAAATTGCGCCCCTGCTGAAAGGGAAAGCAACCTATAAAATGTGATTCTGACTCTGCAAATGATTAAGGAACAAGTCGAACGACTATGATATATATAGAGGACGACCGTGCGGGGTATGAGTGAACCATTTTGAAAAGGCTTTGAATACTTGACTCATCAATTTCATAACGATTACGTTCTTGAAAACCCAGACGAGTTTCTATTTTATAGCTCCGTGATTGACTAGTTTAATGAAGGGGATACAAGGGTTAGTTTTCCTAGTGAACTAACGCCATCGTTATTCCCGAAAGCGACTAGGGATCAGTGACGAAATTGGCATTAGGAATGTGGGTTGCAACAATTTTGGAGGTGTCAAGAAAAGTTGACTGCATTTTCTCTTACATGTCCTTTAAGAGCGGTTTTTTCCGTTTGACAATATGCAGACCCTTGGTCTATTATTAAAAATAGGCATGTGGTGGCAGTGGCTTCGCCTCAAAAGGCCCGAGATTAAGATTTGCAAGGGCATAGAATGGAGTTTCACGTGCAGAAACTAACCCATTTCGCTGCTTAAATACCGCTTTGTCAGCGGGGAATACAGTGGATCTGTGCGCGCGAAACTGGTATATTTTTTACTTTCCTTGACTCGGGGTCGCATCGATACCACAACTTCTTTTTGCAGGTGTACCGGGATTTTGCAGCCTACATCATTGAACATTTCCTTTAAGTTTCAAAATTTCAGGCACGTGGGCTGTTTCAACGCTCTATTAATTTCACTTTCGGCACATGTATAGACAAAAAAGGTTCCAAGTCATGGTTCAGAAGCGGGCTTGTGATTCTTGTTACTCTCGAAAAGTATGTACAAAAGTGGTTTCATTTTTGATCTGTCCCCTACACTTAACTTTCGGATGAGATATGATTTCTCGATAAGAATATTTTAGCTCAATGACTAACTGCCGAAAATGGGGTTATCCATAAATAGATTCAATGTGACTCAACTGACCCGAGTATCCCTTGCGATTGGTGCAAGCACCACAAACTCGACTGCACATTTGATAGAGTGCGGAGACGGAAAAGGAGACCTAAATACAAGTATGTGCCTCATATTGAGCAGTTCACGCAAAAAAGGTATCTTATAGGATTGTATGGAATGACTATCTAACCCGGTGACGATGGTTGCTCTTCTTAGGGGTCAACTAGATGCGGACCTCAAGCTCTACGAAAGCCGAGTACAGCTCGAAACCACTTTGAAGAAGGCAGATACACACCATAGGGCTAATATCTCTTTGAATACTTCGTCGCATCCTCTCTACGCCTCAACTTCTTGCTCCAACGCAAGAATTGAAGGGCATGTTTCAAGATCAAACCGAGACGTCGCCCGAGAAGGAATATCCGTCTTTCATTCACAAAAACACGCAAATGTGACTGCTGATCACAATCAATCGAATGTTGATGGCTCCTTTGGCCAAATCCACTGTAGTGGATATCATTTGGGCCAAATTAGCTGCCATAATGGGCTGCCAGTACTCTCTGACGTTGGAGAGAAATGGCTGTCAGCGCAGGTTGGCGAGAGTGCGTCTTTTCTAAAGTTCCACCAGCCCCTATTCACTCGTTCTTTGCCCAGCATCCCAACAGGTTCAACAAAGCATTATGAGCTGCCCGATAAAAGCTTGGTCGATCAAGTTGTGGCTGCCTTCTTTGGTTCTGCATTCCGCTTTTTGTTTCCCGTTGTCGATAGAGTTCTGTTCAATGATACTGTGGCACTGGCATATCAAACATACAGTGGACTGTATTCTACCGAGCATATAAATGCTAAGGGATGTGTTTTCGCCTTCCTTTCAATTGCCCATCTTTTTCTGAAGGAAACGGAACATCCTCCGACTGTCGATAGCGATTATTGTGCAGTTGCTGGGCAGCACTTTCTGTCAGGTACTCTTGAAGATGCTAGTATTGTGACTGTGCAAATGGCGTTCATGCTGGTAAGAGCACTCATTTCATCTTCGGTATCTTGGCAAACCGCGTCTAATGTCTTCTTAGCACATGTATCAGACAGTTACAGGTCATTTGCAGACTGCTGTTACACTGCATGCTGTTGCCTGCCGCATCGTACTTGTTCTTGGAGGACATAGTTACGCACCGATAACATCATCGTACGAGGCAATAACCAAAAAGGACCGAGAAGCGTACCATCTTCGCATGCTGTTTTGGCTATGTTATATCTCGGACAAAGACATTGTGCTGCGAGCGACACAGCCTCCACTTATATCTAGTGAATATTGCGACCTTTCAATTCCCAAAGATTATGCGAGTTGCTACTACTACCTGCTAGATTTGGATGAAGCTCTTGGTCCTGCGGCTTTCGGGTACGAGAAACTCACACCCCATTTACACAGTGATCTGCATTTAAGCTTTCTCAAGGAGAAGACATATCGATTGCTGTATTCAGTGCAATCGCTAAGAAAGTCCGATGCTGAAATTATTCGATGCATCCGCGAACTGGATGATGAATTGGAGACATGGCGATTGAAGGTTCCCACCGACTTTCGACCGTCGCTTTCCGTTTCGACAGACAACAGTCTTGATCTACGGAAAAAGAAACTCCCAGGATACATGTGTCATGCTAAATTGCATTTCGAGTATCATCACCTTATATCATCTATTCATAGAGCAAGTGAAAGGTGTTCTATCATACAAGATGATATCTCAGAGGAAAAGTATGACTGGAATTCGGGAGTTCGTTCAAGCATGGCGCTATCATTAGAGGCTAGTCGTTCAACGCTTGTTTATCTTGAAGCTACTGTAGATGGATTGGATGGAGGGGCATTTTGGTAAGCATCATCTTCATCTGATTCCCTTGAATATCCAGATGTCGCGTTTGAGTTTGCCAGCTGTCGCTTTCTATTTTAAGCCACAATTGCTAACATCAAAAGGGTAATTGTTTTCTATCCCACGACAGCTGTCATGACCATATTCCTGAATATCTTGAAGAAACCTCTCGATCCACAAGTTCAATATGATTTGGATCTTCTTAGATCAGCGATCAACATCATAAACAAGATTCCAGTTCGAAAGTTCACCTTGTACGAACTAGAACATATCAATACCGTCAACGAATTTGTGTTGGAGCTGATACGGCTAGCTCATCGGGCCATCTCAAAAGCAGTAAACGAACAATAATGATGATTATAGGTACCATTACATTAAATGGCTCCGGTCCGGGATCAGATTGTTGGATAGGAGGGCAGTTTTCATATTTGTAATTAGCCGAGTGCAAGACTTGCCCTTTGAAATATTCAGCATCAATTAAATCTCAAAACATTGCGTAGCTGACAAGAGTGATATGATTCCATGGATCGTATTTCTCACGCTGACGAGGTAAATTTCGCATCTAATTGCATTGATAATCTAACCGCTACCTCGTCATAAAAGTATAGCACAGGGAAATGGCTGACTAAATCTTAGCCTTGCGTTAGATGAAGCTGGGTATCCTAAGTGCCTGAATCTTTCCGCCCTTGACGATGCCATCTATGTTTGCTGGGCCTGTTGTCACATACAGTGTAGTCGCGTCCCATTCAGTCCTCCCAAAATGACAGGCTGTACCTGTGGAAACTTCAAACGACTTAGCCGATCCAGCTAAGATTCTATAATCGCCATTGGGGCTGATTGCGAGAAGCTCATTTTGGAAGTTGGCAGTTAGCCAAACCGTGTCAGAATTTCCTGGCCCGAAGATGAAATCGTCTGTTGCTTCCACAAGTGGTTTGGCTACTAGCTCCACGGGTGTTCTAGGTACAAGGTCGCCGGTATCCGTGATCGCAACTTTATACAAACTGGTCAGAACATTGTTTGTCCAATAGAGATTCCCTTTGTGAATTTGCATCCCGTCGATTCCAAGAGCAAAAGTAGAACCATTCGCAAAATTGCTCATCTCGTCGACTTTGGCCATAACGTTGTACTCGCCCGTCGTGACGTCAACTTTCCATACGAGCCCCAACTGAGCATCTGAAATGAGTCCAATATTCGAATTCTGAGGTACTGTTGCCATGCCATTAGGCAAAAGACTTTCAGGAAGGTGGGTTACGAGTTCTGGCTCTGGAAAAGGCTGTGCAAAATTCGCCTTCCAGACGCTCGTGGTTCCCTACATGTCGCCGGAAGTCCAACTAAAGTTGGCACCAGCAAAAACAAACACATCGCCTGTTGTTTCCGTGATACCAGTTAGACCAGTAACGTTGCTGATAGTGAAAAGGCGGTTCACCCTTGGAATATTGCTCCTAGGATTCGAAATCTCGTAAAGGGAAGCATTTGGACTTAATGTTGTGACCAAAAGGTTCCCATTAGATCGAATTGCCAGATTTTCGATCCACACATCCTCTGCGAATTGCACCACTAGGCGATTCGGAATAGGAGTTGATGCATTTGACCCCTGAGCTAAGGGGACAGTCGCAATTGATAGAGCCAATGCGAAAAACAATCTCAAAAACATTGTTGATATTTCAGAGTGAAAGCAAAGGGAATGTTTATGGACGTATGATGAATAATGCTATATTTTCAATGATGTGGACGATATGCTCACTATGTTGAGAACAAAAGGTAGAAAATGCCTCACCTCGTTTGGCCGGGGATGTATGAAATTTATAGGCCGAAAGATGCATGCCCGTTGAATATTTTACCGAAAATTGAACGTCCAAATTTTGTCCCAGCAATTTTGGATCAATCCGATGACTCTTGATGTCATAACATGGAGAGCTTTATTATTTCAGGGATCCACCGCTGATTAAGCGGTGGATCTGATTCGTAAATTTATTAGCGTGAGTTAGGATGGCTTGGGGTAACTGACTTGTTGCGCTCGAGCCAATCTCCGCAAATGCCGTGATAGGTTGAGTGTGTCTGTCCCCGCTTCGCTTGACGCTTGCATCGCTACGAGCCTTGTTTACTCGTAAACCGCCATGGACAGTGACACAGCCTCGCCAGGGCTGGTTAGCGACCACGCGTGTCTAGATTGCAAGAAGAGAAAGCGCCGGTGCGACAAACGACTTCCCGAGTGCAACCGATGCCGACGAAGTAGCCGCCAGTGCGACTATAAGGATGCCCCGGAGCCTGATCCGACTGCCCGCGATTTAGCTTCTCTTCGCACCCGCGTGGCGGAGTTAGAAGCCCGGCTGGCAACCAGGGCATCACCTACACCGTCAGAATCTCATCAGTCAGGGTCTGACCAGGAATCAAGTCGCACCCCGCTGGCCAATGCTGCCTCAACAAGTCTTGAATCTTTTGGCGGTTCCAGGCTGCATCAGCCCACTAATCCCAACGACTTACCGGTTTCCCTCTTTCTTGATATTGATCTCTTCAGCTCTTCTCACTCTCCATTGCCAAAAGTGCACCTGGAAATTCCAATGGTGAGCCACTACCTGCCTCTCCAACCCAATTCTAACATTTGATTTGAATCCAGGAAGTCCTGGATCTTCTCAGCCATGGAAATACGGTCGTCGAAACTTGCCAAGCATACTTTTCTACCATTCATAGTTGGTTTCCTTTTATCTCAAAAAAGCGAATGGAACTCGGAATATCGTTGCAAAACACGGGCCCTGATATCGCGGCCATGTTTCTTGCCATGAGACTTCTTGTTGCCATCCCGGAAGAGGTCGACCAAAAGAATATATACGTCCACGCCAAGAACTTCATCACTGCCTTGGAGATGCGAGGTTCGATTTCTTTGGCGTGCCTCCAGGCTATGATCCTTGTGGCCTTGTATGAGTATGGCCACTGCATATATCCTGCAGCCTGGATGACAGTAGGATCTTGCATTCGGTACCTAGAGATATTGTCTCTTTCAGCCTCCGGTAACTCCATAATCCTTGGACTGCCTGTAAGTTGAATTGAAGTTACTTCTTGATGTACCTTTTGTCTAGTTTGTGGTTACGACAGTGTTTGAAGTTTGTCAATTGGATTCTAACTCTGGCGGATTTAGACTACGTGGACAGAGGCGGAAGAGAGAAGACGAGTTTGGTGGGCCGTCTTCATTCTCGACCGAGTCTCAAGTATCGGAAGCAGAAGAATATGTTTCCTCCCGGAACCATCTCAAGACAGAAGCTACCCAGTGGATGATAATGCTTGGGTATGTGTACATGACGACACTTGAATTATTCACCCGGCTTTTTGCAGACGATGCGATAGCTTAGTCAGTCAATTGCTGACATAATTCCGGATCTAGGACGCAGGAGAAGTGAGAGTTGCTTTGAATTATCCTTTTTCCACTAGCTTTGTGGTATATCAATCGCCGTTTTCTCGACTATGCCAATCTGCTGTCTACGTTGGCCGAGCCATTGCCAATGCACGATCGCTGGAGCCGAGAAATGTCTCTTTTCTCAATAATACAAAATCCTTAAGCAAGGATATCAGCGAGTTTATATCGGCTCTAGATGATACTGCTACAACTGCTTGCTCGGTTACTTCTTTGGCATTGTTTGCTTCGCAATCTCTTGCGAGATCCGCGCTTTATATTGTACTTGACTCCTTCACTTGCCCAGAAAAGATTGTGCCTGGAGCTGGTTATATTCAGGCTGGAACAGCCAAAAGCCAAGAGGAGCTCTATTTGCAGGTCCATGCGATGGATACCATCGATTCCACTAGCCAAGAAATGCATCGGCTCACTAAAAGAATCTCTGAGTTTATTAATTTAGAGCAGTCTCCTAGTAACTTATGGGGAGGTGTAAGCCCTTTTGTACTTGAAGGGATTTATTTCGCAACGGCGACCTTGTACTGGCTCTTTGGAGAAAGTGGGAATGTTAAATACCAGCCTCCAATAGCTGACCTTTCTGCTTTTATGGATCAGCTTGGTGTTAGATGGAGACGAGGCAAGCAGTATGGCCCCTTGTCTAAAACATACCGAATTGTGGAAACTTGAGGTGCGTTGTAGTGCTGATGGCCAATGTTGAGGCTTGGTAGATGGAAAACACCACAAGGTTTCCCTACCGAGTATTGTCAAGAACACAAAGGATATGATATTTTACAGGTAAGAGAAGGATTATGGGGAAATAAGAAAAATGGGAATGGAGTTTTATTTTATTTATTCTTTCATACAAATACTATATTGACTCTAGCAGATGCATTACTAACTGGCCCTGTGGGTTGCTGCAATTTGTCAAAAACAAACGAGCTAAGATTCTCAATATCTGCTCAGTAACTAGACGAAGGTGATGTGTGTAAGGATCCACATCTCCCACTCTGTTCGTTAGCCGGCTAGGCCAAAATATAAGTCTATAATCGCGATGCTCGCAATTACGGGTGTGGGTTACAGCTGCTAAGTAGGAACATCCGTAATGTGGAGCGGCCCAGATCATAACAATAGGTACATCTATTAGTGATATTTTAGAGTCAGACTATACCAAGAAATTGCACTTTATTGCCAAAGAAAGATTTCTACTATTATCTGTGTGTGGAAAGCCTAAAATCTGAATCATAGGAGTTAGTATACCTGGCGAATTGGGTTGGTATTGCTAGATATCCAGCCTCGCGTGTTAGATGAAAAGAAGCACAGAAGTTATGAACCTGTAGCCATTTGCCATAGTGTTGTACTTCAAATTTTCATTCTTTAAGAGACAGAAATTTTATATTGAATTTGTAGAGTTTGAATGAGACTTCTATTCACGGAGCCATTTTGTAACTAGTAGTTGCAAGTTAGTAAAAGAAAATGGTTCCTTTCAGCTAATGGTCACACTGAGAACTATTTCAGTCTAGCTACTCAAAGGAATCTTGAAACCTGTTTCTCAGACCATTCCCAGTATTCTTTTCCCAGTTCGGCATCGGTCAAATCCTTGCGAGCCTCCTCAATCCTGCCGAATGGGGAGACTAATTGTAACAGATTAGCTTTCTGCATAGCGAACATTCTCACCATACGTACCCCATCCGCCATTATTTGCCTCCGTAATATCTGAACTAAGGCCAGCAAAGAGCTCAGTGTACGCTCCATTGATTGGTTCAGATGTAATCATTTTCTAGAGGTAACGTGTTATCTAAATCATAATGCTTGGTAGGAAATGATCAAAGACCTACAAACATGGCTAACTGCATCTTTGGCATATTCTGTTGCAGATTTGTCACGAAATTGCCAGGGTTCAGAGCCTGGATAATAGTCAGCATACGAGCTCTCGGGATGGAGAGCAAACACCAGGCCACGCACGACGCTTATGATACCCGAGCCACCGAACCTTCTCGCGAATTCGCAAGAGTGGATCACGCTTCCAGCTTTACTTCGAGAATACAACTGCCATATTCCCTCATCTTTGTGGTAATCCATATTAGTGAAGTCGATGGCTGGGCGTGGGGCACCATCAGCCGCGCTGGATGACACCCAGACGACTCGAACAGAATCCTTGAGGGCGCCCATGGCGGTCTTAGCTAAAATAGGTTGGAGGAAGTGTGTTAGTAAAAAGTGTCCGAGGTTGTTAACCCCGAGCTGCAGCTCATAACCTTGGACAGTTTTGGATCCCTTGGGAGGCACCATGACGCCAGCATTGTTCCATAGCACATCAAGCTTGGTCTCACGAGCTAAAAAGTCTTGTGCAGACTTTTTGATGGTTGAAAGGTCGTCAAGGGTCAGCTGAAGAAAGAATATCTCCCCCTTCGACATAGGATACATCTCCTTGCACTCCTGAATAACCTGGAGTGTCTTGCTTTCAGAGCGGGCGGCGATATATACCCTGCCATGGCGCTGGTAAAGAATTTTGACCAGTTCTTTGCCCAGTCCACCAGAGCCACCAGTTACAATAAAGACCTAGACGGGAGTGTTAGGAATTCTGGCAACAGAGGTTGGAATAGGCTGTCCCGCTCACTTTTCCGTGTTGATCCTCAAGATTTGCCTCGGTTAGAGTTGGCTTGTGAGGGCAAATGGTGCTGCGTCTAACATCAAGATTGAGACTCATTTTGAAGTGAACTTTTGTTGAAGAGGAGACCTGGATATGAAGATGTAATGGGAGAAGAATAATAAATAATCGTTGTTGAAGCTCTGAACACAGAATGATAACTGCTTTTATAATATTTGGAATGAACGCGATAGCTCCCTTGCTGTAAAATGGTCATCGCTGTTGGCAATGCGTGGAGGTGTGGACGCGGCCGCGCCACCCGCCCCGACCAGCCCTCCGCAACTTTGACTCCCCAAAATCACAATGACACAGACCTCCAAATGGACCTTCAAAGGATAAACCCAGCACAAATCATAATATTTAATGGGCCACAAATAGGCGCTAATACAGAAATGGCGAGGTCAGTTTGACGGTTAGCGCAAACCTTGTGGCGGTGCCTTGCGGGGGATGCGGCCGCATGCTAAAAGTTGAAGCGGGCCAGGGATGTTTTGGACGATTTTTGACGTGCGGAGTTTGGGAATATTGTAGCGGAGATCCACTCCTATGACAAGCGGAGGCTGTATTCTGGCTGATGCGAACTATAGATTTGACTCTCAAGGTCAAATAGTCATAAATGTATATAGAGCTCAAGTTCGAACGTTGTATTTTAAATTCGACATGTCTTTTACTTACATTTCACGTTTCTCAAACGGACAAGGAAATTTATTCAACATATTACCCTCATTGGGAAAAAGTCTATCTCACCACTAAACAGGAGACTAGTCATTCACGACGAAACTTCCGCGTCATCTAACATCATCGCAATGGGTTCGTTCCTCAGCAAGAGCGTTTCGTTCGACCCCCAGACGGACATCCCATCTCTTGAGGGAAAGGTTATCCTCATCACTGGAGGTAATAGTGGATTGGGGAAACAATCCATCATTGAGCTTGCAAAGCACAGCCCTCTGGAGATATGGCTCGGTGCTCGCAGCCGCACCAAGGCTGAGGAAGCGATCCGCGACATCAAGTCGCAAGTTCCCAATGCTCCTCCTCTCAAACCTCTTCAAATGGACCTTGCTTCCTTTGAATCTATTCACGAAGCAGCAAAAGCATTCTGTCAACAATCGAAACGCCTTGACCTTCTTCTTCTCAACGCTGGCATCATGTCTGTTCCCGAGGGGACGACCAAGGATGGCTATGAGATACAATTCGGTACCAATCACATGGGTCATGCGCTTTTATCCAAGCTTCTCCTACCCACCCTTCTGAAAACTGCCGAAGAACCCGGCGCTGATGTTCGTGTTGTTGTCGTATCCTCATCGGCACATGAATATGCCCCGAAGGAGGATGGAATCTGGTTCAACACCCTCAAAGGCACGGCTCTGCAGATCAGCACTGTGGCGAGATATGGCCAGAGCAAGCTGGCTAATATCCTGTTTGCGCAGGAATTCGCCCAGAAGTATCCGCAAATTAAAGCGGTTTCTATCATGCCGGGACTTGTCAACACCAATTTAGCCAATACAATGAGCGACAATAGTTTCATAATGCGCATAGCTTGGAAGATTACCGCTGCTTTTATCGGTGTTAACGTTCAGACTGGTGCCTTGAATCAACTGTGGGCCTTGACCGCCGCAGATGTTACATCGGGAGAGTACTACACTCCTGTTGGCAAGACCGGTCAAGGAAAGAGATGGACAGACAGCCCGGACCTTGCAAGTAAACTTTGGGATTGGACTGAGGCGGAATTGGAGAAGGAAAAGCTTTAAGTATTTTCAGAAGTACGTTTTAGTATTGATATTTTTGGTGGTAAATGAAACTGCGAGATTCAGTAAACATATTTCCTTAGTGATTTCTATCAAAGAACGGATAAATATGACCCAGAGTAATCTTCATTGGAAATCAACGCTCAACCAAAACCTGTGTTTCAACCGGCGCTCAAGACATCCTGTGAATTGTTGACAGTCTCGAGAGGACGCTTTCTCGCCAACTCCAAAGACCGGCCCAAGTCGCGCCCGGCCCGAATCCAACTTGTCCAATGACTACCGCTGCAGAAGCCTGGGCTGCTTCCCGCGTAGTCACATAACCGAGGCGTCGCAGGTCCCAAATCGAATACAGGCCGTGGCCGATGTATCCTACAGCCGCAAAGGTTAAATCATATTTGAACACTGCTGCAAGTTGCTGTGGGATGGTAGGGAGGGACCAATCACGGATGAATGGATTTGGAAGGCTGAAGAAAGTCTTCGTAATGGAAATGCCAGGATGAAAATACGAGTATGCCATGGTCGCAACGTGGGCAGTCGCTTGCACCGCAAAAGCATACTCGTAGACGGACTTTAGGATATGTAAGTCATCTTGTTTATACCTATCAAAATGTTCCTTGTCTCCCTGTGAGGGTTCATTTGATGTGGGCTGTTTCTCTGAAATACCCTTTGTTGGCACCACTTCAAGCGATGATCTTCGCTTTCGCCACCATCGTAGCGCGGATGAAAAGGCGGCAGTGCAGGCGGAGAACAGAGGAGGTGCAAATTGCCACAATGTTGCCCAATGTTGCCAGTTCTTGGTGTTTGAAGTCGGGAGGAGCATCATGATTGTTGGTATGACATAGCTGATGGTGAGTGCTGGGACCAGGACCTTGGCAACATCAGGCTGAACGTAACGACCAGGAGGGCGATGGAAAGATTGAAAAGCAGTCAGTATCGAATACAGTGGAGCAATTCTCCCGATTCCCTTAACTTGCATTCCTGCCATAAACAGGCTTGGAAATGCCAGCAAAGTGCCTTGGTTGCCGATTCGGTATCCCTCAATGGTGTATACCAAGAGTGGGGAAACTAGCTGGGATAAGAGGTAAACCACAGGTATCTTTTCGGCAACACTGTCGCTGGTCAGTGGATACGAGATCACAGACGTGATCTTGGCTAGAAAGTCAGTCATGCCAGAATTTCCGAGCCACGTTCTGGTCATTGGACCAAGCTCGCCCCAGTTACCCAAGTCGTCAAAAGGGACTCGCCAGGCCTTTGTCGACACTAACAGAGTGAGTCCCATACCAGCAACCAGGAGTCCTCTCATACCCAGCGTAGCAGGCTGCTCAAAGGGTTGCGCGGGTAGCTCGAAAGTGAAGGGTATGGCTCTGGGTCTATGTGGGACTGGCAAATGCTTCAATCGTGATGCTCCAACGAAGGAGGCACCCAGTCTTTCGAGGCCGTCTTCGTCGCTGGACAGCGGCATCGCGACATGAAAGATAAAACGTGATAAGAGCGGGTTTTCAAATGCCCAGAATGCCTGTACCTTGTGAGCCAAGGCAACGACTGTCTTGGCTCGCTCTTGGCGCTTGGACTGGATGGTCTGAGATATGGCTTCCATCTCCTTGGCAGTCAAACCAGTCAGCCCATTTGGACGGCTGTCCCTCGTGGATATTAGGGCATTCATGAACTCGGCAGCTGACTCGATGGCGCTATTGCCGCCCTGGCCAGTAATGGGGTTTGGCTAATGAGCAAACAAAAGTCAGCATTGATACCACTACCTTTAAAAGAACATTTACCTTATGGACTGAATCACCCATGAGGATAATGCGCTCGAAGAACCACTTTTCATAAACTGCTTCGTGCAGGGGTGTGAAGCTAGAAGATAGACGCTTCGCATAGAGGTGTCCAAACGTCACCGTCTCGGTAATCTTAATATTTGAGTGCTTCTGCACAAAGACGGCCTCATCATCTTCGTTGTATCGCGGAATGTCTTTTCCGTACTTGACTTCGGGTAGCCTCTTGAACATGAACCAGTAACATCGCTTCTCTGGACCAGGCGCAATTATAAACGAATGGCCATCTCCAGACGTGTTGCATAAATCACCATCGACCCAGCCGTCAACATTCTGGGCAATGCCGAAGCTGCATTGGTAGTAGCAGGGGACGCGTTCTTCTTCCCCTAATGGCATGTAGCCAGGTCGTGCCTCATCTGCCAGGCGTCTCATCTCCCGGCGAACAGTGCTGTGGATGCCGTCACCACCCACAACAATGTCGCCAAAATGTACATCGCCGTCTTTTGTTGTCACTCGGATGCCATTTGGAAGCTGCTCCACTTTCTCGACTCTCTTATTTAGCAATATTCGTTCTTTGTGCTTTATCCCATCATACAAGACTTCTAAAAACCATTGTCGGTCAAAAAAGAGTAGAGGATATCCGTGTCTTTGAGATAGCTTAGCAAATCCGTCTGGAGTAAAAATGCATAGTTGGGTGCGCTTGCCTGTTTTCTATGTGACCTAGAAAGTCTTTGGTATAGGACATAGACTTTCCTCCTGGAGATCTGGCGTGGGAGTTTTTAATAGCCCCATCGTGGGCCGCTGCCCTGACGGCCTCAAAGCGCCCAAGCTGATCAACGATAAGAAGGCCGTTGGGCATCAGGCCAATACTAGCGCCGACAGAGGGGGCGATATCTTCATGAGCTTCCAGTAAAACATAATCAATGTCAAACTTTTCCAGCATGTTGGCAAGAGTGAGACCAAGCACCCCGCCGCCCACGATTATGAGCTTGAAATTGCTTTCCGATGCCATGGCTGGAAATCTGATGCTGAACGAAAAAAAAAGGCTAGGTGACGTAATGCAGCTTTTGACGTTAGGAGCGAGTTGTGTTGGTTGGGTTGGGGAATGCACACATGCGACGCGGTTCCTTTTATCTCTTTACGCCAGGAAATATTTGCGGGGCCCACTTGCTGCAACCACTAGTATGAACAGCTATCGTAATAGCGAGGATACCAACAACATCGTCTTTTCTTCATGGGGGATGGTGTACTCGTTCTAATTCTCTACCATGCACACATGAGACAAGGACCCACAAAGGTCTCCAGATTCAAGCAGACAACTCATGGAGATAACCCACCCTATGCAAAAGAGCCAATGATGGGGGTGGCAGAATGTCCAGCGGAAGCGGGGGGCAGCTGAAATGGCAGGAATGTACATGCTCGTTTCTTTTGCCAACCAACACTGCTCCGACTTCCCTAAGACCGGAGCGCTTGTGGGGCATTGAGACAAGCCAATACGAAGGCTTTCATGCACGTGACGGACGAGAAGGCTGATAATATTTGTTGGAAGATCAATTGCTGTTTTATTTTTGGCAAACTAGTGACCCCACAAGGCGCTCTGGTCCTACTCTTATTCGTTGTTGCGTGAGTGCCGGACATCCAGGATCCTGGGTTGATCGGGCATTTTGATACTGCACGGGTATGAGTGGGCCTAATAGCAAATGGCGAATGCTACTCACATCACGTTATAGGAAATTTGGAGCGCTGATGCCAGGTGGTCTAGATAATGCGTTTCGTGGCTGTCACATGGAAATTAAGAGTGTGGACCAAATGCACAGCGCGTTGGCGGTGCGTACGTATGCTGCTGACATCAGAAGAAATAGACTCACAACATCAGCGTTCCCGGTCCTCCGAAGATGGCATTGAAAATTATGGTTGGCCATTACGAAACAAGAAACCTTGCATCATGATGTCAAGCACCTCACGCCCAAGGTATCATCTGGGCTATGAGAGGGTGGTCGGTTGGCATCCCACAGCCGTAGTTGATTAACTAGCCTGTAGTCAGCGTAACATGATTCGGAAATTTTTCATCTGAATTTTATGTCTGTCTTGGCCGATATTAATTCGACTGAGATAAAGAAAACAAAATTTGGGTTGGCAGCGCTGAAAAATTATTCTTCCTGCTTCAAGATCGGCCTTCTCTCAGATCACTTGGTGGTCAAGGCAGGGAGTGGGGTAACACCATTCTCACACCTTATTGGCTCAGCATGCCACATCATCCCTCTACAGGGTAAGCCAAGTACAGCGCCTCATGAAGGGCAACAGATAAGTCGAAATCTACTCTAAATAGCCTTAATCAGTTGAGAACAACAGGAAGGGTTTCTCTGCATGGATGTAGTTTCAATAGGTTCAAAAATAAAATTGAATTTGTCGCTTCTCCAATCGCAAGGCTCATGGTGCACCCGAGAAACGTTGGATTTTACCGAGACAACTTCACTGCCAAAATCGAACACAAGTCGGAGGTAGTAAGGAGGTTAGTGTTATAATAATGATTAGCGCTCTCCACCAACTAAAAGTTTCCCAAGGGAACATGAGTTTAATTTGACCGTTGAATATCCATCCTATGAACTATCTAGTATGCATATCGCCACCCTCTCTCATTACCGCCATATTCTGACCAATCCTCAGCTTCATCAAGTCGTTTGTTCAGAACCCTTGCACGCCATTTGACAGCACAGCAGGATACAATACACAACAAGCAGCCAACCAAGATCAAACCACCACCCAGGCGATAGTACGGCTCCTGTGACGTTGGGAAAAAGTAAGGACTAAACCAATGGCTAACCTGGCTGATGCAATTTGCAATAGCAATCAGTGCAGCCTTTTTACTCCGTGGGGCCGGCACAAGTGTCGTCTCCCAAGAGAGTTGCAAATTTAGGCCTGAATATGTGCCAGTTATTAGCAGCACCAACCCAAAATATCGAGCTCCAACATTGAGAGTGCTAATAAGTACGGCGCAGCCCGCAACGCTAGCAAGGATTGGGATAATAATGTGGTAACAAGATTCCTGAAATTTTCCCGAAGAGTAGGCCAAGCTGCAGGCACCTATGTAGGCGATGGCATATGGGGGTGCTTGCACCAGGTATGTTGTTAGTTGATCAAAATGAAATGTGTCCATAATCTAGTAGGTTAGTAAAGATACCGAAACAGCAAGAGAAATGAGAAACATACAGAAGGTAGGAAATCCTTGAATGATTGCGCAGTGACAAGAGAGAAGTGCATCAAACAAAATAGCCAGGTAAATGGATCTCTGACAGCGTCCTTTAGCCCATCCCATGTACCTCCATGCATCTCATCTTTGCCGCCACTTGACAAAATTACGCGATATTGCGCCATCTCTCTCTCTTCCTCTGTGAGCCAGGGGGTATTGTGAGGCCAATTGGGTAGTGCGAAGAACCCAATGATAGCGACAAGGATGGATACTGCACCCTCGATTAGGAAGAACCACTGCCAGGCGTGAAGCTTGAGAACATTGTCCATATTGGTAAGAATACCTGCGGCGAGGAAGCCGGATAGAATGTTGGACATGGTGTTTCCGGCGTGCCAGATTGCCATTCTTACTGGGCTCTCCTCTTTGGTATACCAAGATGAGGTCACTGGCGATGGTATGAGCTCTGAATACAGACTGGAGGCTGAAATCTCTTAAAACTTACTCAGGGTGATTGCAGGAAAAAATGGCGCCTCCATGATACCAATAAAAAACCGCACGGCACAAAAGCCAGCACCACTATGATTATTTAGCTTTCATCCAGCGAACCAGAAGGGGGCACGGTCTGACTTTGACATTGCAGGCATACAAATCGTGCCGATGCTCCATCCAAGCATCAGGATGGACAAGAACCAACTTGGGTTCGTCTTGGCCAGAATCAGGTTCCCGGGAAGTTGTCCAATGAGGTAGCCGACATAGAAGGTGGAGATGCCGGCGTTCCAAACTGTATCCGGCATATCAAGATCTTTCTGCAGACCAGCCAACCGAGCGTTCGAGACATTGATACGATCGAGGTAGCTGACTATACGTGAGAAACTTTCTAGTCAATTAGAGCGGTGCGGCTGTGAACTTACTTCATTAAAAACATCATGGTGATGACGGGCATCATTCTACAGTCAATCTTGCTTCTGACTTGTTTATTGAGGATGTTCATTTGTTCATCGCTGAGATTGACAAGGGTTGGGAACTGGGCCTGGATTTCGGCTGGGGAGATGATTCTCGCCTGGCTAACATCGTCCTTGGTGGTCACCTTGACTTTCTCATCCATGTTTATTTCAGCCATTTTGCAATCTGAAAGGCTGGGGAGCTGTGTTGTCAATCTGGTGGATCCCATTTGAAGAGAACACCGTTGATCGTAAGTCTTTTATAAACGACTTCTTTAGCTCTCTTCTCACAAGTTTCCCCGCACTTGCTATTCCTAAAATCAGTACCATGTCCTTAATCGCAAAAACGCGGGGCCCCAGGTTTGTAACGGTTTGGCATGACTCGGAGCTGGCCGTGTTTGTTGGTTGGTTTGTTGGGATTAGCGACAAGAGAATAAGCGGGCCTCAGTGAAGAGATCCCGCGGCATCTTGATCCGCGGTTGCTTTTCCACGGCTTCGTGAATTTAATCTCGTGTCATTGAACAGGGTACCAATTGGGAATTATCGCAACCCATTTCTTCAATTTAAGCGACGAGACAATCGGGTCCATATTTAGAAGCCGGTCGACGAAATCAGACTGCATTTACTATGCCTTTGTCTCGTCTAAACTAGCTGGGATTCGGGCGCAAGCGAAGTCAAAATGTCTGCCCACGCGACAAAACAAACTCATTCTAAGAAGGTTGGTGTTTACAAGCCATTCCTACCACAGACGGGACAAAACTGAACATCTAGACTATTCCTCCTTTGGTATCATGCATCTCCGGTGCAGTGGCCGGCGCCTGCGAAGCAGCAATTACAGTAGGGAGAAATTTCTCGATTCTCGATTTAACCCATGTCAGCTGATTGACTCCAAGTACCCGTTTGAGTTTGCCAAAACAAGAGTTCAGTTACAAGGCGAGAAGATTATCCCATCACCTCCTGCCATGATGAAGCAAATATTCATGAAAGAAGGGGTCAAGGGATTGTACGTGGGGTGCTCGGCCCTTGTTGCAGTACGCTGAGCTTGCAAGACCACAAATTAGGACGGATCACTAATTTCGGTTCAGGGCACAGCATTAAAAGCCAGCGTTCGATTTCTGTCCTTTGACACGATCAAGAACAGTCTCGCGGACGAGAATGGACACCTCACGATGGAGAGATCAATTTTTGCTGGCATGGTGGCTGGTTGTGTAGAAAGCGTTGTTGCTGTCACCCCGACAGAAAGAGTGAAAACTGCCTTGTAAGTTGTTTAACCATTTCTTCTTAATTATGCGCTTGGCTTATACACATGCAAGAATCGATGACGCTCGTTCAGCCAAACGATTTCGGTCCACCTTACACGCTGCCCAGATGCTCGTCAAAGAACAAGGCATCAAGAACTTGTACAAAGGGCTTGCCTCAACAACTTTAAAACAGTGCGCGACATCTTCCATCCGCATGGGGTCGTACAATACTTTGAAACAGTCATGGCAAAAAAACGGATTGCCCCAGAGCAGCATTGCCACATTTGGTCTCGGAGCGGTCGCAGGAACTATTACCGTCTATGCAAGCCAGCCATTCGATGTCGTAAAAAGTCGCACACAAAGTGTACGAGGCGCTGGAACCGTGGAAGCCATTGGAAGCATTTTTAGTGATTCTGGGATTCGAGGTTTTTGGAAAGGTAGTACTATGAGGCTGGGCAGACTGGTTCTTAGCGGTGGTATTGTGTTTACTGCTTACGAAAAGGTATCAAGTGTATTGATGTTGATGGTACGAAAAGACGATGGGTTAGTATTGAACGCTACTCTATAAGCTAATATTTCAGAAGATAACCAAGAATAAATCTACAGAGCCTATAAAATTTGGGCTGCAAAATGTCATCGGCATGTTTTTGAATCCCAGTCGATGGGGTATGCTAAAGTTTGGCAACGTAAAAAAAATAATAAACTAGCCACCTCTCTGTCATGGAAGATTACTTTAGGATTATGTAAATAAAATGCCGAAATATTTAGTGAATATCTTATGTCTATAAATGCAGACTTCGTAAACTCAAGCCCACCAAGTATCTAGACCATGTCGGTTGAACCCATACAGGGCATCTTCCGGAATTACAGGCTCCGAAAAGTCATCTACATGGGGCACTGCCGTCATATTCCATCCAAAAATCTCTACTTCTCTTCGCGATGATAGCTGTTCCTGGTCTCTTGCACCACTGGTTCGTCCAAGGCTGGCGTGACCTTCGCTGTTGAGGTGCGGAGCAGCGTAAATTGAACTAGATGTTGGATAAAATGGCACTGAAGAACCACTTGTGACATTTTGGACGCCAACGCTAGACTGACCCGCATTCCTGTTATCCCCTTGCTCTTGCATAAAGCTATGAATAATCGCATCCAGATCCAACTTTTCGAAAATGTGACCGTCGACATGGGTCGATATTGTATCGATTGGAGAAATCTCTGATCTCTCGATATTCATTGCGTCTGGCCTTTGACCAGATCCAATGGGTCTCTCGGGTGTGATCTCGGTTATCCCATCGTTTTCTGAATCCAGACCCACATTCATGCGATCTGACAGCTCAACAATGACCTTTCTCGCCTTTCTCACAGCCCAGTTCGTCTCCTGGTTTTTACTCAACACTGCTAGACATTGTTGGAGGTTCAGATGCGCTTCAGACCCTGGCTCTTGCTGTGCAGCGATACGAACGTGAATCGTGGCAGCCACATAAGTAGCATAGGATATCAGGTATGGTGCGCGTTTGATGGAAAAGGCGCGATCGTATGCAGATAACAGATTATTAATTCTAGTGGCCGCTGTGGCGCAAATGGGAAATGCCTCGGCCGCAACACCTTCGGAAACAAATGGACGGTTGAGTAAAATTAGAAGCACATTGTACATGGCCCTAAAAATATTGTGTCAGCCATTGGCCTCAACGGCCTGGAATAGAGATATTGAATTTCACACGGATGCTTACTGAAGCGACACGCAGTGTGGTGGTGGTACATTCTCTTTGATAATTGAGCGATAAGTCAAGTGACTGGGCAATGACTGGCTCCACAAGTCAAGTTCTTCCTGCAGCTCCAGCCTGTCTTGTACAAGATTTGTCGATGGTTTGCGGACATTCTTTTCCGCATAGACTTTGTTGAGGATGTGGTTCATTGCAAGGCACAACTTACAAAGCTCGGTAAAAGTTGACACACTGTAAGAGGGACCACTCCTGTACTTGGTTGCTGTATCCTGGTTAAATGCAAACGGGCTCCATGCTTCCAGCTCTTCGTATTTGTCACAGAATATTAATGAGACTCTGGCATCAATTTCTTGAAGACTTGGAGGGCGACCTTGATATAATGACTGGATCTTATCAACGACTGGTAACCGTTAGTCAAGTCTTAGATTCATGGGGTAAAACTTACCAAACGCCCCCCAAAAGACTCTGCGCCGAATTTCAACATCTTCATCTGTTAACCCACAAGATCCATGGGCCGACGTGACAGGCGCATCTACGTGGATCCCAAGATCTACAATCATTCGAAATGCCAAGCCAGCATACAGCCACGCAGCACTTCTCTCGTCGCCTAGGGCAAATAATGAGTTGGTCATAACAAGCAATGCCTGGATTGTCGTGACTTCACTCTTGTCGAGGGCACCAGCTAATAATTCCTTGACGCGTTGTCGAAATTGCCAACCTGCAGTTCTCACGTCATCCGGGTCCCTCCTAACACATAGCCTCGGACTAAACTTGGAAGCGCCAAAGTATATCGCATTTAGAAGCAACTTTGAGAAGTGCCTGCCTCCACAAGCCATGTCTCTCATAAATGATGGTCTATGTGTAAGTAAAAATGAATGATGTTGACGGTTCCAATGGAGAGATAACAAGTGATAGCCCAGATCGGGATCAACGCCATCAAAGTCAAGTTTTCCCGCGGCATAATTGATGTCTTCCATTTGACCTAATGGGATTATTAATACAGTTCGGATACCAATAGCACTGTCTCACATGAACAAGAGAGGGAACTAACGTTGATGCGCCGCTTCTGCTAAAAGGAGCTTCTCAACAATTTCTGGGGGAGTCACCCATCGCGTTGTGGCAGTGCGTGAATTGATACTCAGCGAAGAGGGATCTTCAAAATGCGCACTAGTAGGACCGTAGTAGTTGGTTGGTCGAATCCTGTCATAAGCAGCATTGCCATGGGGCGCTGATGAATTGGAAGATTGATGCTCCACCACGGCAGCCTCTTCCGCGGCAAGATGCACTGTTATGTCTCCAATGCTGGCGGGACTGGCTTCTTTGGATGCCTCTTCCCGAGAAACAATGATCTCACGACTCTGCAGCGATGATGAAACAGCCGAAGGACGCGGGGTTGGAGGGCCTGGTGGGTTCGACCTCAGACCACTGGATGATGGCGCCTTGGGAAAGATGCATTCTTTTTCGTAAGTGAGACAATTATTGCACGGCTGCTGCGCATTGCATTTGATCTAGTCACCGTTACGTGTTAGCACAACTAATTGTCTGGACGGGATATGAATAACCTTGCGTTTCCGACAGAACACACAAGCGAGTACAGCACGGCGCTTCTTGGCTCTGGTTGACTTTGCCATGGCATCCATACTGTCCCAAAATGCTCACTCGCGCTACTTTCGTAAATAATTTGGTACAACTTGAGTGTGCGAGGAGAACCCACGGGACAGGCGGAAGAAAAAAGTGAGACGAGATACAAAGATGCCGCGGATCAATTTCTTGCCCCGCATCGTGAGTTGAGCCATCGCGTCAAGTGTGGGGCCACCTTAACAGGATCCCGCGGCATCCTGGCCCAGTTAATTCTCTGGAGAAGATTGGAATTGTCGTGCTCAATTCCCATGGATTTGAGGACACAACATGATGAAAGATATCAGGAAAGACAAGGGTGTTTTCCATGGGAAACAAGCATGGCTTCCAGGGCTCTGCAATAGATAATATTACATCCGCGAGACGTTGAAGTGTTGGCAAATTTACCTTCGCTACCTCGCACACAGTCCATCTGAAAGTAACAATTTTAAACCCCCATACACAATTCAGAACAATCTCATCCCGGAAGCCATGCCTAGCATGAAAGCGCACCACCCTACACGAACATCGATCCCCATCGTACTAATGCGGGCAGGTACATCCAAAGGCGTTTTCATCAAAGAAAGCGACATGCCGTTCAACCGTGCGGCATGGCCATCTATTTTACTCGGCATAATGGGCTCTTTGGACGGGGACAAAAGACAGCTGAATGGCGTTGGGGGTGGTTCCTCGACTACCTCCAAAGTCGCCATAGTTTCCACATCCCGCCAGCCTGGAGTAGATGTTGAGTATACATTCGTCCAAGTGCCCGTCGGGAAGGGCCAGATAGACTTCAGCGGCAACTGTGGAAATATTGCATCAGGAGTTGGACCATTTGCAGTGGATGAGGGTTTGGTTGATGTTCCTCCTGGCACTGAAAAGGTATCAGCCATTCAATGTCTCCTTGCAATTTATTCATCCCGAGAGCCGTACAAATGGACTGACTATTTTGGCAAGATTGATATTCGGGTCTACAATACAAATACAAAGACATTGATCATTGAAACAATCGAGGTTGACAGCTTCGGCTACTTCCAACCTAACGGACAACATCAAATAGGCGGCTTCCAAGGGACAGGAAGTCGTATTGATGTCGCCTTCATTGATCCCGCAGGAAGCATGACAAGTTCACTTTTGCCCTCTGGAAAACCTGTTGAAACCATCAAGGTTAGGTTCGGCCCGGCCCCAGGCAAGGTAGACGTTAGGGTATCGTTAGTGGATGCAGGAAACCCTGTCGTGTTGGTTGACAGCTCCTCCCTCCCAGCCTCAATTCAGAGCCTTCTTTCTAGCTCAACAGAAGGGCTGGAATTCATAGAAATGGTTCGCCGGGAGGGTGCTGTCGCATTCGGGTTGGCTAAATGCGCCATTGAGGCAGCAAAGACGAGGGGCACGCCCAAGATTGCTCTGTTATCTAAGCCCACTATGGAATCTACTGCAACAGAACAGGCTGACATTAAAGTAACGGCATATAGCATGGGCACCGTCCACCCTAGCCTTCAGTTAACAGGTGCTATCTGTCTAGCAGCAGCGTCTTGTATACCTTGCACTGTCGCCAGTGATTTGCTGCCTGCAAGGGAAAGGAGAAAGCCCGAGCAATCCGATTTAAAACCCATGGCATTGGGAGCTGAGAGCTCTGTCGACCCGATTAGCTATGAAGAAGCTCTTAAGATACAGCATCCGACAGGTCGTATTGGAGTGTGCATCAAGTCTGGAGTCGATTCGACGGGCCAAGTGCATATTGAGTATGCGAAGGTCACACGAACAGCGAGACGTATTTTCGAAGGTGTTGCATTGGTAGATTTGTCAATGATTCCAGAGTAAATCGTGATAAATGAGTGAGAAAATATTATGGAGACTGGCGATGGTTGGCCTCAGCGGCCTCAAAGGCCTCAACGAGTGGGCGCAGCCCCACAACCGACTGGGGCTCGGGTTAGCTATAAAACACATAGTCAACTGCTAGTTATTCCTAAAATTCAAGGCTTTTTCATTCCCTCAAAATGACCATTTGACCATAGTGTGATAAATATTTATATGCCTCGTTCTCTGTAACGACTGCTTTTAACCACCTGTACATAATTTGCTCCCAAAGGGCAGTCGCATTCCCTAACCCAGTACTATGTCCGAAATAGCTAATTGTATGAGAAGTTTAAATTATATACAGAGTTTTAATTGACTTATATTTGCCCGTGTATTGACGATGAGACCCTCAATGTTAGAATCAACGCCACTATGAAGTATCTCGTCTGACCGCGCTTCTTGCCAAATCGTTCTTGGACTTTTTGAAAATGCCAACTCCTGAAAAAGACCTTTACTATCGTTCAGGTCTTGTTGAAATTTATCGGTCTAACTTTAGAAATGGTCGTCTGCTTGAAAGTTGAATAGAAATATTCTGTCCCCAAGAAAAATCACACAACCAGAATGCGATCCAAGTGCTGTGATATTTTTCTTTTCCAGCGTGCTCTCCTGTTTTATTCGACGGCATGATATCATGAGGTGGCGTGTCAATCATAAAACTAACGTGGGACCGTCGCAAATATTAGTTGGTGGGTTGGTGGATTCTCTTTTATAGAGCCACGCCTATTCGCCCATCCTCCTATGCTAGCTGCTCGGGCAATGGAGGTAATGGCTTCATTAAAAGTGAGCTTTTATAAGAGGCACCCCGTGTAATTGTTATCATCTCGCTCGTTTCATCACCCAAGGCAATAAAGTCGTTAGGTTGAAGGGATTCTCTTCTTGAATTCCTCGTAGCAGCTAAAGGCACACCAGCGCCGGCTGAGCGCGTTTGTCGTTTGCAAGTCATCGACCAGCCTTTCGAGGGGTTATATATCCGCCACTTTCGGGGAACAAAGGTTTCGCACATCTTAGATCGACAACCTGCTGTAGTGCCAAAGACAACGAAAAGGAAGATGCCGGCTGTGGTGCCCGGGAGGAAGAGAAAAAATGTCATACTTGCTCGGCTGGCTGTCAGATCAGGTTCTTTGAGGTGGGCATCCGTTCTTGAATTCTTGATGGATTGCATCTGAAATAGCACGTTTGTGACTTCAAAACAGCTAAATCCACGGTTAGACTACATCCTGGATTTTGGAAACATGCGGAGCCAGTCTGTTAGACTTACATTAGGATAAAGAACGATACAATAAACCGTACCATTAGCCAACGGTCATGTAAGCCCTGTTTCCTTGGCGCTACCCCACGAGACCCCGTGGTAGTGCTATTCATGTAGGATCTATCCGTGCATGGAGTTGAGTTGCTCATGCTCCTGGACGTCTTAACTGGCGGTGTCCAATTTGTTATACTCTTTCTTGATTTGATATACCGAGTGAGAATGGCGATCATCAAAGTGCTTCCCAGCGCCAAGCTTATCATCACTTCAGTATCCTACTTAGCCAAGGTCCAAATATCAATGAATTAATCGGACGTACACGGGAGGTCTGCAAGAAGCAGAAACACAACAAATACTCGCTGTATAGCTGGTGCACGTAGAAGTAGAATTGTTATTAGGGGAAACAGGATGGATAATGCCTTCCCTGCTAAGTTTATCTTTCGAAGGATCTCCTGGGTCCTCGGCTTTGCATTGAGGCCATATACACTCTGTGCTAACTCACTGGTCCTGAAAAAGAAATACAGTTAGTGCGTCATGTTCGAAAACGGCTAGTTAAGATTCTTAGCTACATACCAAAACATAACGAGGAGCGATTGGACATTATACGAATAATATTCTACAAACGATTCAGACGCAGGCCTTGGCACGGGGATTTCGTCTGTAGTACATACGGAAGTAGAACAGGACAAGGTCTAATCCAAAGGAGCCATTTGCAATGGCCTGCTCCGGATTATCCCAGACGTTCGTCCGCCTTTTAAACTGCTCCCTCAAAATGTCCTCGTATAGAATGATGTCGTGGATCTGTTGTGTGATAGAAGCAACTGTACTTAGACAGGTGCTGCCGGCGAGTAGGCAAATGTCTGCAGGCATTCTGGCTCAGCTCTGGTGTTTAGCTGGTTGGCCACTGAGAAGAACTTACATGACCACCCTTCTCGATGGGCTATGGTGAGCCATAGCAAGATACAGCTGCAGAATAGACTGCAAAAAGCATATATCATGGAGAAGGCCGCAGCACCCTCGGCCCCAGCTGGCAATTGGTTAGATCCGGGCATCGCGGTCAGGCCAGCGTGCTGCCGGTGAAAACCCCGTCTGGGCAAATTCAGTCACTATGGACCAAAGGCAAGTAATTTTGGCCAAAATAAGACGCGACAAATATCATCATGGGGATGTAAGATGTATTTAAAGCCTCCCGTTTCGTAAAACTGCCACACCAAACAGAATACGCGAATGAAGACTGGGATTGAAACAGGAAAAACGGAAGAGGGGTAGGGCCTAAGTGGTGATCACTTTTCAGCGAAATTCTTGACGCTTGATTGAGAAATTTACATTAGCTTCCGGAAAGAAGACAGGCCGAATGTCCGCTACATTGATCACGACTCATCTTGGCAACTGCTGCAGCCATGCAGCTGAGACTAGGGGTGCCACATGGGGAAGCTGTGTAGATCAAAGTCCACGATCAGTTCACTTTATGCGGATAAGCTTGCGTGCAAAAGCCGTCCTTTTGATGGCCGATAAGCTTCATGCATCGGGTGTTGAGCCGTAATGGATCGAGTATGTAACTCGACGCATCTACTATACATCTCCTTCTCTTAGTAGTCAGATTAAAGATGCACGTGCTAACTGCAATGGGTTTATTGCCCGCCGTGGCGGTTCCAGAAAAGGCATCTATACTCGTTAGGGTGCTATCTCCGGCCACCGAGAACTAAAGGCGGAGACAACTGTGACTGTGCCACGTCGTCGCGTCGGCCACATTTATGACGGCAAAGGGGCTCATACCAGACAAAATGGCGTTTCAACAAAGCCGAAACCCATTTCTCTAGTGGTTTTGAGGCTCCAGACACATGATACATTTGCGCATGTCTCGGAGCCGACGCATCGGCCCCGTGCTGATAAATTGATCAGATCACCAACTCCCACTACCACCGCGATCGATGCAACTCCCCAGATTTTGGGAGTCTGTGCGCGCACATCCGGAATGTTGATCCCGAATATCCAGCAATAAGGGTATGGTAATGCTATATAAGGATTGCGAAAGAGTGGAAGCAAGAAGAAAAGAGAAAAAACCAGACGTCAGAATAAAATCAATGGTCTCGACGGCTTTGTGATCAAAATTTTTGTGACACCAATTTGATCGTATGGCTCCATTTGACACGTCTTCGTTTCCAAGTTACAAAGCAATTGTCATCAGAATTTGAAACGCGTAGTTTTCTCCATATGCATGGCGGATGGAGCGGTCCGCGTATCTATTTGAATTGATACACATAATGTGCGGCAAAAAGATCACCAGCCACATATTCTAGACTCTTGACTCCAACGTCACTTGACCCAGAATGCCATCACCATTGAGCTTTTGAAGCCGATAAAATTTACACCAAGGCAAACGCGCACCAATAAAGCGGCTCGTACTCGTACTGCGCCACCCATGACAGGTCTTTTTGCTTTTTTGTATGCAAGGGGACGACTCGGAGATTTATCCGGTTTCGGAATGCTTATTGGACCAGGGCCCCAACAAAGATTTTTTCTTGCTTGAGAGCAACAGACGAACAGCGATGTGACACTGCGGAAAGGTGCCGAAGCCTCCAATAGCTTAATTGATCAGTTGCTCTCATACTTCATTCTCACATGTGATGGATGCGACATTGGTGGTGGGGCGCGGAATTGTGAGTTGATCCAGCCAGAATCACCCACCGAGGAGACAGACAAGGAATAATTTTTCGTGCTTCAATACCGTTTCGACAGCCACTAATTACAACACCATTTTTTGGCACGTGGCTCGTCGCATCCAATAAGAGCAATGGCGGCATCAAGCCTCGATTTTTTCCGCGCAACAGACGCAACGCCAAAGTCGAAAAATGACTGCCGATGATGCTTGGTCGGGAGACGCCATATATAACTCAAAGACGAACATTCAGCGGACTACAAATCCATTTCAATTTCTAGAATCGGGGTCCTGTTACCCTGGGCTAAACTACTGCTGATCGATGGCCGAAAGTCCCCAACCTCGACCTGATCCTTGATGAGCCCACTCTTGAGATCGCAAACCCCTGCATAGGACCCTGGGGGCTCCATCCATGAAGTTTCATCTTAATAGGTTCAATAGAGCTCCATAAGTAATATGATTATTGACCGGAAGGGTTTGTTCTCTTGTCTAAAGTCTTGGGTTGATTCTGCTTCGACTTGAACTCACCTGGTGCGAGGCAAGAAGAAATGTGGGCATGGAGTCTTTTTTTCGATGCCAGGTCCTCGATATAAATGGAACACGTTTCGACAATTAATTACATACGATCACAGCCCTCAGAAAATACGGGATCCCGTCAAGAACTTGTCTACTAAATATTGGCCTCCATTTTTGGCATCCCCAACGGAAGCAAGAAAGAAACGGTCGAGTTATGGCGCTTAGAGCAACAAAAAATAGTAAACTTACCCCCAATCACAATAACTATTGCTACAGGGGGCTTATCTAATATTCAATATTTAATATTTAATTTTCTAAAATTTCAAATTGCATAACAAGGATTATGTCTTTTTTTTCTTGGGCCATTTGCACTGCTAGCAAATTCCATTAATGCTCTAGTTTGTGCATTCTATATGACATAGTTCTTCTGTCATTCACAGGTGATCTCAATCGCCTCAACAAATGGTTATTACGTGGGTCAGATGCCCGGAATAGCCAGCATGGGGATACAGCTAAAAGGAAGATGGTCACAGCCGCAGTCGGCCCCAAAACACTTTACTAAGCAACACAGGTGGAGTCAGAGACCCGACCTAGCGTTATAAACGGGTATGTGCCATAGGGTAATCGCGGTAACTATGATTATTACTATTACTCTGAATTCGATCGGTTTTATTTGCTGCCCGCCCACTAACATACGACGAGTATTATTTTGCCGTTGTATCCGGTCTAGATCTAACCCCAGACAGCTTGGCGAGGTGCGATCTGGAATATCTTACATCCGAAGACATGAAACTCCATATGTTAAGCTCTTCTAAAGGACTCGCTGAGCTTACTCAATCATTTGATCTAAATGTTCAGTTCATCCAAGAGTCCCTGCGCGATTTTCTTATCAAGGATAATGGCATACGCGAATTATGGCCCGAACATGCAGAGAACTTCGAGGCCAACAGCCACAATATACTGAAAACCTGCTGCCATGATTATATTAAAATACATCTATCAGAAATTGGTCATGGGGCTCTACAAATCTCTAGAAAGCGAACAACAAAATGGACGGCTCAGAAGCGATTTCGCACAGAGAGTTTCCTTTTCTGGTGTGGTCACAGCTGATTTGAACCGAAATTGACAACGGATCTAAGGTTCATATCCGTGGTGAAAAATATGGCTTTCCGTTCTTTGCTTCTCTGAAGAACAATCACCCTGATTCGATTGAGGCTCTTTTTTCACACGATTTGAATTTTGACAAAGGTGTGCTCGACGGTCATCAATATGGTTCAAGTTCCGGGCTTCAAGATTACTTGCATACAACTCCGCTTCATTACGCAACCAAAAATCATCATATAACGCTGCTAAGATATTTAATTTCTTCCACAGAGCTCAATACTAATGAAGGAGATCATAGTGGTCACTCTCCACTATCTCGTGCTGCGATGATTGGTAATGAAGAAGCCACGAAGCTACTATTGGAAACGCCCAATGTCGAGATAGACCTCAAAGAAAGTAGTGGTCGGACTCCTCTCTCGTGGGCTGCATATAAAGGCCAAGGAGCTATTGTGAAATTGCTTTTAGAAACGGCACGTGTTGATGTAAACTCCACTGATATTTCGGGTAATACGCCATTAATATTAGCAGCTCTTGGTGGTTCGGAGTCTGTTGTGCAGTTACTTCTAACAACAGAAGGTGTCGACTTGAATCATAGAAATAATTGGGACAGCACACTACTATCTTTGGCTGCGTTATCGGGCTCGGGGGCTGTTGTGAAACTAGTTTTAGCGATCGATGGGATTGATGTGAATTCTCCAGATGGCCGTGGCGAAACGCCACTCATAGAGGCTGTAAAATCAGGCTCAGACGCTGACGTGGATGCACTACTGGCCACGGGAGTCATTGAAGTAAACTCTGTGGGAAGTTTTGGTGAAACTCCGCTCTCAGTGGCAAAACGGATGCATCACAAGGCTATCCAGAAACTATTGATAACGGCAGGTGGTTCGGAGACTGGAACAGATACAAACGCAGCACGCTGCGCGCCTCTATGCAGTTAAGCTTCGGGGGTAGTATTAGATAAATGAAGTTGAAAAGCCCATTAGTTTTATAGCACCTTGTCATCGGCTCCCAAATAGAATCGCCAAAATGTAAGCCAGGCCGCACCAAAACAAGCCAGACGACCATGAAAATGATATACAAGTGACCATCTCAGATAAATCAATTGAAACAGGCAGCTTTCTTTAATCGACTAGTAATTTTAGGTGGTAAGCGTTAAACACGTCTTCCTGATTTGGTTCCACAAGGCTGGTGATATACATTCGGATTAAAATTGAAAACAAATGGTCATCTTTTCTTCATCTTCGCATCGAAATTATTGGTTTGAACTGATATATTAAATAAAATCTTAGAACCTCGTCAATTTTCAATTTGGATTTATGTAATACGTCTTAAAAGCTCAACCCCGGTATAAGAACAAAAATGGCCACACAAAGAGCTTCCATAGGGACACCCGTGACCATAGCAGCATCGCCCTTGTCCTCGATAGTAGATTCACCGTTTCTGCCCTCAATATCCTCTGAAACTGACTTGGGGAACTTTTTGCAGACTGATGTCAAAGTGGTATTATCTGCTGTTTTATTGCAGACCTTCTCATTAGTGTAACAGTTGAATGGATGGGAGCGTAAAATGGTTGCGACGGCGGCCTCGCGTCCCTGGAAGGAAATGTACCTTTTTGGATACAGATTTCGAGAATACGTCAACAAACTGTTGCGGGGTGGCATAATGTTGTCGCGAGTGTGGCCCTGATCTATTGTGATGCTCAGAGAGGCTTCTGCAGCAAGAACTGAGAATATCACTGTTGAATTAAGGTGCCCCATGCCAAGTCTAAAATATAAATCGCAATTGCAAGACGCCAAAACTTACAAAGCAGCGTCAAACAAGTCGGCAAGGTTAGTCCCTTCTAAGTACAGTCCCACCCAGTCAAATGGTAGACGACTTTTTGGCACCGCCGGGAAGTCACGATGATTGTTAAAATAACCAAAGCTCATATTATTACGCTCTTATAGTTTTGAACACTGTTTCGTATCGAGAAATTGGTGTTATCTAAATGATATCAATGCTATGGATTCAGTTGAAGATCAGGCGCTAATGCTTTCTTCTTCACCGACTCCATCATGATGGTAGAATTCATCTTCATCCCATTCAGGCTACAAACAACTTTTGGGTGAGTTGATGTCCATTTCGCATGCGTGTGGGTGGGGATCTATAGCTTCCTTTGAAGGATCATAGTTTTCTATCAGAAGCACCACCACCTCCCACCCTACCTCCTCAGATTGTATCCATTCGTCTCCCCCCCTTATCCAAAGATTTTCTGGAGAAGTGCGACTCACGACCAATTTCGTGTCCGGCAGCAACGGGTTATTATTCCATGGATCCCATGCCTCTGAAATCTTTGACCGTAGCCCAACGAGCCAAGAGTGAACAGTCGTGAGGTAGTCGTGGACCGTAATGTAAGGGCGAGACGATGCTTGGACTATGAGGGGACAGGTTTCCGTTGGACGATCCTCACCACAGCAGCTTATCAACTTCAAGCCAGTACCCTCCTCATCTTCTTCGTCCTCTCCAACCTTTTCTCATTCGCCTCCGCATCCTTCACTGGGTGGGAATGCATGTTCGTGGTATTCGAGCCAGGATTGTAGATGTTCTTCCAATTGATATACCTCGACAATCATATACGACAGTTTGGTTTCGGTGATGGGCTCTTGAGAAATTGGATGTCAGCTTGTGCCATCAAGAGTGCGTTGAAAGTACGGCTCGCGGTCTCCAGACGGTTTCCTAAAATTGGACATGACAAAAACATCAGTCTCAAGGGAGTCCCCGAGTCGCCAAAAAAGGTGATTTATCGCGATTGAGCTTCTGATTATGTGTGGGATTGGAGAGATGTTGAAAGCGAAAGGGGGATAACATATATTCATCTTGCCTTAACTGAAAGATTTTTAAACAGTGAAGAAATCTAGCGGTGAATCGACGTGACACAATGTTTTTATATCGAACCCTGCACTGATCGAAACTATTTTGATCGACATTATAGATTGGACGTTGGCAAGGTTGGTTCAATTTGTGTAAATTAGCCTTCTAGGTAACGCGATGCTAGCGGCGTTTTAAACAATCCAAAACTGATCCAGTAAGAAAGCTGTCTAAACTTAGTCACATGATGAATAGTGAAGACATTCCAAGAGTTGCACAATTCCCATCTCAAAGAGATCCCGCTATACTTATTTTAAGCGTCAAATTATGGCAGATTGCGGTTTAGCCAAACACGCGATCGTTAGACAAGCAGGAAACCCCGCATCCAACAATCCTACTGCACGTACCGGCGTGATCGGGATCGATTTAAAGGGTCAAATCGGTTATGGATACTATTTACCCAAACATTATTCAGGAGAGAGAAAAAATCTGGATCGTTTCCTATGTCAATTTAAATTACTCGTCCATTTCTATTGGGATCGTATCGCCTCTAAAAAGTCATGCGCATGTTTTCGCAAAGCTTACTTCGCATTTTTCTCACATGGGCAAGGTTTGAACACGCGGTGAAAATAATACATGTTCAGAAGGGAAAAACCGATGCCTCGGTAGTTTTGTGCTGCTATTATGCGAAAAACTAACCAATCCAACAAAGAGTTTTTATTCTAAGCTGAGGCTGGTGAGTCCTGAGAGCCGTTCTTGAGACATGTGAGACCCAGCCAAATCATGGTTAGATCCAATACCAATCCTTCTTCCCCTTGATGCCTAGGCTGAACAAACAAGTCCCGAAAATGTGGCTCTTCAGGAGAATCTGAGCCACACCATCACCACCACCACTCCTCAAATTATAAACGCGCGCATCACGTCTCTAAGGCATCGACTAAGCCAAAAGATTCACATCAAAATATCGCATAAAGCTAGTCAAAGAAGCAATTCCCAGTCTGCATCATGACACAGCCACACCACGCATCCCTGCTGAACGGAATCCATGCATTGGCGGTGATGAGCCGTGGTCGCACTGAATGAGCCCCACTACTCCTTTGCGGCGCACGGGACACACGTCACTTACAGCGAATTCAACCAACTCCGAGGAAGAACAAGCAAATGAAATTCATTAATTTGAGATGTACCAGCCCAACATGGCAGAGCATCCACTATTCTAAATCAAGCAACGTGCAGTGATTTTATGGTTTTGTTGGTTTGACAAGAAGGATGTGAGCTGCGACTTTGGTCATACAGAACAGATGCAGTGCAAACTTGTATTAAAAAGGGGTTTGGTTATTGGGATTTTTTGAGTTCATTTGGGCCAGATTACGGCACCCCATAGAGTTTGAAGATACAAGATGATTATGTGGTGTAATGGCAATTGGCCCGAGGCTGTGGTTGAACATGGGCGTTGCAATCCGTACTGCTGGTGACATGCGAGCGCCAGTAGTACTTTGTATAGGGTAGCTCGGCATGTAATAAACCCTACGAAAGGACACGTGCAAGCCAAAATTTTCGCCTAAAAAATTCCACTTGCTCATTTTTTCCCCTCCTGAATACGAGATATTCAAATTCCTTTTCAAAATAGGCTAGACTAAACATTGGACCCATAATTGTACCTGGGGAACGTACCACACTTGAAACTATCGCTAAACTAAACTAAGGAGCTATGGAGCGGCTGTTGTAGTGAGTGTCAGAGGACCTGTTGTATGAAACTATCACACTTTGGTCATTGGGCCATAATGAGGGACTGAAAGAGCTTTACTCCCTATTAAATAAAGCTTTAGCCGTCAACTATGTGTTTCATAGCTGGGTTGAGCCCTCGTTGGCTGTGGGGTTGCCACAACATTGAGGCCTGTGAGGGCACTGAGGCCCGCCACAACTGGTCTCCACAGAAACAGTTTTTATCATGCCTGGGGTTAGTTACAGGTAGAATAGCTGCTCACCTGACCTCCTGGATCTCCCGCAGTACAATTATTTACACGCCAAAATGAACATATGGGGCCCAATGGGGTGGTGCGTGGTTCTCTAACATGACAATATTTCTCGGCAGCCTATCATGCATTTTGCCATCAGGAAAGCTTTTGACGACCCCATGGTTAGGCTCAACTTTGGCTGATTCTCGAGAGAGTCGATGGCCACCATTTGACAACCATTGACCCTGGAGCGTTCTCGTCGCTTTATGAAGTCCCCAAGAAACTGAAGCATCGTTTATCCCCAAGTTTTTCAATTCCTCATACACAATCCGCGCCATTTCCACGCATAGTTCGTCATCCACTTCCCACAAGGTCCCAATTACGTGGCGATAACCTGCGAGTTGGCACCTGCTAATGAGATGTATATGTTCGTCAATGAATTTATCGTCATAAATTTGACCAGTTCCGCAAGCCGATAAATACGCAAGAAATGGTAGCTGTTGATGGATATTGGCCTCAAAAAGGTTCGCCACTGTTATGAAATCTCCGACACCCTCGAGCAGTAAGTGGCTTTTGGATGGGTCCTTCGTGTCCGTATGTCCGTGACCAGCAAAATGAAAGACGCTGCACTGGGGCAGGCTCGATTTAATGTCGTCTCGTGTCTTGAGGTGCTCAATAAGATTAAAAGACATGAACTTGCAAGTTTCACGCAGCATACCCAACTCCTTAGCCACAAAAGGTAAGTTTGAGTGACTTGAAGTGTGTTCCATCGCGACGGCAAGCATTTGATTCGAGGCTGAAACCAAAGGGCCTCGGCGGCTGTATTCAATAACCTTGACTGAAGAATTGTAGGAAGACACGACCCTGTCAAGCACTGTCTCATCATGGGCGGCGTCGTGGCGTCCAGCTGCATGAAGAGGGAATCTGATTAGCGGCCCGGTAGGAATCCACCAAATGTGAGGCCAGACTATTGGCGTATTTCGTCGATGAGCTCGTCAAAAAGTTTGCCAGTTTCGTAACGCTGGCTCACTTCATGCCAACGCTGTGTGTTTTCTGGAAGGCTATGAGGATCTCGAATAACATGGGAACCCAACTCGTTCCGCAGACGGTAAAACCTTTCTGCCAGTAGTGGGTGCTTTGCCTTCAATGCCTTAATATCTGCGCGAATTTCTTGGGTGTTGGAAGCGAGGACCCCGCGACCCCTTTCAAGTAGGTCGACGATTTTAAACGGATCCTGCCCGATCACTCCAGCAAGGGCTGCCGCGTCACTGGCGAAACCAGCCACCTGCATTAGAATATACTGTCTGTTAGAGTTATGAATTGATCGATGTATCAATTTTGGAATCAGAACCAATGTTTCCTCTGCTGCTTTGTATGCTTGTGGCCATTGTGATGTGAGCACAAGATGGCGCGTGAGCTCTATGCCGGCACGTGCTCGAATGATTGTTTTTGCGCGTTCTTGATGGAGCGCTGACTCGAAATGAACAGTTGACTCTCAGATCACACAGTTGTGCGGTTTGAGAATAACGCAAGCCAAGCAATAGACCAAGATTGTATAATCGCCCTGCTTTTTGCGGATCATCATCTGCAGTCACTTCCAGCGCTTCGTGTACAACTTCGATGGCTCTCTCTAAATCACGAGTGCTTTCGGTGGCGGCATACCGTTCGCTTAAGCGACTGGCTAGGTTACTCAAATAAATTGCTCGATGTGGGTGACCCTTTGGAAGTATTCCCGGCGCGGTTTGTGCCAGCTGAATTGCTTCTTCAAGACATTCAAATATCCCGGTCTTTGAGAATTTGATCCCCAGCAAAACCCCAAGCTGGTTATATGACATGACTCGTTCAGGATGGTCCGTTGCGGTAGCATTCATTGACTCTTTTGTTAATGCAATTGCTTCGTCTAATT
Source organism: Calonectria hongkongensis (assembly GCA_017140755.1). NCBI lineage: Eukaryota > Fungi > Ascomycota > Sordariomycetes > Hypocreales > Nectriaceae > Calonectria > Calonectria hongkongensis. Next base: position 1,406,579 of record JAACJA010000006.1, read on the forward strand.
GTGAGATCTCATCCGTTCTGGAATATTTGTAACTTAACTTGCTTCCAAGATCGTGCAGCAGGCGTGAGTACATTGGTTGGCTCTTGTCAATGACCTGAATAGAGTTCCGCAATGTTTTGATAGTTTCTTCCAAATCAACCATCGCCGCCAACCTCGCGTATCTAAGGTCAAAGACATTTCCTAATTCTCGCAGCCGGTTTATGTATTCTGGATTCTGATGCGGTGTCATATCAACACATTCCTGCTGCGTTTGAACAGCCTTGTCTAGGTCAGCTATAGCTCCCAACCTTGAATATCTGGTATGGAGAAAAATGCAAAGATTGTGCATGAATGATGTTCGATCTGGGTCTTCGTTAGAGCTGATTCCGACAGCAGCTCTCGCGAGAGAAATGGCATCTTGCAAGTCTTTAATATTACCAGTCATGGAATGTATGTCACTTAATCGGTTTGCGAGGCTGTTTAGAGATGATGCTCGATGTGGATGATTGGTTGGCATTGCATAAATTGCTTGCTGTGTAACTTCAACGGCCTCCGTCATACCTGATAAAGTTCCGGAGATGGAGAATCTGAGCTCAAGTAATGTTCCTAGATTTAGTAAATTCTCAATGTGGTTCAAATCCCCCTTAGGAATGACCCCTAGAGGCTGTCTTTGAACGGATATGGTATTATCGAGATCAAGGAGTGACCCGGATATCGAGTGCTGGCGTCCCAAAGCCATTGAGAGATTTTGCACATATTCTACGTAATAAATATTGTCTGTGGGTGTTGAATCTACTGCTTCACGAGTAACGCGAATGCAAGTTTCTAGATCAACAGAGTCCCCAATATTCGCGTACCTTTCATAAAACTCGGTTCCAAGGCAGTTCAACACTTGGGGTCGAAGAGGATGGTCCGTGGGCAGAAGCTCAAAAGCCCTTTGCGTAAACTGAATAGACTCTTCCAAATCCTCCAGGGCTCTTGTTGCCATATATCGATTAAAAAGCATCTGCCCAACATGATTGAGGTTGGCAGGACTGGTGCGTCCATTTTGGCGGATGATTGTAACGGATTCCTGGCCAATTCGAATTGCATCATCTAAATCGCCCAACCTCCCTGTTTGCAAGTATCTATCGTGTAGAAGACCAGCAAGATTATGGAGACGTATCCCTCGATATGGACAAGATGGGCCATTGTCAGTTATAGATTTCTGTTCCTCTCGTATAGCGTTATCGAGAAAGGCGGACATGTTATATCAAGATAACGTATATGTTTGCTCAATCTACCAGGCCAGTAAAAGTTGCATTCAAAGTATAGGTTGAAAAGACTTTCACAGAGCTATCGAGGAAAAAGCATGGGTCATACTTATGCAAAGAATCAAAGAAAAAAAGGATTGGAGATCTTCTTGCAATCAGCTTTTGCCACGTGTTGGGAATAAATGGGGTGGGGTTTAATTTGGAATATTGTTAGCGATTACAGTGGCTATGCTGACTCACGTCATATTCTACAGAAACACCTAAAGCAGGTAGATCATACTGCTCCAACAGAGAAAATGAGATTGAACAATGTTGTCTGTGGGTTACACGCCTGTTTCATATTTGGATCTCCCACTAAATACACTTCTCACAGCATCGCCACCACTTCCAGAATACTCGTCTCTTCACTAGTTTGTTATCGAAATGAGGGCTAGCGGGAGCCATGGCTATATTGATGAAAATAAATTTCTCCGCTGTAAATAGTATGTTATTAATCACATTCAATCTAAGCCCATATGATGGAATGCACTTTTCTTCTCAGCCTTGGAAAATCTAAACATTGGCACAGATATTATTATTCTTGTATTAATGCTTTTATGCTTTTGGAAGGTTATCAAATTCGCCAATTTTAATGCGAGCCTTAAGATTTATTGGCTCATAAAACTCATTTAAATGCAAGTTTCCTGAAATTTATTTCACCGAGATTGTATAAGTGGAAGTCTTGAAGACAGCGCTTGAGCCTACAGAGATGTTAGCTTTTGTTCCCGCGGCCAAATATTACAAGAGAGATGAAACGCACCAGTAAAAGGCTCGGTACCAGCCTGGAGGCTAGTTACAACCATGCTGGTGCTGACGCCCTGGTTAGAAGTAAGGTAGTTGAAGAAAAGCTTGAGATCGCCCGACCAGTTTCCGATGTTGGATGGGGCAACGAAAGAGTAAACCGTGGTATCACCGTTGGGTCCAGAGTAAAGCTTCCACTTGTAGCCGTTGATGGTTGGGGTGGCGATGGGCGAGCCAGTTGAAGAAATAGGGCCAGCACCACCGTATGTGCCAAGCCAGACCATGATCTCGTACTTGTTGGCCGAGCTGGCTGAGGGCGCAAGCCACAGGTCGTATGAAACATCAGCAACCATATTGGTGCCGGAGTACCTGGCATTTGTTAAACATCGTTGTCAAATTGGCAATATCAATCCTCATACCTCCAAGTCCAAGTCGAAGGGATGGAGCTAATCGACGAGAGTTTCTTGTTAACCTTCTCCAGAGCCACGTTGGAGTACGACTTGACCGAGCTGAAACCACCAGCCCAGGTCCAAGATGTAGACCAGACGACTGAGCTTCCGCTCAGCTTGGTGAATGTGGTGCACTGAGAGCCAGAGCTAGCTTGGGCAGCACCCCAGTTGTTGTGGTAAACAGTGTAACCACCAGTGGAGAGGGATCCCCAGCTGTCGCACCAGGTGGTGGCACGCTTTTCGAGTGTGGGAGTAGGGCTTGCGGCGCCAAGAGCGGCGAACAGGGCCGTTGCGAGATAAGAGATAGATTTCATGGTGAGTATATGGACAAAATAGAATGCACTGAAATATATATACAAAAGAATGTACTTGAATGATGGACAACTGAAGCAAACGTCTGGATCGAGAGAACTATCTTTCTTCTTATCCTCCTCACCAACTGAGGCTAACGCCGCCTCCTATCAGCCCAACTCCTCTAATTACGGCCTGCACCCCATTTTCGGATACGCAACATTTTGGCCTGGTTTCGTCCGAACAGTAGTTCTCCCCTTTCCGCCACACCTGAAACCAGGGTGCAGAAGATGGGTGTTTTTGGGTGTTTCTGGTGGCCTGTCTGACCAGGGTCAGACCCCATGCTTCCGAACTTACCGAACCACTAGGTCTAATCTTTGAATTCTCCCACCAATTGGTACTGCGGGGATCCCTGCTGCGAGGGGCCAAGTAAGTCTCCACCACTGAGCGTTTTAGCGCGCACTAGGCTCTATGTGGTGCCAGCAGCGTGGTCGGAGAATAAAGATGGTTGATATACCTCATGGATGTAAGCTGTTATGGCTACACTTATTGCGGCTCTTGCAATGGGGCCACTACTAACCGGATATTACTCATGTGGTTCTACCATGTGGTTCTACCATGTGTACGTAGTGAAGTGCAATGGGCCTTGTTCATTTCCTCCTCAATGTGGATACGTCACTTTCCATTAGGCCAGGGACAGCTGGTCGAATATCATCCATCATTACTTGATTCGTTAAGTTGGTATTGCTCATGCGGCCTATATCTTAAGGGACTTATTCGTGTTTCTATTTACAGTGTTCTATAAGCCGGCAAGTCCTTAGCACGCATACACAGACAACTCTCCCAGCCAATGGCCATGGTTCTAAGACTTGTCTTGGTGGCCGTCAGTCCATCCAAGCTCAATTCATGAAGTCAGACATTTTTTGAACAAGTGCAGCTGGTTCGGCATGCCACGGGACGTCTTTTCCAACCTAATCAATTGAGCTCTAGGCGCAGGAAGGTGACCTGAAGTCACTGAGCACAATAAAATAGACATATCCCTTATCAAAACCATCCGTGCAGTTACATCGCCAGAGGTGATATGGAAGAGGAAGGGCAACGAACGACATGATGACTAAGCTTTTGTGTGGTGAGTGTATCATAATCTCGTTAGTTGGATCACCACATTAAATTGTGGTCCCAGAAAAATTCGTGATATTATTTCTAGGGTTGTGCCCGTCTCTCTTGGCTTGATACTGATTGCCAATCACATCCACCCAATGTCAATTTTTCTGGATTAGGGTAGGGATGAATAAGAAGGGGATAGGAAAAGAAGATTAAGCCTCTTAATTGCAGTGGTTTTAATTGCCAAATTCTAAAATTAATATGCTTTGTTAACATTCTAGACTTACAGCGGATTCGCTTGGCTTGCCCCTAGTAAGCAAGATTTAAGACAAATATGGCTTTTGGCAAATAAAGACTTATTAATAGTAGCATATAATACTACCAGTGGAGATTATAAGCCTCATATAAAAGGGCCAGACTTTTGACCGAAGCTACTGTAGGCTCAATAGCTACTGGGTGGGTTTAGACTAGCTTAGATCATCCGTTGCAAAATAGGGCCGTTCCTACAGCCCCTTTTCAAAGATCAACATCCCTTTTTTCCATTCATGAAAACAGGCTCCGTTCATGGCCTTTTTTCTTACTTGACCATTGGATCATAGCCCTCATAAGGCTGCGCCGAGTCCCCCCCTTCTTAGCTTAGTGTGTTTACCCGCAATGAGTAATAATCCGGGGCAGCCTATAAACCTGTCTGCAACAATTACCAATCTCACCATCCATTAATCCTAGAGGACGGATATTCTTTTGTGTGCTGGCTGGTAAGTGAAAGTCATCTACACATCATCTTATGTGAGGGATGAGATGGCATATGATGGAAAATTGGCGACAAAAGATTCCACCACCTGAAACTTGTTCGAGTCGAGGAGACGTAATTAGATTGGTGTTTCACTGATTGAAACAGGTGGTGAACTGTGATTGCCACCGCATATGGGAAAATAAAATATTTCCCACAGAGAGTCAGCTGGATGGTTGCACCGCTACTTCAGCCCAATCCAGTAACAATACAGCGGTAACTTGATAGGGAGTGAAATTGAAATCGGCTCCCTGCTCAGCAATCTAAAACTCAGAACTGATGAAGATTGAAACTGGGAATTTCTATGGCTTACGCTGGTAGGAACAATCAATCGGCGCTGCTTTTATGGAACAGCTGGCCACATGCAAGGGAAGGGCCCTGCTTACTCAACAATTTGGACTATGGCCCATATACATAGTTGAAGATGTAATTGATGTGACAGGGTTAATAGTAGTACCCCGCCTTTCCATCCTGTGTCAGATGAGCCCAAGAGCGGGAAAGGTGGGTTTGCTGGCATTACACCGTGTTTTCATGTACATTAAGTTATTTACTAGCTTAGGGTCGAATAACCCTCTTTTCTTCATAAGTGAATCGATTATGTGATACAAAGAAATTTATTAGGAATGTTTATCATTGGCCACATTATTCAGATCATGTTCGGGGTTGGTGGTACCGAGAAGCGGTGGGACACTGATATCGATGTTACATCATATTTGGGAGAAAATAAATTAAACAAAGGCACCTAAGATGCAAATATGAAATACCCATTCGCCGGCTTCTGATTAGCTTACAAGCAGGATGGAGTTTCATAACAAAATGCAGGACGTAGCTTGGTTGGAGAAAAGGCGCCCAAGTTTGCTGACTTGAGGGCAAAAGCCGACAGAATGCGTGAGGTCAGTAGTAATCTCAAAAGCTTATGTATTGAAGTGGCCTGATTGAGGCCTTGGCATGTGCGTAGCAAGCGATATAGTGAGCTAGCCTCCCTAGCCTGGTAGAAGAAGGTGGAATATCCTTTTGCTTGGACGAGGAGTATCTGGACCACCCACAAACACTTGATAATAACTTCCAGTCGAATTAAATCACAAGATACAACACACAAGCTCATATTGCAGTGCCGCATTGCGTGACTGGGTGAATACATCGCGTGTCCACAGCAAGATATTGGGGTTCGCTTATTTGTTACTAGCCTTAGTCGATCCTCAGAGTACGAAAACCGAAACCGAGAAACTAAGCCATCCTTGTTGAAGGTAGTCTATGGGGGCTCTTTACCAGACATTTTTGCGGCACAACCCGCTTGTCTTTGCCATTGCAAATTTTCATTCGATGATCTTATAGATAGATAGAGGGTGCGTATTCTTTCATCCAAGTTGTGTCGTCTCCCCAGGATCCGCGCTTCTCAGCTTATGCACTCTGTTGGATAGCTGCGAGGAAGAAGCCAAGATAAACGAGGAATAGAAACTATGCCTAGCCTTATACGCGCCGGCAGTCGATGCTTGTCAATCAGTTCAATTACGATTGAGCCAATGAAAGACGAGGAGGAATAAGGTTGTTTTATGGATTGATTAACTATGTCGCTTATGGTATGACCGCATTACAGCCAGAGACCTTTGGCTCCACTCTGAAGGTCACCTCCCAAAACGCCAGAAGAGTAATTAACCAGTTGTTGCGAGAGCGAGTACTAAAGTTTTGTTACTCAATATAAATACCACCTCTAGGGCGCTTCATTTCGTAGTAGAATCAAATACATTCTCTTATCAATACTTAGATTTTCTTTTAATTCCTGTTTCTCACAGACAAACACACTCCTTTCAACACTGCCATCATGAAATTTTCAGGGAATGTCTGTTCTTGCCATGGCCGCTCCGGTTGCCAATGTTGAAGTCGGAGGTGGACTGGAGCGCTGAATCTCATGGCTTGAGTTTCAAAAGCTCATGGTCGAAGCTGGTATCCAGCTTCATAAGCGCGAGATCGCTGACGTCCAAGCTGAAGGCATCGAAGAGCGTGCATCCAATTGGGGCCTTTTTCAAAAATATTTGATCGAATCTGGTATCAAACCTCACTAAATCAAGCGAGACGCGCTGGTGTTTCGGGGATGGGGGATTTTAGAGAGTGTCAACTATCACTTGTTGATGCACAAAAGTCTATTCTCGCATCCAGTGAGAACATAAGAATATGAGGGGGAACACGATAAAGGTCTTCCAAAGCTTAAGGCCATCCGATTATCCGGCCTAGCGACAAATGTTCTGTCTGTTTTCACTGCTTGGAGGCACATTTGCCACCAGCCTCCCCCGTCTGACAGAATCTCCTCGAAGGTTACAAATTCTGACATGAGTACATCGATCTTCGTCTCACAAACCAGAAGAATCTTTTGCTTCCTCAAGATATTTGTATCAACCTCAGGCCGTGGGTTAGCACTTTCATTAGCCCAGTTCCCGTCCCCGTTGTCATCGACGATGCTGCTTCGATTTCTTTCGACATCATCCCTTTTTTTACGCCTGGTGTGATCAGAACTTTCTCCTCTCCCATTTATCTTCTTTGATGTACGGTTCTAATTCCTGTCAAGAATATGTGAGCGGGTGACTGATTTATACTATCCGAGCTAGGATCTAAATATTACCATTCTCTTGTTGATATTTCAAGTCACCGAAATATTCAATTCTATTTCTTATTTTCGCGTTGGCAACCTCCAGTGTAACGAGATATGATTTCTGATCAACAGATTTCCTCTGAATTTTAGAATCATGGAGATCCCCCTTTAGTGGGTTAGGCTTTGGCCAGTCATAGCTATGACCAGCTCAGGCACATCGACGGCGGTGAGCAACTTGAACGCTGTAAAAATATCCATGGCTTATTATTTTCACCGGACCGAGGAAATATAGTGGTAATGTTAATATTTGGACCAAAATATGAATCTTTCTCTACTCTATGAGACTGGATTTCTGTGGTAGGTACTATTTCCTATTTCATCTAATGTAGCGCTCTCTACATTTCCATTTATTTCTATCTTTTCTCTTTGATCGAAGGTAACTCTTTCCGTACAGATGGTATCTGAAATAAGAAGCATAATTGGCTGGACGAATGTTTGGACCAGGGAGAACATTCAATTTAATTATGTCCTATCACACCAGTTCGATAAGGTTTCATATCAAACCTCCAATAATCCTACCACCCCCACACTTATTTATGTATAAGCTTTTTTACCAACATCATCCATGTAAATTTTGATTTCGACTTGGACGGTTCCGAATCGTATGTCCCATGCCAAATTTGTAAATACTGATCGGCAAAGAGCATCTTGAACATCGCCATGATACCGCTAGTATTATGGATGGTGTGAATAATTTGTGATTCTTCAATTTTTTGTTTTTTCAAAACAAAAAAAGAAATTAAAAAAACTTCCATCCAACTGCCATAGATTCAACGCGCTTCATTCTTTCCTCTTTATTCATATTTCATACTTACCTAACCCCTTGAACTTGAACCACATTCAATATGAAGTTTATCATTGTATCCATTTGTTCCATGGTCGTTGTGGCTGTTGGCGCTGGTATTGCAAATGCCCAGAACCAAATACTTGAGAACCCGTTTCTTGTCGGGATCATCCCCAAAACTAGTGGTAGTACGGGCCGTGTAAGCAATTTAGCCCGACAACATTAATGAGACAATAGCTGACTCTTGACAGCTCAATGGCCCTGTGGTCGTTTCCTAGTTGCAAATTTCTCTCTTAGTCAGAAGAGCCCTTGTTCTTACCATGCAGGACGATCTAACGTGGCTCCGGTCTTACCGCTACCAAGATGCGTGGACCTGATGGTGCCACTCTTGTGTCACCTTTATTCTTCGTACAAACATATCATCCATTACTTCCATCGTTGCTACTTCGGTTACACCCAGCTCGATCAAGTTCACACTTCAGTCGATTATATCAGTGACAGCATTAGATCTGTGTCTAGAATGGATGGAGATAACTCGTATATGGTGGCAATAATATTATACTTTTGGACTTGATGAATGTGATATCCTTTCGCAACTGCCGTGAAATCATGTGAAATGGCTAAATAAACTTCACCCTAACTGAATTCACACATCCAAGCCACCATCTTGCTTTCTACCCGAGTTTAGATCACCTCTGCCATCAACCGCCCCTCAGTACATTGGACGAAATTTGTACTCAAGGCCTATATTTTTATGAAATCCCATACATATTTTTTAGTATCATTTTTAATTTCGCTTCTTTTTTTTTACTTTGGACATCTTACTGTGCCGTAATCAGATCAGTATTGCAGTTTATGCCACCTCTTCTAGGCTAAACTCTACCTCCTGAAAGACTTCTTTCGTAGATGTGGCTTCAGCCTCACGAAGAATTGCAATCAACACCAATTGTTAGAAAAGGAAATATTGATTACCTGTCTATATTCATACTCAAATAACGATTTTGGTATTCAATCATGCGCATCTCCATGGTGTCCGAGTCACGTGAGCATCATTGTAAAAATCTGGATTTATTCCTTGGTGAAGTGGGGACAGGGTTTTGGCTTGAACATCTACACGTTGTCTTGAATGCAGAAAAGAATGATGATTTTGAGCGCATCCTTTTCGGCAATGATATCCGGAAAAGGGGCAAACGGCAATCTAATAAAGGGCTAGAATTTCATCGAGCCCCAGAAGTTGTCACTTTAACCAGTCCAGTTAGTGTTTTCCACACCATTTGGCTTGGGGTTGGAATGGAACTGCGCCTATAATCCCAACTGAGCGGGGATCTGGATTGCCACCAATCCATTCAAGCGCCAGCTTTGAGTTCTGGCCGCCCGTTAAAAGATTGAAAAAAACTTTCATTGCCGAAGTTTAAATGCGATCGTGGCAGTGACTGGATATTGATCTGGGTTTGTGGTTAGTCCTAACCCTATACCCGTGCGCCCTGCCGGTTTAGGAACAGTCTGCGCCATTCTGAATTGTTAAACTTTGGTTGCAAGCGTTCCCTAGAAGTACAAATAATCACTTGATCCCTGAACCTTCTCTCCACGGGACTGGAACTTTGGTCCTCCGGTGTTGATGACATCCACACATCAGCAGCACTTATGATGCTAGCTCAATCCCAAGGGCTCATACCCTGGCAGTTTACTATTGCACCGCATAATATCTGCACCTCTCAAGGTGCATATCAAACTTGGTAATCATGGCGGATATCTCCCCCCTCACATTCAACGTCAGTGAAGGTCTCTTACAACCACAGGCATCTCTGTACTAATGGAAAAAAGATCATAGAATGGGTGCTTGCCGGAATATGCATATTCTTTGTCGTTGCTCGACTCGCAGTACGCACATGGAAGAGGATGTGGATGTTTTGGCAGTCTGAAGCATGGCTTATTCTAGCTGCCTTGAACTACACAGGCCTTGTCGCAGGCACAACCTATTTTTGGGCATCAGGTTTGGATATGATGGGCGATACATCAAATATCAGCTATATCAAGGTATGGGCGTGTCTTATATTAAAGATCTTTATGACTGAATCATCTTTAGTACCAGTGGTGTACTGTCTTCCTGACCGAGGTTGGGTACTATTTCCCTAGATTTAGTCTCCTTGCTTTTTATAATGAGCTTTTCCCTATTTCCGAAGAAAAGCTGAGAAAGGTTTTATATGTAGTAGCTGCATTTAATATCTTTTCTTTTCTTCTTGCGTTTTTTGTAAACTTATTTTGGTGTGGTGTTCCTATTTCCAAAAACTGGTAAGCCAGATGTCCTTTCCGATCCCGTTTCCTGATTTCAATGGAATTCACGTCTAATTCTGGTTCTTCAAGGTCATTAAATAATTCAAGCCATTGCTCTTTAGTACAAACACAGCAGGTTTACAAAATTACATGGCCTTTCAATGTTATATCTGAAATACTTGGTTTGTATCCTCTCTCTTTCTGTATGTAATTGGTACTGAGTGTTTCTTTTAGTTTTTATATTACCATTTGGAATGCTCAGAAGCTTAACAAAAACTCCATTGCGTGAAAAGATTGCCCTGGGTTGTCTATTTGGCATCGGTATCATTTCGATTGCAACAACAACCGCACGGTTTGTATTTAATATGAAATCGGTTTTTTTATATTCAACAGGTAAGTTGTCAGTCTCTAACACAGCTGGGATACTTATAAAATATAGTTGTTGTTGGCTCGACGGAAATAGTAAGCCAGATTGTTGTATGCGCAGCGCCTGCCTTGCGACCTTTGCTTCCTCTCCTCGGGGGTGGTTGGAATAAACTTGCAAGTATTGTGACTGGCCAAACTGTAAGTTCTGAGGATGAGAGAACTTTGAACAGCTCATATAATGCAAGAGGAGGACGAGAGAAGGATTTGAGTCGCAATGGTGAAGATAATATGCCTGAACTTGCGATGTGGAACTCAAACGGGGACGATGCGACTCATGTAGACTCACATCACTCGCGGGAGGTGTGAGATGGAAGAAGTTGATTAAAAATAATTATTGGTGACAAAAGCGACAACCATTAAGAGAGAGGTAAATGTTTGTTTCATGGGCAGTCCGATTTTGTAAGAAGGTGTAATTTGGTCCAATTTAATCGACAGTGTAAGCAACTCGATAATTTTGAACCCTGGGACTTTACAGAAATGCTACACCTCTTTTTACCCGTCTTGGTACCGATTGCATTGGCATGATGATTATCCTTGCCGGTGTGAGGTTTTGGTTCATCTGCTGTTTAAGGCTAGTAAATCAACTTGTGTGTCATCACGATACCCCTGTATCATTAGGTTAACTCAACATTCAATACACAACCGGAAGGGTCAGTTTATATGAATCTCAATAGAAAGGAGATTTCCGCAATTCCCACCATGTCAGTACAAAGCGTGGATAGAATCTGCGTTACCTCTAGGTATTAACTACAACCAAAAACAGTCTTACATCACCAAATTCAAGCTTAATTGTTTAAGAATTGGTAGGGTGTACTCTGTTATTGAAGAAGAATTTCATGTGAACTCTCAGTACTTGTTTATTTCACAGGCACTCTTCGTGATAAGGCTCGTGGTTTACTCAAGCGGAAAGCAGTCCAATGAGGTACGCTATTCGATAGTGAAATGTGGTTTTTCTCCCCTCGCCATTATTTTCTCGATATCTCTAGGGGCACTGATACTTTTCGCCACCATCAAGGCGTGTCTCAGAAAGCTCAAAACTGCAGCTCCTCCAGGCGGGACTTGTTCGGCTGTAGTGAGCGCTGCTTGCCATGCACCTAAGGGTGATGAAGATGCAGCATCCAGAATGATTCAATGGGGTGTTGTGCCTGGCGGGAGTTGTTGTGCATTTACTAGTCTTCCAGTCAAAGCGCCAAAACCAGGAAAGGTATATTAATAGGTAATGGTAATGAAAGGTGCAGTGCATCGAAATATAGGGTCAGTAAAAGGCTAAACGTAATCAGGCTGGACTAAGCAATACATGTATACTTATGGTTAGGTAATATAATAATAATTTCAATGTCACTTATTTAGAACTTTGTATCGGTAGCTGTTGGAAGCCAAGGTATGAACCTTGAAATCAATCCTTAAGGTGGCTGGGAAAGTGGAGACAGACTTGTGCGTGTATATTTATGGACACTTGTCCACCTATCCTCCTCAGATAAATTAAGCCTTTTTCAACCCCAAAATCTGCACTTTAACAGTAGCTACGTCATAGCCCATACCACAGTGTAAACATCGCTCGCGAATGAGGACAACATATATTCACCATTGCTTTCTCTTGTGCACCATGTTTACAACTGCTATCTTGCAACCAGGATCACGATTTTTGCACCCTCCTTGATGAGCTGAGCCGAAGCATGGGTCTCCAAAATTCTGGATGCTGATAGGTCTAAATTCGAGGTTTTCTTTGATAAAACCTTTCGACTTCCAGCACACGAGTCAGATTTTCTCTTCTGCTATTCTTTTTATCTTTCCTTTTCCCTTCATTTGAGACGTCAAGTAACTTGGTCTGTGTTTTTGAATTTCGTTCTTGCATTTATATCGACTTTAGACGAAGCTCGTGCCGCGCATCATGTCGACCGATGCCCCCATCGCCACGTCTGAGTCTGGTTTGGCTCAGTCTGGCAACTCGATTGATCAACCTCGAGCTAAGATTTGCGTCTATTGTGGTGCACATGCCGGCGCAAGTCCTGCTCACCTTGAAGCTGCTCGTGAGCTCGCGCGAGCCATGGCTGCCAACAACATCGACCTGGGTGAGTCAGACCGATTCAAGCTTATGTCTGGCAACATGCAGGTGTGGTGTCAGCGCATAATCGGAGCGCACCGAATTACGCGTTGAGAGGTACACTCACCACTCATGACCCCGCAACTAACCTCGATTAGTATATGGTGGGGGCACTGTCGGTCTCATGGGCGAAGTGGCCAAGACCCTGAGCTCAATCAACGGCCCGCAGTCCGTCCACGGCATTATTCCTGAAGCGCTAGTTAGGCATGAACGTGATGGTGCCCTGGCGACTACCGATGGTAAATATCTATCTGTCCCTGAAGAGGCTGTGTATGGTCGCACAACGCTGGTAAAGGACATGCACACACGAAAGAAGCTCATGGCGGAAGAGGTTTTCGCCGGTGGTCCCGGGAGTGGTTTCATTGGCCTAAGCGGCGGATTTGGCACTATGGAGGAAATATTTGAGACGACGACCTGGAACCAGCTGGGTATTCACAATCGAGGCATCGTGTTGCTTAATATTGAAGGCTACTGGGATGGCATTGTCCAATGGCTGAACCGAGCGGCAGAGGAGGGATTTGTTAGACCTGCGAACAAGAACATTCTTGTTACAGCTAACACCGCTGAAGGAGCTATACAAGCCCTACGAGACTACAAGGTATCAGATGACATCTACCAGCTGCAGTGGGGCGATCGGTAGTGGCGAGAAGTCGTGTTAGCATGAGGATGTAGTTGGGGCATCAAAACGAGGATTCATGCTATAAGAAATTGGCCTTATCAATGAGTATTAGATATGCATACCACGATGCTCAGAACCTTAGTAAATTGAAAGCCGTGACAGCTTTACTCGGTCGGCTTGCATGGATATCACCAACTTCCAGGTCCACTCCAAATTGAACGGATGCCCCGAGATTAAATCATATGGGGAGAAGTTTTTCTCCACTCTCCATCAACACTTGTCAGACAATTGCAAAGACGTTTACAACTGCGGGGCTTTGCTGACATAAACTAAAATTCACAGGCAGCAGCCTGTCTGCGTCAACTTCATCTTGATCTGTCTGTTTCGAGAACTCCAATCACTCACTTGTCTTGCATTGAATACTTGCGTGATACACGGGCACCATGGCCCAACCCACCAAGTCAGACATCCTGGCCGCACTCAGCGCATACCGCGCGCGCATTGCCGAGGCCAACCACAACGCTATGCTTAAAATCATTCCGCAGATTGAAGAGGCCGACATGGAGGACTCCGAACTATGGGAGTCCCCCGAAGAGGAAGAGGAGGTGCGTCTCGAGTTTGTCCACCGCTTTATAGGCGCAGCCAATATGCCTGAGCGCAACACGCGACCGCCGATCGAGCGGGCATCTGACGTTCTTGACAAGTGGGACTTGATCGTGCAACAACTGGCGCTTGACGGTGCCTCTGTCAACCCTGACCCGAAATGGCGGGACGTTAAGCGCGACTTGTATCGCGCGGTGATACTGGAAGGCCTCGGGTCCCTTTCGTGTCCGACTGGGCAGTGGGAGTTGCCGCACGATTTCGAGATCCTGATGCGACACGTTGATAGTCTCGAGGGACATGGCTGGCGACGGCTCCGCGATTGGGGAAAGTTGGTGTTCTGGGAAGGTTGGGGGCCCACTGGCGCATATGAGGATAGAGAAAGGATCAAACAGAGGGTCACGAGGGGGCAGACCATTAAGGATCAGATACTGGAGCTGCAAGAGTTTGATGTAGCTGGGGGGTGGGCCTGTGGCAAAGGAAACGAGTCCATTTGCTACGTGGTATACGCCCGACCGACGGGAGATGAGAACCAGAGCTGGTCTTGGTGCTATGTGGCTTCCTTGGGACAGTTTGGTAACCAGATATTTGATGATATTGTGGGTGTGCTGGAATGGTATGCACGCGTAGGTCAGCCCGACGAGAATGACCTCAGTATTAGCGCACAAGAGGTCTTTGAGCCCTGATGCACAACATGGCTGTCGTAATTCTATGGATATTTTTCCTGCACAAGCGCTCACCCATGAAACAGACGGCATTGATGGCCGTATCTTCAGCTTTGCTTATAGTCGCATTAGGATAGATCTTGATTCCAACGTCAAGAAAGTTTTCATGAGAAGGTGCTAGGAGTTTATAGCGGATATTGTCTGGAAATATATAATTGACTGCTAAAAATGAAATTTGCATTAAACACTTTCTACCTAGGCTTATTATCCTACCTTCAATAGGATTGATAAACGACGCAGTTTTTTGAATCACTCCTCTTAGAGACCTCATAAGGTTTAGACATCAAAAACAAGCTTAGTTACTACTACTATGTGGTAATATTTAGCGAGATAAGACATGCCCCACTCGTGGCTGGATGAATTACCACATCTTTAATTATCGCGAGTTTTAATATGGGGCAAAGTGTTATGAATATGCTCAATCGCCACTCCCAAATAATACAAAAGTAGCAATATTGAACTTGTGGCTAACATTTTCCCTCAGCGCTATTTTCTTGTGCTTGCATAAATCGCTGGGCTTTGTAGCAGTGACTTAGCGACACTCACGAACGGTTTCGCGGCCGCGGCACAATATCAACCCAGACGTTGCATGAGCTTTATACAAAGGCAGCTAGTTATATGCAAGGCAGCACCAACCACCTATTACATGGGGAGCGTGTAAACTACTCAGGGGCACGTGCGCCATTATTGGTTACTGTTAGTTGGTTGCTGCGCAAATGCCGCCCTGTCGCCTACGGCTTCGCTCTGCTCCCAACAGGTAACAGCCGGCTTTGATCCACTCTGAAAGATCAATAAACAGCGACCCCGTGCCTAGCGAACCAAGCACACCTGTACTGTACGCTTGTGTGATCTCTCACAATGACCCCGATGGATCTTCCCGACTCGGTACTAAACCATATTATTGGTGACCAACTATGCACCGCACGTCTCATCAACCGCAAATGGAATGCGCTAGCCACAAAATTCCTATTCCGTGAACTTTGCCTTCATTTAACGGAAGCTGGATTTAAGTCATGGGGTGAGTTACCCAAAAACGAACGTATCAGGGCTGCCATACGAAAGGTTGTTCTGAACAGCACTTGGCGCAGAACCACCGCCAGCCAACCGTACCGGGATGTCCAGAGAGAAATGGAGGAAGTCCATCCAGATTAAAGTGCTGAGATATTGGATCCCTTGTTCAAAATCACTCAGTTATTATGTCTACACGAGATCTGTTTGAATTTCTCTCCAGACTGCCTGGGATCTTATGCATACAAAGCTTCTGCCTATCGGAATATATTCCGCGATGAAATTGAATCTCCAGAGGCTCGACAGTATTTCTTGAAACGCGTTTGTGAGTTCATGAACAAAAGAGATGCGAATCCCACAGCCAGTAAAATCCGCAAGCTCGAAATCCACAACTTACAAAATATACCGCTGCCGGAGTTGACAGCATCTGATGACTTCAAATCAGCGATGCAACATATTGAAGAACTCAGCCTTAATGTCTTATTGGAGTATACCAAGTATAGCCCCGGGACTGACTTGTATCGGTGTGAGCGTGTCGAGTTTGAGCCGTATTTGCACAGGCAGTGGCTTTCTCCATTGGCAGGTCAGCTAACATCCTTGTCCTTGTACTTTGATGACTATTGGGGTACGGCCCCTGGTACCTTCAATGGTGCAGGTCTGGTATTTCCACAGCTTAGACGCCTGAGACTGGAAAATTATGCCATTTCACACCATGATCACCTAGATTGGGTTTTAAGTCAGCCTTCTTTGCAGGCACTCACGCTTCACGATTGCCCAATCGTTAGCTACTTGTGGATGGACTCAAAAGAAGTGACAGAGTGGAAAGCGGCGACACACGATTGAGAGGAACGCCCTGCGAGCACGTGTGGGTTTTTTGAATCTGAAGCAAAGAAGCTATACCACTTTCCAGGCACATGGGAGGTCATGTTTAAGAAGATTTGCGATCGGCTTCCACACCTGACCAATTTCCGGCTTCCAGGTGAGTGGGAGAAGCGATACATCGCGTTTAATCATATCATGTTGCCTAGCCCTTGGATTGAGGCAGAGAGCGATGGATATATCGAATTTTGTGAAGACCCGGATCTTCCTGAGCTGAATGTTAGCGAGGAGAAGGAAGAAGAAGATGCTGAGGGATTGAATGAGCTGAAAAAGGTGATGGCAATAAGGGTGTAACTTGTAGGAAACTTGGGTTCTTACATATGACGTGAGAAGTCACGTCACGAGTACGAGCGCTCAAGTCATTGAATTGAGAAAGTAGCTCAATGACTTCCAAAATTTACTCAATAAAACGTTTACTTCTTCCTTTATTCTCACATATATCATCTGTAACCCGGATCCTGCAAAGTTATGGTCCTATACAGCAACGAGTATATGCATTAGTATTTTCGTTTAGTGATTTAACTTGGTCGTCAAATTCCGTTCCTAGGATCTTATCTGAGCCACTTCTAACGGCTTTAGTAACATGTCAAGTTGTATCGGGAGCGCTTTCCTCAGTGACTGAGTGCTCAGTAGCACGGAAAGGCCGACTGCAGCGGCCATATCTAAAGGTTACCGGACATCATTTACGTGTCTGCTTATAGAACAAGATTTCCTTCTCTCCCTTTGCCTTCCCTCGTGTCTCTCCTTGATCGCTCACCCATCTCGCTTAACTCCTGAATCTCTTCCTACCCTATAGGGCCGGGCAATCAACTCAGCTCCTTACAATTTAGACCAATGCGGGGAATTTGTGAGGTGGTCAAATGGACTTTTTAAATCAAATTTTCTACAAGAGAGATTGCCGAAACCCTCGGGTATATATTTGTATCGACCAGCCGCTTTCATGTGATCTCTAAAAACCGAGCTGAAGCATCACATAAATCGGCCTCAAGATAGGATCAATTATTTATCGCTCCTTAGCCAATAAGATCAGGGGTCATCGCTATCGAGACCAAGGTTTTACTATCTCGAAATCGTATGGATACATCAGAAGAAAACAAAATTTGGGAGACTAAGCCTGTAGTAAATTAGTGCTCTGCTTCGCTGGAATGTGCGTTTGTGCTCTTCAACCTGCAGGCTCATCACGCGATTCTCAGCTTCAGCCTACCTGATTCAGCTGCTGTGATAATGAGTGAGCTTGAAGCTTAAGCACAATGGCTACTCCCAATGTGGATACATGAAAACTTAGTTCAAGATAACTAGCATCAAGGGAGGCTAGCGGGAAGTATCTTCATATTTGCTATAGAGTCTGAATCTGTAAATAGAGCTCAGGCCTCACTAATTGGTTAGTTTACTTGCACGTGTCACATTGACTTAAATGGCTTGGTTACAGAAAGGCTGTTTCAACCACAACGCATTCCTCGTAGAATTTGTCGATTTGGTGCACCAATACGTCCGTATCTATGTTGGGCTTTTCCCTCTTTTCTATTTTCTTCATTCAAACTTTCTGAGCCACCAATGATTTCAAGTAGCATCTAATACCGAACTTTCCCACTTAGGGGCAAAGTATTGAAGCATAGCTGAGAACCACAGAACTGTTAGCTTGACCGATTGCACCGCTATCTTTACGTACAGATAAGCATCTACGTAGGAAAAGTGTGGTAAATTCAGTGCGGTTCAACTTCTGCAAAGGTTTTAAGGGTCCTTGTTTTATGGTTTGGTAGAATACCACTAAAAGCAACAAATCTACTAAGGGATCAATGATGTTGGTATTGGTAATCTAGTGGCTGAACCTTAGTGCCACGAACCTTTCTCAGTCCGTCTGATGTATTATTTTATTCGCTTCCCTCTCAACAGACAGTACATATAAAAAGTGCATTAAGTTGAGAATCGATTGAAATCTCTTAGCCCCTGAATGATGCTGTTCACTTGCAAATAGCCATGATGTGCATCATATGATTGTATTGATTCGAATTGCTCATGATACCGGAAGTGGCTAACTCAGTCAAGATGTTCTCAAGTAAAGCATGTGATCGCTGGGAGCGCCTATCATGGCATCTAAAATCTTATTTGTGTAATGCTTTTTTTCAGTAATCTTGGCGTTGTTTAACTATATGAATTTCACGCCTACTTTTTTTGCATGTGTTTCATGTGTTTTAAATGGCTCCGCGACTAAAAGCATGTGACAATTGATTTGATTAAGCTTCCTTTCCTATAAAATCTGCTCACATCCGTTGAACTGAATGAACCTGCTATCCGGAATCGACATATGTCTAGGTCAAACATCTTTTCACAGTGAGACGTCAACGATTCATATTGACTTGAAACATGCCTGCTTCACTTGAGACCAACGAACCTACTAAACCCATCACAAGCCTCGTGCTCTTTTTCGATGGCACCAGCAACAGCTTTAATGGCTGTAAAGCAGATACAAACGTGGTGAAGCTACTACGTAAGCTGGAGCGCGATCACCCTAATCAATATCATTACTACCAACGTTGGTCTACTCATGTCCTGGTGGTAACTTCTCATCGCTTACTTCTATAACAGCTGGTATAGGCACGTACGAGGTACATGAGCCATCCATCAATCAGTCATTCATCGGCGAGATCAAGAGTTGGTGCTTCAAAATGTGGGACCAAGGAGTCGCCTCGACATTCGACGATCACGTCATGTCTGGATACAAGTTCGTGATGAGATATTATGAGGACGTAGGTATTGGAGTGCATATGAGTTCAACTTCTGACTCTGACATAAAATCATAGGGCGCCAAAATTTACATGTTTGGCTTCAGCCGTGGTGCAGCTACAGCCAAGTTTTTAGCGCAGATGATCAATACCGTCGGTCTTCTGTGCAAAGGCAACGAAGAAATGGTCCCATTTGCGTATCGGCTGTATCAAAATTACATCCAAGGCAGAGTCAGCTTGCGCAGGAAGAGGCTGCAGAAGCAAGGTGAAGAAACCGCTGATCACCTTTACATTCAGAACATGGATCCTTGCTCGGGTACCGAAATAGAAAGTGAAAGCAGCACATATGAGAAGATTTCGGGATTGACAATCGAGAAGTATCAAGAGGAGGTTATCCACGCTGCACGTCGTGAGATTAAGAAGTTCAATCACACCTTTTGCCGACGGAACCGGAACCGAACAGCCTCAGGGGACGATACCAGGAATGTCAAAGTTCACTTTTTGGGACTTTGGGACACTGTCGCCTCTGTCGTAATGCTAGAGCTACGTGCAAGGCCTCCATTGCCCGTCTTTGGAACTGCGACGCATGTCCGACACGCAGTCGCGCTTGATGAACACCGTGTCAAGTTTAGGCCCTGGCTCTTATCTCAGGACATTCGTATGGCTGTAGAAAGCAAGAGATCCCTCGATGCCAATGGCAATACCATGAATGAGGAACAGATCAAAGCAGCTAAAGAGCTGTTGAAAGAAGATATTAAAGAGGTCTGGTTCCCAGGCAGCCATTGCGATATTGGGGGTGGGTATACTACAGGCCATGTTGTCACAAAGGATGGACCAATTATAACCTTTTTGACGAACATCGTTCTCTGGATAGCGGGCCTTTTCAAATTCTTCTTATCAATTATCCTGCATGAACCTCATGACAAACAGATTCAACTGAGCGACGTATCACTCGCATGGATGATCTCTGAGCTTCGGCAAGTTGACGGGCTTCAGTCGGACGACGAAAAACAGGCATTGAAGCCTCCTGGTGAGACAAAGAAGCAGGAGGAAAAGGAACACCCAGGTCTTCGTTGGCATAAAAAGAGCCTCGACCGCTTCAACCACGATTTTTACACATGGAAGCAAGAGGCAAAGAAAAATTCCGAAGCCAAAAGCGATCAGAATCTTGAAGCTTCTCATCAACCCCTCTGGTTTAACCGCGGCAGCCCGTTCCCGGAAGTTATGTTCTGGAGAATGATGGGTAATTCCCCAACATCCATTGATCGTTT
The DNA here is from genome assembly GCA_017140755.1 of Calonectria hongkongensis. Classification (NCBI taxonomy): domain Eukaryota; kingdom Fungi; phylum Ascomycota; class Sordariomycetes; order Hypocreales; family Nectriaceae; genus Calonectria; species Calonectria hongkongensis. The sequence continues at coordinate 1,427,285 of JAACJA010000006.1, forward strand.
CAAGCTAATTGATATAGAACACATGCCCTTTCTTCCTCGTTGGGAATTAAGATATAACAAATGGTATTCCAACCGCTTTTGGCCTAACCTTAGCAGCCCCCGTGACGTTCCACGCAAGGCGGTGCTTCATGAGTCGTTACTTTGGCGCCTAAATCGAGACGAGACATACCGCCCAAGGAATTCTCATGGGAAATGCGAGGGGAACAGATCACCCTGCATATTCCCGGGAGTCCCTACAAAGTGGCATGACTGGTCAAACGATAACCATACCGTATACACTTTTATGAACGAGGATGAGGGTGTAACTAAAAAATGGTCTTTTTAACTATGCTAAGCTGAGCAAGATGAGGAAGATTGGGAAAAAGAATGCAATAGTCATAGAAGACATCGCACCTGATTTTAGCTGTTTCATTCCAACCTCGTCAATATTCGTAGGTAGTAGGTATATCCTCTTTTATCATCAATAAAAAGTTTTTCTGGGACCAATAGGTCGTACATGCCAATATCGCAATAATATTCACTCGGGCATGCTGCAGCACCTCACTTCAGCATTTATAAAGATGCACTTGAATTTATCGTTTATGAGATTATATCAAATATGGGATGATTACAAGGGGTTCCGGATATCATAATCATTCGCAATGTACAAGTGACTTGAGGAGCATTTTTTCCACACCAAAATCTTCCCCAGTGGACTTTCCACGCTTTACTACACCTGGAGCGATCACAAATTCCAATTGTTCATCTCTTGAAGGCTGCTGAATGTCTCGTTCCAACTCCATAGTTTCAGGATCAAAGCCTTTGCGTATAGAATGGTCCCATTCACATAGCCAAACGAGTTTGGCGGCTTGTTGGCTGATCTCTTGATCAAGATCAATCGCTTGCTCCACGATTCTGTTGAGATGTTTGAAGAAGCCCCGTTTGTCGGGCTTTGACCAATGTCCAATTGTCTTATTTATGACCTGGCTGCTTTCGGACTTATGAAAGTCTACTGCCTTGCGACAATGCACATCTGTCTTGGGATCTGCTTTGTCCAAGAGTAGTTCCGCTGTTGCGACATTCCACATCTGGAATTTTCGTTCCGCTTCGGGGTCTGGGCAGGCTCCCCCACCTGCTTTGGCCTTATACTCTATTCAAAAAGGAATTAGATTTGGGACCGAAGTAATATCGAATAGAATTGCTCACTAGGCATCAGGAATCCTCGAAGTCCCCAAACTTGATCCGAAGTTGTATGATTGACCCATCGAAATCGGTGAAAGATTTCCCCGACCATAACTTTCCACAAGAAGGCTTGAACGATTTTTTGAAACATGCCTGGAATATTTAGATAATGATGGTAGTACCCTTTGACCGGAGTCGTGCTGTCCAAGTATGCTACATAGCGGCTGCAGCGCAAACTGTGCCGATATATTTGGCTTTGGTCGCTTAGACCTATGATTTTCTCTGCTCTTGTCTGAGAATCGGATGTTGAGGGCCGGATTGCCTGTGCTTCTAACGCATTTCCATCAAAATATTGACGAGCAAAATCCTGAATGGAATATCGGAGTCCTAGAATCAGCTGAACCAGACGCTCATCAGTTATGTTGTATGGAATCCGGTTCATATTCAGAGCCTTATTCAGCTTTGCGGAAGCTCCATTCAACTTGTTCTGCAATTTCGTGACGGTGTCCTCATGAAGATCTTGAAGGGATTCCAGTTCTTTGATCTTCTCGCTGAGTAATCTTTCTGCCTCTTTTCTTCGATTCATTTCTTCAGCTAACTTTTTCTCTACCTGATTTATATTAGTCATAATGCTAGGGATGTCAAGCGAGTCATTATTTAACGTACATCTTGAAAGTTGAGCACGGAAAATTGAGCATCCAAAGACTCAGGCGGAGGTTCAGAAGTGCGGCTGCTTCGGCTCGACCCACGAGGTGTCTTATTCGCCACTCTACCCGACATGTGACCGCCAACGCGATCTGTCTTTGGGTACCTCAATACTAATGCCTTGGTAACAGAGGCGGCTGTTATAGAGGCAAAGTCCTGCCAATCTTTGTTTTTATGGGAGTCCGAATAATCACAGACACCCTTAACAACAATACATGGGATCTCATCCCATATACCAGCCCCTTCCATCTCAAATGCCAAGAGCTTGTGTTCTTTCATCACGGCATCACGAAACTCGCCGGCCTTTACAACTGTATCCCCCGAACCAATTTTCCCAACAAATAAAGACGGTCTCTGAGCTTCTTTCGTGAGCCCTTGGCTCTCCAGAAGCTTGTTTCTCTCGAGACGGTTTCTTATTACTTGATGTTCCTCTTCACATCCAGAAATATCGCATCGTTCGGACAAGGCTTTTTTGCAAATAACACCAGTAAATTCATTGCAATCCTGGCATTTGCTGGAGCGATGGATGTGCAGATAGCTTGATCGAAATAGCTTGTCAGTATTGGCCCCAGGATATATGTACTTGTCTTTTCCCTTTTGGTTCTCCATAGTCTGGATTTCTTCCAGGTGCTGAGCAGCGTCTAATTCGATAGCTTCTCTCCATGTTGCTGTTTGGAGAAATGCAATCATATTCTGAATATGTTTCACGGGCCTCCCAAGAGTATCGTCGTGTTCGGTCGTCATCTCAAAACTGTTCACTAGCTGCTTGCCAAAGTCATATTGTACTACCGTCTTGCTGATGATGACATCTCCAAGAAGCATATCCTCGCCATCAGACACTGAAGCAGGGATGCCTCCACAGATGCCTGTTAAGAGCGCAAGCTTAAGTCCAGGAAAGCTTGAGCGAAGGCTGGAAGCTGCTCCAGCTGCAGTGGCCTTTCCTTTTCGGAGAAGAGCTAAGACAACATTGACGCCCCCGATATGGCCCGTCTGATATATATTAGGGTCGCCTCTAGCTCTCCCAAACGGATCGATGCCAGGTTTGCCCCAAAATTCATCCACAATAAGGACCACTGCATCGTACTCTCGCGGAAGTGCACACACTATAGCGATTTCGAACTCATCGCGTGTTTTTGGTGCAACAACCATAGTTGCAATGCAAATTATTGTCGGCCACGTGGCGCTTGTTCTGGAGAAGGGACATGGAGGTGATATCGATCTAAAATGGCGCATAATACAGGAGGATGACTAAACCTTTGGCCCTGGTGCTCCCTGAGTGTTTGGTAAGTTGGGGGCCAAAAGCGGTAGCCTTCCTAGATTTAGGTAATATTTCTGATTGGAGTTGAATTTGGCCGAAATTTGCCATCAAGTTACAGCCCAGCTACTGCCAGACATACCCTAAAGCCATCTACTTGGCAATTAAGGATATTTCTTTCGTGGTTTGTGGATTTATGAGTAGCCAAGCTCGATTTGCTCCGCGCGTGAGATCAGCGCAGTATAGACCGTGCCATTTCAACTGGTGTCATATCATTCAGTTAAATGAGAGAGAGCCCCTTTTGATTGGCTTGCCCCTGTCTTTGCCAACAATCAAAAACCATGCTTGGAAGGCACGCACACTTGGGTAAGAAAGGTCATTGTGGCAATGCACCCAACAGGGCAGTACCAATTCTGGCCCAGATTAAATGGCCAATACGTACTCTCATTCTTCCTACAAATGTGTCACAATTGTGTGTGCGCGAATGTGTGGGACAGCCAAAGAAGGACTGGCTGGGGAAATAGTATCCTAATCTAGACTGTTCCACAATTGGGGCCGTAATGGCAAACATATGCTAGAGAAAAAGTAAATATAATGTGATACTATTTGTACCTATTTATTTACTTCTCAGCTATTTTCTTTGAGCTCCAAGATTACAGAGTAGTTGATTGTAAGAGTAGTTAATAGGGAGAAATAGTAATGATTTAAAAAGGAATGTCTATCTGTTTTCCAACGCTGCTCTTGCACATCTGCCATACATCGAAAAAGAAAAGAAAGGAAAAAAAAGAAAAAAAACATAAGAGAAGATAATAGAAAAGAATAAACCCGATATCGTCATCCAGAGCCATCTGCATCATCATCATTTTACATCACCCAGCATGGGAGCCACTCAGAGCGCCATAACTCATGTTCCAGGCTGCGCCTAATTCACCGAAATCGCCTTCACATTCAGCTCCAAGAGCGCCATTAGGCTCAGTCTGAGAAATTACATCTTCTTCAAGGCCCATGAAAAGGGGGAAATTTGGAGTTGAATGCGGAACCTGGAAGCCTGAGTTCACTTCTTCGGGGTGCATCCATTGAGCCTGTGGCTGTAATGTGGCTGATGGACCCGCGGGGCTGAATTGCCGCACAGTGCCAATGGGAATTTGACTGCCTGTCAGCACTGGAGCTGGAGCGGTGGGAGCACTTCCATGGCAGATTTCCAGTGCGTCAGCATCATTCCCAGTAGCGCCCGTTGCACTACTGCTGGGAGCACTAAATGTAGGCTCAAAGAGTATGCGTTCAATCCCGCTTTGAAGCGACGGAATCACATGTGCATCAGCATAGATATTGAGCGACTGCAGTAGCGAGGGCAACCCAGCCACGAGCAAAGGCCTTGCCGAACTGCGAATGAGTGATCGGGCTTCTTCAATGCCATGCTCTACAAATGGCGATGCGGGTGGCTGGTGGCCGTTGAATATTTGATCCCAAAATTGGTACCACTTTTCCTCGTCAGTGCAGCCTCTTGGTATCCGCACAGTGACACAGCTACCCTGGATTTTGTGGAGTTGACACACCTTGGGCGTGTCCCACTTCGTCCAACACCGGTCACAATAGTAGCCCTCGGAGGTATGATGACGAGCGACATGCTGCTTGACGTCGGGAAATCTACGTAATTTGTATTTTTCCACGCAGCGATAATGTGACCAGGGGTTTAGCTTATAAAATGGACAGGCCCAGAGACGGCAGCCGTTGGGGCGACGCAGGTCAACCTCGGCGCTAACATCGTCGAAGCCAGGATATTCATCCTTTCTTTGTCTCTTCCTTGCCCCTTTTGATGTTCCACCGCTGGTTGTAGGGACTGAAAGCAGTGGCTGTCCAGTGCATCCAGTGGAGAAACTCCGTGTAGCTGCACCTCTGTGGTGACCCATGCCAGCTGACTCTGCGCAGTGGTCTTCATATTGGAGGGTGCTGGATGGCTTTCCGTTGCGCGCATCAGCGTCGGCATTGAATATATCGAGTGGCGCAAAATCGCTAGAATTTATTGAAACATACGACATAATGTCCAGCGAAGAAATCCACCAACACTTGGAAAGCGATGGCGAAGGGAGGGTTGAAGCAAAGTTAAAGCATCAACTGAATGCCAAAATAAAATAGCAACAAAATAGATGCCAGCATTAGATGATTGTATTGGGTGAACACAGAGTGTTGCATGTGTTGACGAGCATATCAATTTTTGTTGTGATGTGGCCCTGATCGTTTGGCCATGGGAGGGTTTAAGAAGAAGTAGTGATAGATGAGGTCACGGTGTATTACTGAGTTGTGTTCGGGCTGGGCTGGTCTTGGTCAGGTACTCGGTGGTGGGTTTCTGGTGGGCTCTGTGGGCTGACTTGCTTAGGTTGACTGGGCTGGGCTGAGCAGGTTGGCAAGCACTCTGGCCCTTCTTCTCCGTGTTCCCATTGGCCCAATGTCCATGTATTTCGGCCAATGGTCTAGGCGGGTCGGGAATATTTCAGTGGTCCGTGCGTTCGGGTGGTCCCCCCCCCCCGGCGGCTGCTATTGGCCACTGGCCGGCGAATGGCTGGCGACTAAATGGGGCGTGCTTGTGGCTTTTCTTACCTGCATTCGACCCAATTTCATGAAAGAAGGCAAAAACATCAATGCATGGTCGATACATACTGAAAGCTGGGGATAGTCTATGTGTAAAAGCTCCTAAGTTTTCACTTTTGATGTATGTGAATACAATTTTGCACAAGTTACATCGCAGCGAAGACTAAACTGTACCCGCACGACATCCTCGAAAGTTGGGTGACCAACTTTGTGAAATGAGAGCAAGTAATGGTGTGCCGTGAGCCCGCACGTTATTGCCTTTCTGGTTTTCACCTCAAAGAAGTTGACATCTCTCTTGCAAGACCCATCATCGCAACTCAATCGGGTCGGCGAGGAGGAGTGGTTCTCAAAATAGGACAGACAAGGATATTGATGCCGACGAACAATTCATTCAATCACTTCGGCGTGCCCCATAGAAGAACGAAAGAGGCTAGCGGAAACAAACTGAACCCAAAAAAAAAGACATACAACAGCGAGGATTCCCCGGTCGTCACCGACCCGAGTACTAATTCACCGCTTCTCAGCTTGACTATGGGAGAGCGGACGGGATCCCGTATTTTCTAAGAGCTATGGTCGTATGTGCCTGTTGGGCGCATCAGGCCAGCCTATGAATGCCGAATGATTGACGAATCTTGTCACAAATAGGCAAACAAGCATCTCAAGCAGGATGCAGCTCAACCTTGTGCCCAGGACCCACAGCTCACACTTAAATGCGATCCTAAAAAGCTGAGTAAGTTTATTTTATCTATCTGATTTCCTCAACAATGATCTTGTTTCTGTCTCTGCTTCAAACGTCTGAGATCTGACTGATATCCCGAGTCCAAATATTCAAGCGTGTCTATTTTAATCCGGCAACGAAGATCTAAGATCCAGTATGCATTGAATAATATTCTCGTGTTATGAACTGCTAGATAGTCCGGCTATAGAACCTGAGTAACTGATGAACAAGCAATATGAATGACTCTGATCTGAAAGTGACACCAATGGCTATTGCAATCGCTTCTGCTTGTCATAGTTCACCATCTCCTCAATTGCCGACCTGTACAACTCGTGCATGGTTTGGTGGGGTGACCACCTGACTACCACATCCAGGCGCTCCCCAAGCCACTCTCCGTGGAGCTCAAACTCCAGAGGCTTGTCCGTGCTAAACACTTCCGTACTACCCTTTACCCTGATCTTGGTAATTCGCGGTATCCCTCTCTTCATTGTCTCCACGACCTCCTCGGCCGTCACTGCCATCTCGTTGATGTCGTTCCTCAACTGCTCCAGCGCCTGCTCAGTAACCTGGGCCTGTAGCTTAGCAGCTTCGTGATCAATTCTCGCCCTCCCATACTCTTCCTCAAAGGGCTGCCTCTCGAGATCAGACTCCATCTTGGCAATTTGGCAATTCGCAGGCGAGCCTGTGCGAGCTGAGGAGTCACCCTGCCTCTCTCCCTGTCGAGTTCTAATTTGACACTCCTCATGGCAGCTTACAGCTCTTTGCTCTTTGCTATACAGCGGTCCAGCGTATCAATTCTCTCCTGGAGCTGCTGCCTTCGGTCTTTGCACATTTCGTGGGACAAATCCAAGGGGACCTTGAGACTGCAGCTTTCCCAAAGCAGTTTCAAACCGAGCCATCTTCTCGGCCACCTCCTTGGTTGCCCTTTCGAACTCCCTAGCCACGGGCGTCTCCATGATGGCCTTGACAGCATGGTGCGCTTCCGCATCAATAGCCTTTGCAAAATGAGACCCTTCCAGACCCAGCGATGCTTCAGCTAGTTTCATGGCCCAGTATCCCTTGTGCCAAAAGTCGCAATTCGCCAAATTTCTCTCGCATGTTTCTTTCCAGCGCCACTTCTCCCCCTCCTCAGCTGAAAAAAAAAAAAGAACCAGTTAGCAAAACACACAGGACAACAAGGGCGGAGGCGAAATTTCAACGTACCTTACCACCTTGCCCAGCTCTCATCAGCAGCCTCAGCACGTCTCAGCTCGTCGCCCCATGTAATGTCTTTTTCATATTGCAGCAGGTTCCTCTTGTTCTCCCATACCTGTTGCTGATTTTGCTGTTCCTTTATCAGTTTGGTATATTCGGCGCTATGAATTCGCCTTTCGTCATCCAGCCTGCCCTGGATGGTGTCTCTTTCCCTCATAAGCGCATCGATTTCTGCTTGGTTGGCGTCTCTTTTTGCTTTGGCATCCTCATACTTCTTTTCTGCCACATCTAACTGATTTTGAAGATTCTCCATCAAGGCCTGATCCTTTAGAATATTTCCACGAGTCTGTTGGAGTTTGGCCTCTGATTTCTTTCATATATTTTCGAGCTGATTGGCCATTTCAATGACTCTTGCCTCATCCCTCTTGAGCTGTCTCTGCATATCGGCCTCCATTTCGTCAACACCTTGGTTTGCAATTTGTCTGAACGACTCGATGCCATTCTCGATGCCATTTAGAATCACACCGAGAACATCGGGCTACAAGGTGGCTTCAAAGTCCGCTTTCGCTTCTTCCCATTTGTTGGAGTCAGGAATATGTATCTCTGCTTTGAGAGCAACTGGTATGCCCTCAGTAAGATTAAGGGAAACGTCAGCTAGAAAATGTTTCTCTGCAATATTTGCGTCGATCAGAACTTTCAGTTTGAAGTCATGATACCATATCATGCCATCAAGGAAAAGCTTTTGTGTGTCCTTCGTTGCCGTGACATTGAAGGTGGCTCGTTTGACACCCTCATCAACTTTTGTCGAACAGACTTCGAGTCCGCCAATCTTGAAGTTGTCGATGCCAGCTTTGAGAATGACTCCATTTTCATTAAATGTTGCCTCAAAGTCTCCAGTCTTGTCAAAAATCCTTACCTTGCCGGCCACGCTGATGCCACGCGGATATTCCTCCCCCCCCATTTCAACACCCGATGAGATGTAGAGCAGAAAGCTCTCAAAGACAATCTTATCCTTCATGCCTTCGACATCTTTGAGAGCCTTGCAATCCATCAGAGTACCAGCCAGTTGAACAAGCTCGACAACGTTCAGATGTTCCATTTTCAGCTTGAACATAAAATCTGCGTGTTTCACGTCGATGTCCATGTCCAACTCGGCCATGAAATTTCCAATATCAACCCGGCCGCCCAAGGCAAGTTGACTTCACAAAATGTTAGCTGATTTCATAATTCGAGGCAATCTGTAGGAGGAACTTGCCTGGGTCCGGTGACTAGGACGGTAGCGTAGCATAATTCTGCACCCACTACCAATTCAGAAAAGATCAACTTGTCGTTGAGGCCAATTGGATTAACCCATTTACTGCCATGCTCCATGTAGCTGATTAATTGTTAGCATTGCCAGTTCAATCGTCTCGTTTTGCATTCGACGTACAGTTGTCCACTCGCGCCTTCAACTGATCCCACAATCGTACCCTTGACGTGAATGGGATCCGAATCCTTCACCTTTACCGTCAAGGTCGCATCGAGATGCAGTTCAGGTCCGGACGTATTCATAGTAATTCCGGCTCCAAATTTGCCTAGGCTCACCATGTCGGATATTTTGACCTTGAAAGATTTCGGTAGGTGGATGCTGGCAACTAATTTGCCATCAGAGCTTATGGAGACGACTAATGCAAGACCATCAATCTTCTTCTTTTCGTTGAGATTCTCCAATTGATCAAATCTCGAGATCGTGGCACACAGCTAAACTCCTAGCGTGCAAATCTGGTTAGCGTCGCCACCATCATGGCACACAGGCAAAATCTCTCACCTTTGGAAATGGGATAATTGTACGCCTTGAGCTTGGCCTGCACATCCCAATTTTTAGACTCCTCTTGTTCCGCAGCATCGGCACCTTCTCCACCGTCCTGCTCGGTTGGCTCCTCGTCATCTTCGCGTTGCGGCTTTGCTTCTGACGACGCAATGAGAGCAACGTGGTTAAGCTCAAGATTCAAGAAATCAGCATCGGGAACCTCCGGCCAAGCTTGTCGGATATTGACATTCTCAAGCGCTCCAAAGATAAGCCATTCGCGTTCCTTGTCCTTCTTCCTGGCGATGTAGAAGCCGATATCTGCAGTCACATTACCGAATTTCACGACACCAAGAATAGCAAACGTACTCTCTCGTCTTTTCGAAGACTTGTCGTTTCCTTGGGACTTTCGGGCAATTTTATTGTCCGAGAAATCAGATACAGTGCCGCCACCAGTCTCATCGTGTGACTTGGTCTTCTCTGAGTCTTCTGCTTCGGTGTCATTTTCATCTTCACTTGACTTAGCTTGGTACTGATGATGCTTGAACGCGATAAAATTTTCCAGGCCAGCCCTTTCGATGGTTAACTGATTTTCTGGAACCTGGAGGTTGGAGATGCCTCCTGTGATTCTAAGTCCCTCACTCGCAAACAGGAGGCTTGCGCTGGCGCTTGAGTGTTCGTTGAAAGTGACGTGGCCGTTTAACTCAAGTGCGTTTCTAGGTTTCTTGCTCTCTTTGGACTTCTTCCTGGAAAGGCTCAGCTCAACATTTTGAAAGGTCAGCTCGTGTCCGGAGGTTTCTTCGTGAGCACTTTCATCGTTAACTGGAAGTTTTTTTTTCGGTAACTTGAGCGTGGATCTTCTTCAAATCACTGAGCTTCAGGTCACCAATCTTGGCCTTAAGCATGTGGTCATCTGTTTATGTTAGATTCCTATCTGGCTTCGAGATGTTCGTTTTTCGACATACTATCAGTGAAGTGCCCTTCAACATCGAATGTTCCGCCGCCCAACTTCATGTTTGCGGAAATATCTAGCCGAATGGACTTTTTAAATTCTCCTTCATTGAAGGACACCTTAGCTTTGGTGTCTGACAGCTATGGCAAAGATGTCAGCAGTATTCCAGAATCAGCCCAGAACAAGGCAACTTACCGTAACTCCTTTGACCCCATATATATTTTCCCACTTATCAGCGCTCAAAACGAGATTCCACTGTCTTTTTTTTGCATATCCGTCCTCGTTATCCCCGCTCTCCGAGGACGGAAGGAAGTCTCTAGCCATTCGGTAACTCATAGTAACCGGGGCATTAGCATGAGATAGTTTGGTTAAAACGACAGCTCCAAGAACGCCAAATCCAAAGTGCCAGGACTTGTCGCCTTTCTTTTTTGGTTCATGATCCTTGCTTCCAGACTTCTTTCCATTCATGGCGGCACCATCGTGTCCCTCGGCTTTTGTTGAGTTTGCCGAATCCTCATCTTCTTCCTTCTTATCCCCGCTGTCATCTTCCTGACTTCTCATCTCCACCTGTTTTTGACGCAGTGATTTCAATGCCGACTGTTCTAAACTGAATCGTGTTCCAGCCAACGTGAGCAAATTGCTTCACAAAACCTTGAAGAACTAGCTTCTTGATTTTTGGGCGTTTAGACCAATCTCGAGTTTCGCTGAGATGTGCGCTGAGGTGAACACTGCTGGGGGGGTATTCTGGTTCAAACACATTCTGGATCGCATCCTTAATCCATTGACAGCCATCTTTAAGCGGAAAATCAACTTCTAGACGAAGCCCCGGAGCAAAGAGGGGGTTGGTTTTGTCTTCGGAGTAAGTGAGCATCAGGTTTTCGACAGGGATGTCTTTGATTCTGTCATCATCAATGAAGTCAAATAGTGTATCAAGAGATATCCCATCCAAGGACAAGCTCTTGTCCTGAAGCATAACCCTCTCTCCTGTCGACTCCTCACTGTTACCCCGCTATACTTGTGGAGTTTTGCTGAGAGACCTTTAACGCCCCAGAAATCGTCAATGTCTCCTGACAATGCGTATTACTCAAGAGCTTCTCTTTGACCTTCTCCGTTGGTTTTCCCTTCAAAATTGTGTCTTTCATGTTTCTCATTGGATGGTAATGCGATTTCGGGGATTGTAGCATGAGTGCCATTCTTTTTGGGAATGTGAACAACCAATTGGGCCTTCTTGTCCCCGTGTACGTGAATAGGTCGTACTGGAATATCCATAAGTGATTTATTATGCCTACCTGAAATAACAATGCAGAGATTTCGAACCGTTGTTCCTCCAATAATGGTCGACCTCTGATCTTGGCCGCCTGAGTGGACATTGACCCATGGCGTATCGCGACCGCTCGATCGAGTCGCAGGTGGCATAAAAGATCCGTCTGAATCAAACTTTATTTTCCCATACATATTCCTTGGCGTAGAGTCAGTTGAATCAATGGGTTTGGCACCCGACCGTAAGACCAGGCCATTTAACTGTGAATCCTGACCGATCGCGAAGGATAATTCACCCAAATAATCCAGAATAGCTTCGGGGCTTTAAGTCTGAGACTCTGGTATCTCAATAGATTGGTCAAGGAAAGCAGATCTCTGAGAAATAAATTGCTGGCTTCCATACTGATTCTAGGACGGCGCTGGATATTGCCCTTGTGGAAATGTTGTCGCTTGCTTTGGACAGACGCTCTGGGGTATCGGATTCCCAATTGCAGCAAAAGGTGCAATTTGATTCTGTTGAGGGCCACCGAATCTTTGGTCAAGAGCCTTGTTGTTTGCATATTGAGCCTGGGAGTGACTCGTTGAGCCGCTTGGTAAGAACTTCGCTGCTTCCTCTGGGCGAATCATCCCTTGCGCTACCATACGCTCAATGTCATCTTGAGAAACGGCCTGAAAAGCACCCGAGGAATAGGCCTCGAAGCTACTTCCAAAATTCATCGCGATAACTCAAAGGAACTGCAATGAATTAGAAAAAGAAGTCTGATGGATTATTTCAATCTCTCTGCAGAAAGCGCAGAACGTTGAAGGACGGATTTAGGCTTTTATAGCACGCAAGATCAATTTGTTCACTCTTGGCATTAATTCGGCTTGTATTAGTCATCGAACTAATATCAGAGGGTCCTTGCCCTTGTTTGGATGCGGAATTGCTTTCATCGAGCCTAGGATGACTATTGGGATTGGGTTGTCAACTTTCGAATAGCCGAGATACGCCACAGCGATTACATGGATACCACTAAAGCAACGGCACGACGAAAGAGGAAATAGATTTTCCGACAAAGACTGGTCCGTGAATAGCAGAGACGGTAAGAATAACTAGGGCGCAGTCCTGCCTCTGACTTGACTCGGTATCAAATACTACACCAAGCGATCGGCAACATGGATAGCAGCATGGCGCCTTCTCAGGCCCCAAGACTCCAAGACAGGCCTCAAATGCATGTGCGCCGCTAAAATGGCGCCCGTTCGAGCCGCTTTTTTGGTGGGTCGCACGTCTCATGCTCAGTCAGTTGCTCGAAACAACCTACGCTGGTAGAAGGTCATAGGCTTCGAATCATACTGGTTGACTACAGCACACGGGTTGCCCAGCACATTGATACAGGTCTGTATGCCAATGGTAATCTTCAGCTACCGTAGGACCTTATGGCCTCAAGTGAGACAAATGGATGGAATGTTGCAACCATCACCATGCTCCCTGTAATCGACAAGATCGGCGGCCGCCATGCATTGATCTCGGGAGGATGAAATAGCGGTGCAGGCTAGGATTTCTGATGTATCACTGACAACGCAGCAAGTAAGACAGTATTTCCGCTATTAACGGCAGTCAAGGGGCCGGACCATGTTTTTGATGGAAAAAGAAGTCAGCTGTGGCGATCACGGCGAATCGCGACGAGCCGCGTGCGAACCAGCCGAGTTCCTAGTCATGCAGAGGAGCGGGCCAAGCCGCTGCATAGCAGGTTGGAGACCCAACGGTTCATCTAATCAAACCCTCCTAATAGCTTACCAGCTCTTTGTTACTTCATCACGGGTTATTTTATCTTTGATTCCCCTGCTTCCCTGCATTTGAGCCGTAGGAATACCACCCGCTTATCTTTTCAAGTCCACACATGTTTATTAATCAGCGGTTGACCGGCAGCGGCACAAATCCTTTTCAAGCCTCAGCAGCAGTTCAACCCCCTGAGACAAAGTTGATACGTCGTATTTCACAGCGAAAAGATGGTCGTTCGCCAAGCCAACACGGGTTTCGTTTCTCTTAAGCGACGCGCATGGTCGACTCACTAGTGTCTCGTGCTTAGCTAGAGTTGAGAGCAGCGACACACGTTGCTTCTTAAGGAGAATGAAAGTCCTTCACAATTTGTATTGACTGACACTTCTGGCAATCCTAAAATAAATGTAGATTTGCTAGAAGTGAATTTTGTCTCTAGTCCAGGGATGTTAGAATACTATAATGGAATACTATCCCTCGCAACAAATCGTCCAGGAACAATGTGCATGGCCGTCCAATCTGGTCTATCAATCGCCGTGAAATACGATCATATCACGATACCAAGTTCGGCATTCAATACAAATATGGATGACGTTCGTTAAGATTCAGTGAGGTGGCCTGGATAAGATGCAATGAATACAGTGGTTCGAGAGACTTCTGAGAAGATGTTGAAATATATGCCGACCAGTGCTAAACGAACGTATATTTTAGAATTGGCGCTCAGCATAGAATGTAGAGTTATCATTAGTTAATTCCGGCTAGTGGTTTAGAAATTGGACAACCAATGTCTTGACCAGCTGTAGCGGGGTAGGCTGGGTGGATTGAATAAACAATTCAGAGGAAAATATAAACAAGACCGTCAATGGCTGCGGAAGCAATGCATTGACAATATCCACTGGCAGTTCAATGACCCAGCGATCCTGGTTGCCAGATGTACCACCAATCCACAAGCTTGAGCCATGATGTTCCATTTGGGATCATGCCATTAAATTTTCGAGGACTCCATTCTTTTTCCTAATGATGATTTTTAGGACAACTAAAAACCACACAAGCTGAGTGTTAGAAGTGCATCTTCGGAATCCAAATATTGTTCCTGATGAGGGATTAGGGCTTGCTAAAGGTGGCTGGCTGGTGCACTTGATTGTCTCTTGCTGCTGATGTATGTGGCGGAAGTGCGGTACTCACAAAGTAGGAGAAAGGGGGGCGCATTACTAACATATGTGGCTGTGCGGACGCATTCCACGCTGAACAAGGATGGGGAGATCGGCGGGCCGAGATACGTCAGTGAGCCAGGGAGTCATGGAGTTAAGGCGCGACATTCTCACCTAACCTTCGCAAACCTTGGCTGTCCATGTGTCGGTGTCCTGAGAATAGTTATACAGTGACCAATATATTTATCATCAACCTTCCCACCACCCTATGTCGAATTATCACTTTGGCCGACAAGTTTCGATAAGAATCTAAGAACCAGACTCTATAGTCTTACCAGTCGAGTGGCCTCCCGAAGTTCATCACTCCTACAGGTTTATTATTCCTTCAACTCGCAACAACGTGGCGCCTTGATCCAGATACCGACAAGAAAGCCCCCTCGACCCCAGGAGCGAATGCCACCAAACACAGTTCAAAGCATCAATATACGAGAAGGTCTAGCCCAAGGGTCAAAATCTCGCTCGTAACGTAGGCATATCAATCACAGCCAAATTATCGTTTGTCGCACGCATTGAATCATCACGATTTCGAGGTTAATTCCCGCTGGTCAGTCTCAAGACTCCTGGGCTTCCAGAGAGAAAATCGCCGCTAGGGAACCAGGATCAGGGCTCTTCTTTGCGGGCTAGGCTCATTTTTAGACTGGTGATCAGCTTACACAGTGCAAAGAGATGAACCAACCAGACTTCCCGGGTGTCCCTACCTCGCCCCCAGTGGGCTGCGATCGTCTTTGGGCCTGTCCATACTACAAAATGGACCCCTGGACTCACTACCGCTGCATCGAGAAGTACAAATTGAAAAGGTACGGCGATGTCAAGCTACACATTCGCCGCCATCATAACCTTCCGGGCACTGATAGTGTAAAAGAAGGCAGCGTACCTCGCGGCCAAGGTGACGAGCAAAAATGGTACCGTCTTTGGGACCATCTGTTTCAGGGGAGCGAACAGCCTCCATCACCATATGTAGAAGATGGTATTGCTGAGCCCATCGCGCTCCTCCGCAGTCGCGCCGCGCCTCTGCTGGAAGCCAATTTGCCTTTTTTACTGCACGTTGTTAATGTCCAAGTCGATACCAATGTTGTATTGACCCTTGCGCGTGAGATTGAGCGCCTTATTTTTGAGGTTTGCCAGCAACGCTCCAGTGGTTTTGCAGCTTCGAGCGCTGTAGGGGGCGAGTTTAGTGGCGTGTCAGGTGCTGGCAGCTCCCTAGCCCAGCCCCAAGACAGCGGATTCCCGGTCGGCACGGTGCGAATAGTCAACAATACTGTTGAACTCCTCCCCACGCCAGCCCCGCAACTCAACACCGCTGCTCTCAACCTATTTTCGTCTGGTTCGCTTCTCCCAGAAGAAGAACTCTGCTCGGTTGAATTCTCCGAATTTATGAACAGCGCGTCAGAGCAATTCGCTCCGGCTGACGACGCCAATTACTACTTTGGGACCTTGAATGGGAATGGCCATGGTGAGAACATGTTCTAGGATGCTTGCACAAGCTAGCAAACAGAGAACCACCAATGATAGTGCGGGAAAGGATAAAGTATGGCATCCAGTTAAACATACAATTTTTGATGTTTTCTGATGGCGGGTTTTGGGTCTTTCTTTTTTTTTCTCTTATCTTTAGCTACTTGAATTGACCTTCTCGTTTAACCCTGTTGGTCCCAACTTAGAGAATGTGTGTTTCTTGTCTTGTTAGATCTATTCACCACGTGCATCTAAATTGTTTTGGACGGCTACGCGGCTAACATTTTCTCGCACAAAAGTGAGCATGGTGCGTAGTATTAATAACCAGGGCATCTGCGGATTCTCATACGCACAGTCTGCCTTGCCAAGTACTCGGCGGCTTGGCATTCCGGTTGAAAAAAAAATAGCGGCCAATGACATTTACAAACTTATAACCCCTGACAAGATTATGCATATCCTCCTTGTCTCAAATGTCGCAATTGTGTGAACCAAGCACTTCGCGGCCAATGAATACCGCCACCTCGCCTCACCATCTCAGCCTCCTCGTATGCGGCCCCACTTCCAACACTTTTGTGTTGCTGCTCGCTTGTGTGGCGAATGAGATTGCAAATATTGGCTCATATGGAGACGCTAATGCTCTCGGATAACACCATGTCTCACACAAATGTGGCCAATCAGGGCCAATGAGAGTAGATTAGGAATCCACAATGCCCAACCTACCCTGCAAGCGCGTGATTTCAAGTGCAGTAAGTGTCAATCAAACACCTAGGCGGCTTAAGACGTGCATGTGTAATGGAAATTTGGTGATCATGTACTAACTGGTAACTACCTTTTTAAATATCTTACGGCGATGGTTTTGTGACGGTGAAACGAGACATCCGTTCCACAATTGAAAATGCGAATGCACAAACAGAATCACCAATACGTACCTATATGAGGAGACCAATATCATCATCTACAACATGCTCAACCTTGACTAAAATTAGTTCAACTTAACTTATCATTGGGACCTAAGCATTTATGGACTCTCTGTAGGTTGCTCGGCATGCTCGATTTGGGATTGAGAGCTTTAATATTGTCCCTAGTGAGAGCCAGCCTCATCTTGATCGCCTGTTAAGGCTAAGAGACAACGTATTGGGTCGCGGTGAGAATTTTCCCTGCTTCTGCCTCCTTCGATAGGGAAAATTTTGGGTTCATACCACCTAGAGTGTCAGTGATCTAGCAGGGAAGGTAGCTGTATCATGTTGCCAAATCTCTCGGGCAAGTTAAATAGATTTCAAACGATTCACTGTCGTAAAAACGATTAAAATTATATTACTGACTTCATACATGGCTAGAAAAAACTGTTGGGATTGAACTGTAACTTCTGTTAGACTTGGATTTCCAGATAGATCAAGGTTACTGAATAAGGACTAAGATAGTTGAAGAGATTTCCGAGCTAGTGCCTCATCTCAGAAGTGTGGTTGGGCAGTAATACATACATAAAACCAAAAGCGCAAGCCTACGTGGCGGCCTAATTATCCGCCTGTTCAACCTCTCGGGCAAACCGTCCAATACACGTTTGCTCTGCATAGGATTATGGTCCTCTGGATTGTATTCCACCAACCAGACCTAACCAGATCTAACCAGATCCACAACTCGCAAGCATAAGATAGGCATTCATTCAACAATTGGAACAGATCTAGCAAATTTGTTCCGGTGGCGGACAAGAGGCTGGCTGCGACTTGTACACATAACCATGACTCAGTCATATAAAATCATAAACCACCCAATCGTTTGTTAACCCGTGTAATTTTTAGCGTCTAAAAAAGTCACTTTAAGGTTTACCGAGGTTGCTATCGCTTTGATTGGACGATTAGTGAGCTGGTCGTCCCGATATCATGGTGGAGTAGTTCCTGCATCGGACACAGGCCCCACAGTTCTCCATTATCGTCAAGTCGACCTTCACTGAACGGCCGCTCGGTTTGCAAGTGGACCGGTTCTACCAGAGACAGACCTCGCTTAAATTCTCCTCACCTTGCGGTCCGCCATGTAGACGTGTCAAATTTGTATGGCCAGACAGCGCAGTTCTGTGTCATGAGGCGTTCTTGCCTCCCTGACAAATAACTAGCTAATATTTTGTAGAAACAGTTTTTTTTTTCTTTCTTTTTTTTGAAATATGAGTAACCAATCTCTCTTAAAACTTACCCTAAAGCCTCTGGCCCAACACCCAAGGTCAACAAACAAACTCATCACATAAATATGCCCATGGCTAAAATTAGACGATCTTGATCAGCCAATAAAGTAACTGGACTGTATTACTGAATACAAGGTGAACAGCCATGTCAACCGGATTATTGTCTCCAAGTTCCTCTGCCCTCCACGGCAATCCACAGTCAATATCTAACCACCTGGGTCAAATCCAAACTGGCACCAACAGCAAGGTTGATGTTCATATCGGAGATGTTCATAAGTATATGGGTATAGACATTGTTCAAAACTTCATAACTGAAATACTAAAATATAGACTGTAGGTGATGGAGGCCCTCGACTCAAGTGGAAAGAAGAAGCCGAGATAAGACACGAAAATGTCAAATTGCATTGGAAGGATGCAAAAACTTGTCAATGGCTACTTGAAACACCCGAGTTTGAGTCATGGATCCATACGGAGGACCAATACTCATTTTTGTGGATGTATGGTGTTCGTAAGTCCTCCGCGTTCTCGCTACAATGTACCCCAATAGCAGCTAAACAGAGATCCAGCTGGCTACGGGAAAACAACTCTGATGTGAGTACGAGAATAGCTTCGTTAAAGGCATTTTCCCACCAAACGTTATGCATGATCGACACATGTTAACGACAGCTGATTGTTAGGTCTCGTGTGGTCGAGTATATTCGAGAAGATCGAGTTGGAAGGAACATGTTTGAGCCCCCACACTTGTTATACTTCTACACGCCTTTCGGAAATGACGAAAATAGGAAAGAGTTCAAACCGATAATGATGAAGACTTTTTGGGAGCAAGCCACCTCAACAGATACCCGAAACCTGGACGACGTTGAGGTCAAGTTGGGCGAATTTCTTGCTATTACTAACCGCGACGTGTACATTATTATAGACGCACTGGATCAGATTGATCTATATCATCAGCGTACGTTACTTCAAGCGCTCACTGAACTCACAGAAAAGCATCAGCAAGAGGGAAACCGCTTTCGCCTAGCTACCATCATTAGCTCCCGTGATAAGGTTGGATATGAGTTGCTACCAGCCAAGGCATCACAATGTCTCCATGTCACGGCTGACGACAACGCACGCGACATCGGAAAATACCTTGAAAAAAACCTTCAATCGAAAGTGTTCGACAAAGACCCGGAACTCAGAGATAGGGCCTTGTCAGAGTTGAAAAGCAAGGCGAACGGAATGTTAGTGTCCCTTGCCTTGTTCGATTGCCGCTGACTAACATTGCCCCAAAACAACTAGGTTCCTATGGGCGAAACTGCACACCGAAAATATCCGTGTTATAAAAGCCAAGAAAGACGTCGAGAAAGCCATCAAAGAGCTCCGTATCCCAAAGTCAATGTCAGAAACGTACAAACAATATGTCACCAGCTTTAAGTCTGAAGAAAACCCGACGGAGCGGAACATCGCGCTGAGAGCCACAGCCCTCTTAGCATACACAATAGGGTCGATGTCGAAGGAACCTTTTATTTTGGCTCTGGCACTAAACTTGGAAAATGGAAAAATGGAGTCGACAACCTACGAGGAGTTGGTTGCGGATCCAACCAACCTGGGTCTTTTCTGTAAACACTTGGTCGAGTACGACGAGAACTCTCAAGCTTTTCGGTTTCACCACTCCTCTATATACGAGTTTTTCAGAAGAGAGGAGCTAACTGCTAGCTACAACCTACTCGCACAGCTCTGTTTGGCCCATTTAAGTTGCTCAGATTTCTCGACAGGGCCCTGGAGTGATGCAAGTTGGTACAACTACGGTCGCCTCCGTCCTTTTCTACAAACACACCCGCTACTGGAGTTCACTTCTCATAACTGGGCTGCCATCATGAAGGAGGCCCTCAGTGCCAAAAGCCCAACGGTGTTGAACGAACCTTACATTAGCCCCGAGGATTTAGTCCAGAAGGTTGTGGAACTGTTCGAAGGCAGAGACAAGGAACCAAATTTCCAGCTGGCATTTCAGATACATATACTATCTATGAATGAAGAGATGCCCAAAGGAATATCTCTCGAGCACATTTTTGCTTATTTCTCACTCATCGAGCCGCTCAAGTTGAAAAAAGAGCACAGCTGGTTTGATCTGAAGAGACAGGACCAAGGTGGGTTGACTGCAATTCATTGGTCCCTTCGAAATGAAGTTAAGCAGAAAACCTGTAATAAGGACATAGTCCGCATAATCGAGGGATTAATTGAGTATGGAGGTGAGGTAGAAGCGCAAGACAAGAGTGGTCGCACCCCGCTTTACTACGCCTCCGATTATGGAAATTTGGACGCAGTGGAAACGCTACTTGAAAAGGGCGCCAAAATCAACACTATCAGCAAGGACGGCGAAACAGCTCTGATTGTCGCCTGCAATAAGCACCACGAGGGAATCGTTCAGAGGTTGCTCGATGCTGGGGCAAACATCGGAATCCGGAGCTCTCAAGGCACCGCTCTACAAGCGGTTTCTCATCTTGGATGCGCCGAATGTGCCAAAAGAATTCTCGACCAATATGGGGATGATCCGCTTGAAGAGGGTGAGACAAATTTCGCCTTCAGCACATCTCTCCACGTAGCAGCGTTCAAGGGCTACTCGGCCCTTGTGAAAATATTCCTGGAGAGTAATAAGTTTGACCTGTCAGTGGGAAACGAGACTTATGGCAGCCCTCTCACAGCCGCGGCTGCAGGATGCACCGTCGGAATTGATCCAGTCCCCTTCAAAGAAATCTTCGATCTGCTCATCAAGTACAAGATAGACGTCAATGACCAGAGCGGGCGCTACGGACCAGCCCTTCGTGCAGCAGCATCATTCGGACACACAGATCTTGTTGGTATGTTGCTAGACAATGGCGCAAAAGTGTCCCTCGCTCGAGGAGTTATGGGTACAGCTTACCAGGCCGCTCAGCTCGAGGATTTTGAAGAAGTGAAGCAACTATTGTTAAAGAGCGATCCAAAGGCGGCAGAGTATGGCGATCAAGATCTCAAATATGTCGGGTCTATGCTCAAAAAGTCTTTAATTAGAGGGTTTAGTATTTCTATGGCAACAGGCAACCTGACGCTGGTTAATAGCCAAATCGAAAAGGTCGAGTGGTTTTTCGAGAAGAAGATAAAGCAAACCGGCAGGAATATGTCGGGGTTGGAAGAAAGAGCCATTCTAGGAAAAGAAGTCTTCGATCTGGTCATTGAAAAAGCATCAACTCGGAGTGACCGGATTCAGGCGCGGGAACAGGCCAAAGCATCCAAATCTCAAGCCAAGACCAAGGCTGAGGATGCTACTGAGAAGCGCACCTCTAATGACGAACCAGCTGATCCCAATATTCACGTCACGCCCGAATCCCAATATGCAGCTGAAAATACTCCAGCAGCACACTTATCAACGGACAAGTCAACCAAACCCAACGCTCAGATCGTGCTCAGTAGTCCCCATTCTTCGTCGAAGAATCCAAATACGGGCGGAATGAGACTTCGGCGCATGGCATGTATGATTTGCTGTTTTTCGGCAGAGAAAACAGATCAAGATAGACCCAAGACGCCACCCACGCCTGTTCAACCTGTATCCCCGACTACCGCTCCAAAGGGGTGTGATACCGGGCAGCTGACACCTCGAAGAGCCTCGACCATCAATATTGGAGTAGAAATACCGTCACGTCTGAAGCTTGGCCTCAAGACTTTCTCATGGGGACAAGAATCAACGGCCGAGAAGGACAGTCTTCAAGGATTTTACCCTGAAATCCTCGACCGTCTCACGGTGGCAGCTGTAAATATTCTGAGTTTCGCCATCGTTAAAGGTGACCACCGTGTGATCGAACTGGTTTCTCAAACATGGATCGAAGCACTCCAAAACCTGGCTTCGCGCCCCGGCTTCGGCGAGGCAATGTTGGATAAAGTGCTGCACAACCGCACTCTTGAGCTTCGACAACATTTCACTAACGCCAAGCTCACCGACGACTTGAGATTCAAGAAGGCCAAGGACCTGTTTGATGTCGGCTTCACGCTGCTATTTACAGCGATCCGGAAAGGAGAGTCCTTACTGTCTCTGGCTTTCATGCTTTCTCGTTCTTGGATCTTGGCCTTACAAAGCGTAGAAGATCTTGGAGCTCGCGGCCAAGAGCAGTTGTGGGAGTTGATTCAAACTGTCTTGGATAGCCTTTTTAATGCGATGAAGCTAAACGACAGAAAAGGCGAGGAACTGTATGGGCAGGCTTTACTGAAGCTTCTCAGCGCGGCGGCTCTCAGCCCAAACCAGAGGTTGATGGATAACCTCATCCAAGAGTGGGTGAAACAGTGGGAGCAAAAGGTTCAAGAGACAGGCGGCATCCTTCCAGAGTACGCGAGAGATCTGGTTGGCCGGTTACTTGAACACAAACGTGACGAATACCGACAATGCATCCACGAAAAAAGGCACGAGGAGGCCGTCGGTATCGTAGTCATGGGGATGGAGATATTACGTGAGGCTCTGGACAAGGAATGTCATGTGATACTGAACAGTCTTCTGCCAACCTTGGATCTCGCTTTTCGCCGACGCGCCGACGTAGGCCAAGCCCCGCCGATGCAAGAGAAACCGGACATGGGCGAGCTCCAGTGTGGAAATGAGCGGGATGAAAACGATGACATTGAGGAAAAACTCATTTTCAGGGCCATCGCCAGCCTGGTTGATGAAGGTGAGCGCCCCGAGCAAATCAACTCGCCGGCTACTTCCAAAGACGTCTTTGATGGCCTTGACGGGGACACAAGTCAGTCTTGGAAATTCTTAGAGAGCCTTGCGAAGAAGTACGTGGCCAAGACTGTGGAACCAACACCTTCTGCAGGCTTTAAGCCCAACTCAACTCTGATGTCAACAAGAATCATCGATCTATTCGAAAAGCACGCTGAAGTTAGAACACGAAATTTACAACAACAGCGGCGTCGAAATATTCAGCCGCATATCGCCCGAACTTAGTCAAGGATCGCAAGACCAGCTTAGAGTAGTTGCAATTTATTTCATAGAGAGCCGTTACATACATATGCTCCTCCTATTACACTCCAAAGTGTGTATGGTGTGAAACAACAATGGTGAGGGCGGTGTTAATAATATGAGCTATTATTGTCTTTGGAACAGAGTAGAACAGCAGTAGAGGTTACTACCCAAATATCGATGGGTATAGACTCATTTTTAAATCATAAAAATGCAACTTGATGTGCCAGAATCATGCCTATCGTCCAGGCCTTTTGGCCTTAGTAAATCATGAGGCTAGCATATAAGGGTTAGGGTTAGGGTTGCCTGATCATTCGTGGCCGTTCAATGTATGGCGCCTACTGGATTGGACAAGGTCATGGTATACCATATTTTAAGGAATTGATAACACACGATCTCCTTATTAGCGCCTTATAAATCAGGGCTTCGTGCTTGGTCTTGGTGGTAGTCGGCGCTGGTCGGGGTTCTGGCGCATCATGCTGTTATGTTTCAGAGCTAACACTGCCTTCTTGTTAAGACTCTAACTATCCACTTTAATTGCCTCGCGAAATGGGGACTCGCCATTCTCAAGTGATTAATATTAATCTTTGCTTTATTTCAAAAGGAATCTTCTCGTAAGAGTAGAGGAGAGTAGATAGATATCGACACAGGGCCAGGCACGGTAAATGCGCGCAATGAGGCTCATACCCAGTTTTTGACAGCGACCAAGATTACCTAAAATGGCTATACGTGTGGTATTCGGAACATCAAGCAGTAGCTTGCTACATTTAGTAATTATTGTAGACGTTCTTGGCTTATTCTATAATGCGCTATGCACTCATTTAGCTTTTTGCTTGCTAAATATTTAGACAAGGTGTAGCACCAGCCTTGTGCAGCATCAATCTTGGGCGGCTCTATCCACGCTAAGCTCGGTCGGCGTTCAGACTAACCATGCTTCTGTTGTTATATTATGACGTGCCTCAACGGCCATGCGTTGAATTAGCATCTTAAATAGCGTGCATGCATTTGGCGCCCTCGCTTAAATCGATCTATCACCTATCAACGCTAAATCTCATTATCCAGTCAGGCATATGTTTGCAATTTGGAATAAATAAAGAGGCTTTATAGCTCCGCTCGCTGAAATAAAATTCGTGTGTGATTCAGCATCTCTTTTGACAAATTATTTCTAACTAAAGCTGTTCTAATTATAAGCAGCAACTCCTTAGAAAAAAGAGTTGGAGACATTGTGCTTTTACATCTTATTTCGCCGCCTAGAATTTTACCGATCACGCAGCTAATCCGAAACATCTCTCGTTAATGTGAAATTAATTGGTTAGTGCCACAGTTGAATTTGATTGAGACATAAGACGCATAGGCTGGAATAATATCTAACTTGACTCTGTGCTATCTCCGGTCAAATTTGTCCATCCGAAAACTTTGGTAATGCGGTCTTTCAATGCGATGTCTAACATTAATTTGATGCCGAATCTATATATCCAGATGGGTGTGGATCTTGTTGGATGCACTGAATTCTCGGCCGGCAGACTTGAAATTATACGAGACAATCCCTACTAAAGGAGGACCGCTTGTAGTCCCACTAGGCTACAGATTTTTATTTCTAGGATGCCCTTCAAGACTTAAGATATGCAAAAGCACAATCTTAGCCTAGAGTCAGCGGAATATATATGCCATTGATGCGCAACAAGCCTTAGAAGATGTATCCAATTGGTCAGGTTTCGGATGATCTACGCAGTGCATATTAATCCAAGTAAATTCAGATGGCAGATGTGCATGATTATTAAAGCACGTGATTTTGTGCGCGATAGCTGTCTCTAGAGGTAATAAACTACTGGAACCACTTGTTGGGGCATCAATCAATGAACAGCAAATGCATATGGCTTATGTACCATCTTGACGCTAGGTTATTCCATTCTCCCTTCCAAGATTCGAAACGAAGAATCAAGATGAATGGCTATCGGACGCTATTCTCAAAATAGAAGACCGAGAGGGTGGGACTGTTTCCTACTAGATCAAATATGGGGAAGTTGTTATCTCACAGCACAAGCTCACCCAGCCCCACCAACGTACTATTTGGGTGTGCCCCATGCGCATTCCGCAGAAACCCGACTCTAAGACTCATGCTCAGACGAAAACAGTGTTTACTGGGTGTCAAATGTTGAGTATCGATCATTGCTAAACCTGCTCGTTGAAGATTATCCGTCATCAGCAAATCGACATATGAGAAAATCATCGGGCCATGGATAAAACTATCTCAATCTGCCTTCCATCTCGCCATCTTCCGATGGCACGGTCTGAGGCAATTGCCTTCTAGAAAGGTTGTTGCCACGCCACGTAGTTAAGTCAGACGAGCGCTAGCCAAACGCCGGCGTCATGCAAGCTGTTGACAGTCAATATTTGAGATGAACCCGCGTGACCATGTTCGGGGCACAAAAGGTGTCATTAGATGATCAGGTACAACGGAATTCTGTGGTTGCCACTCTCCCACAAGGCAACCATAACTGTGGGGACGGCAGAGTAGACTGTTTTGGCAAGCTGCATCACTAGTGTTCAGCTGAAGAAACGTGTCGTAGGCGCATCGAAAGAAATTTAAATTCTACGCGATGCCGATTGGCCCCTTTTGGTTGTTCCCCTGGGTTGGACTCGCTAGCAACCGCCACTAAGACGATTAAAGTCTAAGGGCGTTTTGTCGGGATACTTGTGACGGGATCTGAGCGTTCTGGGTGTTCAGGCGAGGTTTGTGGTGGTTCGGAGCAAAACACCACCGGCACAAGGGAGGGAGAGTGTGCTGGCAGAAGGCTGTGCTCATATTACCAAGTGGTCACTTGACTCGCGAATAACCTCCCCACGAGCACAAAGTCTCCTGATTCTTGCGACTGTGTCCTGGCTGGCGAAGTATTCACCAAGGCCCTCTGGTTCAAAGATGGAACCAAGCCTGTAGAATAATTATGAGGCCCGCTCCATATTCCGCTTCGTCAAGAAAGATACAAGATTGTTGACGCGAAGTCACATGAAAATAAAAAGTCAAGGCAGATTACAGCATCGGGAGGTTGCCTTAATGATGCATCATATAGCTCTTCCCGCATCAAGCTTTGGTTCTTTTGTCAGTACCAATACCTATCAAGGTAGCATAGGTATTGTGGAGGTTGTGGTATTGATTACATCCATGGGCAAGTAAGCTTCCCAAGCTATGTTGGTCCAATGCCACCTGGCTGCGGTACACAAATGCACGGGAGCACTCCACAGTTGCGGCTCAAATAGCTCCCAATGATTGTCCAAGATAGATTCTTGCAGCGCTAGATACCCATGATAATATAAATAAAGTCATTCCAATCATGGAGACCGGCATTGACTGACCTGGCGCTTCAATTCAGTGCTCTGCTGTCCTAGCTCTGTTCATCAAGACGTTTCACCATGTCAGGCTTCAGACTTCCCCAACTGAAGTCGAAGAGACCCCGCGTCCCGAACCAAAGTCTCGGAATCGCACCCGCACCTTTCGCAATTGAAAAATCGAATGTGCAGTCGTGCAAGTCAGTTACGTTGCGACAGACTCTACACCAACCACATGATGCTTCTAGCGCAATGCACGGGGACGACCTGGCGCACCAGCAGTATGTCGCACCATTGCCCACCCGCGACACCGTCTACAGCCTTGACCAGCCGGTATTTGGCACGGCATTAAATACAGCCACCAGCCCTTTTCACATAAGCCAAGCCGCTTCTTCGGCGGTCTCTTCTCCTTCTCTGGGTCCAGTGCACCAGGATGGCAGCTCGCAGAGGGGGGAGAAGAGACGGTGGAAAAGCGCTGACTCGGACTGGGGCTCTGATTTGGACAACAGCAGCGACAAGACGGCCCTTGCCGATGCGAAAAACAGTGGGCACAGCGGCCAAGCCAACCTTTCTTGGGCCTGCCCCTTCTATAAACTTGACCCCTGGACCCATTACCGTTGCCTGGCAAAGTACCGGTTTCGAAGAGTTGCCGATGTGAAGCTGCACATCAGCCGCTGTCATACTCTCCTGCAATACTACTGCCCCAAATGCTGGTTGCAGTGGAAATCTCCAGTCCCCTGGAAATTGCATGCGGACGAGAATAATTGCAACCAGTCGCCAGGGCCCGAGAATCTGGACCAAGACGAAGTTGTAGCTCTTGAGGGCTTGTCGCAGAGCGGCACCAAGCAACAGAAGTGGTATTCCTTTTGGGATACCCTATTTGAAGGCCACCCGCGGCCTTCATCACCATACGTTAAAGACGGCATTGATGAGCCAGCAGCGGTCCTTCGCAGTCGCGCCAGTCCCTTGTTGGAGGCTCGGTTGCCAGCATTTTTCCAGTCACACAACATCCAGATAGATCCCAGCATTATCAGGCTACTTGCACAGGAAATTGAACAGACAGTGTTTGAAGGATCTCCCGCGCCTCAGCAATTTCGCCGACATCCTCGTTACCCCAACGATGACACTGCCCCAGACGCCAAGGAGCTCGGTCCCCCTGCGCAGGAACACAACCAACAATGGGTCTTTGAGGAACCGGAACCGTTGTCGATTACACGCGCGACGGTTAACACTGCTTCCCAAGCATCGCATTTACAATCAGGACACGTCACCATAGCTCCTAATCAAAATCAGGCGGACGTCACTACGGAAATTGATGGTTGCCCAACTCTGCAAGTGCCGGACTTTTCACACCTTGATGATTTTTTTACCAATCCAATAGTGGGATTTCACGATTTTATCAATCCAGGAAATGGCGCGTTCCCTTCGGAGTGACCGTGTTCTTGACGTGGGCATGAATGAATGGAAGTATGTGGGCATGGGTGATCATGAAAGGGAGATGGTGGTAAATGAGCAGATAGGATCCACGCCAAACAAAAAAAAAAAAAAAACATAGTCTGTTTTTGCGATAGAACGAAATAAACGGATCCGAGCATGAAATATTGAATTCTCTCCTTCAGCGAATTATTCTAGTGATGTTCCAATTCTCATTTGTGTCGACCACTCAGGGGGAGTCGCTTGTTACCACAGCCTTGGCGTTGCATTCGGGCAGAATTTTTGATTGTGTCTATCTGGGGCGCCCTCCATTTAATTTTATGGCCACTGGAAGCTTACTAGTTTCACTGAGATACCTACACCCACGCATAACACTGCCACACCTCTTGCCTAAAGCTACCTTCATTCGCTCCATAGGATTCTGGAAAAGCAGAATGGACATCAACAATTTCAGAATATCAAAGAGATCAATTACATATGAATTTCAGTTTCGAATAGTATAACGTAACAGCGGTATTTTCATTTCTCCCGTTCTAGTCACGAATATCTCTCGCCACTACCGTAATCTTCAAACACTCTTTTTAACATTCCTTGCAAAGTCAACGCATACACAGCATCCAATGACCACTGAAAATTCTCAATGTCCCCAATGGGGGACGAATTGTCAGCCAAGAATTGCAGGATGCAGTCTTTGCCACAGCCTGCCCAAAAATCCCGAACCATTGACACGATCCTTTCAAGACCATGTTCAAGATACGGTGATCGCCCGAGCTTTTTTTCGGGAAATGTGGTGGACCAGACGCGCAACCACCGCTTTTGCTCACCAAGATGAGCTCTGTCAAGTTTTCTCAGTCTCCTTCTCTGGGCCTCGTTGATGCCTTCAACGTCCCCCGAGCTGCGAACCTCACACGTCCTTTTGCGGAGGTGGTCGTCACGTTTGCTAGCGGCTCCAAAAGCCTGGTAGCATAAGGGACAGTAGGGAGGCTCTATGTGATCCTTCTGGAGGTGGTTGATTACATCTTCAATGGATCGCAAATCATGATCTTTAAGACAAGATTGGTACTTCGTTTCATCGAAGATGTAATATGGGCAGGCCAGGTGAAAGTATCCATGAAAATGAGCAACGCCACTTGATTCATGACCTAATCGGTCATTCCCACCAGCACCCGACTCGCATTGGCATGCAGTAATGCAGCTGAGACGAGATGATAGTACCTTGCTGGATGGAGTGACGTAGCGTGCTTGCTCCATCCATGACTGGACCTTTTTGAATGAGAGCGGCACCAAATCGTGCCAAATGCTTCGAAAGGGGCTGTCATCCGGAAGAATATATTTTTGGGCCTCATTAGTCTTGCAATTGTGAGGCAGGGATTTGCTAGCGTCACTCTCATCAGAAGATGAATCTGTGCTTGAGGAATCCCCAGTGTTATTTTCAGTCGAGAAGTGCGCCAGGCGGCCTCGGCCCGCGATGCGACAATGAACTGAAGCTGATTGAATCCGAGTAGTTCGTCCGACCCACTGAGAGTGTCTCCCACGTCCCAGAGTTTGTCGTGTAAGAATAGGATAAACAACATAGGTTCTTCCGTGCTCAGACCCTCGACGGCTGGTACCGGAGTGGGTTCGGTAAGAATTCATTAGTGTTGTTTCCCCAATAGAGTTAAATTTTCCACCGTGAATCCTTCTTAATCATGTGTTTCGGTTTGGTCACTACCTGGTGATAAAACATCCAGTTACGAGTCTAATAAATACCGGAGAAGCAAACACCTTTTGACAGCAGATAATCAGTCTCAAAGACAAGGCACCCAATAAAAAACGCTGAGAAATAACCCGACATTTGCGGTTCTCTTTTTTTTCTTCAGACGTGGATGTGACGACCTGGTGAACACACGAAGCCACACAATTGCGACCGCACTGCGCGTGGCTTCGCTTGCTTAACCAATACGGTCTCGACGACATCACCACCATGAACCACTTAAAAGTAGCAAGAATGTTAGGCCCCAACAACTGCACAACCTTCATAAAAAGTCTTCTCAAGTGCATTTTCCTCTCGCCGTAATTATGCTAACCATGCAACTTTTGGGCCTGATCCCCACAGTATTATTGCACAATTGTGTGAGTGCAAAGCGAGGCAACCAACCGCCCTCACCGCTTTGACCCGATGGCTGGCCTCAATTTTCTGAATAATTTCAACACAATTGTGTTGCACAATTGCACAGCAAATCGGAATCAGAATCAAACTCCTAGTACGCATGCACTAATGCTTTCTATTGACGCCACGTCTGACCAACATGCAGCTGATCAAAAGCAGCTCCCCCCTGCCGCCACTGTCTCGCTAAACTCGGCAAACCACCTTGGCAGCGCATTACCACGTGGACGAAACCCCTTTTCTTCCTGAGTGAGGCATATTTCACCTAAAGCCCGATCAAAATTGTAAACTTTCAAGGAAGCAATGATGTAGCCCAGAAAACAATTGCGTGTGTGACCCAAATACACCACAACTAGATCGCGCTTCTTTAACTAGTTTGGAGGAACATTCGCAAGTAGAGGCACTAAGCAATTGGATTTATTTTCTATTCTCGTCCTATTTCTTTTTCGCCTTAATCTTATCCACAATCTCTACCCACCTGGCGTCAATTCCTCTACTGGGCAGGATATCTTCAGTGAGGACCTTGCGCTGATCTCCCTGCACGACAATTTCCATGAGGCCTGGTTTAGCGCCGCTAGCCTGCCCAACGCTAGCAGATCCAGCACACTTCTTCTGCAGTTCAGGTGCAAGTACGTTCGGATCGATCATAAATGGTTCAAGATTGGACACCTTGGTGACAACCTTGGTCCCAGTTCGCTTCTCGATAGTGATGATAATCCGAGGCGGCTGCCCTGCTTTAGGCTTCTGCCCAGAAGGGGCCTGGCCACGTGCGATTATGTAGTGAGGTTGACAGAGGTAGGCGTCGTCAAGCAGGCGCTTCTGCAGCGCACCTCGAGAGACGCGGCCTGCTGCAAGAATCCTGCTGTCGTCGAACTTGGGGTTGGACCCAAGAATACTATTGGCTAAAAATGGGTCAAGCTTTACGCTCGAGGCACCATTCCCTTCCAACTCCGGGTGACCATCGATGTATGACTTCAAAGCGGCCGAGATTTGCTGCGCACTGTAGAATTCGGTCTTGGAAGGCAAGAGAGTTGGCACCAATTTCGGATGTACACGATAGATGATTTGAATTGTCACCTTTTGTGATGAAGACGGATCACTGGACGATGAGACGTTTTCGCTAGCGTGCCCTCCATCATTGCCTGTTCCGGTGCTGGTTATCTTTGGCTTTGGTACATTGTAAGGCCTGAATTGCACAACTTTTTCGTTGTCAAAGTTGATGCTGAGAATAACCGTCTCGCCACCGTTCCGGTCTTTCGATTTCACCAGCCCCGCCTTGTCTAGATGTTTGATGAATTTTTTGGCGTTTTTCCACGATGTCTTCTTGATGTTGTATTGGTCCGGATTCTGGTACCGTAGATTGGGCTGGATCATGTTGGAGATGAGAAACGATGGTTGGATTGGGAAATCAAATCCAAATTGGGGTGCCGCTTTCTCCGATTTTGCTCTGTGTATTCCATTGAGAAAAGCTTTGAGGAATGCGTCATCAATGTCTTTTGTTGAAGGTTCGTGGCGGTACTCTTCGTCTTCTCCCTTGGTCTCAACTGTTTCTTCGCCGCCGCTTGTCTCCTGTGGGTTGAGGCTCCTGATAGGCAATGAAAGATTCGTGTCGTTAACTTCCTGGCCACCATCCTCCTCATCTGCGTTGCTCGGCAATGTCTGGTCTTGTTCTATGGCTTGGTGCGCAGTTAAACCGGCCCAACCCTGTACACTTTCTGGCGGGTCTTGGCCTCCAGTTCCGACCGCTCTCCAGCTCCAGCATTCGTCTCCGGCCCAATGAAAAGGTTTTGCTGCAACGCCCTTTTGTCCTTGGACACTGTCTCCTAGGTCGCATATGTCTAACTGGCAGGATCCGACCCACATAGGCACAGTGTCTTTCTTCATTCCAGCGACAGCAACGACGGAGCCTGCTCTTGCTCGTTTGTCCCACTTGGCAGTTTTAGCCTTTACCAGACCAGGGATCATCAGGTCTGAACCATGGCTGAGTTTTTCATCAACGACAAAATCCGGCGTATGAAGCAGCGGCACAATTCCGGGGTTTTGCCAAAGCGTGTAGACGGTAGGTATCAGAATCGGGTTTTTCCCAGACTGAAACCAGAGGATTCTCTCATCTTGGCCCGGGTGTGCGCCAATGTAGACGGTGCCACTAACCAGCGACTGCTGTGGCCCCGAGAGTGTAGTAAAGCGAGCGGAAGCTGTAGACTCCGGAAGAAGAGAATTACGAATGGATGCTAAAGTCGGTTGTGTGCTTGATGGTGTATCGGTGGTCGATGGTTCTGGGGTGGGGATTTGGTAATCGCGCATGATCTGGTCCGCCAGTTTGCGACGATCTGAGGATCGAAGCGGGGACAGATTCTTGATGTCAGGCTTCTTTTTGAACATGTTTGAAATGGGATCACAGATGGATGTTGAGATCAATATCTCTACCACTTTGTATCGGGATTGTTATTTTCGTGCCCGTGTCTAGTGAGGTCGTTGGCAATTTTTGGAATATGTGGGGTAGTGAACATATGACTCAGCACCATCACAGTACACCATTGGCCAGCTCAGTCGCTAATCGATGTTTGAATGATGTAATGGTGAAAGATTGCGGGACAGCTTTTTGAACAAGCGGCAGCACTGAGACCGCAGGTCGTAAGTTCGGTATCAGTTTAGAAGAACAGTGGAATGAATATGTAGCATCATCGGTTTCCATGGACTGCATCAGCACTTTAAAGGCTTATCCCCTCTGCCTGCCACCGGGGGATTTAGAGCACAATTAAATGTCCTGGTAGATAGATGTCTTGCCACTGCGATCACATAAGGAAAAGACAATCTCAAGCAATCAATTTAGTCACGAAGTGCTGTTGGGGTCACTTTGCTTGGCGAGAGAGATTTGTTCAGTATAGCCCTAACCCTAACCCTACAGCCTCAGCTTAAACTTCATATATTTGCACTGGCCATGTGATATGCGCACTACACTATCTGGCATCAGCCTGGTACCAGTTGATAAATATGGGCATCAGAAAACTTTCCTTAATTTCCCATTCCACTGAGAAATCCTTGCGTCCTCGTTTTAAATGTCTTTTATTCGTACCTATAGCTAAGGCTCACTCTATCACTAAATTTCTTCGATATCTCAACGTTGAGATATCATCGTGCCCCTCTCTAGGGTACTCCATCTCGCCACTGGTCTTCTCCTACTGCATCATGTTTGGTCACAACATGAAGCCCATCAAACCGTCTTTGAAACAAATAAAAGTTCTCATCGTTGGTGGTTCCTATGGTGGCTTATCCACAGCCACCAAACTTATTGATCTTTGTTCGGGGTCTATCCCCAAGACACCGCGCTTAGACATTCAATTGTCGATAGTCGATGAAAGGGATGGGTTTTGTACGTCAATATGTTCTTAAAAATAACTCTAGCGACAGGTTTTAAATATTTTATCTACTTACAAATTGCATGTAGTTCACATGGTCGGGGCTCCACGTGCATTTATAGACTTGAAATATGCAAAGAAGTCTTGGGTAAAGTTTGACAAAATCCCCGCACTGCAGGTTCCAAACGTGCAATTCATACAAGGTAGAATGTCCACCATAGACCTCAAGAACAAGCAGGCATCGGTTATAGAAAGTACTACCAAAAACTCTCGTCTCTTGGACTATGACTTTCTCGTAGCTGCAACAGGGCTGCGGAGAGAATCACGCGTAGCCCCCCGGGCTAAATCTCATAACGATTTTCTAATTGAAGCTGAGGAGCAAATTACGAAAGCGCAAAATGCGAAAACAAGTATTCTGGTTGTCGGTGGGGGTGCTGTGGGAATTGAAATAGCTGCCAAGTTGAAAATGGCCATTCCCACTACAAAGGTATCTTTAGCACACTCACGAAATGCCCTTCTATCAAAGCCGATCATATAATTTCGACCATCTCCAAGACCCTCCCGTCAAAAAACTATCTTCCCAATTCAGTGCTGGATCAAGATGGGTACATCAAATCCACCGAAAGGCATGTCATAACAAGTTGGTCTTGGCTCGCAATTTAATACCTAACGCGTTCCTAGTCTTAATTTTGCCTCGAATACACCCAATTTTGAGCATCACTTTTGTGCAGGGGATGTGTGTAACGTCTTGGGGATTAAACGTGCTGGTTCTGCTATATCCCATGGCCAGCTCATTGCACACAACATCCACCAGTTAATTTTAGGAAAAGAAAATGCGAAGAGTTCTGACATTCAGAAGTTAGAGGTCACGCCACCAATGATGGCTTTGGCAGTTGGAAAGGAGGCCGTTTCTTATGCACCATGGTCAGGTGTAACATCAGGGCCGGATCTCGCGGGGTTCTTTTTTGACAGCGACATGGGTTTTGCAGGTAATTTGATGATGCCATTCCTAAATGATTATAATTAATATGTTATATAGCATGTTGGGATCGTATACAACTTGGAAAGTATATTTAGATGGAACCAGGAGAAAAGGCAAGGTAGCTCAGATGAAGTTTATTGCACACATGGACATTGATAGCAGTTTGACATTTGTGTGTTGAACCTAATGAGTATTTTGGGCCTTTATTTCATGAATCCTCCAAGGGCAAACGGCAAGACAACGAACTCAGAAATTGGCTCAATGATGGCGATATCCAAAATTCACAAGCAGCTTCCATATTTCACTCTGCTAGTTGCATATGTGGTCATTATTGCCGTTTTTATTTATCATCGTCATGCATCAGTTTCAAATGCTTTAGGAATATAAAACTAACGCGACCGAATGGGTACAAAACGAGGCAAAAGCGGGAATTGTTTCTTGCCTCAATAATCCAGTTCCCTGAGGTTAAATGGATGGTGGAGCCCTGTAATGGTCTCGGAAGCAGATGTTGGCAGTGAGCTATTCATTATTCTCCCGAGAGATGGTATTGTGTAGCTTATGCTCCCGCATAAAGCCTACTGCCACTAAACCCAACGCTGCCAGCCCCAGTCCAGTTAGAAACACCCCCCGCAATGCAATGGCATATGCCTCATACACGCCTTCACTCCATCCCTTGGGGAGGTGCTTCAGTTCGTCCAATGAGTGGAGGATACGATTTATCACATCGGCAGAACCCTCACGACCGTCAAAGCGCTGATGCAAAGCCCGTTGGAGCAAGTTCTGGTACACTGCCGAGGCGACCGTAACACCGATCGCGGAGCCTGTGGATCGGAAGGCATAGTTCGCTGAGGTAGCAACAGCCTGCTCCTCGTGTGATACGGCTGCGACTGTGGCGAGTAGTGCGACAGATAACATTCCGCCGTACCCTGCTCCAACCAGGAAAGTATATAGCAAGACTGGAAGGGGAGGGGTGTCGGTGGTCATAGTGCTGAGGCCGGCGAAGCCAAGAAAGGAAAAGAAAATGACAACCAGACCCAAAGTCCTGTACTTCCCTGTACGTTTCATGATATAGCCGCAAGTGAGTGAGGCAATAGAAGTACCCATACTCTGGGGCAAGAGACGTATGCCTGAAGCCGTTGCGGAAGAGCCGCTCACCTGGAAGAACACAGGGATGTAAAATGTCGCCATGAATAGTGCCATAGTGATGAGCCAGTTCATGAAGCAGGCAGCTAGAACAGTCCGATCGAGAAGCAGATGCATTGGAATGATGGGTTCCTTGGCCCATCTTGTTTCGACGAAGGCAAAGGCGCCCCCAGCCACCACTGACAGCGACACGGAGACCAAGACAAGTGGATGTGTCCATCCAACAGTATTCCCACCAGAGTTGAGGCCTAAGAGTAGCAGAACGAGGGTAAGAGACAATGTGAAGGCTCCAGCGAAGTCTACTCTGGATAGCCTCGACTTTTCATTTGGCTTGGGCGGGGGATTCGTAAGAGTCAAGCAGACAAGTACGGCGGAAATGGCAATCACTGGTACACGGCTGAGGAATGCAGCCCTCCAGCCCCAGAGATCATTCACCCAACCGCCGAACAAGCCCCCAAGACCAGCTCCGACGCCGTAGCAGATGTGGACGAAGCCTTGGACCACACCTCTCTTTCTCAGAGGCACAAGGTCGCTGGCTACAAACGCGGTGATGGCATTCAGGCCGCCGCCGCCCATGCCTGCGACGACCCGGCCAGCGAGGAGGATCCATTTGGATGACGCAAGTCCACACATGAGGGTTCCAGCACCAAAGAGAATGTTGCACACGAGAAGCCCGGAGCGACGAGAGAAGATGTCGGTCAATCGGCCGGAGAGGGGCTGGCACGCCGCATTCGCGATGAGGTAGGATGACCCGAGCCAGGATATGAGACTTTGGGAACCGAACGAGTTGGAGATGGGGATTGAGAGAGTGGCGACGACTGTGGTGTCGAGAGCAGCCAGAAAAACTCCTATGAGGACGCTCCCAAAAACGATGATGAGATATCTATTGGACGGTTCCCCGTTGGCGATTGCAGCCTCAGGGTTGAGGGGACGTCTCGTAACAGGAGGGCCCGTCCGACCGTGGACAAGCAGGGGAGACTCTTCGTCAGCGCCTATGTTGGTAGCATTGATCTTGACACCTGTAGTGCTAAGGAGGGGACGTTCCTCGTGCATCATGCAGGAAATGCACCACTTACAAGAGGTGCGATGAAAATAATGAAGAAAAGCACCAGGGAAGTACACAACAGATGATGAGAATGAAAAGTGACAACGAAAAAAAAAAGACGAGCGGATGGCCGAATGAGAGAGAATGAGGAGGGGATTGTTACAAGACATGGGAATGAATACGCCCGTTGATGCCTCAGCCATCCACCATACCCTTACATCAGTCTTGCCAGCTCTATAAATTTTGTACGTTTAGCGTCCAAAAGGCCCTATGACCTACTAGGAGCCCTTAATTCTGTGAGTCGGCAGGGCCACTCGGGATGAGCACTAAGGTTACACGTCGGGCAAAATATTTCCGAATACCCGACACCTTCTGCTATGGTACAATGCCAGTGGCATAAATGGCTCTCGCTGATCTTGGCATTTTTTATTGGATACTTTTCGAAATAAAAGCTACAGGAGTCGGAAATGTGTGCTACGTGAATACCTTAGCCAGACCGTCAAGGAATCTTACTTCAGTTCAAAATGCCCTTTTCCTCACAAATGACCCGAATGAACCCAATCGGAATAAAAGACTAATTCCCGATCACTTATGCAACAAGCACTTCCAATCCGTGCAGCTTGTGCCACGACTCATGCAACTAGGTAATAGGACAGCGGTGGCGGACGGACGCGTCATTTGTACTCTGTGCGAGTCTCTTGCCAAGGCAGAGAAGTGGGGAATGAAGCCATCTGAAGTGGTGAGGCTTGGAGCGAACCGATACGGCCTGATGTCGATGTGGTTTCACAGAATTTGATGAATTCGATATGTTTGGCTGTGTCTCTTTCATGAGCTCTTACTTTGATAATTTTAGCTACTGTGATTCGATTTAGTGGCATCATGGAGGAATCAAAAGCAAATGCGTGGATACTTATATGAATGTTACATAGCGAAATAACGAGAGGTTTGATGAAAGGATTGATCATTTTACATCATCGCCGATGTTTTAGACCAATACCTCTTGGCTTGAATACCCCTTGTTGTCTCAATTACCCTCCTCAAATCAACACACCAAGATCCTTATCCATACCACCCGTTGCAATAGAGTCCACCCGCTGCTCCTGTAGAGTTTTGTTGAAACTACTGTACTTGCTGAGAAACCATTGTTCCGCCGTTACCTCCTCCCCATTCATTCCCTTGAAAACCGCGCTGTCACTGGCCCGAAGAAAGTAGGCAGCTGAGTATCTATCCTCGGACATCTTCCCACCGGGTGGGAGCACCCGGTGCATCGCCGATCTAAAGCGCCGTTTGGAGACAAAGCGAAGTGTGTCGGCAACATTTATAATTGCATGCCCCGGCTTTGTAGCTACATACTCCCACCTGTTGGTTTTAGGTGATAGCACCTGCAAACCTGGCTGCTCGGTAAATAGGAGCGTAAAGGAGCCGACATCCGTATGGGCGTTGTGGCCCCGAGCTGTCTTGTCCTCGAGCGCCTCGCTGACGGGATGGTGGAGAAAGAACAGTGTACTTTTTGAGGGCAATTCATCTGGGTGATAGCTCTCGAAACGGTCATTCCCCTTGAGGCCGGCGGCATCGGACAGGCTTCCAAGTAGCGTCTTCAGCATGTAATGGGCAGAGAGCTGGAAGGTTTCAAACAGCTCAAGATTCTGGTGTACCACTGCGGGGAGATTCGAGCGATTGAGAAGACCAACGCGACTGATCTGGATTTATGTTAGTTTTAAATGTCAGGTAGTAGCAATGAGCGTGTAAATTACTCTCAATGCTTCGAACCCATCCCGCGTGTTTTCGTCAACCCCTGACTGCACGCCTGGTGGTTTATACCTTGAAAGGTCAGCCCTGCCTACATTTGCCACGAAAGATTATAATATCATACCCATGAGCGTCAGATATCGTATCAGTCTTCAATTTCTCGCCCAGTGGCTGGTCGAACCACGGCTTCATGATTCGCCATGTTTCCTCCAGCTTTTGCAGCATTCTCCCGGACTGCCAATCACGGAGATCCAAGTAGAAGAACCCATGATCTTCACATGCAGACAAAAGGTTCGCAAGTTCACCTTTGTCCCCATTCAGCAAGGAAGTGAAGCTCAACACTTGGAGATTGGCTTCCTCCAAGCCTGGGTTGGGGTCTGTGGTTGTAGATGACATGATAACGAAGTATGATGAAAGAAGTATAGTCAATGGCAAGATAGTCAGGCAGTAGATAGGTCAAGAGGAATATAGTGCATCATATGAAACGTCAGTATATTATAAAACTACATGAGAGAGCCAACGACATGACAAGCAGCCAGGTCGGCAGCCGAGCTCCGGTTGACCACGACAGTAATGATAGTATATTATTTGACCCCACTGTTTCAGGAGACAAAGGAAAACGTGACAAACACCGAGGTGGTGCTGGAGCTGAATATGAGCCCAGTACAGGTCATCTGCAAGGCAGAGAAAAAGGCAAAGTGCCAAGGGACAGTTCAGGCGTGTATTACACACCCAAAAGACCCCCATAGGTGTGGATACAGCACCATGCATATTTTTGTTCAAGTCCGCAGTCACGACCATTGTGGAAAACACCGAATGTAACCTCAAGATATCGGGTGTGACGTTGCTAGAGACACTAGGTGTAAGCACTACCGAGCACGCCATGTGTAACTATTTAACATGGATAGTAAGAATTGCGGTTGGCAAATGTTTCCGCTTCAACAGCGGCCACAGCTTCCGTATTAAACAACATAAGCAGCGATACTGAAAGGTCAGTGCGAGTATCCGCAGAAAACCCAATATCGAGTGGAGGTGATTTTTCGCCGAGATCCGCAGCGGGACTTGGTGGCCATCGTGACTCTCGTTTCGGAGAAAAGGTTCCATGATTAGGAATCAATTTTTTTATCTTTCCTAGCACTCTGGATGAGAAAACTACATATCGGTCACGCCATCACCCACTCACACTCCAACTACTACCGACATTCTCAACAAGCAACATGGTCGTCTTGCCAGAGCCCTTCGCCTCATTTGAGCGCACCCCTCTACTCTTCAACCATCATTCTCCCCTCCATCTTCTGCCCAACATTACGCGGCATGTCAATTCCAACACTTCTACAAAGGCACAAATCTGGGCTAAGCGAGAGGACTGCTCCTCTGGCCTTGGCCTTGGTGGGAACAAGATCCGAAAGCTCGAATATGTCGTTCCCTCAGCCTTGGCCGAGGGCTGTGACACTCTCATCTCCACTGGCGGCACGCAGAGCAATCACATGCGCCAGGTTGCCGCCGTCGGAAATTATCTAGGCCTTGAAACCGTCCTGGTCCCGCAGGTGCATGGATCGTCCAAGTCGGCAGCCTTTGATCGGGCCGGGAACGTGCAAATTAATGGTATACTGGGGGCCCAGTATGCAGAGCCTAATGCCTCGCTCGAAGAAATTACAACTGGTATAAAGAAGAAGGGAGGTAAACCGTACGTTATTGCCTCAGGCGCATCTGCTCATCCGCACGGCGGTCTGGGATTCGCTCGCTGGGCGTTTGAGGTTGTGGAACAAGAGATGGCTTTGGGCGTGTTTTTCGATACCATTGTTGTTCCTGTGGCCTCAGGGGGCACGATTGGCGGCATGATTGCCGGATTCAAACTCGCTGATCAATTGAGACAAGAGTCGGCAGACCGATTGTCTAGCCAGCCCATCGGCCGCGCCATCATCGGCATCGACACCTACAACAAGCCCGCCGGTGTACTCGAGGAAACGATACTTGGCATCGCCCAGAAGACCGCTAGGCTCATCGGCTTAGGAGAAGATGCGGTTCAGCCCCATGATGTGGTCCTCGATACGCGTTACAACTCGGGGACGCATGCAGGATGCGACGATCATACGGCTCGAGCGGTCAAGTTGCTCGGCAGACAAGAGGGGATCGTCTCCGACCCGATCTATTCAGGCCGAACTATGGGCGCCATCCTGCACATGGCGGAGCAAGGGGAGTTTAACGAAAAGCACAACATCTTGTTCGTGCATACAGGGGGGCAGGCAGCGCTTAGCGCATTTCCTGAGATACACTAGGGTGGCTTGTGGATCCGGTGTATCTAGTTTCACCTTTAACTTGTCTTAATGCGGCTACTTGATTTCATACTATCGCTTGCGTTTTGTTTTAAAGAAAAACAGTTTTTAGACGCATATTTGTTAACAAATATTGTGTCATCCTTTACTGACTTGATGAGAACTCTTAAATTAGCTTAGGACGAACACATTTACCACTTGTCAAATCACAAAGTCACACGAGATCATACTGCCGTGTTACCATTGCTTTAGGCAGGGATATGTGTCACAGACATTCAGCTATTCTGTTCGGATGGCTAGCCACCTTGTGCATATACGTCTCGGGAGCCGAGAGGCGTCTCGCTTTCTTTCCAATCCATTTTATTGTCTCAAAAGCGCCTCAATGAAGATCTATACTACTTTCATAGGCTGTAGCCTGGTGTTGAACGTACCGAGCTTTGGTGTGACGTGTAACAAATACGTCAGTGTCCAAATACTGCGTGGCCTAACCTATCTTAGAAGGCGCTGTGAACCTGATGGTTACATGAGCTATGAACATCAGCGTAACAATGTATTACCCTAACTGGGATGAGCGGAAAATATTGATTTGTATCACCTCGGATTACTGGCATAACTATTATCCACCCAGGCTTTACTTTTTTTTCTTTTTCGTATCCCAAACTTGGCGCAATCTCATTGGAAATTCCCCTCTTCTCTCATGACCCACAAAGCAGCGGTTAGATACTTGAAATATAAGGAAATTCGTATCCGTAAATAGTATCTTCAGTATCCTCCAGGTGTGGCTTGACGGTCTCCCAGGCTATACATTTCTCGCTTGAACACTCGCAGTATTTAAAAGACCTCAATGTGTAGTAATCAATCACTGCATCTTCTTACACAAACTTCTCCTGTGTGTCTATACACTTCCTTTACTCCATCTTCTTAATCATGTCGTCCGAAACGCCACCAGCTCCGTATGACAATGTCGATATTGCTGCCCTTTATACCGTCAAGTTCGATAATCTTTTCGACCGAGATGAGCAGGAGTTGGGGACTCTTCTCAAAGCCTGCGAAAGGGACGGCTTCTTTTATCTAGATCTTCAAGGATCTAGCTCTGAGAAACTGTGGAAGGACTTGGATCAAGTGGACGAGATTGCCAAGCGCTGGTTTGCTCAGCCAATGGAGACCAAACTGAAAACCCCAACAGTATCTTTGTCGCATGGGTTCGTGAATTTCTTTTGACTTTTCTTTTCTTTTCTTTTCATTGAGAGCTCATCTCAGCTGACTAACTTAAAACCAGGTTCAAGGCAAGCGGCAACCAATCTGGAGCAGTTGAGTCGCTCAAAGATGGCTTCGAGGCTTTGAAGGTATGTATTAGCGCCAATAATGATTCTTTCTTGAACACATATTCTAACAACTTAAGATTGGGAGGAACGAATTGCTCGGTCGCTGGGCGCTTCCCTCAGTTGTCCAGGACAACCTGGCTCTATTTGATCAATTCAATGCCTCCTGCCATTTCATTTTGAAGCTACTGCTGGACTGTATCTCAGATGGTTTGAATCTCAAGGGAAGTGATCGCCTAGATACCTTCCACCGCGACGACGCTCGCTCCAAGAGCACCCTCTACTTTCTGCACTACCCGCCTGGCACCCAGAATCTGAACGAGGTCGGCCAGAACATGCACACCGACATTGGCACCCTGACCCTCCTCTTCGCACCGCAATGGGGTCTCCAGGTAGTCTCGCCTGACACAGGTGCCTGGGAGTACGTCAAACCTCGACCAGGCCATGCAATCATCAATGTCGCCGACACGCTGAGGTTCATATGCAACAAACGCTTCCGCTCGGCGCTGCACC
The DNA here is from genome assembly GCA_017140755.1 of Calonectria hongkongensis. NCBI lineage: Eukaryota > Fungi > Ascomycota > Sordariomycetes > Hypocreales > Nectriaceae > Calonectria > Calonectria hongkongensis. The sequence goes on from JAACJA010000006.1 coordinate 1,469,762, forward strand.
GCGTGCTACCGCTGGGTGGAATCCAGCTGGAAGATCGCTACTCTATTTCATACTTTTTGAGAGCGTCGGATTCGACCGAATTCAAGGACAGCAACGACAAAGAGTCGAATGCGAAGAACTGGTACTTGAAAAAGTATGAGACATATGAGCTGCCGCATGAAATCCAGGGCAAGGAAACTGTGTTGTCGGGAGGGATGGCGCAGGAGCTGCGTGTGACGTTTTGAGGAAAGCAGAAATTGTGGGCAGGGCAGGTTTCTTCACCTTGGTTACCCATATAACGTGCTAAAATTGCATCCAACTTCCCTACATAGCTTGACACTTGATACTACTGGTAACATCAGTCAAAGGGATGAGCGATTGTGAGCCCACTTATTCAAACTAGCCCACAGCATCAACTAATCTGCGAAGCAAACTAGCATTTTGTACTATACCACTCGGGGTCGTAAGTGCAGCTACTAGACTCTTGTACAGCACCAAATCCGCCATCAACACCCCACCCTGCTAGATGCAAGTATGATGTATATTCTCTCCCTCTATAAAACCATTATATAAATCTTATGTATGCTATGCTCTAATACTGTATTACTTTCTAAGAAATAACCATTAATGAAGTGTATTCTTTATTATTTTATTAATATTCACTACATGCATATTTTATAAGATACTAGTTTCATGCTAACTTTCCCGGCCAGGAAATCCATTAAATATCAGCTCCTTTCCTAACAAAGGCCAAGGAGCTTTGTTTCCGCATCGCCCTTTCTTCTCTCACCTCGCCGTTGATATATGTGATTGAAAGGAAATTCTCTCAACCATCCACCCTTGCTAGTCGCGGTGGTTGTGCTTTTAGTTTTATCCTGGCCTTTTCGGCTTTGCACAAGGTCACCAATAATGGAAGGTGTATCTCGATCGCTCTTCGTTGTAATTTTAACAGTTTCACGTTTCTCAAGATACTCGATAATGGTATCCCAGTACGCAAAGCGCAGTGCCAGCGGAGTGACTATAAAGAACGGTATACCAACTAGCAAATCTAGTTAACATCAAACGAGGAATGTCGAAATTGTAATCGAAAGGAACATACAAATAACCCAAAGAGCCCAGGCTGGAGCCTTTTCGAAAGAATCGACATCTAGCGCGAAAAGAGCAGGGAAAAATGATAACGGTGCCTCGATAGGGAATGTTAGTAACAATACAGTTCAATGGAATTGGCAAATAGAACCGACAAATATAATAGTCACCACAGTAAACACCATGAGAGTCTTTCCTTGTTTCATAGCTTCTTCCCCTTGACTGACTGAGAGCTTGGCTTGAAAGTTGGCTACATGGCTTTGTTGTAGTGAAAGGGCCGCCTGAATATTGGCTACCTCACTTTGCTGTAATGTGAGAGTGGTGCTGACCTAAATTGGACCTTGTTAAAAGTATTCAATAATAAGAAAGATTGGACTTACGGCAGATTCTATTCTATTTGCAAATCTCTCCATTTCTTTTATATCTTTCAAGACATAACTCGCTGTGCAGTCGTCAGGGCTTCTGATTCCTCTGAATAATTCCATTTGAGCAGTCTTTTGGTGATTTGCAATTGACGTTAAGATGTTAAGCTCATCTCGTATATCTTTGATGTAAGAAAGCAGCTCTCTCGCTTTACTTCCAGCCTTTTGAATCTCGCGCTCTGTATTTGGGGTACTTTGGTCTCCCAAATCGCGGGACATTTGCTCCCTCCAGTTTTTCATGTCAGCACTGACTTGGCCAAATAGATTCGCCTCTTCCATCGCCTGTTTGGTTGTCAGTCCTCTGTTCAGGAATGGGCCAACGAGAATGCATTAACGAACCATTTTGTTAATGGCCTTTGAAAATATCTGGCGAATGGATACTTGGTGTTTCTGATCCCGTTCTTGAGCACCGGATGTATCCTCTTGATATCTGAAACTCTGAGCCCTCTCATAAAAGCCAATAAAATAATCAACAAGCAATTGGCTCATCTCGGCTACAGAACCTGGTTGAGAGTGACTCCCGCCGGCCTGTGCCCGGTTTTTGAGATGGTATAGAATGCCCATTAGGCTTTCATCCTTTGTGCCGTCAATTGGATGCGTTGTGGCTGTTATCAGCCACTCTAAGAATATGTTAGTGAAAGCTAAAAGCCCAAGCCAGAACTGCTATTCAGACATACTATTGTCAATAGTCCAAACCCACAGCTGATTGACTCGTATTAACGGCCAATAGCCAAGGCTTTCCATTGTCTCTGCTAGGCTCTCGGAAGAAGCGTGGCTTTCCCCGGTACTTTCTCCGGTAGCCTGAGTGGCCAAGTTTGGCTTATCATGAGATTTCGTTCCTTCTGCATATGACAACTGCTTCAAAGGACCTGCTAAGGTCTTGGTGATTACTTGGCTTCTATTGCGCTCCTTTCTGTCTTTTTGGGACCCTTGGTCCCTCTCGAAGTGGTAATAAAATTCATCCAGGGTTGACGATCCATGGACTGGCGATTCGTGATAAACATCCAACAATGTATTATACTTCTCTTTCGCCTTTCGTAGGGACTCCACCCTATCATTAGAGTCCGTCGCACCTTCTCCTTTCTGAATAGAAATAGACAGGTAAGGGAGCTTTTGTGATAGATTAGATGACGTAACAGGACAAGTAAACGGAAAAAAGAATCATCAATAGGGGCTACTCACGTATATAGCCGTAGCGTGAACAAAAGTAGCCCTTTCTTCTCTTGCTTCTTCCTGTCTCTGAGCCTCATGTCTCTGCTGTTCTTCATTGTTGCTTTCATTGTCGCTCTGTTCGTTCTTATCCCTACTTTTCATACCCCGGCTGTTAGACTCCTTCTGCTCGGACGTTTTAGCTCTCTCCTTTTCCTGGGTTGCAAGGTTGCCGCTGTTCATATTTTTCCTTAATTCTCTCTTGACAAATCTCGGTCGCATGAATCGTGATTCCGTTGTCCTGTCAGGTGTCTCAACCCAACTCCTACGTAGAAAGGCACTGACTTCGCGGAATTGGTCCGCACTGTATCCGTCATCCTTCGTGATTCTTTTCAGGAGATCCTAAGCGAGTGGTTAATACATCTAAGCTATTTTGTTAGGTGGCCAAGGCCTTACGTTCATCCATTCTATCTGTTTCTGAGTTAGGATTTGTGCCGAAAGGAATAGTGAATCTAAAACCTACATTGGTCGCAGGTAGATGTACCCAATCAAATTGAGGTTTAGTGTTGAGATATATATCCTCTAGAGTGGAATTCCCGATATAATATCTCGTAGAATCAGGCATGACGCTTGGTATCGCCTTTGATATTCCTATCGCATTTTCTATGATTCTTTTTGGGCCTTGTCCTGGACTATAAATCACATCCTCGACGGAGCGAAAGCGTTGAAGTCTTCGAGAACTACCATTCTTTTCATAAAACTGGATGACAGCAGCGTCGAACTCTTTGGCGACTGGCTGATATTCGGACTTTAATTTAGTCAGTTCAAAGGTTCGGTCATCGAAGAATATTGTTACAAAGGGAGGGTCGGTGAGAATGTCAATGCAAATCTGCCGGCGTGAAAGTTGGCTCTCGCTTTTTGCTTCATCAACCGGTAAAGCGGAATTTTCTGTCAGACTAGTATCATTTTTCACCTTCATATCGTCACCCTTTAGTTGATCCGATTGGCGCATGTTCCCAAATTGGGTCGAACCCTTTAGTTCTTTTGTAGGATTTGAGGGTTTCATTTTCCGTTCCAACATTTCTGGGCTGGATTCAACATGACCCTTTCCCAAAAGATCCAATGCTCGCTGCACATCATCTTCATTCTTCTTCGTCCGGGGCGAGTTGAAAATCAGCAGCCAGAGCACATCGGGAAGTTCTCGTGAAGCAGCCCATATGATTGGACTCCAGTCGTTCATTTCACCATCTCTGCTTCTTGGAACGATTGATTCCAGCATATCATGCAATTTGGGCTTTTGGGCAGCCCAGATGAGGGCTTTGTGCACGAGCTTATCTCGTTTAATAACATCATTTTGCGATGTCAGTTTGTCGAAAAGCCATTTTGTGATGTTTTCTTGCAAGTCATTTTCAAGCGCTGCGCAAAGTATCGTCTGACGATTATCATTCGCTTTGAAAACATGGTCCTCGCTCATCTTTTCAATGATATAATCAAACATGTCTGCAATTTTCCACCTTGTTTCATTTGCTGCGGCCTGGAGTGCCGTCGTCCCTTCCTTGGATTTGGCCGCTGGGTCAGCCCCCCTTTGAATGAGGGCATCTACCACGCCAATATTATCAGCGCGGTGCAAAGGCTGGCGGCCTTCTTTGTCTTTTGTTTTGACGCTTGCACCATGCTCTAAAAGCAGGTTGACAATTTCATTGTAGCCAAAATAACTAGCAACGTGAAGGGCAGTTTTCCCATCTTTATCTTGCGCATCAAGGTTCAGCTTTGCATCAGTATCACGTTCCAAGATAAGTCTCACAACCTCAATTTGGTTCCTGTAACTGGCATAGTACAAGGCTGTTGCCCCACGCTCATCTTGTGCGTCAAGGTCAATGTCTTTTTGTTTAAGGAGAAGCCGAGAAATTTCAACTTCTTCCCCGCCGCAGGCCCACTCAAACGGTGTCTTTTGGTTTGATCCCCGGGCGTTTGGGTTTGCACCGGCTGTGAGCAAAAGCTTGACACCATACAGATAACCGCGTCTAGTTGCCGACGTAAGAGGCGTATCGTCTGAAGAATCGGGCGCGTCTAGGAGTATTTTCTTGGCCTCTTCATCATCAAGTATCATCTCGGTCATTTTGTCATTACTGTGCCACACCGCTATCTCCAGGGGTGATCTCCAGTTATCAGCTGCACTGTCCAGTCCCACCCTTTTCTTTAGAAAAACCTCAGCAACTTGGGGAAAGTCGTAATACACGGCCGCTTGAAGAAGGGGCCATCCATCGCGATCAAGAACTTGAGCGTTGGCTCCTTTGGCCAATAGCAACTTCACAATATGTATTTTCCCATACTCACATGCGATGCAAAGAGGAGTGTCGCCATTGCTTCGTTTGGCCTCAATATCTGCTCCATGCTCTAAGAGCTTCTCGGTCGCTGACACGAGTCCTCTTTGAGCTGCTATGTGGAGGGCTGCCTGGCCGTTGTTCTCGGATAATGTGTCGATTTCAATTTTATTCATCCCGCTCAACGTTCCCGACAAGTTTTTCATATTTTCGCTGTCTGTGCCATCTTCCTCCATTTCCAAAAGCAAATCGTGCAGCGACTTGATCATGGCTCCATCCTTCTTCGGTCGATGCTCTCTGTTGGAGGTTTGGTCTTCTTCAATCGTGTTCGAATCTAACTGACGGGCTTCTGTTGTCGTATCGTTCAAGCCCGTCATTTGTCGCTCGTCGTCGGACATTTTTGGTTGCCCGTCCTCATCCTGTCGTAATTCTTGGTCATCCATGCTCACTGGGGATTATTGTGGTAGGAGCTAGATGAATAATCGGGACGCGTAGAGCAAGCTAGGCGAGGAAGTGAATCTTCTTGCCGGAAGATCAAAGCCTTGCCAAATGAAGAGTAGCAAAACACACATCAAGATACTCAAAGGCGGCCAATTTATCAATTTATGCCCAAAGCTAGATACTAGTATTATGACCCAATCAAGCCACACATCCGGTTCGCTTAGTTTGTGAGCGCCACTGTATGCGGACTAACCAGTAGTGTGACCCAGTTCCCCCGTCCAGTCACAACGTGATTGCATTTACTCTGCCCTCGCCCACACAAAGCCCCGGATCCCGAGAGCGCCATTTCCACTGCCATCGAATACTGTCAGTGTGCCGATCAGGCTCCGCTGGCTGCTAGTTGTTTTCTTTTATCCATCACTATTTTACTCCAACTCCTGTACGTGGCAACCAAGCATGTCATTGCTTCTGTCTTCATTTGTCTGCTCCCCCCGATCTCTTTTCGTAAGTCATGTACGTACATCGGTACCAGACTATCCCACTCGGCAAATTGTGACTTTGTGGCTGCTTACTTGTTTACAACTACTGAATTTAGCTTATTGATCAGTTCTCAGATCGGAACCAGACAGGACACGCTGGCCGATGATACATTTAATTCGCGAGAATGCTCTCCTCTATTATTAACACAATAAATAGTTTGATAAAAGCGCAGTCTGTTTTCGGGACATTTATTGTCCTGGGTTTGCCATTCGACAGCCGATTAATCACCTCGATGATCGAATGCTACTCGCAGCACAATAAATCAGCGTCATAAATAATACATGAGGATTCATTCCATTCAACCTCCCCCTTGTGCGCGACTCGCTTATGCTGGTTGGGATGGCTCATGCAAGCTGCAAGCTGAGGTTGAACCCACGATCTCATTGGAGTGGGAGTGGTCTTGGCAAAACAGCCGTGATTCGTTTTACGTTGTAATTATCAGCACAATACGGTCACTGTTTCATATCCATCAGCCCACCGCAGGGAATTCCATGCCTTTTTTGCTTTTTTGTTTCTTTTTTAGCTTACAGTGCGCAGCTTTGTCGGGTGGTTGGGACTTGACGAGGCTGTCCTGAATCCCACCCTAGTTGTGACAAATCGCTCGCGGCCTGCATGTGCAGCCCCCGCTCGCGAAATCACACGAATCAAAACATTACACAAATCCCAGTAGCCGTAAGTGGCTGGTCGCTTGAAAATTTCGGTGAGGGGTTGCGTTGACGCGCACTGGTGGGCGCTCGCAAAATCGTGTTGGGGCGTACCATCTGCTCATCACGAAGCGCACATTCTAGGCAGGCTCCTAGCTAGAAGTCTCGGAGCTTATCTATCAATACCACTCACACAAAGGGTGTGCCCAATCGACATCTTCGTACTATGTAATGCTGAAACCCGGCGCTCGTGGTGTCGAGATAACCCAACAGTGGTCGCGTTCCTCAAGCGTTTGACGCACCCTGGTTCACTTGCCTGGGTCTTGTGTTGCTCACAGCGTGTGCGGGGTTGGTCATGTGATTTCCGTAAAACAAGAAGCGTTTGCTTTTGCTCGTCTATTAAACCGAATTCGCAATGTTGGGTCGATGGTGGTTGCATTCTCCCTCCTACAATGATTCAAAATGGTCGTTTCGACAACACACGGGTCGCGCACCAGCCGGTGGCAGGACCCCGAGGAATCACTAGGTCCGTTTGTGGGGTACCTTCACGAAGGTGCCTATCGTTGCTGGGAACCGTGTGGTAGAGCAAGCCGTGTGCTGGACCAGCTGAACCCGGAGATCAAGACCCATCTCGAAGCGTGCGGCATCCCTCACATGCACAATGTCGTCCGGCTCTTCTACATGGTTGGCCGCAGCAGGGAGACAGCAGAGCCAAAGCTTTTCATTTGCTCCCCGGACGCCAAAGTTCGTGATCGCGCGAGACAGATGATCGAAGATAGCAACATCCTGGACCGGTACCCCGGTGTGGGACTCGGTCACATTTCAACCATGCCCATTCGTCGGTTGGCCCTGTCTCAGGCATCTGCCGAAGCTCTCATCCCTCCTGGGGCTTCATTGCAAGGGGCTGTTCTCGCCAAGGAATCGGGAACACAGTTGGGGAAACGCATCTTCATTGTCAGCCCAAATGACAACCATTGCTACCTGTGCCCGGCGATAGCGGGCCCTGTCATCCTTCATAATGGCACCTTCTATCAGCTGACATCTGCCTACCCGTTTCAGTCCAAGGTGTACCCTTTATCGTTGGCACTGGCAAAAGAATATGACTTTGATGGCCTGAGTGAATACGAAGGCGAAAAAGATGATGTCCATGCGACAAGTGAATCCACCACCTCAGATGGGATGAGTTCCACCGATTCCGTACCCATTCTCAGAGCTAATGCAGCTCCCAAGCAACGGGATGTTCATCTGTCATCCCAAAATGATTTCAACGACCAGTCTGAACAATTGGATCTAGAAATACCAGAGCCTATATATGATGATCCGGCCAGGTACCAATACTTTGGGCAACTAGCTCTAGATTCTCTCGCTCGAAAAAAGCCCACATTAGATTATGCCCTTGTTCAAATCGCCCCAAAGTTTCTAGACAGTCCCAAAAACCTACCTATTTTAGGTCGTTCGGAGAGTAATCCAAAGATGTTGGGCATTGGGGATATCGAGTCCGTCGATATTGACATTGTCGCAGTGATGCCGTCGAAAAGACGGGTACCAGGCGTCATTTATGCCACGCCCTCATATATTCCTATTCCCGGACGCAGCACTTACCAGAAAGTACATCGTGTCAAACTGAACCTTCCCGAGTTTGAAAACGAGCATTCGTGTGGTGCTGCTGTCCAGGGGAAACAGGATGACCTCTTCTATGGTCACATTCTTGTTACTGGGTGGCCTGGACCAGAAAAGCCCTTTGCTTACCTCACTCCAGCCAGTGATGTTTACAAGCATATCCAAGAAAAAGCCCACTCTAGGATTTCTCCGTCTCAACAAATTGGAGAGCCACCACCAGCTCGCAATATTGGGGTACCAAATTCAAGCGGCACTCCACCCGACAACAGTCTAGAGCAGAGATGCGTTTCTATCTCAGGGCCGGTACCGGATTCGGCTATAGACCTGGGTGATGAAGTCGTCATTCCCCAGGCCAGTCCTGGAACGAGTCTGGCAGAACCACAATGGGCCACGATCAACAGGGATATTGCGCCAAACGCAAGGGCTACAATGCTGAATATAGAAGCTCGGGTCCCTGCTGAACCCTCAGAAGAACGCAAAAGGAAGCGTGCGCCAACGAAGGCTATTAAGTTTGATGACACAGACGCATATCCTCTCCGCTTCAAAAAGCCTCATCGTTTTGGACGGGAGGCGCTGAATGGTTTCGCGGATGAAACTTTTAGTAACCTTTTCAAGGTTTGCCCGCTTTCTATTTTCAATCAGGACATTTGTTTGTATTGTAAGCATGAAGGACGGGATACAACCTCTGAAATGACGCCTCAAGTCCGGTTCTCTCACGTCACCATGCATGCTATCAGTCGTCACAACCTCGTCAGAGGTCACATCAGTCCGACGCAAAGATACCTCACCAGATGCTTCAGCCAAGACAACGACATCAGGGGCAAGTTCAAATGCGATTTGTGCCCGCAGGTTCAATCATGGACAGCGGACCAGCTAATGGACCCTGCCCATGCTGGAAACGCCGTTTGTCTTAGATGTTACCAACCGCTTTATGACAAAAAGGCCCTATATTCCCACCTCCAAAGTCCAAGAGGATGCCCTTGGAGTGACGGATATTCGCCGGCAATCAAATCGATGCTTTTTTATAGCACGTTCTTCTACACACGCAATATCCACCGGTGCCGAGCCTCGAGTACTACAGATTCTCCCCCAGTGGATCGCCTCCTCACAAACAGTGCACCTCTCGAGGTCAGAGACGATGTGAATGATAATTCGCTCATCTCGCAAAGTCCCGTTCCCGAGACTCAGGCACCCACTGCTTCTGAAGAACAGTTTACTCCACCGCCCCTTCCTACTCACGTTTTCGTTCCGCCATCCCACAGTGTATCAAACCCACAGTCTACAGGAGTTTATGGCTCCTGCACTACACAAGCCAGCCAATTTGAACCCGGGCAGTCCCCACAACAGCACGGATTGGGCTCTTCATCTGCATTTACGTTGCCTAATATTCAACACCTACCGCGTGCTTATCCCGACGTTGGATCCTCAGCTTATAATGTCATGAGCCACTCCAATAACCAGCACGGAGTGCTTCCAATGGCACAGGTCCAACCCCAGCACACCGCCGAATTAACCTCTTTCTCTGTCGCACAGAAACATAGCTGCTATTCCACAAATGATCCGCCGGGGAATTATTGTGGAAACAGGAGGAGTCCACCAAGAACGTGGCGAAGGACGTGCCGAGTCAATAACAACTGAAGCACAACACTTTTCCACCAACAAGATGCTCACAGTTTCAAAATCTGAGCAGTCTTAGAAATAGAATTAAAGCCTTGGCTAAGGTTTGGCCATTCCATGGCAGCTGAATTTGATCAGCATTCTACTACAATCAAGCAATTCCAAAAACTTACGCAACAAAACTGGCTCCACAAAGGACATGCCTTTGTCTTTCATCCCCAAAAATCCGCTCATTTATCATCTTCTCCTTTCCACTTTATTTCATTGGGGATTTTTCTTGTTTCTTTTGGGGGGGTTGTTTGGCTTGTTTTTAGACGAGATACCATAAACACCATTTTACAACAATGACGAGTAACGACACTACAGGGGGACATGAAAATGACCGGCTTTGACCGATTTGTTAGTTAGTTTATTTAATCATTATAAATATTTATTATTCATTATTTTATTGTTGCCTTCATTGTAAGAAGTTTGGCAGGCGGGATCAGATCGTTGAGCACGATTTCCAAAGTTACAACTCGAACCAGTTAGCCCATAATAGCATCATCACATTGTTTGGTCTCTCCAACAACCCTGCCAAATACAAAAATGCAATGGCAAAGGAACAGGGAAGAATGAGCCTTTACCCATGATAATTACCCCGAAAATCACGAATCATTCATTACTGTTGCAATGGGCTGGCATCAAGTGGGGATTTCACCTCGCACGCAGAGAGCAATTTTCGGGGTGAACCTCACCCGAGCTCCGGCATAATTACCCCGTCCTGATTATCCAAGTCCACCACTCTTGGCACCATTCACTAACCGAAGCCTCGCATTGCTGGGATTTTACAGCCACCCCAACCACAATAATGCGGGGAATGCGGGGACCCCGGGACGATGTTCAGACGGCGCCGCTATTGCCCCATATCCCCGGACTGGATTACTGGTGGACGAGTTTAAGTTTTGTTTAAAGTAGGTCTGCAGATGCATTCTTAGAGCAACACATCCTTCTTCAATGATATAGCCCCTTCGTTAGCCATCTGCATCCTGACCTCTCTCAACCTCATCTCCCCAATTTCGGCATGGCGACTCAGCAGCCAAAGACGAATGATGAAATCAACATCCAGTCGACTACCACACAGTTGGCCAACGATGATGTTCCTGAGCCTCAGAAAGTCATCAACAATGGCGTCGTAGTAAGCTCGGCCACCAAGCCACCCAAAAAGGATCTCAAGTTGGCTTGGCTGTATATTTTCGACTGGTACCCAAGCCACTACAGCAAGGAGGAAAAGGCCCTTGTCAAGAAACTAGACCGCATTCTTCTCCCTCTCATGTATGTTGCAGATTTACCAAAACACCTCGTGCTGATGTCTGGGATTCGAATAATATGCTAACTCTATAAACAGCTGCTTGCTTTGTAAGTCTCTTAAGCTACCACAGAAATCCCGAATCCAAAAATAACCTTTTTAGTCTTTATTAAATGGCTCGACCAGTCCAACATCACCAATGCTTACAATTCGGGAATGAAGGAGGATCTGAACATCCAGGGTGTTCAGTACAATCTGTTCAGCACCTTTTATAATATTGGCTACCTGGTCCTGGAGATCCCATCCATGATGATCATCTCCCGCCCTAAGCTATCTCGTTGGTACCTCCCGGTCTGCGAAACTATATGGAGCATCATCACTTTTATCCAAAGCAGAAATAACAGCGTCGAGATGATTTACGGTCTAAGATTTCTCATGGGTCTCTTTGAAACGCCTGCAGCTACTGGTTCACTATATCTCCTCTCCTCTTGGTATCGATCTGATGAGGTCTTTAAACGTGCAGGGGTTTGGTACGTATCAAGTAACATTGGTGCAGCTTTTGGTGGCTATATGCAAGCCGCGGCTCATGCTGGCCTTGACGGGAAACTTGGCATGCAAGGATGGTAAGTTCTCATTCCACTTTCTCATAGTTGCAGGCACTCTAACCTATCATCTCATTCTTAGGCGCTGGGTCTTCATCGTAGATGGCATCATTAGCCTCCCCATTGCTATTGCTGGTTTCTTCCTATTTCCAGGCATACCGACCAGCCCACGCGTTTGGTGGCTAAAGGAAGAGGAGCAAAAGCTCGCTGTAGCCCGCATGCAAACCGATGGTGTAAGAAAGAGCTCCAAGATAGGCAAGCGAATGCTTAAGCGAGTTTTTACTCACTGGCACTTTTACTTTGCTGTTGTTACCTACGTCAGGTTAGTTACTCCCATTCACTAACTGACTCTCATTAACAATCACACTCTGCTAGTTACCAATGCACTACTTGGGTCGGTGGCCAAATGGGTATCTGGGTCAAATCCACTGGCCAGTACTCGGTCGAGTTGATCAACATTTTACCTACAGGTACCCAGCTTATGGCTATTGTTTGTGGAATCCTTATTCCACAATTTGTCATGTAAGCGCCAGCATTTCTTTTTCGCACTCACTAAGCAGTACCTGTAGGGAAAATAGGTTGCTAACCCGCGAGCTCTTACAGGGTGTACCCAATCTGGATGCCAGTACTTTTTGTCGGCACCGTGCTGACATTTTCGAATATTTGCCTCAGAGTCTGGCATATCCCAGTTGGGATGAAATTCGCTGCTTGGTTCATGCTTGGCTTTAATTCTTGCGTCACGCCCATGTTGTTCCCCTTCGTACATCTCATCATGAAAGACGATAATGAAGCAAAGAGTTTTACAACTGGCGCTATGGTAACAATCCCCTCCTTTTTCTCCATTTCCGCCCACAATTTTCGTCAACTAACCACACAATCCTTCTTTCCAGATGACCATAGGCTGGTCTTTCTTCACTTGGTATAACATCGTCGTTTTCCCCGTCACTGAGGGTCCACAGTGGACAAGAGGCTTTACTGCCAGTGTCTGCTTGTGTGTCGTCTGGGTTACTCTATTTATTACGGGCTATTTGCTGTGGCAGCGTGATGTCAAAAGGGGCTTATACAGGCACGCCATAGAGGAAGAGGAGAATGAAGACATTATCGATGAAAAGATGGAGCGCCGAATGTCCGATAATTTGCAGGGAGAATCCGCACATGTCGAGCACAATAAGAAGGAGTAGGGAATTTTACTTAATACCTTGACTAACCTTTTATGATAGAATCTTCATTTTAAGGTTCGATCCTAATTAATAAATCCGGAGCTCCTTAGAAGTGACACATTGCACAACATACAATTCAGCCAGTTTCATAAAAGTCCCGAGATTCCATTGGCGCATGAACTATATTACCTCTAGCTCGTACCGTATCTCTTATGAGCCTCCTTTACCCATACCTTGAATCGCATCCTATCAGGTGGGAGGGGATTTCATGATAAATATGTATCCTGCCTTTGATAAAATAGCCAGTGTTGTCCCAGCCACTAACCATCTGCGTGGTTCATACTGGTTTGGCAACCAAAGAATCTTGAGTCCGCTCTCGATGATCCACCTACCCTTCTCATCAATTTCGTATTTATTAGGCCGAACTTGATGCTTTAAAATTCTGGTCGACTTCTTCCTCCAACCGGAATCAAATTTCAAGTTGATAGTACCGAAATTAGTCAATAACTCAGAATATCTGACTTGATTTATAACGCAGGCCCAACGAGTGGGAGTATCAAAGTTGAACCTCTGGATCATTTGTCCCTTTCCGATGTCCCAAACCTCAATATCTGAGCGGAAACTGCAAAAAAGCTTTTGGTCATCTCGCGAGAATGCCATGGAATCAGGTTCCATATTGACCTCCAGATCCCGGAAAGGGCCCCCTGAATCAACTTTCCAGATCGTGACTTGGCCTGAAAAAGATGTTGAGGCAATCCACCGATCACTCGTTGAAATCACTGCGCTTGAAGCACGTGCATCTATACTCCCTATGCACATTGGTGTGGCTATTAGCCAAATCTTAATGATATCTGCCCGAGAGGTTGACATAAGTCTCATGTTATCTGTTAAGAAGGACATAGAATCAACTCTATTTCGATAGCCCTCAAATGTTTTTACAATGGCGGATCTTGTTAGATCCCAAATCCGAATGATTCCAGTATGAAAGCCACAGGCTAAGTGTTGTCCATCTTTTGAGAGAGCAATGCAACTAACTGCACTGAACCTAGTCTCACTTTCAAGCATATTTGGGGGCTGGTCCGTAGCTACATCCCAAATCTTAATAGTTGTATCATCTGAACCTGAGATAATGCGTTGGCCGTCCGGTGAGAAAGCCACGGATCTAACCCGGTCAGTATGGCCTTGAAGTGATTTCAGACACTGGCCTGTATCTGCATCCCAAATCTTAATAGTTCTATCATCCGAACCTGAGATAATTCGTTGGCCGTCCGGTGAGAAAGCCACAGTTTTGATCGAACCAGTATCATCTTGAAGTGATTTTAGATGCTGACCTGTAGCTACATCCCAAATCATAGCAGTTCTACCAAGCGAGCTCGAGATAATGCGTTGGCCATCCGGTGAGAAAATCACAGATCTGAACCAATTAGGATGGCCTTGAAGTGATTTTAGATGCTGACCTGTAGCTGCATCCCAAATCTTCATAGTTCCATCAAACGAGCCTGAGATAATGCGTTGGCCATCTGGAGAGAAAGCCACACATCCGATCCAATGAGTGTGACCTTGGATCGATTGTAGAGAGTGACCTGTATCTATATTGCAGACCTTAATGATACCACTACGCAATCCAAATGCAATTTGCTGACAGTCGGGAGAGAAGGCAACAGATCTCACCCTTTCACTATCGTATTCGGTGGGCCTGAAGTATTTCTCCATAGCATTCCAAATCTGGGCAACTCTTTTGGGTGATCCCCCAAACTGATCGGCTTGGATGAGGCCATCAATTTCCTTCAAACATTCACCAGTTAGGGGATCCCAAACTTGGATTGTTTTGGCCGAATTGAGTGAAAAGATCTGCTCTCCATCGGCATGTGCTGAAAGAGCAAAAGAGATAAAGCCATGACGGCAAATCTTGAGCGTTCGTATGCATTGGCCTGTGGCTGAATTCCATATCTTTATAGTACCGTCCTTTGAGCCGGAGATTATTCGCAAGCCATCCGCCAGAATGGCCAAGGAAGAAATAGAGTCATAGTGGCCATGTAGGGTTTGGACATTTCGATCCCAGTGTATATTTTGATATGGATTGACATAATGCCATTCTGGTGCCTCACTTTGATATATGCTTCTTATTATACTCTTTTGAGGACTAAATAGCAGAGACGATGAGTAAAGTTGTAATGGCGCAGCCTCGATAGCTACTTCATTGACTAGTAGGAACCGGCGTGCATCCATGAGTAACTCTACCAGTTCTGATGCACCAGATTGCTCCTGGAAACAATTAGTATTTTCATTAAATCATAAACAGCAGAACCAACTTGCCCCCAGTTCCTCCAACTTAACAATCATCAATACAGCTTCAGATGTAATGTGCAGTATACTAAGCGCTTCGAGCCAATAAAGGTACTTCAAGCGAAAGAACTTGGAAACCAAACCGTTCACATGAGCACCCTGGCTGAAATTAGGCCCCTCCATTAAAATAGCATCATAGACATGATCAACCCAGTGGGCGCAGGAGTAAGCTATCGAAGCCAGTGGATCCGGCATTGGCGCTTGGATTTGGTCAATCAGGACACCGGAATTTTCGAGGCCATAGATATTGCGGCGTAGCGTTTTGGTCAAAATGGCCATCGAATTATTGAATAGTCGTAAATTTTCAGCAGCGAGTCCATGATCCAAGAGGCCATTGGGTTCTTGGTCGGTGAAGAAGTCTTTGACAGACTGGTGGATGAAATAGACAAAGCTCTCTTTAATCGAGATAAAGTGTCCACAGTTATTAACTACCGTTTCGATGGCTTGTATATCACTTGAGATCTCCTCAGGTAATCCAGAAAGTATTCCCAGCTCCAGCAAATGAAGGGGGCGGTAGGCGACCGTTGCTGTTGATATAATAGAATAACAAAGTGTCCTTTTTTCGCTGGCCAAGTCGTGAATCTTATCCATCATCTGCTGATACAAGGGTGTCAGACCTGTTGGTATTTGGTCCAGAATATTCATCATGTGTCGATTCTCAACATTCTCTAGCTGTTTGATGGCTAGAGCCACCCACAGAAAAGTCCCATTTGCCCTAGTTCGTAATTCGGCTTGAACCTTGTTTTTTAATGCTTCGTTATGTTTCAACGACACTATATTGGTGACTTTGTCATCAATATAGATATCAATCGCTTGAGAGACAAGGGACGCATTTAGTTCAAGCTTTTGTCCAGTATTTGATATAGCACGACTTAGTTGCTGATCGATGACATGTGAATGACGACTTGACACTATCCATTTAACACGAGTAAGATTGGAAGTATCGCGATCAATAAAGTTCAGAAGATTTGTCAAGCCTGTCTTGCATTCATCAAGAGCATCAATTATGATATAACAATCCTTGATTCGAGAATCTCCAAGCATTTCAATCAGAGCTTCTGAAAGTGTATAAAATGCGTCCGAATCTTCGAAGAGCTGTCGACCTTTTTGGTCGTATTTCTTTTGGATGTGCGATAGGAGACATGGCTGCTGATCTAGCAAACCGTACATGAGGCCTCTTAGTATAGCTGTGGTGCTGTTGAGCCTCGAATCAGTACCTTGGCAGAGAAAGAAGGAAACGGCAGAAGAACCAGCTGGTGAGGATGGAAATTCTGATCGACGAGTCATCTTCTCTACGAACCGGTTGAAACGGCCTGTCTTAGCCGGCCCAGGCTCTCTCCCCTCCCCCAAACGAAGTTCATCAATAATACCGCATAATAACATCGTTTTGCCTATACCAGCATCGCCCTTGATCCAAAGCAGACGACGCTCTCGACTATAGCGCCATTGCTTAAATTCGGCGTGATCCAAGATCCAATTAGATGACTCTTTGAGAAGACCGCCTTTTGTGAGCTCTATGCGTGTTTTTTCAACTCTCGGGTCTATCAGTCCGAGATCAGCCAAACATTGATTGGCGCTGGTCGAGCTTGGCTCATTATAGTGGTTAATGGTGTGGGTGTAATTGTCGCCGACATGGACAGCACTATTACCTGCGGCTTTAATGTCCCCAACGGCGTTTTTGGTGATTTCTTCTTGGTTTTCTGATGCCATTTTGAGTTTGTTGGGGGTAAAAAGGGGCGTGGGCCTGGTCACGTTTGAGGTTCATGAGGAGCTGATCTCACCCGAACGCCACAACTAAGAGACGACCCAATCAAATTGAAAACAACACTGCATGTCTCGTAGGATAGCCACAAGAATCCTCTCAGCCACTTCAGCATTCTCTGGCTCGCCCATCCAAGCCAAGCCTATCATACCTTGAGATTTGTTGACCAAATGATGATGCATTCGGTCACAAACCAGCTGGCTAACGAAGTAATCTTATACTTGGATGAGTTTTGTTTTTGAAATTATTTGCAGTTTTTTTCTCTAGTTGGGGAGTGGGCGCGTAATAGCACGAGTTCTTCGTAAAGGTATTGATGCATCGCTGCAGTGTTACGGCGTCAATATTAGTATATGCACTTCACAATCTGGCCGATGATAGAATTGCGCCCCTCACAAAAACCCCCTATACGTATTATGTCCTGAAATGCCTTCAAGATCCACCACATCGGCACAATGTCCCAGGCAGTATTATGACGTTGAAAAGACAAAAGAAGTCATCTTGACGAATACATGCTACCAATACAACAAACAGGAAATAATATTAGCCTAGCCACAGGATATAATAGCTCTACTATGTATGCACTGTGCTTTTCTGATCAAGGATAATTAGCCCCCCATCCCCATCAAAATTTTAGGCAAACTTTGAGTAATTGGGTGATATTCTCCGCTATATTGTTGTTAACGCGAGCAGAATAAATACAGGGCTTGATTGCATAACGCTCGTGAATGGCGCGGCACTACTGTGAATCTGAGTCCCACTGGGTAATCAACGCAATATTCTACTTGACAGCCTTCAAGAGCATACATCCTCAATGCAGAATCATTCCACAGTATTGGCGAACCGGTCAGGTCCTGCAAGCTGCTTCAGCTCCCCCAGCCCTATGCTAGCGCCAATGTCTCAGACTAACTAATTAACCATCACCCTCGGAAATGCCCCAGTTTGCGGGCTAAACCCTTTACGAACCGCCAGCTTGTATCTGTTGCGTGTTGGTCATGTATATATGGTAACCCATTCCCTCCTCAGTGCCACACCCCCATTCTCCCCGTGCATGAACAAACACACTGGTCGTCGATGTACCCTGGCAGGCTCCTTTACGCGGAAGAGGTGTGCGTCTTCCAGATTGTACCCCCTTACTCGATCCATCTCCGCCGGCAACGGCACATTAGCGAAATCAGTGCTTGCCCTCTCCAGGGCGTCTGGACCTAGTTCTATGCCGTGTTCGACTTCAATGACCTTTCTGCAGACGGCTTGCATGGAGATGGCGTCCCACAGTGACTCGCGCCGACACGCAAGCCCCTTTAGTAGCGCGAGAGCCTGCAGCCGAAGATCCAAGTATCGGCACTTGAGGACTACGAAATGCAAAATAGGGCTGAACCCCATGTCAAACATAAACTTCTTCGGCCGCCCTGCCGATGACTTGGCACTGAGGGCGAGCGCGCTGCGTGCCATCTCTACAATGCCTTCGGCTCCCTTCCTGTACTTGTCGTACGCTGATTCTCCCCTCGTCAGACAGTTGCGCACCCAAATACTCGAGGTAAGCCATCGAATCTTGAGCGCAAGCGATGCCGAGTCGCTATTTGTTTCTATCCCTTCGCTGGCTTGGAATCGCGCGAATGAATGACCCCAGCGTGTAAACATGGCGATCAGAACGCGCTGCTCCTCGAACATGTCTGGCGTGGGACCACCATTTTCGGCGACTCCGATTTGCCAATGTTCGGACCTGCGAACGAGCCAAACGGTTCTAACCATCATAATATCTAAGTGGTGCTTTGCTTCGAGCATGCTTTTGAAGGGCCCATGTGGCATGGATACGTTGGTGATAAGGAGCGGCACATCATCTACTGCGGTGCCAAAGAAGAGCGGGAAAAGGTTTATGTGGCAGAAGACGGCGGCGAGCTGAGAGCTGCCTCCTCTCTCGTTGAGGAGCTTGACGCCATGCCGTGTATGATCAACGGCGGCTTTGTCGTCGCCGCGCAAAAACTCAATGCATATAAACAAGACACACACGGTCAGGATGGTGTCTATATCGTGGCCCGGGTTCGTCAGGAGCCCGTTTATGGCCTTATTGTAGTGTCGAAGCGCAAAGGGGTCGTCGGTCGTTTTAAGCGTAGTCTCGGAAAAGTTCTCAAACAGAGAGCTGATGGCCAACACGGCGTGGCGTGCCGTTGGTTGGTGATGGGTAGCCTGGGCGACAAAATGGGTCCAGAACGAAGGGTCCAGTGGACCCGACAGCACAGGAGCGACGACCTGGTGGAAATAGGCCAGACTTCGCCGCTCAGCATTGTCGCAGACTGGCGTGACGGACGGCTGAGCCCGTAGCAGGACATTCCACGACAGAGAGCCGGCGGGGGGCGCCTGGTAGCCGCTGCACGTGCGGCCGGTCTTCTGACATCGGAGGCACTGTGGCCACGTCTCGTCGCATTTGACCTTTCTGATTCTTCTCACGGTGTTAGTCGGGTGGTGGACACGGCTAGCCTAGTGCGTCGCCTCTCGCGTGGGCACGTACTTGCACGTCTTGCAGCCCGTCTTGACCTTCTCGAAGCCTTTGCGGGACATGATTCGATCACGGGGGCCAGCAAATATCGATTTTTTTAATATTATTTCTTCTTCTGGTGATGATGGAAGAATGGAGGTTCTCCCACGTCATTATTCCCGGCGACCGGATGATCTGACCACAAGGAACCCCTGTTCGCGATGCACTCTTCTCCACAAAAGGGGTCGGCGGTGGGGCAGATCCGAGCAGCCGAGTCCAAACTCTAGATTTTAGAGATAGACAAGACTGCTTAATTGGGAGGTTAAAGAGACGTGGATTGGTCGACAGAGTAGTTGAGAAGCTTTGAGGCACCTTGTTTATTTTCTTCCGTTATTCGAGGTTTGCTTGGCTACTCATATTATGCTATTTCCAATTTCCATTTCCCATCTGCTCTCACTAGCTTATTACCCCTCATTTGTGAGACCATTCTCTTTTACCCCTCCTATCACTCAAGAAGGATTGATCAATTCAATTGGCAAGATGCGAACTAGAAAGACAAATAAAACGGAGATTAAATATGTGCTTTGAAGAAAAAAAAATCCTCTCCATTTTTATGATACTCTCATCATACCTTTTTTTGTCAGAATTGGACAGACAATTGGCCATCAGGATTGCCTCGGTAGCATAGGGTAGGGCGTGAAAAAACCGTTATCGCATTCCGACCCGGTATCGCAAATTGATCCCAGTTCTCTCGGCACAACCCATTTCGAATTAACTAGAAAGAGAAATGGCTCCAGATATCTTTGCCGAAGAAACTTGATAAGGAAAAAAAAAAAGGTCAATGATCTGTCGCGTGTCGATCTGTTGTTATGCATCGCGTCCTATTGGTATGTACTCGGCGGGTCACGTGAGTGCAATTGAACCGGAAGAATAGCCATTGAACCAATGATCATCAAAATCCGTGTCATCTTTTGTTTTCTTTCGCAGGGTTCAAATAATGGCAGGTCACGGATTCATATCTATGACATTGGTCTTATCTGTCCCGCTGTGGATTGCCCATCGTCGGCCCGTTCACGATGGAAAGACCCGGCTATTGTCGGGCCGCACAGCCAAAAGGAACCGAGATCATCTTCTTGCCACCTGGACTCCATTGTTCCAATCCCACCTCTTTCATCATTCGCAGTCAGTCTGCTGGGTTTCTGCCGTTGAGCCTCAATTGAATTGCCAGCTACCATTGCCGTAATTACACTAGATCCACATCGCACTGACAACAATACGCCCTCTCCAACAACCCTAACCCACGCATAATCCTTGATGCATGTTCATAAACGGAGCTGAATACCCAAACCACACCTTTAGCTACGACACCAATTGGCCTATCAAGCTGTTAGAACGCTGTCCACTCCATAACCTGTGTCTCAAAAACTAATATTGCGACGCTAGCTTGGGCTTAGACTCCCAACAGGGAGCATCACCATCGCCAAACATGTCATCAAATTCATTCAGCCACTCATCTTCACCAAATTGCTTTGGATCGCCTCCTACTGCGGAGAAACCTCCATGCGATTGGGTTCGAGTACCAAACTTTATCACGCCACCTCCCTCCGACTTCAGCGCCTCAGGCATTACGTTTCTACTCTCACAGGGCGCGCTAGAGCTACCAAGTCTGTCGCTCCAACGCGCCCTCATTGAGGCATATGCCGAGTATGCTTATACTTATCTGCCTACAATTCAACTTCACAACCTTTTAGAGGTCATAGACGACCCGAGTGCGGCATTTGGAGAGCCAATTAGTTTGTTGCTTTATCAGGCCATCCTGCTCGCTGGCTCCGCTTTCATCGATTCGCGGGAAGTGGAGGGAGGAGAAGATGGCTTTTCTAGTAAGAGAATCCTCAGAAAAGAGATTTCTCGTCGTGTTACGGTATGTTTCTCCTTCTCGAGCTGGTTGTTCTCAACTGATGACTGATGGGACTCCAGTCACTCTATGACAGTGCTTACGAAAACGATACCGTCATTCTAACCCAGGTGACTCTGATCATGTCGTCCTACTCGGACTTCCCAGGCCATCGCGATTCGTGGTACTGGGTTGGGCGGGCAATAGCCCTGGCGCAGGATGCCAACCTGCATAAAGCCTCAAGCCTCGAGGGAAGGCCGAAATCCGAATGCATGCTCCTCAAAAGGATATGGTGGTCATGCTACGTGAGAGATCGCTTCCTCGCCCTTGGGCTCAGACGCAAGATGAGAATTAATGACGCTCACATCACTGTGCCATCTTTGGATGTTGAGGACTTTGAGATCAAAGCTTTGCCTTACAGCAACTCAATGATGCAATCAGAGTCTACTATTCTGCGCGACACGGAAAAACAGCTTCAATTGGCTGAGATTTGCGTTCAAAGGGTTGCCTTGTGCTATATTATTGGAACGATCCTCAATTTGCAAGAATGCTACAAAGAATTGGATCGTGTCGGTCCTGTTTTCTACCCAGCATGCGCAGCCAAGCTTGAACAAGATTTCGCGCAAGCCGAGGCGGCATTGGATACCTGGAAAATTCTATTACCGGACTCTTGCGAATACCTTGAACCAAACAGCCTTGATACGAGCCATCCAACGGTACATGTCCATCGAAGTCACCTTCACATGGCTTTCTACACTGCCGTCTACTCGCTCCACCAGCCGAGATTTCTCCCAATGTCACCCACCCAATTGGGATCAGTATCCCGAATTTCGAGCGACAGATCAGGAACAGAGGTATTCAGCATAGCCTTACAAATCACCAGAATAGCCAGCGAACTCTGTGACAAGCAGCTTGTCTCATTTCTGCCAGTGACTGGTGTCACCATCCTTGTGCCTGCAATGGCCATCAACTTGCTTTGGCTCAAGAGCAATAACTCGGCCGAAAGGGACGAGGCTCTCATGCGCTTTGCAACCTGCATGAAGGTGATGACAAGGCTGCAGGAGACCTACCTTGCCGCTGATTTCACCGTCGATTACTTCAATGCTGCTTTACGAAACGCTTCAATCAGCTTATCCGCACTGGATTTGAATTCCACGACACCAGCGAGTGACAAGCAGAGCTCATCATCAATTACGAATTCGAGCCCTAGATTTGATTGGGACACGGAATCAGAAGGCACCACTGGCGATGTGGTACCATTCCACCATTTGGATGAATCTCAAGATTTCCAAGAGACGATTGCTGAACTATTGAGGAATTCGGAGACTGTGGGTGCATAGGGTTGGCTATCTTTAAAAGTTTAAGATTTTGGGGAGATTTAAAAAGTGGAAAGTATCGAAATGAGTTGGCGTCATGTATTGTCTGGTGTGGTTTGAAGCGTTTTTCCGTTAATTTTCAAGCAAAATGAGCGAGATGAAGGAATTAAGAAGTTATGAGATGATGAAAAATGTATACGGCACTTGTTTCTTTTTTAAACCATTATTTTACTGCTATTTCGACCCATAAACAGCTTGTATTGCATAGCTTGATGTGTATCAACCGCTTCAAACACTGAAGATATTGGTTTTGAGGTAACAGTAATAAATTGCAAAGTCACACAATTCATGGCCTACTCGGACGAACCACATCCATATTGAACCAGAAGAGTAATCTCAGATTGACTAAGCTATTGAGGTGGTTTCCCATTTACTCTGAATCTTTGAGAAGGCGGTAGTGAAAAAGAATGTCATTTCGGTGGACTTTGCTATGTGTAGGCAACTATATTCGAAGAGGTGTTTGTGGACGACGAAGAGCTGCGAAAAGTGATCTTCTATGACGAGGCTGATTGCACTTAAATGCATTAGCCTATGAGGGATGCATCACATAACTGAGAGCATCTTCAAAGTCGATCATCCGCCTTTGCCACCTGCTCAGGGCAACCACTCCTCCAATAGACAGAACAGATAGTCGGCATCTAAACATGTGCCTGGTGGGATTTAATCACCTGTACCAAGGCAAATGGATCACATGATTTTTTTTTTAAAGAAGCTTCCTTTGCAGGACTTGAAGGACATAATTCTTGATTGAAGCAAAATATCGTGAGTCGTGTCGCGTTGAAATCCATCAGCTCTGAGCATCGAGCATGGGTGAAAAGGCTCTAAATCAAGATGGAGCCGAATATTATGGCAGCGCTAGGAAGCCAGTGCCCCCAAGCCTTGTTGCGGAACTTTTCGCCGCCAAAGAGCCAGACGATGTATCCGTCAGCGATGCCTACTAGGCCCGTGATGACCAGGGCCAGCTTCGCAGCGCTGTCGTTACCCTGGAACTTGAGCCCCAGAGACACCAGGCCCAGAGCCGCATCCCTCGCGCCCTTCGCGTAGAGGAACGGGGACGGGACAGACTGCGGGGGCGGGGGCACGCCAAAGCGGGCGTAGGCGCTGAGGGGGTCTTGCAGGGTCATGACACTGTTGACCGCGAGGGGCACCCCGATGGTCAGGGCGGAGAGCGTGAGGCGAGCCATGTTGGTTGAGGCTTGGGGCTGGGGTTGGGGAATAACTTGTTAGTGAGCTTGTGGACGAATGTGGACGTTGGACGTGATTTCTTTTGGGCATGGGGGCCATTGCATTGGGCTGGCACAGCGCAGATGGATGGATGGGGCTAGCTGCATTTGGCCCATCGGCTGACGAGTCGGTCCGTTCTCTGCGAAATGAGCCATGATGAAGCAACAATGCACACGGCGCAACAATTAGCAGCAAAAAAATGATACATCATCATGCGTGTAGAGCGCTTTGCCATCGTTGTTGTTTGATATGAGAAGGAAATTTTTTTTTTCTCTTTCCCAGGGTCCTTAATGGTGATACACTACTCAACCAGGCTAAGGATTTTTCGAAACATGTTTCCTGGACGACTTGAAACCAGATAGACCACGAGACATCAATCTGTAGCAGTAGATTCGCGCATGGTCGGTTAGTGGGGTGGCTGTTTGACCATCCCACTGGCGATCAAACAAGAGCATACAGGGTAGCCGGCACGGTCACCCGACGACGAAGACGATTCTTGATTGTTGAGAGTTGAAACAATTGTTATTCCCCCGTCGAGCCGAACCGGGCTTAATTTCCATTTCGCCTTATCAGCGGAACAAAGGAAGATTCGCAGAGGCCGTCTTGCTGAGCGCGTCTCGGTCGTGGCCGTGATTTGAACATGCCGCCTCCACGACGCCACACACATAATAATAGCTGGCACATTATTACAGCATCTATTTTTGTGCTGCGGCAACGCCGTAATGGGCATTTGAGCCAAAAACCAGTTCGTCCCATGGGAATTCCGCTGCTACTGCCCATTCAGGTTTTGCGAAAAATAGCAGATGACAGCTTAGCACGCGATAGGGCGCCACCACGCCAGAATGATGCAGAACTGCCATGGTAGTGCGACGCCCGGGGGCCAAGCTGGCCACAAGAGGCTAGAGCGACAAAGCTGAGAGCAGCAGCAAACAAACATGTTTGCCAAGCTCGCAGCTCGTGGGAAAGGCTTCGCCGATTGAACAGGCACATGGATCGCGGGATGACGCGACGCAAACTCTGCCAACAATGCAGCAGCAGGCGATCTCTTCCCAATTCATGGGGTCTTGTCAAAAACGTCAGTGTTGATGATCTGATCCGATGTGTTTGCCCACCGTAAATTAAAGGTGCGATCGTCATGAACCAAGCGGTCCGTGGGGTCCCCGCCAACCTTCTCAACCCGCGCTAAAAAGGTTGGCTCATTCCTCTGGTGTGCAGGGGTCGCCGAAGCACCTTCGTCCGTTGCCTTTAACCATGTCTCTCTGTCTGACTGCCAAGTGCTTGGTAGGGTTGTGAGACCTTCGTCTCAAGCCAGGCCGCGTAACGGTTTTTTCTTGACTAACACTGGAAGCGTGATGCAGAATGGGGAAGTTGCTCTAACAGATGGAAGAGAGTCATGCCATGCCATGTCATGTCATGTCATGGGAGTGAGATGAGGGCTCTAATTTCCAGTGCATCAACTGAGAGCTCGCATGTGCGTGGTGGTGTTGGCACCTCTCGCCACAACTGCAACTCGTATTGTGACTCACTTTTCTGTAATAACTGATGCATCAAAAAAGGCCCTTAGAGCTTGATGCCCACCGCATCATTTCATGCATCACAATGATGAAAATGCGGGAGGCTTGTTAAATCATCTGAGTCCATCCGGAGTGGCTAGTGGCACGGCCCCGCAGAGGCGAGGGGGGACTAATAAAACGCCCTTATTGATGAGCTGCAACGGCGCGCTCGGACGCACCGAATGCTCTTCAACACCTTCTCTTGGGGCTCCTCATTGTGACGGTATGGTGATGGAAGCTACAGGAGTCGAGAGCTCCCCATGCCCTTGTCTCGGGATGCTCAAGAGATGCCCCGACCTCGCAACCTTGTCTGTCGCGGGTGCAGGGCACACTTTATTTATTTTCCGAGCATCATTGCCCGAGCGTGATCCTCCTCCCTCTCGCATCATCGTGATGATGATGATGATGATGTACATGATGGTTTATTTTGCCAGTCTGTTCGTCAGAGCTCGTCGTGGTTTTGCGTTCGGCTCTTTAACAGGCTGTTTGGCCGAGACTAACCCGGCCTCATCGGACGAAAAATCGACACTAACAAGGCGGGAGACACAGCATCGAGGGGAAAGGGCCGAGAGTGTCGTTGCGAGCGCCCAAAGCTCTCAGCCGCTTATTTGCCAGCCTGCGTCTGATTTGCCCACAAGGCTCAGCACGGCTCCCGCTAGCCCCAAAAGGTTTCGCAGCACTGTCCGTTTCTGGCTGTCGCATTGTCGTCTGCATTCTCTATTCAGATAACACTTGGACTAGCTAATCCACCCGGCTTCGTTGTGATCGCCATTTAGGGACCGGGTGCTCCCCTTCAACCTGGCTTCCCGATCTCTTCATCCCAGCTTTCATTCTCTGCACATCTTGGCCCAACCGTGGACTTCATTTCCACATACTCTCATTTACCTTAAGCATCCCTGGTGCTTCTCCCGCATTGGCTGGACCATTGTGCGACTCAGCTTGCATTCACTTCCTTACGACTCCACTTGGTTTTAACGCATTATACCCTCAACGCTATCATGATCGCCAACGCCCATAATGAAAAGAAGCCTTCTTGGGGGGCTTCACTGCGCCAAT
The DNA here is from genome assembly GCA_017140755.1 of Calonectria hongkongensis. Lineage (NCBI taxonomy): Eukaryota > Fungi > Ascomycota > Sordariomycetes > Hypocreales > Nectriaceae > Calonectria > Calonectria hongkongensis. The sequence goes on from JAACJA010000006.1 coordinate 1,496,318, forward strand.
GCTTCTGCATCCCCTTTGCCAAGAAGCGGGACCACAAATCATCCTCAAGCACTGCCTCCAAAGGCAGATCGAGCGATGAGACCTTGCCTGTGAGCAAGGACGAGAAGCACACATCCGTTGTCAGCGAGGAACCAGCAGCCACCCCTCGCCCATCAATGACCCCTTCAACACCATCACACAAGTTTTCTTCTTCCACCACAATAAATGCAGTGGAAGAGAATTCAGAGATGCTGAGGAGCAAATTCGCCCCTCCTACTCCGCCTCCAAAGGCCCTAGCCCGAGCCAAGAAGCAGTCTGTTGGCCAGTTCCAGCTATTTCCATCCCCATCTCCAGTATACTCAGTGGTAGCGATGCGCCATCAAAGCTGGCCATGCGGCTTCCAGACTGTGGATACAAACAAAACTATCGAATTCCGCCGAAGCCTTCCACCCCCGGCCTTCCGCTCTCCTATCAGCCCAACATCCTTGGCAATCCCCGAAAACTCTCCTCCAGCCGCCCCGCAAAAGACCAACCCTCCAACCGCCCGACGCAATGGAAAAGGCCGCTCTCGAGCTTATTCCATGCCTGTCCACAACGTCAAGAGACACATTGCCACTCTTGTCAAGGTTGAAATGATGCCCGACAGCCCTACTGTGCCAGAGAGCCCAGACGGCATGAAGAATTCAGCCACATCAGTACGGCCACACATCTCTATCTGCAGCCGATCTACCACCATCCCCCCAAGTCCTCACACACCACTTTCTTTCGATGTATCACTATCAAAATTCCCACTTCCACCCTCGCGGCCTCTTCTACTGGAGCCAGCAGCACTGGAAAACAGAAAATCTCTCTCTTTTGTCAACCATTGGTTATATCTTCAAACCAATGAAAGCTTTGTAACGTTAGATACCAGTATTCCTACTCCACTTATCACAACAGAATTCGTTGTGTAATAATGAAATGGTTCATGAATCAATTGCCTGAAATGACCCGTGTGACGACGATGTGTATAAAACTCCATTGTGTTGTCTACGTTGTCATTTATTTCTGAAGCAAGCATTGAAAATTAAGTAGTGCACTAAACAACTTGCTACTGTCAGAAATTCTCCAGAATCCCACTCTTTCAGCCCTGCTGCCTTCATTCTATCCGCGCATAATTAATTTGACATGTCCCCCCAAATGTGGCTGGCCTCGGATTCTGGGGAAGTCCGCTTAGCGTCTCACCAATTGTATGCAAGGCACCATTTAAATAACACACCCAAATAGGGAAAGTACCATCATCGTGCATCAATAATTAATACACAGGAACCTTTATGCTATCAATCTTGTAATCCCAGGCATCCAAAGACGATTGGTCATGCTCGCATTGCAGAGCAGTACTGTTGTTGTGCCAACGAGGACGGGATGGCCAGGGACATATCTGAGCGTTTTGGCCAGCGTTTTCCCCCAACAGAATCGTGGCATTCAGTGTGTCGGGTTTATTACCGTTCTCAACCCAATCAATCATAACGGCGAGATTGGTCTGTGGGAAGGCACCGTTTGGCTGGTAGCTATTGGGTTGACAATGGCCAGCGCCGGGAAGCATGTAGAAGCGGTAAAACTGGTTAAGTGCATCCGCGCTTTCGTTGTAGCCAAGATCGGGATACATGATCTTGCGCACCGCGTTCCAGTAGTGAACTGATGAGCCGGCTGGGATCCCACCTTCAGACTCGCCATGATAGTGAATAATCTTCCCCCCAGCCTCCTGGAATGGCGTCAGGTCGGGCCAGGTGGCTTCAAGAGTGTCGCTGTATCGCTGCAAACCCTGTAGAACCCATGTTCTAAGTGTATCAAGCGTGACATCTTCCAGCTTGAAACTGGTCAGCTGCTCAAGAAAATAGGAGACCCAAATGGTGCCAAAGTCTGGGAAAACGGGCTCCCACGAGTTTGTCTCGTTATTGAAACGAGTTTGAGCGTCCTCGAAGTCTGCGGCGTATTGTATGGGCATATACGTTTTCTTGCCTTTCGAATCGACCCAACCGTCCAAGAGCTGTTTGGCGAACGAAACCGCCTCAGCAGATATCGTACCGTTCTGCACTGGAGTAGGCCACTGCATTGTCGAACCTGGAGCTCCGCCATAGCCAGTGTTGGGGGCACAGTAATAGGGCTCGCCAATGATTGAATCCAAGTCAAAATGCAGTTTGCACAAATCAGACCGAGCAACAACCCGGTCAGTCAGACCATCCAGGGAATCACAGGCAGCAGTGGTCAGATTTTGAATTGTTTCCAATTCGCAGGGCGGCGGGTAGTAGCTCAAATTATTTTGAAGGACAGCTGGCCACAAATGGAATATCTGGGCAAAGCTGAGGCGAATGGCTGGAGATCCAGTGATGACCCCGTCAAACAGGTCAGGGAACTGCTGAACCTGGCTCCACCCTTCGCGCCCGCCTTCGGAGCATCCTTGGTAATATGAAAATAGCTCAGACGAGTTGAAGAATCTCTTGGAGAATTCTTTCCCTAGCACAGTCATCTCGTGAATTGATTGGTAGCCGTGCATGTGCACCGCTGGCCAGTTGAGAGTGCCATTGGCCAAGAGCACGGTATCGTAGATGACGCCATCGAAAGTGCCGTAGCCTCCATCGGTTTGGCCGGTAGTGGCACCATACATGACACCGCCTGGAAGAGCAGTTTCACCGCTGTTGATGCGGTAGCCACCGCCTCCGGTGGACAAAAACCGGCCTTTGTATTCTTCTGGAGCAGGAAGCCAATATTTGACTACCACTTTGTCATCTTGTCCTTCGTGGGAATAGGCAAACGTAACATTGCAAAAGTCAATTGTCGCGTCTGGATAGGTGTATTGGCCACTTATTGAGTAATTGTATACTGCATTCACAGTAACTGAGCCACTAAGAGTAGTAATGCCAGTGTAAAAACGGACCGCAGGCAATGCAGACCGAACATAGTCCACTGTGCATACGTCTTGGAGTGAGACGGCCTGCGTAGTGGCTATTAGTGGGAGCAAATCAGAAAGAAAACGCATATTGATTTGCGAAACAACCATTTTATTGGCCTTTACCGGCAGCATAGGCCGTAATAAGTATGAAAGACTGACAAGGCATTACTTGTCAACGGCAGGATCCTCTCCGGTCCTCGGTCAGCCCATGTCACTGAGTGGGCCGTTTAGGCTAACTATATCCCGCATTGCTACCTACCCCAACTGGAATAGATGTGCAAAGCTTTCGCCCCCATGTTTTCCATGAAGATCCGACCGGAATGACTCCGGTTGGCGAATAGCGGAATTTGCGAAGGACTTGAATTTTGTCAGTAGCTACTCAGATGTCTACCGCACTAGGTAGATGCAAGTGTTCTGATTTATTTCAGAAGTACTCCTAGTATCCACTATTATGATCCAGGTTGACCGATGGTTGTGGTTTCCAGACGGCGATGGGCTAGGCAGCTAAGTTGCCGAATCTATATGTACTCAAAGGTTCCTTTTTTACGACACTGGCTCATACTGACAATGGCTCTTTATCCGATACATCCGATACCAATTATGACATAGATTTGACGTGTTGGTTGGATCGCCGGCGGATTGACAATGATCGGAGTTTGATCACTGGCCAATTGGAATTCGCGTAGCCGAATCTCCTAGTCGCAATTTTCCGACAGCGGACGGGACCCGTTGTATACTCAAGCATGGAAAATGGCTGATCAAAATGGTAATGCGGATAATTATAACTCCATGTTGACCGTAATCATACCGCTCGATGAGTTAGAAACGATTGCCTAATTCGGATAATCTGATATTACCGTTTTAGGCTGAAGCGCTGGGTGGTTGCAATGCTAGCCGAACTAAGGCTGTGAATCTTTCAACGTATTCCGTTTATTTAAGGCGACTACAAACATGCTTGGTAGAATTTATGCATCTATCTCACCGATACAAGCTGCTACCAAGCCATCAAAACTCATCGCAGGCCGCAGGGGTTAGATATGTGCACTGCATGAGTATTCGGGTTCGACCCCTTCTGATAGGTTTGGCGCAACCAGCTGTTCTTTTGATTGAGATAATATGGGACATTAGTTGAAAAAAGTATTGTGACCATGGCTTGTTCTCTCTAAAACCTAATAACTTGAAGAGCGAATAAACATCTGCTATTGTTTCGGCCCAATAGCAAAATCATTCATTGCAATTAAATCCTAAGAATTGTATTTGGACAGTTAAAGTGTTGAGTCATGCGACTCTCAGGCACCATCAAAACCAGGAGTATTCTTAGCTAACGCAATTCAGAAATCAAGCGGTAAGAAGGCATGGCAGTGGGAGTACAGTATCAAATACCAAGAATTGCATAGAAGGAAGTCTAATTACCGAAATCAATCAACACACTCAAAGACTAACCCTTGGAGTAAGAGTAGCCATCGAGCAGTACCATCTTTAATTATTTTCTAGTCTCGTTAAGGCTACAGTCTAGCTTTCGACTCTTGAAAAAACATAATTTTCATCTTGGGAATCAGATCTCCACTTGACAGCCAGTACAACGAAGTTTGCCATCTTGGCATTTCCCCACCCCCTTCCGAGCGTTCCATACAAGCGCTGGATGACACATATCCCTTTGAGTGCCAGAAGCCTCCATCCTAGTAAGGCATATTACATAAGCCATACAAAACGACGGATTTATGCACTCAAAGGGATCGTATTGTCAGAATTTTTGCATGTGATTCTGGTGAATAAGCAAGAATGTGGTCTTATCGAGAGCTGAGAAGGGGTAAGATATTAGTCTGTGCTTACATTATAAATTGCGGCCTTTTTTCAAGGTGTCAGTATCCGTATCTTGAGAGCGGGGGGAGTGTCACGGCCTTTATCACCTTCGTATCTAGTTAGTCTGTGTAGAAACATGTGATTTTTTTCAGCTATCATGTCAAATAAATTGGATCTCGCCTTGCCAAGCTAGATTCGTGTTCAGTCATTATTAGTTAAGACTATCAGGTCACAGGCAACAGAACATCTAAGAATATGGGCATGGGCATTGTCCCTGAACTGAAAATTGGTAGGCACATTAATAGTGTGTCTGGCCTCTTCTCTTATATTGCGTACAGCCAAGTTTGAGATTGAATTCACCCTTTAATTTCGCAAACAGCGTGCGCACACAGGGAAAAACTACAGGTCACTCTTTGCCACACAGTCATGCAGAACGATATTCACCAGGGGGGCAGCCCCACTTGGTAACGGGACATTTACAATCATTAAAGATCTTTGGAAATTTGAAGTCAGCCGTTATGATGCCGAAAGATGGGCATTTCGGGACATTAAGTTTCTCGTTTACGATGAAGTGGATGAGAGAACGCAGGGCTATGACAGCGATGACGATGAAGGCATGCTGAAGTTAGCTCTTCGCATGTCACTTGACGACGAGACTCCCAAAGCAATCGATTCCGGAAGCGATAAAGGTCCTTCCGACACCGGCCCAGAGCTCGAGAAAGATGAATTACAGTGCGAATTCTGTTTCAAGCTCCCCGAATTCCCACGCAATCACACCACTCGGAAGTTTCGTCTGTTTCGGCCGGTTGACGAGTTTCCAGACCTGAAGACCACTGATGGTATTGGCGTTAAGGCCTGCAATCATTACGTTGCTGTGTCGTACTGCTGGCCTGAGCCGGTAAAGGACGAGCATGGAAACATAATTCGGGAAGATGGCACATACCAGGTCAGGGAGGCCGATGGCAAGGTACGCAAGAATCGCGCTTTAGATGACGTCCTTGATCGCGCTGTCGACTTCGCCATTTGTCATGGCCTTCGCATGATCTGGATCGACCAAGAGTGTCTCCCTCAGCCAACAGAAAGCAGCCCACAGGAAGACAAGGATTACCAGCAAACAGGCGTTCAGGCGATGGACATTGTCTATAATAGGGCCATTGTGACCGCCGGTCTTCATTCTGGGACTATTTCAAGTCAGGAGCAGCTTGATGCTCTCCGAACCCTGATCGAATGGACTGAAAACCCTAAAGCGGATCTCTTTCTTGACGACGTCCTTTTTTTCGTTCATTTAATAACATTTTTAGCCATAGTCACCTCCGATCGATGGTACACACGCGCTTAGGTGGCTCAGGAAGCTCTCAGTTCTGGTCCTCACTTAGTGCTTGTTTTTCGGCGAGGAGCTGGCCTTGCATACCCTTCAACATTCCACGCTACGAAAAGTGATTCGGATTCCAAACAAAATCTAGATACTCCGAATCATGAAATGAGTTCCAGCATCGTCTGTATACCAGTTCATGAGTTCAAAATGCTTGTCTCTTCAACGCAGCACATTTTGCGGCGGGTGTTTCCCGCTTTCGGACAAATACTTGAAACAGATCCTGGTTCTACGGACCCCGCCTTTTACGGCTCAATAATCTCTCTAGCAGAAACAGTACTTTCTCGGGCGGAGAATCTTCATCCCGTAATAATGCAATCCAGAAGCGAGTTCTTTCAAATGTTTTCGTCAAACATCTACGGTGCCCGTCCGAGGCTTGACGCTGCTGGAGCTTTGACGCTATTGAAAACTCGCAAATGCCTTTACTGCCATGATTTGATTGCCATAATGGCAAATATGTGTGGCTACACATCTCGTTTGAATACAGAGGAGCTGGGGAAGCACTGTAGCTCAGTTCGCGTTGGCCTGTTGTCTCTGGCATTTCTCAACAACGATCTATCGCTCCTAGTACCTGAGATATACTCTTCTCCATCTGAACCACCTTCGTATCGAAGGTCTTCAGGGAGACATGGCACATGCGGACTACTGTCACCGTTTGATACAAAATCCGACCGCGCAAATCACTGCATCATACAGGGCGGAAACCTTTACGTACCTAGGCTCCGCCACCCCACTTTGAGAGACGACAGCTCCAAAAAGCTGTGCCTGTCGGCATATACCTGGACGGTGAGGGATCAAATAAGTCTGAAACCAATCCAAGACCAATGGGCAGAAACTTGGCATGGTTTGAAGAATGTGCGACTCCATGTTGAAATTTTAGAGGGGGAGACGGATGCACAATTCGAAAGTCGCAAAAGCTCACTAATTTGGCACTTTTCAAAATCCGAAATCAAGGACAGAGCAAGATTGGAAATGTTCCAGCATGGCGCGATTCTCAGCGACTCCGACCTCTGGGGAGACCTCGACTCCAGGGGGGTTCAAATTGACGTTTCCTTCGATGCTGCCCGTGTGGAATCAGATCCCGAGTTGTGGCGTATTTTATCCAATATTCTTTTTGATATTCTTCGGTATCTTTTATCTGCATCAAAAACGGATTCTCGAGCTAGGGGTGTAGCGAACAGCATCTGGCAGTCAATACGAGTAGATCAAATTGGTGAAGAGCAAGACATTCCGGACGAGGTCAGTGAGAAGTTCTTTGAGTACCTAAATGGTCTTGAAAACCCCTTTAGACTGCTTCAGCTGGACAGAGACATGCATGGCTCGTACCTACAGATATGGGTAATTGAACGAATAATGAGATGCGGGGCACTTTGGGTTGGGAGATATAACCGAGCTCCTGCTTCGTGGGAGTCAGAAGATTCGCTCACAACTCTCGGGGAAGCTGAAAGTAGGTTGGACCAGGGACTTGAAGCAACGAGTAAAAACGCTTCTTCATTCTTGGATATCAAGGGAGAAGAGCCCAAGATGATTGAAGAAACAGAAACACTTATCAAAAGGCAAGTTGCAATGCGCTTATTGGCAACAGGGGCCCAAGCAACGATGTTTGGGGAGGGCGAGAAGGATATACACCATGATTTGATAGCAACCGTGGCATACTTTGCAAATTTTGAAAAGAGAGGCATGTTTACAAATGAAGCAGAGGATGCACGTGTCTGTCAGTTGGTTTCAGTGTTTGATGTTGATGGCCCCTGCGAGGTGGCTACACCGTATGATTCCCAATGGGAGACGGTACCTCATCCAGAAATCCGAGGAATGAGTGTGTGTTGGGTTATTGAGCCAATCTCAAAACATCGACAAGCTGATGACCTGGTTGAGAAGACTCAAAACGGTTTTGGAGAGACAGGAAAGGTCTCTCCGGTTATCGAAAGCTCAAAGGCGAAGGAGCCATCACAGGGTGAGCAATCGGAAGACGAGACTCCTGCCTACAAGGTTACACACAAAGTGAGGGGAATGTGGCAAATAGTAGAGGTTCCTATGCAGCATTACCTTTTCATATAGCTTTCGCGTTTAGACCAAGAATGGCATTCTATACTTGATCGAGATGCACAGGACATTTATTTTGAACTGCTCAATCCTAGTAGAGACCCCGCTCTACTCAGGACGGAACCACAACACTTGTATTGTATACACCTGTGTTTTTAGTTAATTCAATGAACATTATCATGATTGTCATAATCAAGAACAAGTAGACCACTAAATAGAAACTGCCCAGCAATCTCGTAATCCGGGCAAGTTCTGATTACAGAGGAGGAATCCCATTCAAACCCGTTAAGTACTTTCCATTTAGGTTTATAGTTGACATCATCAAGGTTGGTTTCTGGTTAGCGCCAGTTTGCCCCCTTCCACTGTAGAAGAATGGTGGGTATAATAGCGAAAGCCACCATAAAGCCTGTGCCAATACCGGCTGTTGCACTCATGCCAGCCTTTTCAATCAATTGCGGAAACCTTGGCTACGGTTAGAACTTTTATTTCCTTGGTTGGGAATGGAATGACTCACCACAAGGGCCCAATGAATCCCCACATCTGACGCACGAAAGAGATGAAAACACCAACACCAGCTGCGTCCCCGCGGTAACAATCGACCGAGTACGTCATGTAGACCGTGGTGACTATTTGATTGCCCACGGCAGCGATAGTTGTACCGACGAGAGGCGTAATGTTCCATTTATCTCCAGAGGTTTCAACCTGGATTAGAAAAACGACGTAGCCAACAATGGCCATGATCAAGCCGGAGTAGCTCAGCCATAGGCGGTACTCGGGAGCTGGTGCAATTCCGGTCTGTTTTTGGCGACGCAACATCCACCAATCAGATGCCCACCCTCCAAATTGTTCACCAATAATAGATCCAAGGATGAAACTGAGATACTGCAGTCCGACTTGCTGGGTGTTGAATCCATATTGAATCGGGAAAATCTGAGGAATCTCCATTGAGGGTAAAATTGCTGACCACATAAAGATCATCGAGTATGCCACTGCAGAAATACACACAGCAGGCTTCAAGAAGTATTTCAATGGCTGAACAATGTCCCACCATGTAATCGGTCGAGAGTTGATGCGCTTAAAGTTGAAAAACCTTTGCTTCGGCTTTTCCTCAACAGGATGATTGAATCCGTCTCTTGAGTATGCAGTCTCTGATCCCAACAATAGATAGACCAAGAACTGGACACCATTTGTCTGTAATCAAATATTAGTATAACTCAAGGACGCTTTTCGCCGTATCTTACGATTGCAAGAATCCAATAAATCCATCGATAGTTTACTCGTAGAGCAACAAAACCAAAGATAAAGGCGGCAACGTAGACACCAAGGGTCACCATTATTGTCCACACACCCATAAACGTGGCGCGTTCTTTCTTGAAAAACATTTCTGCAACAACACCGCTACCAATGGAACAAGCGGGACTGATAAAGAAGGATGTAATGGCCCGGCAAATACACATGGCAGCGTAGGAAGGGCTTTTAGCGCAGCCCACGTTGGCGACTAAACTGCAGATCAAAGAAATGAGAAATACGGGCCGGCTTCCAAATGTATTAGCCAGTGGCATCCAAAATAGTGGCGCACCACCGAGGACGGCGATAGCAAGAGATCCCAAATAGGATGCCTCCTGAATTGAAACGTGCAAGTCTTCTGCAATATCGATGAATGATGAGTTCATCGCTGCCGCAGTGAACGTGCTCATCATGGCATGAAAGGATACCATGGCAAGATTAATCATTTTCTGACAAAAGGTCGTAAGCACAGTTATCATTCACCATCTTTGAAGAATATTACCTTTTGTTTTGGCCAGTTGTAGGGATCAGCCGGATCCATGGTGGGAATGGGCTCCAGTGAGATGCTGCCATGGCGCGAGATGAGGTATTCGCGATGTTCCGAAGTTAATTCATTAATTTCCTCTTGATCCGACTGCTCCAAGTTAGTAGGTTTCCTTGCGTTTGAGAAGGAATAGAAGGGAAAAACCAGGCGCATACCCCTATTATCTGACCAGACGTTTGGTCGGATTCCACCTTCTCGTCGGCATGAAAGTTATTCGATGCCATACTCAATGAAGGCAGGGAAATGGGTCAATTTTCTTTTTTAATGAAAACAAACACTCTTCCTCTAAAATAAAAAAAACAAGTTTATGTTTTGGGGAATGAGATTAAGAACAATATTGAGCGAGTATGCCAGCCCAGAAATGGGGTGCATACAGCTGCTAAGGTTAAATACAGGGTTCTCATCCAAGGGGTCCTATAGGGGCCCTAAACACATACAAGATGCACGCTAAAACCGGCCATATCCCGAGGCAAAAAGTCGTGCATGGCCGTGGTTTCGGCATGTGTGCAATTCGCGGAGCTGCGCCGCAAATACCGCAGGACCCGTTTTGTGGATGTAACGCTATACGCAATTCTACTGGGATGCAGTTATAGGTCCAGGCAACACTGCGGCAAAGGGACGGCGGTGGAGAAGTAGCGAGCAGGGCCCTGTAAAATATCTGAAAGACTGTAAGAGGAATGTTACATCGAAAGATGGCACTGTTACTATCAACCAGTCAGGGATCTATCTATGCCCTTGTACAAGCCATCGTTTCGGAAAAAAAGAAGAGTGCGAATGTATCATCGCGCGGAGATAGAGTTGAGTAATTCGCCTAAATACTGCAAGCCAAGACATATATAAATAGAGGATTGAATTCGTTTCATCAATTTGCGCTAAGCTAATAAATAGTGTTTGTGAATAGCTTTGTTGAATAAAAAAACAAGATGGGCTTGATTTTGGATGCCTCGCCTTGCTGCTTGTCCCCTGAAATTCCAGTTATTGAGTCATCATTTACTAATGATGGGGATCTACATTTCTGGCTCCCAACAGCATAGACCCATGTTACATATCAGGTCCTTTTTACCTCGTGTGGAGAAGCACGTTTTGCGGATTGCGGCACGGCTAGATCCGTTACTAAACCCGATGGTGGCCCAGTCGGCATGCTGGCCGACGGTGACGAGGCAAGCAGAGGCCAATCATGTTTAGCAGGTGTCATTTTCAACGACGCGGGAGGTTACATCTAGATGGGATGATCCATTCTGGTTACTTTAACCTCGACCGACATGATACTTGGCCTTTGGGTGAGAGTGGGGCGTTGGGACTAACTTGGACGGTTGCAGTATTTTCAAGGCATCTTGACGCGCCTTGGAGCAGGGATATATATTCGCCACGGGGCATTTCGAAACCAGACCTTGGGAATTGCTAATCGGAAAGTGGCCCACTATTAACAGATGGCATTTGCGATGCAAGCAAGAAAAGTGAGGATGAAGGGGAAAGGAAAAGGGCATCGCAGTTATAGATAACTATTTAGCCAAATCGCAAATATAGCCCAGGAAATAGTCTATGGGGGCGCTGGGAGGAGGAAATTGTACGCGGCCGGCGGCGATCGCCTGCGACTAGCCAGATTCAGATCCGTAACCCGAAATCCAAAGCACTCGGTACCAACAAAAGCGACGCTGTGACGTGGCAAACCCAGGCTTCCCAGATGGCACAGCGGTGACCATCCTATCATCTTTACAAATCGCGCGACACACACCATCAAGCAAAGAAGTTGGGAAAATAAAAATTTATTGAAAAAAATTCATGTTGATTATCTAGTCCAGCTATCAACGGGTACTCGTTCAGGCTAATCTTCAAATTGGGTATCATTATCTCATTACGTCGTTATGGCTTCGAAGCGACCGCTATACAAAGCTGTTGTTAAAGGACTCGTCGCAGATGGTTCCTAGCCACGCGCTGTCGTATGGTATATATATTTGTGAAGGTATCGTTAATATCGTATCGCTGGGGCCAAACGTGATCGACTCCGTTCTGCCGCGGCTGAATGTGTTGGACTCCGTCCTGCTGAGGCCATATGTGTTCGACTCTGTCCCACTGCGACTGTATGTCCTTGATGGTCTTCGGCTCATGTCGCTTCGGGTAGTCTGGGTTTCTTCATTCGTTTCATCATCCCAGGTCGACCCGAACGCGGTCAAGCAGATGTCGTCGCCCTCTATAGTCATGCCAAACTCATCAACCTTCTTTCGCTCCTTGCTGCGTCCGATGGTCTTGAAGGCGTGCATTATTATTTCATGTCTGTTTCCACTATTCTCCGGGCTGTTCTTTGCCGATGAGCCCCGCTCACCAATTAAATGAGGAGAAACGTGGTGGAAAAATCGCTTCAACGTCGGAAGCGCTGCGCAGATTACAATAAGCTGCGACTCAGCGAGACTAGTATACTGAGTTAGCTGGGATTAAATCAACATATTTGCACGTGACTCACATGATGACGGCTGAGCTTGCGCTGGTCCAAGTTGCATCGGTGCTTTTTAAAGTAGGCGTGAGCTCCACTACCCGTAGGGCTGCAGTAACAAGAGTCCTGGCGAAGTCATAAATCAGCGACTGAAGGCCTGCCAAGTTTATACTGAAGTACTTACACTGAGCCAAGAGCAAAAAAAATGATGACACCGATCTTTTGCCGAGTTGGCATCTTGGTACCGAGAATCATAGGAATAGGTAAAATGAGAAGCACCAAGTCAGAAAAAACTCCCAATGCGGCTCTAGCTATATAAAGAGCTGGTCGATTAATACACACTCCCGGTGTGCTTGGCAACCAATTCTTTGAAATGGGCTGGCAGCCAAAAATAATGGCAAAAAAGATTGCTACGTTGTAGCCAGCCATAAGAAATACCGATGCCCCATTAGCCCACTTCCACCAAGTTGCTGGTGATACATGGTAGTAAAACAGTCCTAGTGATGTCTTGCAGAGCCCTGTTGTGACGGCGTTTAGAGCAGTAACAGCGACGAGCATCTACAAAGCATTGTTAGTATCTACCCAAGCTATTGATAATGTATAAAATGATGCAACATACTTTAGCCCCTCTTAAGGCTCTTAAAGCCGGCATTTCCCATATGTGCACCCCAATTGCTTTGTTTGCAAAGTTCTCTGGTCGCCGTCAGCAAAATTCGTAAAGCAGGACCTGCCAAATGACTACTCACCAACCTGGATACCGGCCATAGCCACTGCTATCACCCATCCTAAGACAAGGCATACTAGCGAGCATTAGTGCCGAATTCAAGAAATATGGTGGAATTTACAATACCTAATTGGGCATCAAAACTGCGTAGCAGTCGTAGTTTAACATAGATATACTGCGCCAGGCAGAAGGTAGAAAGAGGAACACCAATGCCGAACACGATATATGCTGTAATATCGAATATTTGAGTTGGATGGGCCAAGTTGACTCTGTAGTCTGGCGGACCAGCGATGACCCAATTGCCATCGATGTAGACAAACTGATACATCTCACTGGCTGTGGCGTACAAGCTCAAGCAGCTTAGGCCCAAAACAGCATATGGATGCGAACCAACAGTGAACGAGAAAAGAGGGAGAAAAAAGAAGGCTAGAAGCGAATGACAAGGACAATTATTTACAATTAAGGAAAAGGTTGCGAAAACCAGAAGTTCAGATCATTACTAACAGGGGAGTCCATGCTGATGTACCTAATGCAAGGGCCAAGCTTGAGCGGAGGCACAGACCTCGAGCCGTCCTCTGAGTCACCTGGGACAAGCTACTTTAATGTGGCGGCCCTATCTCTTCACCGGCCCGTGCCCGAGAATAGAACGCGGGGGTTGCGGTGCCTTTGGTGCTCCTGATCTGCGCGGGATCAGGGCCGCCTGTAGTTCATGTCATCACAAAATTGGCCAACCCAATCGATTGACATGGCGTCGGGATGATGCTCGGCGACTTATAAAGCATTGACCCAAAAAGACTTTGTGGGCTTTAAGCCGTTGCAGATTCTCACTCTTTTGCCCATCTACTTTAATCTCCGTCCACATCTTCTCTCATTGGCACAGGCTTAAAGGACATGACATGCATGCGGCTCGGCCAGCCCCAGACGGGAAAGCAATTCGGCATCAGTTGATGCACCCGGTTTCAGCCCTTTTCACTTAGTCCGAGAGAAAACAAAACAGCCAAAACCACCGAAAAGTTTTAGTAAGATACGGGTCGGCCAATCATGGTACCAAATACCGCACGCTAAGTAGGCCGTTTGTCAAAGCGGTGGTCCAAGCCACGAGGTGATCTGCTCGCGGGAACTCCAGAGTCAGCCGCTCTATATTGCTCTACGTTACACTGCGGCCAGATCTTGAGATAAAAATTTTAGATCAACGAAAGAAATATCCGACAAAATCCGGAGAGACGCTTGCTCTGACTGACGTGCCAAGGCTGGGGGGGGGGAGCGGCCGGAGGTGGCGCGGCTCCATTCATTCCTATCCTTGAGTCATGTTCAGGGCATTTATGAAGAATGGGATGCTCTCTCTCTCTCTCTCTCTTCATGACTTTCTAAAGGCTCGCTCTGGTCTGGACCACGAATTCATGAAGTAACGTAACAATAACTAAGATGCATTGCTATGAGCATATGCTCAGGATTCAGACTTCATGCGTAGAATGCGCCGTTTTGCTCTGTACCCTGTTGAGGTAATTTACCTTAATTGACGTTTTAAACCAATTCTTTCGTGATCGAACACATCAATAGTTCGCTCAGGAGCTTTGTGTGCCGCAAAGTGGGCGAATAAATTCAACGAACACTACTCATGAGACGTCTGGAAATTTTCCTACCTTATGCGCCCAGTCCAAGGCCAATCGGAGAATAAGTCATCGGCATAGACGGAACCTGGGAACAACATGGGTTCGCCGAAATGATGCTGAGCTTCCAAAGCCCGACCGTTCTGAAGGCAAGAGGAGAATTGACCTTCTCGACGTCTTGGCCCAAGCTTTTGATCAGCGGCTAAGATCGTCCCAACAAGATCAACCCCCTCTCGAGCGGCACCTTTTCATCCCGAGGCTTGGCGATATCGCCACGCATTCTTGACTGCATTCGGGCCGGTTGCGTTTGATACAATGAGGTCTTACAAAGTTTGCGGCTGGATTAAAGGAATTATCCACACACTTAGCCACACTTTTATTTAGCTGGCATACCACCCAGGCTGAACTTGAAGTGACGCCGACGCAACCAAGAGCGTTCTGACATGACGTGACACTAGGACCTGCGGATGCAAGGACCCTTAATATTCCAGGGACGGTCCTTAGCTGTGAGCTGCTCTCTAAACCACGGTTTGATGGGCTTAACTGTGCGGCAAGGCGCAGATCATGGTGTCTGAGGACGCTAATGGCTGCGGGGTCCAACATTGAAGGCCTTACTCGCCCATGTGCACGGCCTGTCCCCAAACACCGGTCTAGCGCCAACGGATTGGCGTTTTGACTGTGCCCAATGAAATTTTGTGAAAAATTACGTGTCCGACCAAGACGGGTGCGTGCATCTGCGGACTACGGTGAGGCTGGCAGATGAGAGTATCAGCAGTGTCAATCCAGTACAGGGATGCCGGCCCTCAATTCTTAGCACCAACAGCAGGCTTTGGGCCAATTTGTATTTATTGATCTGTTGGGTTGGTCTTTTGACAACCTGTCAAAGCTTCCATCTTCATGTCGGTCGCCACATGTGACCTTGATAATGGCCCAGGCCCGTGGGCAGGCAACATCCGTGAATGCCATGACCATCACTTCACTGTCGGTTGCTGGGACTATTGTCTCAACAACCAGGCCAATGGCTAACACGGAAGTGATGGTAATGGCGACGACGCGGGGTGTCTAATTTATATTGCCTGGCTCTGTTTCCTAAGGTCACAAAACCGAAAACTTGGCTACCTTGCCAAAAAAAAAAAAAAAAATGCTGCCCAGATAGCTCTCTTCTACACAAATACATTGGGATCTAGGCTGTGATTCATACATAGTCTTAGAATAATTGAACTATAACTATAGGATGCTCAGATCTAATCCAATCAATGAATGTCCTAACCTTTCTTGATCCTTCTCATATGTGCCAGATAATGCTTAGGAGCATCACATCCAAACTAGATGTTCCACGAAGTGGCAAGTCAAAGGTACGGGATATCCGGTACTTTTTAGTGGCTACAGAGCGCCAGCTTTGGACATCTCATGTGCATCCTAGAATAATATGAATTAGTCCCGTGATTAGCCAGCCTACGGCTCCCCGAATCGAGTGATGGTGAGCGCAACAATGTCGACTTACCATGTATACCTGATAAAATCCCTATCTCCATTTTTCCCCATCATCACTTTTGACCAAGATTGCCCTAGCTGCGTAGTCTCCTTCAGAAATTTGCGAGTTTAGGTGGCCTATGGTGACTCGGCCGTATAGCATGATTTCAGTCGAGTCCGGTCGAAGAGAGAAGATCTTGTGCGGGATATATCTGCAATATTTCATGTAGTTAAAAACACTCTCGCGCCAACTCTTGATTTCTTTTCCTCAGTTTCGTTAGGAGATTTTTGTCTTATCAGAGAGTTTTTGGCGATGGGGAATAGGGCTAACCATCAGCACCACGAGAGGGCTCGGCACCTCCGCGAATAAAGACAGCATCAGGCGTGCACTGGTCTACATAATTGTCAAGTTCGGTTGGGTCGTCAGTGATTGCATAGAAATCTTCGAAAAACTGAACAATATCACTGCTTAGCGCAGGGGATGCAGCTTGTACAGCGTATTCGTTGGACATGATGAAGGATGCGTATAAAAGGAAACACTGCTGACGATGTGTAATGTGCTAGTAAAATACCCAGGGGATAAAGAAAAGCGAGGAAACTTTCTCCCAGACGAAAACTTGTTTTTATAGTATTTACATTCACCAAACTCCGCTCGCTACCATCTCCGCGCCATTGAATCTTTCACCTATGATCTCCGCACGTCAGTTTCCACTCCGCGTTTTCTACGCCCTACGCCCTAGAAACAAGGATGCAGGCTACGAGCTTCGAACAAACCCGAGAACCCGGTAATATAATTTACCTTTTAGAGAAAATTCATTATCGTAAAAAGAATCGATGCTGTTAATTTTAGATGCATTTATCGAAGATGATTTGTTGGTTGATCTTGGGTTTGGATTGAGGAATATGTATCAACTCGGGCCAGTCCCGCAAGATCACGAGAATTTTATTCTCGAGAGCACGAGATGAATATTTTAGCTTCCTTTTTTTTTTCGCATACGAATGGCAACGGCAGATCGCTGGGTGTCAAAACATGACATCATGGTGGTTTTTGTCTTAATGGTGAGAGCGCAGCCACTTCTTTCAGCTGGTCAGCGGCCAAAATGCCAAGGGGGCAAGTGATAGCTCAGTAGCAATGAAGAAGTCAAGAGCATCAATCTCGCATGGATGTGTTCGGTAAAAAAGACCAGGTTAGCAATGCTACGCGTTATTTAGACGCTCAAATACGGGTCATGGCAAACGCAGCCAACAGCCATACTTGACAGCAATTTACGCTTCGCCTGGTACATACGACCATAGCTCTTAGAAAATACGGGATCCCGTCCGCTCTCCCATAGTCAAGCTGAGAAGCGGTGAATTAGTACTCGGGTCGGTGACGACCGGGGAATCCTCGCTGTTGTATGTTTTTTTGCGTCTGTGCTCCATTTTTTGGTTGATGGTTGTCCCACCCGCCATGTTTTTGCTTCGTAAGAAATTCCCGAGATTTCCTTGATGATGAGAATACCGGCTCAGCTAGTGTCAGTGTTCTCTGTGTAAAAGTCGGTGTCTTTTTATTTATCATAACTACTTAGTCAATGAGAAGCCTTGCGCATATGCATTCGGATATTCGGAGCCCTCTATGGCAGGTGTCTCCCACATCCCCACATGATTCTTTAAGGGCTTCAAAAGGCCCCACGAGCACCATTCCAGATTGAGCGACGACATTTCCGCGCCTTGACCCCACATGGGATGTGTGTGTGCAGTTGTTTCATCGACTGTCCCACCTATGTGGAGTTTGCCGAAGGATCATAAACAACCGTGGACAGGACACCGTTACTACGCCGTAAACGAGGCATTAAATATCCTCGACTAGAAGCAACTCCGTCTCGCCAAAAGTCTAGTCCATCAAGGGAACTCAGAAACCATGGCCGACTACAGAGATTTGCGAGTGGCCATCATAGGCTCAGGTACGCACGTCCAACAATCACTCTCTGCCACCACTTGACTCCTAAACACCATTCTAGGAATGGGCGGCCTTGCAGCTGCACTGGCATTCTCCAGAAAGGGCTTCAAGCAAATTCATGTATACGAAAATGCACCCGGCCTTGGCTTCGTCGGTGCTGGAATCCAGATCGCCCCAAATTTAATTCGCGTGCTTGACCGCTTAGGCATCTGGGAGGGCTCTTCCATACAATCCGAAGCCACAAATGTCCAAGAAGTGGGTATTTACGATGGTGCGACAAACAAGCCGTTGACTGTAGTTTCCATGGCGGACATTAAAGATAGGTTCGGCTACCAGCACCATGCGGGACACAGGGCTTCGCTAGCAGGTGGAATATACGAGGCTGCCAAAGCTCAGCCGAATATCCATTTCCACTTTGGCCACACCTTGGAAGACATTGTTTCATATGAGCCCGGAAAAGTGATATTCACCGTAAAGGAGGGCGACGGAAAGTCGCACCAGGTTGAAACCGATGTCTTGATTGGCGCAGATGGTATCAAGTCTGCCGTCAGATACTCAATGCTCCGTTCCCTTAACATCTCCGCCGAAGTAGAAGACACAGGCACGGCATGCTACCGCATCCTTCTCACTCGCGAGCAGATGGCACCGCACCCAGAGCTGCTCGAGTTGATCGACAGCGATTCCGTGAGAAGATGGATCGGCGAGAAAAGACACATCATTGCTTATCCAATCCACAACCACACAATCTACAACATTGCTACTGCCCAGCCCGATGTCAACTTTGCAGGACCGGTAAATTCCACCTGGACAACCCTGGGAGACAAGAAGGCCATGATGGCCGTCTATGAAGACTTCAACCCTGTCGTCCAGAAGATTCTTGACCTTGTGCCCGCAGGAGATGTTGTTGAATGGCGGCTGCGAAGCCACAAGGTTCTAGACACCTGGACAAACGGCACCGTGGCCCTTCTGGGTGACGCATGCCATCCAACGCTGCCTCATCTATCTCAGGGAGCGGCCATGGCTATTGAAGATGCCGCAGCGCTGGCAGAAGTCGTCAGCTTAGTTCCTGGCGGTGGCGCCGACCCTCAGGCTATCGCAAAAGCCCTGAAAGTATACGAGCTTCTAAGAAAGGATCGCACAACCACCCTAGTGGAATTGGCAGCTTTATCAGGACGAACGCTACATTTGGGTGATGGCAAGGCCAAGGAGGAACGCGATAAGCAATTCGCAGAAGCAAGGGCGAATGGAAACAAGAAGCCCATTCCAGATAAGTGGGCAAGTCCCGAAGTTCAGGACATGATTTTCAAGTACGATGTCGTCAAGGACGCTCAAGATAGATTTAAGGGACTATATGATTCCCTACCTAAGAACTCTGTCGGTAGTACCAAACTTTGAAATAGCCACATCTTAGACTAGTATTTTAAGCGTTATGGGATTTGATACCAGTGTTGGCCTTCCTTAAAGTAGATTCTCAGTTACATCATGCAAACTACAGTGGGGAATTGACGCGTGAATCACAACCAGGTTCTCATGTGATGTCAAGCTCGACAAATATGAAACTCCACGTACAACATAAAACTCTAGTCAGGTTTAGCCCAAGTCGTAGGAATCCCGGTAATTGTGAGAATATGTTTCACAGCCGTCGTATTACCGGTATGCCGACGGATATCATACTACTTTGGGGGTTGATCTGAGCTCTATTTGCAGTTAAGTGGAAATAAATGCAGCAAGAAGAATAAAATCATATTAATTTTTCGGATTCGTAAAATTAGACAAAGAAAGGTTCCATTTACGAATAGCTGTCACCTCTGGTTTATCGAAGCGTCGGTTTTTCAACGAGGTGTGCGCTAAATAACGATTAGAGCTATTTCACAATTGTCCAGTCAAGTCAAGAGTCAAAATCCAAGCAAAAATTTGACATTTGAGCTCATCCCTGCGAATTTTGTGACAGTCGGGAATCCGGGAGAGGGGCCGGTTCCATCGCGCCTCGGCCCTGCAGGTCGTATCGAATGAACTTTCCAGAGTGGACAACCAACAACCAACAGCCTGCACTAATCCTGGCCTGATTATTTTACACCAATCGAATGCCCCTCAGACCATCCTAAACTGCTCTAGGTGACGTCAAAGAAGTCTTGAGTGGCAACTTCGCTGTCCATGTTTCGCCACATCACAACTTTGTGAAATACTGGATACGTTAAGATTTGACATCCTTATTACCGATACCTAGCAAAATGCCCAAGAACGAGGTGTTCCATCTGCTCCCTGTGGGCTGGGAATCAGACCCCACAGACGAGTTCTACAGGTTATCCACTTTGGATTACTGCGTGGGCCAGGTGTACACCAATTACGCCCTCTTTT
Source organism: Calonectria hongkongensis (assembly GCA_017140755.1). Classification (NCBI taxonomy): domain Eukaryota; kingdom Fungi; phylum Ascomycota; class Sordariomycetes; order Hypocreales; family Nectriaceae; genus Calonectria; species Calonectria hongkongensis. The sequence goes on from JAACJA010000006.1 coordinate 1,516,813, forward strand.
TCAAGCTGCCGGACGAAGAAAAGCCCAAAACCGTCCCAGTTCTCAAGAGAGCTCTTGAAATCACACTGAGTCAATGCCGCCTGCTATGTGGGTTTATCGACGAGCTCCCTGGCGGCGGCCTCGGCTTTCATAAGAAAAGGGAGAGTAGTGTCGAGTTCCACGTCCAATGGCTTGACGGCCCTGAAGATGAGGGCAAGTATCCTTCATTCGAGCAGCTCGAAAAGCGCCACTTTGTATCTCAAGCCTTGGGCAGCATGGACGTTTGGTGCGTAGCGCCCATGACGTACGGCGAAAAGCCCGAGGCCCGACCCACCAGCAACCCCAAGGCGTCCGCCTTCAAGGCTAGCTTTATCCCAGGTGGCTTGGTTTTTATGATGCATCACCATCACTACGCCAACGATGTCATGGGGTGGGCAGGTGAGTTACATCAGTTAGCTGAAAACTGCGCTGCTGTCTGGCGCGATCCCAAAACCCCTGCGCTTCCCACCTGGGACAAGGCGTGTCTGGACCGTTCAAGACTTACCAAGCCGGATGCCCCTCTGGATCAGCAAGTTGATGGTCCTGTTCAACCCTTGCGACATCCTGATCATAAGCCTGGTCAATGGCTATTGTTCCATTTGCCCAAGAGTAAGACCGAGGAACTCAAGAGGCTGGCAAGTCCAGAGGATGGAAGTTATTGGATCTCGAGTTATGATGCGTATATGGCCTACATTTGGCGTATCCTCTCCAAGCACAGAGCTAGGTTTTTCAACCCGAATCCGAAAGAGACCGTTATGTGGGGAGAGGCTGTCGATATGCGTCGGCGATTCCACGATCCCCCAGTGCCCTCTCGAATCCAGGGAAATGTTGTATTCGTGGCCTTAAGTATGCAGTCAGCCGTTCCTGAACTGACAGTTGAGGAAGTGATTTCCGAGGCCCCCTTATCTAAGCTTGCTTGGTACGTTTAAAACTCTTTGACCATGTCACATCGCCCCATCGTACCTGCTGACTGGTTCTACCAGGTACATCCGCCAACTCACGGACGGTGTCACGCAAGAAAATCTAGATATGGCCCTCTCCGCAATAGCGCCGATCCGCGATAAGACGACGCTTTTTCTGCGCACTGACAGCTTCCCACCATTGAGCAACTTTACCACCGAGTGGAGGGACACGAAACCGTGCGAGGCTGACTTTGGGTTCGCGAAGCCGCACGCCTTTCGGTTTCCATTTGACACGGTCACGGCCGGCCTTACTGTTGTCTATCCGGTCCGAACAAACGGTGCACCGGCGGGTGAGGATGAGGGCAACGAGTTTAGCATTGGGTTTGAGAAGGAACTTGCTCAGGATCTCATTGAAGACCCCGAGTGGAACAAGTATTTTGAGTTCCGGGGTGTGGACGCCGAAGAGCGAGCAAACAAAACAAACGCATTGTCCTCTGTTTAGTCTTGTAAATCAATATGAATCATGGACAAGGGAACCTGGGCTCTCTTTTGATATCCATGCTTGTTTGGGGTCACATTTACAAAAAAAGAAACCCAAAAAAGTCGGTGCGTAAGTTTTTGGTGCGCTACCCTAAACACCACTGATTTGATCAGAGTGGTCAACATGGTGTCATCAAATAGGGTAATTACAGAATACGGAATAATGTTAGTTTAAATAAATGATTAAGAATATTATGCTTTCATGGCAAAGCCCAGAAGTCATAATTGAGGGTTCATCACGCGGTATCGTCTTCAGCTTGTACATCTGATGATTCCTATCAAACCACCAACCAAAACAACTTTTACTGTCACAACTCCTGCCAAGCCTCATGTTCGTCTACTACCCATACTAACAATCCAACCTAGTAATGCTTCATTACGCTACCCAATCCAAAGATGGATAAGCCGAGGACCAAATGTTTGGGCCAAAATTACGGGTACCGCCAGGCAAGCCACCCCCATTCCTCAGCCCGCGCTAGAGAACCTTTAGCGCTGTGACGGCGCCTCGTCACAGTTTCGTTTGCGTGAGAGCAGATGCATTGAATACAACACACGAAGGTTCATAATCACGGATACAACACAGACAGACGGCTCACAGCAGCGGTTTGCGCGCTCCAAGTTTATGATGATGTTTTAGAGCATATGCATGGCCGCCAATTGCCAACACGTACGCGCGCGCGTGCAGAAACAACAAAGACGCGAAACAACGCAAAACACGATTTAATTAAGTGATCAATTTACCTTGCAGCGAGAAATGAGCGTGCTGCAGGCCTGCCCCGGCGCCGATCCGTTAATCACCCTTATTAAACGGCGGGACCGAGTCCAGCGCAGTGGCACGACAACGCCCAATGGCATGGTGCTAAATCCCACAAGTAGAGAGCTTGTGGGAGCTCTGCCACGATCGCACCAGGGGCTTTTAATCAATCGAGCCATCTGCTCGTCAATGCCGTCCAGATGCCTTTTCTCCGAGCCTCACTGCCGCTGCCCTGTGTGCGCGTGCGGGTTTCGCTTGAGGTTGTTTGTTCATGCTTGCGAGATGAAATACGGCCAGCCATCCAGATGCATTGAGACCCCGTGAATGGCTTAACACGAGAGATTTGAACGCGTAAATTGTGTTTTATGGTCACGGGAGTGCAAGCCACGCGAAACAAAGTTAAATAAACCATCCCTTCATTAACCTTATGATCTTATCTCGTGATGTTTCGCAGCCTCATGTAGGTTCGCCCACGATCTGAGGCTGTACCAAGTGCCCTTCGTAAATATTTTGGCCGAAGGCGCGCCGTCGTAGCCAAGCACACAAAACAGGCTATGAAAGCCAAAAACAACAGAAGCTCAAATCTGAAAACACGGCAGTGCAAGGAGTCTGTCATAGCGTCAGGTACCAACTAGCTTCCCCGAGGTTGGACCCGTCGCAGGGTCCCCATGATGGCTTCCGTCGTCCCAACGTTTGATGTGCACGGCTCGCGCTAGAACGTCACAGCTTCCATCCGGCGTTCCCGATCAATTAATTGCTGCCGCGTCCATGGGCCTGTCCCTCGATCCCCCGTTCCTTATAATTACTTGCTTGTCGTCCGCCATCATGAGGCTATTCTCTTCATTCACAATCGCTCTCATTCTTTCCAACTACTCTTCATTCCTTTTAACCTATTCTCAATTCGGCTGAGCCTTGAAGGTCGCCATTTTATTCGATTATTAATTACTTCGATTGTTACATTTACACTTAGACCCACCTTCTCTAGCTTGATCTACATTCTCACCCCATCATCACATCATGTCTCCATCCAAAGAACACAATCAAGAGGCATCTTGCTGGTCCTCATTTGTCCGAGTCTTCTGCTGCAGCAAGCCAGCAACTGCCAAGTCCGTGTCCGGCAAGTCTTCCGTCGCTAGTCAAAGCACCTCAGATCTGCACATGGTCACCGACGAGAAGCCTGCTCATCCATCCATCATCTATGACGAGCCTGCCCAGGAGCCCCTGCCCTCAATGACCCAAGAAAAGTCCTTGCCCGCACGGCCTAAGGCGCTGGACCTGTCAGAAGTAGGCCCCAAAAATGAGCCGGTGCCATCTCCCTCGCTCGCCTCCCCAAAGCCGAAACGGGGCCATAGAAGCTGGGCTTCTGCTTTGAGTCTCATGGTTGGGTCTAGCTCTCAAGAGCATGAGAAAAGGTTCACCTCGCGAGGCTTCCATTTTCCCCGCAACCGAACTCTCAAGCCCACAGACAGCTCTTATGAGATTGACACTCTCCCATTGGCCCCGCCACCCCGCAGAAATCGCATGCGATCAATCTCTGCTCCGGAAGAGCCCACCGTGCACCTAGCTTCTGCCGCTGCCATCGTCAAAGTTTCTATGCTGGATAAGCAGCCCAACAAGCCCATCGACGAGCAGGAACAGGTCTTTGACATGGCTCCTCCCAGGCCTAGCCGTGACACTCCACGACCTCACACGCCTCCGTTCCCTTCGCCGAGAATGTCCATGCTGCCGCTCCCACCACCTCTGCCTGCTGCCATGAAGCCCTCGGCCAAGAAGAGAAAGTCTTTGACCCAGGTATCTTACTGGCTCACCAGAACCCAGCCGGCGCCTCGCCCTACAGAAGAGGTATCCCCAATCCCTCAGGATCAGAAGTCGGTCCGGGAAATCATTCAGCGGTGCTTTTCGCAGGCTGATAATTACTGCCGACGCCTCAGTGATGGCTCTATCACCACAGTCAGCACCTGTAACACTGAGGATAGCCGCAACATCCTCTCTGGCTGGTCGCGAAACAGCATGGAGGTGTCCCAAAACGATAACCGCTATTCTCGAAAGTGCAGCACTGGCGGAGTCTTCAAGCCTTCCCCCCTCGCAAACGTCGGGGTTGCTGTTTAATCAACATGAATCAGTCATTCCTTTAAATTAATTCCTTCATGTTTTTTTCTCTTCTCTCAATGTATACTTAGGACGGCGTTCAAGGATCGGATTTAGACATGGTGGGACCAGTACACCATATGATACCCAGGGATTTTAGCGGCCAGAAAGGACAGGTAGCTTCCTTGGGATAAATGCCATGATGATAGACATGTATATAGATAGGATTTGCAAGAGATCCCCCTTTCTCATTTACGAAAAAGGCACTAGTGTTTAATCACTAGTAGATCTCAATTTCAACGATTTATTCACTCTCACAGTATGCTGGCTTCATTATTTTATCACCTATCATGTGAGCTCTAATCATATCTGTTCATTTTCCAGTTTGAGATAGCTACTTGGCAGAGTATTGTTTTAAGGACCGTCCAGTATTATGGCTTGTCCTCGTTGTCAATATCAATGGTTCTGTTTGCGAGATACTTCTTTGCAATCTCCCATTGCCTTAATCGTGAGCGCATCAAGTAACCTTTAGATACTGGTTTGGTTGGGGCTATTGCCTCAACTTCTTCCATTATAGTATCATAGTCGAAACCAATTTTCTCGTGGGCTAATAGCATGCGCACTATATGCTCCGAACATTGTATTACTGCCATCGACAGAGGCAATATTGGCGTCTCGTTCCATAACAGCGGCGCTGGCAGATTCACGTCAATATCTTTATGCGCTAATAGCATTTCGACCACCAGCTCATGGCCTCTGTCTATCGCTTTACAGAGCGGAGAGTCTAGGTTCACGTCGATGTTTCTATGTGCCAATAGAATTTGAACCAGTTCTATCATATTGTGTTGTGCTGCAATCGATAAAGGTGAATCATGATTCACATCCACACTGTCTTTTGCAAGAAGAAATTCCGTCATGATCTGATTTCCAACTCGTACAGCAGTTGCCAAGGGCGCACGAAAATTAAGCATTCCGTTATCATCTGCTAAAATTATTTTGACAACCTCCGAATCTCCCCAAACGGCCTCCAAAAATGCCAAGGGAGTCGATGCGGATCCTAAGATTTGTAGTGTCGAAGCTGGGAAGCGGAAATATGTTTTCTCGGCACCGATTTTATTTTCCGCCGCAAGTCTTTCACAGGTTGCCCCCAGTCTTTTGTCTTTGTTTATTGGTCTTTCACTCACAATCCACTCAAAGATTCGATACGGCAAATCGCTAATCCCGTGAACTAAAGCCCTCAAAGACCAATTAGGCAATCCATATAAAGAATGATCTACAACTTCATTGAATAGTATGAATGATAGTGCATCTTTCATCACTTCTTCCACTGGCTTTTCGTATGAAGGACGGAATTTGGTCATATCGCAGCCATCTGAAGACATCCCTAGCAAGGCATATACCTTATCTCGTTTGTCTGTAGCCTCACTGAGGCAAAACTTTTGGAGTAATGCACTGAGATTTTGGCTGGTACTCCGCCAAGTTGTTTGACGCAAGGGACCTGGCATCAGATCAAAAACGGCCTGAACATGAGATTCTGGATTAATGCCTAAGAGTGGAGGGATCCGCGTGAAAAGATTTGTTGAAATAGACTTTCTGCCACATACGATAGTAGCCGTTCGTCCACTAGCTACCTCCTGTATTATCCACACTCTTCGAAACCAAGGATTATCAAGTAGTTCTCTGAATGCTTCTTGCAACCTGGTTCTGAGCTGCTCCTTCCTTCTTTCTAGCTCAGGATGCAGAACTGGCCCCGTCATATGCAAAAGATTGAGGGATTCCTTGTCAACTTCTTTTGTATCAAAAGTATTTTTGCTTCCTTGATTCATAACATCCATCAGATGGTCGATTTCGTCATTACTCATGCCTAGCCAGATAATAGCATGGTCTACATAGACATAAATACTTTTCATTTGCCCGACTTGATGTCCTTGCTCCTTAGCATTGCCTTGGTCAATGCAAATGGCATCAATCCAAAGAATGCGATCCTGGTCTTGATACCTAAGGCATCTTAAGGCCGTCTCCAAGTTTTCAGTAACAGGTGCAATGCATCCATTGAGGATAATGTTGGCGGTTTTGTCCAGTTGGCCCCAGGTATAGGACAAAGCCTCATAAGGTACGCCCCTGGCTTCATGAAGAAATGTTTCATAAACTTGACACTCAATAGTATCGTAGTAATAACCTTTATGCAGGTGTAACAGACGTATAGCGTCCGTCGCTAGATCGATTGGGCTATATCTGAATATTGGCCGGCTCATATTTGCGATTACGTTGGTAACGAGCTGGATGGGCTTGAGCGATCCAGGATGAAACGTAATGTTGAAATTTAAGCGGTACCTTGAATTAGAGTTATTGATTTCTTTTGATGCGCAACATTTTCACAAGGCTTTTTCATCTAACCATCATAAGCATAAGCGCTACGCCCCCGCACGTATCTCATACGACTAGCCATTGGCCAGTGTGGGCTAAGCCTCACTCTCCATGCGCAGCCACAAAAGCCACAATACAAGGCAGAATGCATTCGCCGGAAAGCAAGAGATTATGAATGTTGAATAGGAGTGACATGATTGTAGCTGCTCCCTACATAATAGCATATGCGCCATATTTGAAAATTTTATTACTGTCATGGATAGAAGCAGCATTGGTGTCCTATTCCATAAACAAAATGTCGAGTTGTCTATTTTAGAATTCCTCGACGTGGACATAATATGGTCCCAGGAGATACTCAAGGCATATGGTACATATCTAAGGGATAATCTAATGCTGCTAGGGAAAGAAATCCAGCTGGAAATCTAAGATCAACTACACACTAAAGTTTCATATATATCCTAAAAGCCACAATTTCTGTGAGGGTGTTCTGCTCCTTTCCTCTGCTTATACCGGCGCCTAGGTATGCCTGGGAAAGTCCGCTGCGATAGCGGATCCAGGCGTAGCAGCTTCTACCTCCACCTCATAATCCACAACTCGCGTGGGCTCGGCCGGCGCGGGAGGCTGCTCAAACATCGAAAAGTCGACACCGTCACCCTTCAATAGCTCAACAAACTCATCACCGTCCTCGTCGACAACCACCTTTCGTCTCCTATGGCCCGGCTCGACGCCACACTCGTCTTGAGGACCAGGTGCTATGCACGTCTTGGGGGGTTCTTTTTCGTAGATGGCGTCGGGGCTGTGAAGCGAGCGCGCGGCAATTATAGGTCGCTTTGGGTCATACACTCGCGACCTGGTCTTGCCTGAAGTCAATGCCTTGATCGGGGGATCGTGGTAGGCGGCCGTGTATTGCTGGTACTGAGGGTTTCTCTTGTAAAAGTCATCGTTGGTGAGGATAGCGTATCCGGGATCGTTGGGTTGTATCACACTCGGCCAGCACGGATTGTCCCACAGGCCATCATCCTTGGCCGCTGGCTGTTCCCATACTTTAATCTCGAAGACGGCGTTTGGAATTGTGATCTTCAAACTAGTCGTGTATGTCGTCGTTCCTTGCTTGTCGACCTTGCTATTGACTTGACTTTTCTTGTCTATCGTGACGAGTTTCTCATTGATCTGCGTCATACCGGGGAGTTTTTGTTTATATCCGTCGTTCTTCGGACAAAATTCTCTCCACAACTGGCCGGCTCCTCTGTTATCGTATCTAGGAATGAGCCGGACCATCTGGCCCTCGAGTTTTTCGAATATAGGTTCACCGTTACTATTTCGTTTATTTGTTTTCTTGGCTCCCCAAAATGCACGGGGAGGCCATTCGTCTCTATCGCAAAACTTTTTGTTGGTCCATTCATAACCCCAATCCCAGTGGTGCTGGGCGGCAGCCGGCATCTCTTCATCTTTTTGATGCCCAAAGAAGCCCCAACGGGAGGTTGCCAACCCGTCTTTCGAGGTGTCTGCAGTCGCCCAACATGTGAACCGGTTCATGTCGGCGTTGTTCTTGTGGACGCTCATGACTGAACTGTAGTGGTAACAGGCTTGAGCCCATTTCTTACTGCATGTGAGAAGTGGGGTGGTCATGAAGGTCTCAGTCTTCGTTGTGACCGTCTCGTGTACTGTCATTGGACAATTGTTCTTCTTATTGTTGTTGGCTCTCTTGCCAATCCACTCTCTGTGGCTCTCCATGACGACATCTCGTTCTTCCAGATTGTAATCGGCCGGATCTCTCTTGTGAAGATTGCACGCGTTGGGCTCCTTGTCGTCGTCCTTGTTGCCTTCCTTGCGACAGTTCCCGAGCACCTTTTGCAACGAGTCGTCATGCTTCTTGAACGTAGCACCCATCTTACTAACGCCTGCTTTAGTCTGCTGTCTCCTGGCTGAGCCAAGATCGATAAAATCCCTCGGCTTGCGGATACGACCAGCGCTCAGTAATGACATGATTGCCATAGGCGCATTGGACGGGTCACCAACGATATCGGCGATACTGAGGGCCGTGTTGCCAACCAATCCTCCAATAGCAATCATACGGGCGACGGTCGCCGCGCCAGCTGCCATGGCGCCTATCTCTCCAATAAACGGAATGAAGAATAGCAGAGCTGATATGATGTTGAGAATTAAAGCTTCCTTTTCCTCCTTGATGATCTCACCACCCTTCTTCTTCGCATCTTCCATGGACTGAACGGCCTGCGCCAGGAGGAAGATGGGGACCGATAATACCTGAAGCACATCGCCGTTACTACCGTCCCAAATACCAGCGACTACGTCGAAGAATCGCGATGATATACTAGTGCGGATCTCGTCTAGGTTCTTCTTCACGTCCTTGATGACGTCCTTTGGATCCGGGATATCAAAATCATCTCGCAGTTTGGGATAGCCCGTAATTGAGAGGATCAATGATGGCGTGCAGGGCTGTGGAGTCAAACCAACAGGTGGTGGGCAATTTTGGGCAATCTCATTGGGGTCTGTGTTGATTTTGAGGTCCCCAAACTCGACCCAGTCTTCAATGGCGCCCGTTTCTTCCTCGAGAGCCTTCCAAAAGCCGTCCTCGTCCTTGAGCGTGAGCTTGATGATGTTCATGCCCACGACCGCGATGTGGTTCTTTAAGTCAGAACAAGGGCCCTGCCACGACCCCGAATGGGTGCCGTCCGCCTTGACGTCGCAGTCGAAGAAATCTCGGTACTTGCCGTCGTGCCAGCTAGTGAACTTGCCCATGGCCTGCTTCACAGAGTCCTTCATGACGCGTCGATAAGCCGCAAAGTTCTTATCATATCCATTATCAACATCGTCATAGCTATCCAGGGACTTGTCAAGTATCCTTTCGAGGACGTTGATGGCGAGGATGGGTTTACAGTCATCGGCGACGTCTCCGTCGTTGGCAAGTTCCTCGAGGTCGGTGTACGTCTTGCTCAGGGGACATTTCTTACCGCCAGAGAGACTGTTGTCGTCACTGTCGCCACTGCCGATCCCACTGTCGCCATAGTCCTTATCCAGATCGACGGCCCAGTCAGAGACACCGCCGAAGTTGAGGCCCTTGTACTTGTCGACACGCCCGCTCTTGGTCTTGTCGTTCATCCATGCCACCCACTCGGTGCCGCCATATACAACGATATCCGAGTCAGAATCATTATCATGCCATTCTTTCGCATCAAGAAGATTCTTGTTCCAGAGAATCTCACGGATCTCGGCTGAAGCGATGTAACCTTTGGTGTCTGTGCAAAGGCCGGCTTTGGCGTCAGACTTGCTCCTGGTGCCGGTGTAGGTGCACATTGGGCCTGTGCAGCCTTCTTTTGACATGCGGAAGCTGCGCCCGTAGCTCGCGATACCCACAAAGACTTTGTATGAAGGGACACCAGCCTTCGTGATCATGGCAAGGGATGTCATAGTCTCGGTAAGATTGACGTGTGAGCGGAGACAGTTGCCATCCGGACAACCTGGACTCGCCCACTTATTTCCGTAGTCCCACTGCCCGTGAAGGTCGTAGGACATGTAGACAATATAATCCACCACTTTGGCGATGTCCTTGATAGGGAATTGCTTAAGGTACCAGTAGGAAGCAGGTGTTGCGATGGAGACAGACTTGTTACCCAACCTGCGTTTAACCATTTTTAGGAACTCAAGATAATCCTTGCCCTCGTCGGGGTTGGAGCTCGGGTCGATATCTGGGATATCTGGGGCGGAGGGATATTCCCAGTCAAAGTCGATACCATCGAGCCCGTTTTCTTCGACAAATTTAGCCACGTTCTCAGCAAACTTAGCACGATTGGCTGGCAGAACAGCGTTACGGAGGATGGGGACGGTATCGCCCTCAGCAGAGAAGGCCCACCCGCCCAAGGACACGATCTTTTTGATGCCGGTCAACTTCTTTAATAGATCGAATTGAGTCTTCAGCTTGCTAGTATCGATCCGGAAGTCGGTAGTAACATCGGGGAAGGAAAAGTGAATATGAGTGTATTTCTTTGTGTCCACGTCCGTGACGTCCATATTCAGGCAGGGTCGGTTCTTGTTCCAAGCCTCAAAGTAAGCGATGCGTGAGAAGATAGAAGGGCCCTTGTCGTTATTCACAATGTCCATGCCACAGTTAGAGATGCAGCCATTTTTGCCAGGCTTGGATGTACCCGGCGCGCCATTGTCAGCGGGGGCCTTAGTGCAGAAGTCTTTGTCCATACCACACTGACCCCAGATGTTGCAGCAGACGTTAAGGGGGCAGGGGTTCATGTCTGTGAGATTCTTGTTGCCGCGAGGCTCGCCGTTAGGCTTCTGAGGACCACAAGCGGCGTTTGCAATAGGGTTAGGCATAGGGGGTTTGCCCTTAGACAAGCAAATCTTTTGTCCTGGTTGAATATCTTTGCAGCCGGCAAAACCCCATGTGTTCTTGTTAAAGTCTTCAATGTCTTTCGTGGTAATATAGTGTGTATCGGCATAATCCCAGCAGTTAACATCCTTCTCGACGTCGATGGAAAAGCAGTTTCCGTCGGCATCGGGCTTGGGTCGAAAGTCTGGAAGGGTGCCCTCATTACAGCAAACATGCTGCTTGGCCTTGAGTTTGTTGCAGAAGTCTGCTTTGTCGCCGTTGAACTTCTGAAATTGCTTGAGAGTGGTTCCGCAGCGCTTGGCTAGGTCATCGCAAAGATCACCTTGCCCAACCATCTCGGTACGGCACTCAGCTCTGCGATGCAGAGTCTGAGAGGCTTCGGGTCCTGAGGTGGCGTTCGATTGGTGTCCATGAGCTGTTCCATTTGTTGGCAGCAGAGAACTATTGATAGACCAGAGGTCGAGTTCTGTATCCTTAAATCTTGCAGTGTAATCCCAGCCCTCGAGACACCTTGCGTTCTTCCAGAGAGACAAGGCCTCTTGAACAGCCGTCATGTTGCCTTGAAGATCGGCAACAACACCGACTCTCCAGACGGCGGGTCGAACTGTCTGACAGTTGCTAACGGAAAAGCGTCCAGCCTCGTAGAACTCCTTGGTCTGAACTTTACTAACAAGCCTCTTCACGAAGGGCGCCGCACTCTTCTTGCCTACCGCAGAACCGACGAAGAGACCTGCGACAGACTCGCGGACCTTTGCGAACATGACGGCCGATTTGCAGTCATCTGCAGCATCCAGGTGCTTCTGGAGAGCCTCAAGCGCTAAAGCAGTGTCGTTGATGCTGCCATCAACTGGGCTGCTGTCGTCAGGGACCCATTCATGGTAGTAGACGCTCGTCTTGTTTGAGCTTTTGTGCATATCCGAGGCACACGTCGTCTTGATTGACTTGACGTCGTCCACAGAGCGCTTCTCAGGTTCGCCAGGGCTAAAAGGAGTAGGGTTGTAGACATCAGCCTTGACATCGGGGTCTTCGGATACCGTGCAGGCCCGGAAGGTAATGTGTCTGTCTTGGTCATTGACGCTGGTTTCTAGCATGGTATCGAAGAGCATGGGTTGCTCGCAGCGATGCAGCGCCACTTTGCCATGCAGATACGTCCAGTTGAGAGGGTTCGGTCCAGAGATGCTGCACAGTTCTGGGCACGGGTTGACAGGGCTGGCCGCGTCCCGTGCAAAGACGCTGCTGGCAAGGCACAGCAGGCCGAAGCCCGCCGAAAGTGAGTGCCGCCACATTCTTAAAAGAGAGACGAGGATGCCACCATACAGCAAGAAAATGAGTGTTGGTTAATTTTAATGAGTGTTGATAAGTCTTGGTGAGTGTTTATGGGTATATAAATGAATGATTGACTGAATAAGTGAATGAATAGAGGAATGAGTGACAGACGAAGAGTGACTGGAAGAAGAAATTATTTCGATGAATGATGAGTGAGGGATGTTCAAGGTAGATAAACAAAATTTGCTATTTACAAAGATATAGATCAACTGTTGCCAAGAACCGGTCGGAAGCGTTCATCCAACAACAACTCAGTTCGCTTCGGGCTACTGAGCTGGGTCGGACTGGAGACTTCCCGAATAGCGTATCTAAAAGTAACCTGAACGCAGTAGCGTCTCCAATCTCCGGTCTCCTGCAGATAGCTGACCAGGCTTCTCGAAATGTTTCTAGCTAGTATGACTGCGCCTTATGCGAGCCACAGTATCGAAACAGCTACTATTGCGGTGGACGAATGTTTTGAGTGGCTTCATCACAGTGGTATGCAAATCGAGGTTGGTGATAGGTCTGATTCGGGCCGAGGCACTGATCCTGCTGGTGGATCCATGTACTCGAAACACGAGAGGAATTCAACGCCCAAGGTAGCGCTTACTCTGTTGGTTCTGAGCCTCAATCAGGGTCCAGGGTCTGGAATGCCCTGTGTTGGACGCCGATTGGCGGGTCTAACTCGAGGTAGTATCCCGGACCATCAATTACTGTCAGGAACGCTGCATGGGTGCGGGGCTTGGCCTGGTGGATTTGACGTTGAAGAATTGTATGATCACATTTTTTCAAGGAGCTGAGCGCCGGGGGAGGCGCCGCCACCCGCCCCTGCATTAGTCCTTTCGGCTGGGGCCGACAAAGCAAGCCTTCCCTGGTCCTCATGGTAGATCTATTGCCAAGCAATTCGGCACAAGGCAAGCCGGCAAGAAACCAGAATTTGAGGCACGGCCTCATTCCATGGTTAGTGAAAGTTATCTCCAACCGGGGTAACAGTAGGGTGGACTTTGATCCTTGATCGAGTGCTCGAAGCATCCAGAATATCTCCTGGCTTCAGCATCCTCATCTATTTCTCTAGTAGTTTTGTTCATTCCGTCCCAGTCAAGTTTCAAACAATTGTCAAGGCTGACTGCTTCTTTCCTAACCTTTGAGAAGAAAATAACTCCGACAATAATACCAACACCAACAACATGAGGCTTCCAGCCTTGCTGCTCCTGGCCTTGGCCCCATTGCCTCTCCTGGCTGATCTCAATGCCTACGAAGCTCTCATGTTTTTTGACATGTACCGCGCCGACTATGAACAAAACAAAAACGACTTCAAGATAGCCAAAGGCTGCAAGGACTGCAACTTTGAGCAATTCACCGTTCATATTGACCGTCTGGGCACTCTCTCGAGTGTAAGTGACGGCTTTGGAGACCCGATGGATCCTGGTCTTGACGAGATCGACGGGTGGAGTGGAAAGAATGACTTTGTCTACGATGCTAAGAAGCTTCTCGGGGGTCTCTGGCGCACAGAAGATGCTAGCAGCAGACCGGGACACCCCGATGTTATTGAGCGTCTGGTAGACAGGATGACGGTGCTTCGCCAGACAGCAGAACCGAGCCGGCTCACCAAAATCACGGGAGCTATGGAGTTGGCTCACTATGGCCGGCGCAGAAGCCAGGCTGACGACATGGTCAAGTACATTGACGGCCGGCTAGAGAAGAAGCGACTGGGCAAATCCAAGACGCAGACTATTTCCTTTGTCGGAGGCCAATTCAATGAGTTCGACTCCCAAGCCACCATCGAGTCTGTGTCGAGTACCAAGAGGGGTGCTATGCGAGACGAAATTGTGGCCATTGCGAGGGACTTGAACAGCGGCAAGGTTACTTCTGCTAGTAGCTCCAAGAGAGATCTGATGCGGTGGAATGAATTTTCCAAGCGGGATCTTTCATCAGGCATGAGCGTCATGTCCCTGCAGAGGGGTCTGGATACATTGAAGATGCCCGCTAGGAAGAAGTGTTAAGGCAGAGGAGGTCAGGATAGTACTACGTAGTGTACAGTAAGGGTGCACTCTGGCACGACCTTGCGAGGTTTGGAGATGTCATCATCCTTCCTCTTGAGTGCGCCAAGGTACCGGAGGTGCGCACGCCGCAAGATGACTGCCGCTTGAAGTGAGATTTAGTTAGATAGTTCTAGTTCAGTACTGTATTTACTCATTTGTAAAGATCGTTGCCAGGAATCCACTTGCACCCTCATGATGTCTATCTTGCCTTGACATGTTTCAAACTCGCCGGGAGTATCCCCGCAAGGACCCGTTCTGTAGCTACGCCACCAACGCGTGATCGCAGTTGAGAGACAAACTGGGCCAAAAATTGGAAGGTTTTTTGTGGGTCTAGTCCGAGGATAAGAAAGATCGGCTACCGGCAACCCGATCCTCCCCAGCTCCACCATATTAATGCATCATTCCATCTGCTCGCTAACGTGAGGAGGCATGCACAGCCGTGAGGTCAGGCTCGCTTGACAGGGGACTTTGCCTTAGTAGCGCGGCATCCACCCGAATAGAGTAAGGTTGTGCGCTGTTGGAGTAATCCATGTCGGCATGTGCACGGTCAAAGATTTCAACATCACCAACACGCCCCGTTTCCTCAGCCCCTCTCATGGTGGCAACGCAGGGATACTAAAACATGCATAGAAGTATGTCATACCGGCCATAGACAGCCTTAATTACAAGCTTACGCCAAGAACACGCCAAGAACCCTGCGGCTCGTCAAGAGAGGTCTGCGGCTCGTCCCGCTTTATTTAGTGTGTAAAGCGGGGGTCGCAAAGGTTCCGGAGGCATGTCGGGGACTCAACCAACATGAACTCAACCTACATACCGACTCTAAATACAACATCTTTTTTACCAGATTCCGACTAGAGCCCAAACAAGTTAGGGAAAAAGAAGAAGGATGGGAGCTTGTCGCCTATAGGGGCTTGAGCAACGATCCAAGGACTTTTGCAAGTTACTGTATATCCACAATCGTTGATGTGGTCTCCATGTTCGGAGATGAAGCATTCAGCCGTGCAAAGAGCAATACGAGCTTCCCGCGGCTCGGGTCTCTCATCACACGACGCGAATGCTCTTTCTGTGAGATTTCGCTGGCCGGAGAATGTGCCCCCGTTTTGTTTCATTGATAGATAAAGGGGGCTGAATAGCAATCTCGACTGGATTGCAGATCACCAAGCACGGGTCCTCGCTTATTCTCAGCTTCTTGCATATTCTGATCTCCTCCCCTCTTCGCCACTCACTTGTTGTCAACATGGCAGCTCTCGTTCTCAAGCAACTGGCGGCTACCGCTTTCCTGGCGCAGTCTCTTGGTCTGGCCTCTGCGGGCGTCCTTCCCCTCCAAGCCAGAGATGAGGGCGCGGAGCCGAATCTACCACACGCTTCCGACACCACGCCTTACTGCTCGTGGTGGTCCGACTTCGACGGGTCGAAGACTTGTGAAGAATTTATTGATTGGAGCTGGATTGATCTGAAGTCATTCTACCGTTGGGTACGTGTTAAACTGGATGTTATCGAGGAGGGAAGGCATAGTCTCAAAGTATACCCACTTACACTGATGCTTACAGAACCCTTCTGTTGGCTCAGATTGCTCTGGCATCAAGACCAACAACAGCTATTGTGTCGAGGTCCAGAATGAGCCTGCACTCCCTCCTGAGGAGACAAAGAAGACTACTGCCGGTGGCAAGTCTAGCACGACCAGCAAGCTCGTCACCACCAAGGCTACCCCTACTGCCACTAAGGCTCAGACGACCACCACCACCACTAAGGCAGCTAGTAACGGTGTCGAGACTCCCGACCCCGTGCAAGGTGGAATCGTTGAAAACTGCAGCAAGTTCCACTTGGTTGAGTCTGGTGAATCGTGCGATGCCATTGCCAAGAAGTATGGCCTCACCCTGGCGCAGTTCGCCTCCTTCAATGGCCTCAACAGCAAATGCACCGACCTCTGGGGCGACACCTACGCCTGTGTCGGTCTAATCGGCGGGAATCCATCTGTAACGAGTGCGCCGGTTAAGACCACTACCGCTCCTGGTAACGGCGTCAAGACCCCTGAGCCCGTCCACAACGGCATCGTCAGCAACTGCAACAAGTTCTACGTGGTTAAGGATGGTGACTCTTGCGCATCCATCGCCAAGAAAAACAACGTCGCCGCCGCCGACGTTGTGGCCTGGAACGGCCTCAACAAAGGCTGCACCAACATCTGGCTTGACACATACGCATGCATTGGCATCATTGGCGGCAAGCCCCCTGCTACTACTACCAAGCCGATCACTACCACCAAGGCGGGCAACGGCATCCAGACGCCGACGCCGACGCAGCCAGGCATGGTCAATAACTGCGACAAGTTTCACAAAGTCGGCGATGGCGACTCGTGCGCCAAGATTGCCAGCGCCAACGGCATCACCGTCGCCCAGTTCACCAAGTGGAACGGTCTCGATAGCAAGTGCACCGATCTCTGGGGCAAGACCTACGCCTGCGTCCGCATCGTCGGCTTTACCCCAACCGTCACCACCAAGAAGACCACCAGCACCAAGGCGGGCAACGGCATCCAGACGCCCACGCCCACTCAGGAAAAGATTGTCGCCAACTGCAAGAAGTTTGAGCTCGTCCGCGCCGGCGACACGTGCGAGGCTGTCGCCAAGCGCCGCGGCATCACGGTCAAGCAGTTGACTACCTGGAACCCGTCCATTGGCAGTGACTGCAAGAAGCTCTGGTCCAAGGCGTACGCCTGTGTTGGTGTTTGAAAAGTATACTAAAGAGAGAATTCATTAATAGCGAGAAAGGAAAGGGTAATCTGACCTATAATCAAGGACTGTGAACAAAGCACCATGAGACCGACAGGCCATCTCGGAAGTCACCAATGAGATACCCCCATTCTTCTACCTTGGGTTTGCCAAGCTTACATAATATTAAATACCATTAACCTTGTCTGTCCTCTAATCTCGCTCCCGTAGTAGTATCTGCAGTCTTATGAGCGGGATATTCTAGTCCGTAGATCTCTGTGCCTCCTCGTCCCTTCCTACAACAAAACCCTGTTTGTACAGTCTCAGAAACTCATCTTTGTCCCAGCCTCCCCCCTCGCCGTCGCCAGGCCAGCCCGCCTTCTTCATCAGCCTAGCCTTATTACTATGGCGAGTATGGTCTTCAATGTCAGAATCGGAGTCAGGTTCCGATCTATATTCCCAACCCATATTATAGGCTTCGGCATATATATTTGTTGGGCCTCGCCCAATCCAAGAGAGTTCCCGGAAGCGCTTTTTGCACAGTTCAAAAAAGTCGGCGGGCTCGTATACATTACACGTGCTCCGCCACTCGTTTGCTTCATCATCCTCAAACTGTTCAAGAACCCTATTCAAGGGAACTGGGGGCTCATCATGCCCGATCGGGTCACCCCAGTATATGTAGCCATCCTTGGTATCCAGGACAACGTAATAACCATTCCTACTCGTAGTAACAGCAATAGCCGCACAGGAAGGTGGAATCGCGGGGTCTTGATCAGTAAGAGGCGCAGCGATGCCTTCAATTTCACCCTCGCGGATCATTTTCTGTATCTCCTCGTGACGGTAGTTGACAATATGCGTGTCATACATGATGAATGGAGCGCAGGTACCATAGTAATCGTGGTCAACGTAGGGCAGATGGCGGAGTAGGTCCATGACCGTATCATCCCTCTTGAGGTCGGCCAAGGTTTCCTGGTTGATGTTGGGCCAGCCGCCGGGGGGGGCTTCGTCAACAGTGAGTTCCCAGAAGGCGCGGTTGCAGAAGTTGTAGTAGTCTGTCAAAAGACGGATGAATTCATCTCGGTCGTATGCCATGATGAGCGGCTGTAGGTCGTGTTTCCAAAGGTGATCGAAGGGCTGCAGTGAAATGCGATATTGATCGTGACGTGAGAGAGGTGAGTGGGAGCTTCTTATTAGGTATTGTGGGATATGTGGGGTCCGCTAATAGTCTGCAATGATCCTTCTCTCGAAATCAGGCGGCAAATTCGACCGAAAACAAGAACGGATCCGACCAAGGGGGGAAAGGAAGACAAGAGCTGAGGACTCAGCGGCCCACTGGGCAAAGGTGGAGAAGCAGGGGGCAGTGCCCCCATGCCAAGGACCCATCCATCCACTTCCTGGCAAGGATAGCCACATACCTAGACATAGCGTGTGAGACACGGTGTGTGCGCTGCATATCTCCTTGAATGTGCGCTAATTTTTAACCAACTAGACAGTATTTTATTGCAGCCGGTGGCAAACACAGTGCCTCGTGTACATCCAATTCTTAATATTAGCCATAATAAAACTTGTACCTAGGGATATGTGGAGACCAGCATCTCAAACCTCCTACACTACCTAATCAGCTGCTATCCCCGCAAAAGTCCGAGATCAGTCAGCCCTACTAGGCGGTTGCGGCCAGAGCTACATAGGACCTCTACCATTTTGGCTAGAGGGACATCTAGATAGCATATTTTTCTCTAGTATTATGGGACTTTTATGCAGTGCCTTTCGTTCAATGACAGGAACAAACGATAAGTTAGGCTTTCTTCTCATTGTGCCAGATTGAAATTTGCCATCTTTTCGCGGCCTTGTCAAGAGGTCTTCAATGGCATCGCAATCAGCACACCGGCTGACATAAAGTTTTGCCAACCAGTCCAACATGGGCTGAGAAAAAAGAGGGAGTGATGACCCATAAAGGCTAATCATCTACTCGGTGAATGGATGCTCTATCCTCTACTCTTGCTAGGCTTCATGTTCGTTCAATGCTCACGCCCAGTACTGGGAGTTCGGTTGTGTTTACTGGTTTATCTCGGTCTCTTTGCAAAGCTCCCTTGGAATTTTCATTCTAAACTCCGTCTGCTCGTCTTTCCATGCAATCGTAAAGGCAATATCTTGTTCATGTAAGAATTAGTCTAACTATCTCTACATGATGGGATTCTTCATTTAGATTTTACTTTACAGCCTCGCTTAAGCTGTCGGAGGTGAAGCAATGAGTATTGAGCCGGTGTGTAGTCTACCCGGGCTCGGCCATGAACAAAGTCGTACCAGTCGTCCCCCCAGGGAAATTTCTACACATGCACATACTTCAATCGCAAGATTTGTCGGGGACCTTTTTGCCGCTTTCCCTTGGGAAAGATTGTATTTCATATTCAATTCCCCTTCGATATTCTGTTAGCTAGTATTGACTAAGTCTCGCTAGGGTTGGAATTGTTGACATTATAATCTAGCATTATATCTTATTACTGTCGCTAGCACTAATAGCGCCCTTTACGAGGAGCATCCGAGCAATCGTGTCGTGTCCGTTCTGGGTAGCCCATGAAAGCGCTGTGTGGCCGCGATTGTTCTTCTTATCAAGTTCAATACCATCTTGGGCAAGTAATAGTCTAACCACCTTTTCATGCCCTCTACCCGCAGCTATCATCAAAGGAGTGTTGTGGTCTCGAGTTATACCATTGATGCGAATACCATCCTTCGCAAGAAGTAGCTTAGTAATTGCATTGTCTCCTTCCCAAGCGGCATATGTCAGTGGCATGTTGCTGGACTTATCCGTTGTATTAACATCGACACCATCTTTGTCAAGGAGCAGTCCTACAACAATAGAGTTACCGGGTTTTATGGCTGCCGATAACGCACCATAACCATATGGATTCTTCGAATTAACATCAATGTTGTCTTCAGCGAGCAACAGCCGGACAATTGTCTCATGCTGACGCGCTATCGCCAAGTTTAATGGTGAGTGGCCAGATGCATCTTTAACATTTACATCGATGCCGTCTTTCGCCAAAAAGAGTTTGACTACTGCCACATGCCCTCCGCGTGCAGCCCATCCCAACGGTGCTCGGCCGGAGCGGCCGCGAGATTCCAGGTCAACGCCATTTTCAATTAAGAACTCAACAACTTTGTCGTGCCCACACTCTGAAGCCACGACCAGGCTGGGCAAATTTTCCGAATATAGATGATTGTCATATTTCATTAGCCAGTAAATTTTAGACCACATAGACCAGCTGGTTGAATTCGTGTCGTAGATTCTTAACACGTACGGCATGAGCTCCGCATCCTTGTCAATACAAGCGGCCCGGAAATGCGAGGGCCAGTTCTTGGCCGAATAATCTAAGAATGTAAATTGATCAATGAAATCAATCTCTTTCCTCCCGTCAGAGTCAGAATAAGAAGCAACTTTTTCGCCTACTGCTGGCGGGATCGGGTCGGAGTTGAGGAAGTCGATATATATCACACAGATCTCCGCAAGAACCCTGTGTGCGTCGCGGCTGGTAAAGGAATGTTGCCAGTGACTCTTGGAAGAGGAAGAGACATTTTTTGATGTCTTTGATAGAAGGAATTCACGTGCTGTTTGATGCAGTAAGTAAATGCTACCGCGGTGGACGGAGACGAATAATCCGCACCAAGACCTGAGACGCAATTTGAAGTCTTCCTCCTCTTCCAGATCAAGCTCATCAATAGATTTCAATGCAAAATCTATTTCTAGCGCAATATTCATCTCAGACAGCCTCAGAGGCCGATTGGCTGCCAAGATAATGTTTAATGCCTTTCGAACCACTGGGTCATCTTTGGACTTATCAAGGATCTGTTCGTAAGCTTGGTAGATATCCTTTGGTAGCGTGTCAATGGCTGAGTCCACCCCCTTTGGTGTCTTTTTGAAGTTTTCCGCCTTCAAGTAGTTGAAGGCGAGGTACACCCAGAGGTATGTGCGGTGTGGAATTCCGAGCAATCGTTCTGCCAAACGGGATTTGACCGGATCAGAGAGCCTCTTGTCGATCGCCAGCTGGTCAACTCGGCACTTGATGACGTGATTGACTTCTCGGCTGATAGATTCTGATTCCTCCTCTCCTGGGATTCGGACGTTAGGAAAGGCGTTTAACAAGCTTTGAAATCTCGACATGATTTGTTCATAAGGACGACTGGTTAACATATATTTCAACTTGGCCGAACCTAGCCGATTCTCGCTAAACTGGGATAGAACATGTTGCATTAAGTCTTCAAATTCCAGGTCCGCGCATTCATCGAGGGCATCAAGAACAATGATCAAAGACCCAGTACGTATGTCTTGTACACATTTTTCCAGAATATCCCAAAGGGATTTAGTTGAGTTTATCAATCCTGAGCCATCTCTGCTGAACTGGCCTTCTGCATGTTCAATCAGGGATGGTATCTGAGAGAAGAGTTGGTGCAGTAGAGCACAAAGCGCTTGGCGTACTGTGTTTTGGTCCTGGTCTTTGAAGAAAAAATAGCAAATAGTGGACGAGCGAGGCAGGTTTTTATCGATGAGATATTTGGCCAAAACAGACTTCCCACATCCTGGGTCTGCTGAGACCAACAGTGGCCCCGAATCTTGTTCCAACCACATTTGGAAGTGTGAATGGTTTAAGAACCACTCACAAGTTCCCTCAGCCCGGTCATCGACGCGATCCTTGTACCACTCATATGTAGTATCTCTTGTGTCGTTTGTGAGGCGAAATAGCTGGAGGCACTCCTCCAGCTCCTTGGATCGTGTCCCCTTCGCAACCTGTTCTTGAATATCGAGCTGTCGTCGCGCAATATCTCTTTGCTCAGTTACGACTACTTCAAGGTCTATTCTGCATTCTTAGCTTGTCATTTACTAATTATCAGTCTTTCTAACACTAACCAGCAAGAATATTTCCAATTGTCCTCTCAGCTTCAATTTTGGTCGGAGCTATTCGACTCAGGAGGTCCTTAGTATAGGCAGCTGCCGTCATTGCTGCATAGCCTTGCCAATCCTTGTTCTTGTGGGAATCTGAATAATCACATATTCCACGAACCACTAGGCACGGGAACTGATTCATCAGCCCTGCTGCCTCCATTTCAAAACACAAGATTCCTCTCTCGGCAGCAAGTTTATCTCGGATTCTCGCATCTTTCATCAACTGGTTGGCTGATGCAATTACGCCATAGTGGATTGCAGGATTATCCTCATCCTCGGTTCGTTCGGTTCGCGATATTAAATTCGCAGAGTCATTGCCACAGCTCACCGAACAGGCCGACTTGTCGCTTGGTGGGTGGACAAACTCAGATTTGTAAAGCTTGTCAGTCGCCATATCGGGTCGCAAGTAGTTCTTCCGCAGTCTTCTTCTCTTTTCCAACACAGCCATGATCGCATCTTCAAGCTCGTGCCCACCCATCTCATACTTTGCCTTTAAACCATTCAGTGCCGCTCGCAGTATCGTTGGTGGCTGGTTCAAATGACCGGTCGGTTTAAAATCTTGATCCTGAATAGTTTTCCCAAAGTCGTACTGAAAGATTCCACCGCTGCCCCCAGATGGAGTCGCCACTACAACATCGCCAAGTCGTATATCGTTTTCTTGACTTGGCGCACCACCTCCAATACCAACTATTAGGCCGATCCTAATGTTCGGAAAGCTGTGTAGCATATCTCTTGAAACACTTGCTGCAGATGCTATTCCATACTCTCCACCAGGTAATACAGCAATAACAACATTATGATCCTTAATCCTACCCAGAGTATAATCGTTGTTGTCATGCGGGGAGACATAGTCCGGTCGACCGTGCTGTTCATCAAGAAAGCATTGTGCGGCAACGTACTCGACACTTACGGCACAGATCCATCCGACAGTATACTCGTCATTCGTTTTTCGTTTAGGAGAATGGTCCAGTATTTCCTCATCATTTGCGTGCGTCTTTATTCTCTTCTCATCGTGGGCTGTAGCGTTTTGGTTGGCCTCAGATGTGGCTCTTCGCTTAAGCAGTGTCATAGATTCCGC
The DNA here is from genome assembly GCA_017140755.1 of Calonectria hongkongensis. Classification (NCBI taxonomy): domain Eukaryota; kingdom Fungi; phylum Ascomycota; class Sordariomycetes; order Hypocreales; family Nectriaceae; genus Calonectria; species Calonectria hongkongensis. The sequence continues at coordinate 1,539,911 of JAACJA010000006.1, forward strand.
CATCTTAGGGAATGAACCCAGAATCTCACTAAATTAAGCCCGGTAGTTGGATTTTTAAAACTCTATAAGGCCAAACAAGGAGCCAAATGAGATGTGAGGGTAGGGTAGGGAGTCATCCAGTAATGAGTGAGGAGGGAGACTAGAAGCGAAAGACTATGACATCAATCTTACTTCAATCCAAGCTGAACAGGGATGCGAAGGATTCATTCCCCACTCGCCGATCTTACCACGATGACACGGACGATTGTGCCCACTGCAGGGATCTCAGATCGTGGAACACTCCAGGGTGGGCGTGACTTGCATTTAAACGTCGGAGAACATAGGAAATTTGAGTTGATTTTGTATGTGTTTAGTATTGGTTAAAACTATACTAAACATTTAACACAATTTGAAATAATTGCAGCAGTTTTAGGTAAAATAATCTTGTGATGGTCGAAACAACGCATATTGCCTTTTCCATTTAGTAGTCAACCTTTCAGCACCATGCAAGAGGACCTGCGATTGTAACGTGAGGAGAAAAATAAGAAAAATATTTCTTGAATATTGAAATCCAGTGGGGGCAAATAGAACCATGCGTAGGGTACGAACAGGATTTGCATCCTCTTCTGAAGTTGGTTTAAACTTGACGTAACCCACCGTCACACCCTCGTTTGCCCCGCGCAGATATATCCACCAACTGGAGCACCACATTAACCCAAAATGGCGGTATTAAAATGGCGGTGACAAACTTGTCTCGGATGGAATGAATTGTTGTACGTCAATTGCTATGCGTAGGTGTGTTTTACGTAGAATGTATTAGAAGCATTCTCATGCGTTTTACGCCTGAAAAAAAAAGCATGCAGGTCTCACCCAGTTGGATGAATTTTTCTTGGTCGCTTTCTTTAACAGATGCGACATGGAATAAAATAAAGCGAGAGGAAAGCAAATAAAAAAATTGTCAAATGATCTTCTTTTAAAAAAAGGGATTTTTTTAGAGGTCAAGTCTCAATTTGGTGTATTGATTGAAAAATAAAACTAAAAATTATGAAGCATCGGGTTTGCATAACGGGTTGCACATCGTTAGCGCACAATGTTTTGCATTATTTGTGGGAATAAAATTTGCGGTGAATTGACTCGCAACTCTATTTCCTGGATAGTGCAACGGATAGTAGGCTAGGTTAGCCTGATGGTACTATTCAGTCGGTCCTTCGACTATCGGCACAACAAGGCTGCCAACCAACAGACAGCAATCCGCACATGTCGGAGCAGAATTTTTCGGCTGACAGCAGGTAACGTGACCTGGATGCGGGGGAATTTTTTTCGGCTGAGGCTGTGTACGACAGCCTCGTCAGCCAGCCGCGTCACATAATGCCTGCAGGACACTTTAGGCCCACGATTGGTCGATTTGGGCTCAAAAGGCGCTAATTACTAAGTGTAACACCACCCATGTGGCGCGTTCCCATTGGTGTAGCGGGTGACGAAATCCAGCAGACTCTGCGTTTCCCTTGTTGTTGGGTCGTAGCTCCCGGGCCATATCTCGAATTCCAATCACCAAGTTCCGAACATCACATGGCGCGACTCGGCCCGGTTAAGCCATGCAAACTCTAACGGGCAAAGAATCCACCGAAGCTTGCATCGAAAGATGGAGACGAGACGTGCCTGGAGCTTCCCTGCCCGATGACCTGGGCCTCACCGCGCGAGTCTACCTGGCGTGCTCGCAGCTCTACCAGAAGATCCTAGACAAGCTCAAGGACCGCACAGACATAGACCAGCCCGTTTTCTATAAGATACAGCGCTCCTTCAGCACCCTCGTGCTCTGGGCTAAATCCTACGAGGCTTCCAACGGAACTCTTGACGAGGTGCTCCTAAGGTCGCCGGATCTTCGCACGCTAACGCTAAACTTTTTGACTAGCATTGGCCGTATCCTTGCACAACGTAGACTCCCAATACATCCTGTTGCATGTTTCACAGGCTAATAGGAATCTCAGGACTGGTTGAGGTCAGCGGCCTGCGCCCAGATCAAGACATTTCGCTTCTTTCCAGCAGTATCCGGGACCTGGTGCATGAGTGGTTCAAGCAGCTCCTCAACCACGGCTACAGCCCCAACACGGATCAGGATGACAACTCGATATTTCCAGACGACACCCTCGAGAGGATTGCCGCGCACTTGCGGACCAAGGTGGACTGCCTGATTGACCTGGGGCCTTTGATTGAGGACTTGAGAAAGCACCACCAGAGCCACAAGGTCAGGCATACCGGCGCCAATGTCAACAACAACAACAGCAGCCCCTCTCCTCCGTCTCGGCCGGCGGAAGCCCCTGTGTTAAGTGAGGAAGCAAAAGGCCACTGTAAATCCATCCGAGAACAGTATCCAAAGCTTCCGCAGTATCTGGTAGAGCGGCTGGGCAAGGCCAACGCCCGGAGGGCCATTTTGATTAAGACGCGTCGTGATGAGCAGCCGACGGAGCACACGCCAACAGAGAAGATTGGCAACCTGATGCTCTCTCCAACAGGTGCCAGGTTTCCTGACTCTGCCAGGCCTCGTGCTGGCTCTTCGAGCTCGGCGTATGGATCTATGGCTTCGGGGCACAGCAGGGGTAATGGCAGTGTCTCGAGACCCCCCAGCCGCGCATCATTCGGTACGTCACCGTCGAGCTTTGACCAAGGGGACGTGCGTATTCCTCCGCTTCCAAAAGGGGCAAGTGATGGAAGGCCAATCGATTGCCCGACGTGCTCAAAGAGGGTCTTGGGGATCACCGACACCACAGCCTGGAGGTAAGTGTGTCTAATTAAATTCTACCACCCGCCCCCCCCCCCCCCCCCCCCCCCCCCCCCCCCCCCAAAGCCCCAAAAGAGGAACCAGGGTCTTCGGGTGCTTCCAGCCAGCCAAGCTGCTTGTTGCACCTAATCGCTCACTCAACTTTACTCAACTCGCTCACCTACCTAATACGTACAGCACAGCTGGCCGGTTGCTTCGCCGTTCCGACTCCGTCTCCGTCCGTCTTGTGTCTCCATCCTCCATCTCGGCCTACCGGTCCCACGCCGCATAAACCATCGAGCCCCTACCATAGCATAGTGACCCCCCCCTCATTGCTGGCCCTCTCCCTCGGCCATCCACTGTCCCCTCCCCCCCAGTCCAGGCAAGGTCAAGGCAGGTCCACGCGGTTCACACATCCCACCTTTCCGAGCCGCCTTATCACCAACCACCCTCTCGTCCGTCGACGCTCGCTACATCTCTCTCCCACCGACCACCATCTACGAAGCCGTCGTCGTCCCCGTGTCCCACACCCTTCGCGATCACTTCTCGATCACTCCCGTTTGTCGAGCCGTTGTGATCGAAACAGAAATGCTTGCGTTGATGACCCTCGTCGTCTGACGGCCCTCCCCCCCCATCGCTACCCATCTTGGGACACCCAACCACACACGGGCTGTGCAGCACGCACTCTCTCAGCGTAAGCCGTCGTGCTGCGTTTTAGCCCATTCACCGCCAGCTCAGAGCGCTTTGTTTTATCCTGGGTCCCGCTGACGGCAGCACCGACAACGACGTCCGCAACGCACCCCGGTCCCTGCCAGCCTCATCAGCCAAGGCCCGACGGCTTGCTTCTGCCAAACATCTTTCTTTGCCCAAATCTTGCCCATCCGTCACATCCTCCCCGCCATCAACCATGGGCAACTCAAACACCAAGGAGTCTCGCCCCGATGGCTACGACGACCAGGGCCGTCGCCGGTCCGCAAACGGCGATCCCGTCAATCTGGCCCGCGAGATTGCCAGAGAACACAACCGGTCGAGGAATCGCATGAGCCGCGCCGAGCTCAACATCTTTGGTCTTGGCGGCAGCTCTTCGAGAGATCGCGATCGCCAAGATGTTCCCTTTGAGCACCGCGAGACGAGACAGGAGCGCGAGGCTAGGAAGCTCGAGAGAGAACGAGCCGCACGAGAAAAGGAACGGGAACGGAGTGTGCGCGAGGAGCATGTCGATGGAGGTTATCTTGTCACGTTGGGCACCTATACTGGAACTGAAGATTTCAGCAAACCCGTTGTGAGGCAACTAGTGGTACATATTCCCATCTTTGACTTGTCTCATCGTATTCCACCCGGCGTAAGCTGACCCCCCATTCGTATCTAGATCGAGAGAAAGATGGCCCCCTTCTGGCGTGGTCTGAACGACTTGTCCGAGGAATGGAACGAGCACCAGATCATAGCAGCTGCTCGAGGACTGCCCATCCCTCCCGCCGATGCACCCCCCGATCCCGAGCTGATGTCCGTACCTCCGCCCCCGGCCGATAACCCATCATCTTCGAGCCAGAATCTACACAATCTCACGGTACCCATGGGTCCCCGAACACTATCCACCGCATCGGATCGAAGTGGATCCGCTACGGGATCAAACTTGCCTTCACCAGCTTCGGCCGGCCCAAGCAAGACATCACCGTTTAAGCCGCGAGCCAAGGCCCTAGCAGCTGCTCTTAGTGGGGGTTCCCGAAATGCATCTTCTACGGATTTGACTGCAAAGGAAGTGGCTCTGCCTCATGACCCATTTGTTAATGGACAGCGCATCGAGGTCTTTTTATACAAGGACGCCGACGAATGCCCCATCTGCTTCCTTACATATCCTCCGTACCTAAACCGCACACGCTGCTGTGACCAGCCGATTTGCACTGAATGTTTTGTCCAGATCAAGCGTGCCGATCCTCACCTACCTGAGCATCACCCTGACGGCCAGGCCAGGGATCCTAACGAGGGGCTCTCGGCCGAAGACCCCCCCGAGATGCTCATCTCGGAGCCGTCTTGCTGCCCTTACTGCCAGCAACCGGAGTTTGGCGTCACCTACGAACCACCTCCCTTCCGAAGGGGTCTAGTTTACTCTGCTACCGGAAACTTTGCTTCGAGCACTGCCATGTCATCGCAGAGCTCGCTGAACTCGACGCTCCCAACATCACCATCGACGACTGGACGCAGGCGAGGACATAGCTTGTCAGCAACCGCCCCTAACGTCATTACCACCGACCGCATTCGCCCAGACTGGGCTACCAAGCTGGCCGCTGCGCGAGCGCACCAAGCCCGCCGAGCTGCCGCCGCCACAGCTTTGCACACAGCTGCATTCCTTATGAACGGGACCGAGCAGCGGTCTTCCATCCTCCGACCCGGCCGCTTCAGCCGCAGAGGTACAGGAAACAATTCGAGCACAAACACACCTCTGGAAAGCCAAGTTGAGGGCCAAACCGATGGAGCGGATGGCCCTGAACCTGGTGCTAGAGGCTCTTCCAGGAACCAGGGAGGTCGGCGCAACCGCATGGACGAGCTGGAGGAGATGATGTTCATGGAGGCAGTGCGTCTCTCACTCGCAGCGGAAGAAGAGCGCAAGCGCAAGGAAGAAAAGGCGATTCGCAAGGAGGCCAAAAAGAGAGAAAAGGAGGAGCGCAAGGCGTTGAAGAAGCAAGGTGGCCCATACAGTGGTGGCACAAGTGCGAGCGCAAGCAGTCTCTCCTTGGGCCTCGGGCGCAGACGCGGCAATAGTACTGCAAGTAATTTGCTGATGGAGGCAACAGTCTCAAGGGCCTCCCAGGCGCCAAAGACCCCAGACGCAACCTCGGATAGCAAAAACGACGCCGGTGACAAGGGCAAGGCTATTGACCGAGGACTTGACCCAAACAGCGCCGGGCCAACTGCTTCGTCGAGTTCGCTACCGCTCCCTGCAGCAACAACAAGAGGAGGATCACATCTCCGACAGATGAGCAACGCGTCCTCAATGGGATCTTCGGGCGGCGACAGCCCTGTGGGAAGCTACTCTAACCAGAATTACCTTGGACCTGACGGAAACCCCCGATCCAGCGGCCTGAGCCTTGCCTATAGTGACGACGGCGACCGCGATGCCGGAAGCGCTGGCACCGAACCCATGTTCAACTTTAGCAGTCTAGCTCAGATGGTTGGTGCGGACATTGATGGAAGTGGGCTGCAATTCACACCCGATGAGGAGGGCGACTCGTCAAAGGATATGCTCGGACACTCGCGCCCCTTGTCGCAAGTCAAGGAGGACAAGGACGAGGCACAGGCAGAACATGTCGAACAATTACATTCCGACAATCTGGTGCCCAAGAACCATCTCACCACCAACCTGGCTCCACCCCAGCTCACTATCACACCCGAAACGCCAGCACCGCAGGATGATGATTCAGAGGATAAGCAACTTGGAAACGCAAGCGTGACGGCACGAACAATGCCATTGGCTCAATAGACGAGACCATATCCAAGTCGCGGATGAGGATTGTTTGGCACTACAGCGAGTATTAGCCAGGCTTCAACCCGAGTATTGTGTTTTTGTATATGATAGCGCTGCATCAGCGTGGCATGCTCGGAAAAGCGGTTATTCGCCATTATGAATCATTGCCTGTTTATTTCTTTTGTTCCCAGGATGGATGCACATGGTACACGGCGGTGTTGGGGTGGGAAGCTTGCGTATTTTATTCTTTTCCTTATTTTTTGGTCAGTTGCAAAGAGTTTTCAGTGTATCGATACAGAGTTGAACCGAATCGAGTTGGGCTGAAGGTCGAGAGTTTGGTCCACAGTCAAGCGAGAAGTGAGAAGCGAGAAGCGAGAAGAGAGAAGAGAGAAGAGAGAAGATGGATGGGTTCGAGACAGATGAAGAGCGTCCTCCACAGAGGTTGATAGAGCAAACTAAGACACAAAGTTTGAAGATGGGAGAATGTTGCGGTGCTGATTAATGATGTGATTGACGGCATGTTCCGTTCCGATGTGAAGACGAGGTCGAACGGGTTCCCTCGTTCAAAAATGAATGTCCTCGTTTAGAAATGATTTTCCTCGTTTAAAATGGACATTTCGAGTTAATCGATGAGGGGGATCCTAGCACGGGAGGATCTTACGTACTCAATCGAAATTGGGCGCCACGCCAGATTCACATAGACAGGGATTCGCAACTGGGCCTCTCCTCGCGGGCCGTAGCTGGCGGAGTCGAGTCTTTTGATCCCAGGGACCCTTAAGTGGTGTCACCCTATAGCGGGGATGCGAATCCTTCTGTCAGACTAGTCATATTTTTCCGCGGACGCGAACCCTGTAGGGCCAGTAGGGCCAAGTTTCACAGTCCCACGTTGAGGGCGGTTGCCATTCAGAAAGGGGCAGTTGAAAAGGTACAGTGGAGTTCGAGCTATACAGAATAGGATCTGGATCCTGTACGGGAAAACCACCTGAAGGATTCGGCTGAGTGAGGCTATGTGCCTGCATGGTGCATCTGAACTGCTGCAGGGCGGTGGGCTGGCTATATCACACGGTGGGCTTTTTTATATAGACTTTGGTCTGTCCATTAGTTTTAGAAGCAAGCGACTTCATTCTCTCTATTCAGTCTTTCCCAGTGCAGTGCGTGTGTGTCGTCGGTCTCTTTAATTACAAGCTCAACATGGCGAAACAAGTTTACGCTCATTACATGGTTGGTTCCCCACCCAGACACAGCCCTACGATGTGACCCTCTTAGATAAAACTTTATTAACTGACGCAAAAAAACAGGTCGGTCTGACCAGCGGTCAGGAGCTCTCGCAGTGGGAAAAGGACATCAGCGACGCCCAGGCCGCGTCGATTGACGGTTTCGCCCTCAACATCGGGCCCAGCGACTCATGGACCTCGACGCAGCTCGACCTGGCCTACCAGGCGGCCGAGGCCGCCAACTTCGACCTGTTCCTGTCCTTTGACATGTCGGTCGACTGGGACATCTCGTCCGTCGTCAGCTTCGTCAACTCGTACAAGGGCAAGACCGCCCAGGTGCTGATCGACAGCAAGCCCATGGTGAGCACCTTTGAGGGCGGCGGCTGGGCCGACAACTGGGCCTCGGTGCGGGACCAGACGGGCGGCATCTTTTTGATGCCCAGCTGGACCAGCCTTGGGCCTTCGGGTGTGTCTGCCAAGTTGGATACCATTGATGGAATGTGTAAGTCTAAAAAAAAATGAGATGCGGGTGTTTTGGTTGTGTGTATATGACTAACATCGAGGTTCTATTAGTCTCTTGGAACGCTTGGCCAGCTGCGGGCCAGAGCAACATGACTACCGACTACGACACTCAATACAAGAATGTCCTCGGTTCCAAGCCTTACATGATGGGCGTCAGCCCATACTTTTACGTCAGTAAGTAACATCAGCCCTGACTCCTCAATTGGGCATGGTACTAAACAGATTACCCTAGACCTGCCCAGCTACAGCAAGAACTGGTACTCCTCAAGCGAGTCTCTCTGGTACGACCGATGGCAGCAGGTGCTAGAGATCTCGCCCGACTACATCGAGATCATCACCTGGAACGACTTTAGCGAGTCGAGCTACATCGCCGACATTGTCGGCTCCCAGATCGTCTCAGGTTCTGAGGGCTACGTCGACAACTTCAGCCACTCAGCCTACCGCCAGCTGCTACCTTACTTCATCAAGGCCTACAAGATGGGCTCAGCCAACGTTGAGCTTCCCGGCGCCGAGACTGCCGTCGCGTGGTACCGCACCACATCGGCCACACTGGGCGCTGACGGCGGCACCGTCTGGGGCCAGGACGGCACTCAGTCTGCGAGCGTGGGAGCGCGCGACGTCGTCTCCGTCATCACCGTCACCGTGGACTCGAAGGAGTTCCACCTGGCCATTGGCGACACCAACAAGACGTACACTGCCGATGGCGCGACCAACCGTGTCAACTACTTTGAGATTCCCTTTGACGGGGCTCTGGGCAACGTTGCCCTGACCATGAATGGACAGACCGTGACGGGCGCTGCTATTACCAACACTCTCCCTTCGACAGGGTACGTCAACTTTAACGCTGTGGCGATTAGCCTGTAAGATTGGGTTGTGTGATGATTTAATGAGTGGGATTTGGGAATGGGTTATGAGACGGCAGCTGGGCGTGTCTTTGGAATTTGGAAATTGATTATTTGATCTGTACATTATTCATTTCAACATAGCATAGCAAGTTTTACATAGATGACATTCTATTCAATGTGTTTAGTGTATCTGGACTATTGGGGACTGTCGGGGTTGCATTTCGAGAAAGTGAAACCAGACCTTCAGCAACCAAACTCTGGTGACAGGTTGGCTTTAAACCGCTAATTTTGCATAGAGGGGACACATAATGTGACATTTTCTGGTGCCTGCGAAGTCTTATCAGCAAGAAATACGGCCCAAATCATTGTGGTTCGCTAAGGCGAGTCTGTTGGCGGCGGTTCGCAATGGAGATTGGTGGTCCTATCAGATTGCAAACTTGGGAAAAAGGTACGCGGACCAAAACAACCCATAGGTGTGCCAAAAGGTTGTTCTCCATGTGCACTTTGAGCTGACACGAGACGTGTGGCCAACTATTATTGGCTGCTTGAAAGCTGGTCAGCATGTAGTAGCAGCCGCAATAAGGCATTCACTGCCGTCTCATATGAAAATTGGCGTAACCCCGCAAATATCGGGTTCTGGGGATGCTCGCCTATTCTCAAGTATAAAATGTAGCCTACGGTCACCGCAAGAGGCGTTTTCTTGATTCAACTTTTCACATCTTATTTGACCCCCGATTTCCATAAGCGATTATACTTCTTTGAATTTTTTGACTCGTTAATTTTGGACTGTCTCTAATAGATTTTGGGATTCGAATCCGAAACCATGCCCGTCAATTGGTCACTTTACAAACGTGATGTCATGCGGCTCTATATTAAGGAGAAGAAAACGGCCCAGGAGACCGTTGCTATCCTCAATAGAACACATGAACTTACAATCAGGTAAGCATGGGATGGAATTGATGCTGTTGGACCACTAACTCATTATATTACAGCATCAAACAATTTACATCGAAGTTTGGTGGTTTGAAAAATCTACAGGCCAGGGAATGGAAAGCAGTCAGCGAAATCATAAGAGAGCGACAGGCACAAGGGAAGAAATCCTATGTCTATCTCCACAATCGCCAACAAAATCCTGCTCGTGTCAAAAGAGAGACTCAACGATATAAAAATCCTGCTATTAACGGTGATCATGGTAGCATTGGTTTGTTCTGAAAAGCCCATTTATGTGACACTGGCTGATTATGTTATAGATTTGGGCATTGACACAATCGGCTGTCATCGGATTGAAATTAGAGGCTCTGACCTGCACCAAGCTAATACGATCAACCACCCGCATCCGGTTGCTACACATATCACCCCGAGGGTCGGTGGTACCGGAAAATGTGATGATCTGCGCCATGCAGATGAACATAATCTTCATCCACCTGTACTCGAGCACATGGCTGAGGCTGATCAAGACATGCAAATGCAGGCAATTGTGTCTCAAACACACACTGAGGATTTCTCCGGTAACCTGGACTTTGCTGACATGCATGTGGATGAGATCGCCTTACCTGTAACTAGCCCACAGTCACAATGTGGAACAGGGTACAGGGTTGGATCCGATTTTGGATGGCTTGACGATCTAATCTTCACTCCAGATACAGCGACTTTACTATCCAGAAATGAACCATCCAACCTCTCATATTTCAATCTGATTCCTCAACAGCCAAAGACATACCCCTTATTTTGGGAAACTCAATGTATTTCCCCATGCTTTCAAATACGAATTTCCTTGATGCTAACACTCCGCCTAGCGATAATTTCCATTATTTCAAGCGTTGCTTCGTCTCCACCTGTACTAGCGGATATCGTAACAGAAACTACGGGGTGGATTTCATCGCATTTACCAGGCATAGCTTGCAGATTCAAGAACCTACAATCATTTAAAAACCGAGTTGAAGAAATCATGGCACGCCCGCAGAAAGACCACCAGATACAGACATCTTTGGATGAGGAGGAACCTGGTATAATCCGCTGTGCATTTGCGGTTGTTGCTTATCTATCATCAAACAACTTGCTGGAAGCCTGGCAGCTGGTACAATTTACAGACTGGGTCATAAAAAACAAACACCTTAAACTCCTCTCGGAATATGTACAGAAAGATTTGTCCAACATGCAGGGTTTCATTGGAGAACTTCTCCAGGCTGCATGTCACGGTGTCAATCATAAAAACTACGTATCCCGCAGCTGGACGAGGAACCAGTCATTTGCAGAGGATGACAGACTATTCATTACCCACCCCTCGGAGTTTTCTAAACTACTTGACAGTGTTGACCCAAGAGCTTTACGTGGTCATTTAGGTGTACGCCTTTTGGAGGGTGTTGCACAATCAAATGAAATTGAAGCGGCGAAGAGGTTGATTGCGGCTGGCGCCAACGTGGATGGAGATGCTAACAACTGTCCATTGGCGACAGCAATAGCCCAAGGGACTATTGAGATGGTAAACTACTTTCTGGAAGCAGGAGCAGACTTGAACAAAAGATACAGACCTGATGTGGCTTATATAGAACTAACTCCACTCATTGTTGCAATTGAAAATACACGCGCCGATGCCGTTCGTATATTACTTGATGGAGGCGCCGAATTCGATGTCGAACAATGCCTCGGTTTGGGTCACGATGAAAAAGTCCTTGACTTTGCAAAACAGCGATCACCGGAAATACATCACTTGCTTCTGCGGAACTTGGAGGCAGATCAAATTTCAGACGCGTGGCTGATGGCTGAAGAAGCGCAGAAAGGAAACCAGGCGCTGGCCGAGTTTCTCATGGAACGAAATATAATGGAGGATGAGGTATTAGAAAGAGCTTTATGCTATGCAGTGAAGTGGAAAAAATTGGATGCCGTGATGACCTTTTTGAACAGGGGAGTAGACCCCAATGCTGAAAGGCTTCGCCAAGGCCACATGAACATGGAAATCGAAGACAGCGAAGACAGCGAAAGCAGCGATGACAGCGAGAGCTCTGAATTTCTTCATCCACTACAAAACGCCCTAATGGAATATAGTGGCAGCGATGAAGCACAGAGCATGGTGTATCTTCTGGTCAAAGCCGGAGCCAAGCTGACAGAGATAGACCTGGAGGGGTATATGGATGATCTTTTATTGCTCACCATGTTTGATGCAGGCTATGATGTGTCTGTGATTGGCAGCTCGGTACTAGAAAGTCTTGAACATCTGCCAGACATCGATCGATACGTAGGTATCTGCGACTATGGCAGATTGCTGGATGCGGGGTGTCCAATCAATGAGTATGGGATTCGTGGCAAAAATGCTCTGCAAAGTGCAGCTGGTACTAAGTATGCAAGTGCCACTACAGTTCGCTATCTTATCGACCGAGGGGCCGACGTCAATCTCGCAGCGAGTGAGATTGGTGGACGTACTGCGCTCCAGGCAGCAGCCGAAACAGGAAACTGGGACGTGGTCGAGTGTTTGCTCAAGGCAGGCGCAGACGTCAGGGCCCCTCCCGCCAAACGAAAGGGGCTCACTGTGCTAGAGGCTGCTGCCACAGGAGTGCATCAGAGAATTAGAGCTCTCATAGGGCATTATAGAAGGGAACACGAATTGCAGAATACGCTAAAACGTTCAATGGCAATTGTTGGGCGTCTGGTTGCCCTTGGTGCACCAGTCACGGGACCCCTTACTCAACTCTTCGCATCAACTAACACTATCCAACTTTTAGACTTTGTCTTAAAGGCTGGTGCTAGAGTAACCGAATACTTGGAGCATTCATCTGTGCCCAAACAGCTTCGCTATGGAGAGGATGAATACCCTCATACAGCCTTGCAATTTGCCGCACGCAGCCTAGAGTTGGACGTTGCGAAAATTCTCATTGACTACGGGGCCAGTGTTAATGCCCCTCCTGTGGGTGAACAAGGGTTCACTGCTCTTCAATTTGCAGCTGGTGGACATTGTTACCAGTCGCCCCAGACCTCTCCCAATGTGATGCCACTTCAACTCCAGATGGCGGAGCTTTTGTTGAGAAAGGGTGCCGATGTAAATGCACCGCCCGCCCCGGTTCACGGTCGCACCGCTTTGCAAGCCGCATGTTCTCAAAAACCATTGAATCACAAACTCATATACCTTCTGATAAAGGAAGACGCAGATATCAACGCTGAACCTGCAGAAAAAGGCGGGATAACCGCTTTGCAAGGTGTTGTTATCATTGGAGACATAGCCATTGTGAAGACACTGATCGATAGAGGAGCCAACATTAATGCTCCCGCATCTCCAAAAAAGGGCAGGACCGCTGTTGAGGGAGCAGCAGAGCACGGTAGGCTGGATATATTGAAAATGCTGCTCAATAATGGTGCTAAACTGGACCCTATGGGCTTCTCGAGGGCTGTTAGTTTCGCCCACCAACAAGAGCATTGGGATATTGTGAGATTGCTTGAAGAACATCAACGGTCCTTGGGATTCATGTTACCAAATGAAGACAGTTCATTCTTTAGCTCGTAGCTGCTACTCAAAAAATACCGTCAAGGTTAGGTCCAGCTTCTAGACAATTCCAAGACGTTAACCGCTTTCACAACAGGATGGAATCAATCCATTTAGAGTACATCAAACTAAAATAAAGCGTGCATTGAACTAGTTGGTCTCTTTGCCAATCATGAATCGTCGTTCAATCAGTTGAATACACGTAACAACGCGAGTTAACTGGTGTATCTGTCTGGTAGTTACTTGGAACTTGGCCGATCCTTGCAAGGACGAATGCAATTTGTAATATTTAATTCCAGACCAAGAAAAAGGCGCACGATTAATTTGAAATTAATTAGTAAATATTATCAAGTAAATGTTCACTATTATTCTAGAATGAGCTGGTCTCTGGAGTACGTGTGATGTAACGCATATTGGCTAGCGCAGCATCTTTTACTACGTGTTGGGATTGAAGAATTGTTTCAATAAATTTGAGGGCGTCTCATATTTTTGTTGTACACGACTAGAGGGAAACTTTATTTCAAGACTCAAGGCACTATTGCTAATAATACCAAGAATCGTAACACCCTATGGTTATACTAGAAGCTGCTTTTTGGGACCTACTGGGTCGAGGTCACGTTTGAACTTACGAATGGGAGTAAATAAATAATGTAGAGCTTCGATCTTCTCATCCTTTATGTGTATTATTTTATAATGAACTCCACAGCTTCTTCATGTCAGGCTAAATTAGCACGCCCTTCGATGCTCCTCATATCATAATACGTCTACTATCGATAATCACAGGTACAATGACTGGACTTGTAGTGGAAAATTCGGCCGTAACACAAATTCGGGCAGTCAATGTCGTAAATGATCAACAGAAATTTGCGGTGGAACGCAAATGTCTCTGGAACACACGAAGCCCCCGTAGCACATACCTGATTTAATGCAGGCGCCTCATTCAAAGTCAGTTTAAAGGGTTATCCGAAAGCTCAGGAAGACATACTGTTTCTTAAATAGCAAAGGTTCCGGGACGAAGTGGCAGCGGTGGCGATGGAGGTTGACGCGTTGTGGTGACTATCGTTGATATTGTGGGGTTTCCAATGATGGTGGTGACATCTGCCACCGTGGCAGTTGTAGGAGCGTCTATGGTTGTTATCGTCGCATCTTCGATGGTAGTGAGGTCTGTAGTCATCCTAGACGATTTAGTTATAGGAATGGTGTCCGAGGCAAGGACCAAGGAGGAGACAGCTGATTTGCAAGTTCGTCCTGCAGTGCTGGACCCGACCAAAGAATCTAGAACAGTCGCTTGAGCAGTAGATTTTAGTATGAAGTGCATTGCGTATCCTTCTAGGATGACTCCAGCACTGGGAGACAGAAATCGAAATAGGAACAGCAGTCGTTCCTAAGCCGCCTCCAGTTGGCTTCTTATACATTGTGGCATAATGCATGAACTATTAATCCAATATTGATTGTGCCCCACGCGGATGCTTGCATCAAGTTGATAAAATGCCATTTTACGAATGGACTTTTCCCGGAAATTCTCCAAAGGGATATAACTTTGGCTGCATTGTTTTACTTTGGGGTATTCTTTCTGGACTTGGGGCGACTGAAAGAGGCTGAAGATGCTTTTAGGTCTATTCTTGGATCTAGAGATCCAGCTTCACGAAAGTATCTCATTCCTAATACTAAGCGAAAAATGGCAGAAATTCTCTACCATTCGTCAAAATACAACGAGAGTGGGAGACTTTTGTGTGAAGCAGAGGTTGCCCTCACAGACTTGGTCGGACCGCGACATCCAGACACCCTTGCTGCACAGACACAACTGGGGAACAATAGCTTCCGTGTTTATAAATACGAAAAAGCAGAGGCTATTCTTCTTAAGGTAATAAAATGTGACACGGATGAGCCGGGAGCTCTTGGTAGGCGCGGACGAGAGGCAGCATCATTGCTTTCTTTAGTCTATCGACAGCGGGGCCCACTCGGTACAGCGCTAAAACTCATCGACCAAGCCCTACATGACACAGTTCGTGATAGCGAGCATGTTACAGGTTTACCTTCTGTACAATATAGCCGCGCAATTATCCTTCAAGAATTGGGGAGGCGGGAATAGGCGATGGAAGCCTTTTCAGAGGCGTACCAAGGTCGACAAAGATTTTATGGCTGAGATCATCCAATCACTCTTCAAACAGCAAATGCATTTGGTCGTGTACATTGCTTCTTGGTAAACTATGAAGAATCCAAAAGACTTCTCGATGTCGCGTGGTATGGCCAGGAAAAACTGGCTTCAGCAGGTCCAATAAAACAACTCAGCTGCGCACTCTCTTCAACCTTGGTGTCCTTTATCGTGAGATGGGACGATATAGCCAGTCATTTGAATGCTTGGACCGGGCTTACAAGTCAGAAGTGAGGCTATACGGTCCAAATTCGTTTTCAGCATTGGATTGCCAGTTGGAACTGGGGATACTGCTGCATGAACAAGGCGAGTTTGCCAAGGCTGTCGAAATGCTGGAATCCGTTCTGTCAAGACAACTGGAACATTTTCCACAGAATTCCATGATACACATACAAACCAGGACAGCCCTTGTGGCCTCATTAGTACAACTGGGCCAATTCAAGAAGGCCAAGGAGATTTTGACTCCTGCGGTCTCATCCTCAAACGAACGACTCCAGCCTTCAAACCCACGAAAAGCGGCCCTGGATGTATGCGCTGCTAGCATACCACCACCCTACGGCAGCCCACTCGCAGATCGCATTTTTCAGTTGGATCAGGCTATTGAAGTCCACTTAATTAGTCTAAGCGGACATCATCCGATAGTAATTCGTGCCAAGACGATACTGGCGGGACTCCTCCTCGAGATCCAAGAAATAATCAAGGTACGGTATTTGCTACAGGAAGCCGTTAGGCAAGTCAGGAACGCGCTTGGGCCATCGAATCCGAAGACCTTGAAGTTGGCTGAATTGTTGGAGAGCATCCATAGTGAGGGTACAGAGTCATAGACATTCTTGTAAAGCTCAACATTTCAAAATTGCTACCATTGGCGATGAGAAAGCTGGATGGGGGACCGAAAACCAATTCTGAATACTCCGTACAGCCAGAGGTGCCTGCTATCTACCATAGCTGGATTGCTATTTCTACCACGCAACAAATATATTATTACAAGATCTCACTTTCAGTTCCAAACCCATACCTGTGTACCACTGCACTTTTCTCATCTCTTATTGCAAGAAGCCCAAGTTTCAACTTAATTTCCTTCAGCTTAGTGAGATGCTCTTGGCTTCCCTGAATGTATTTATAGCCGAGATTTTGCAATTCTTTACTTGAACTCGTTGCAGAGACAAGCTCAATAAATCCATCTCCCGAGGACATGCCATTTTTTCTCAAAGCCCAGATACCCATCAGATAAATTACGCTGGTGACAAGAAGACACAAGGCGTAAGGGGCGTAAAATATTAGCTTGCCATCGAACAAGTACATTTCAGTGCCGACAAGTGCTTCCATCTCCCAGCTTTGCTGTGACCAGTTGAGAGACATTACTGAAATAACTACATCGTCAAGGTACTTTTCAATGTTAGCAGCCGAAATATTGATGACCGGAGTGTAACTTCGGTTCAGGCCAATGTATGGACTCCCGAACAATGCCGTTGCATTGCCAAGAATCCATGAATTTGTATAGTCTTGTCCTGCCGTTTCTGAAACCTATTAGATATTGCAGGAAGCTAGTTAAGGGTATATTCACCATATAAGAGTCCACCAACCAGATTGTCACTTGTCAGTGCCTCTACAGCTGCCCGACTCAATGTAAAGCCCTGCGTATGTGTAAAGTTGAGCTGCAGCTGCTCCGGGTTTGATAGTTTGTGCAAGTTTGCATTCTCGTCGTAGAAGTAGTCGTTAAAGTATACCTGCACCAGAGACCCTTCCGGCCAAAAGTCCCGTTCATTGTAAAATGTCCTTTCTATAGTCGCTTCCGCGCCGCGCGAGCTAGTGATACTTAGATTATAGGTCGCCATCGTAATAGAACAATCGAGGGTCTGCTGATCTTGGGGATTGCATCCCGTAGGTACTGGGTTGGGGTACCAGCTTAACCTGAAGGAATTGGCTTCTTGAAAGTACCCCACCCCGACTCGACTCGACCGATCTACCGCCGTGTAGACATAATCACAGTCGTGAATTAGGTCTGCATCATGGCCCAGCTTTTTGCATCGGAACCGAGGTCCATCGAATGTAATATTGTACGAGCAGAAGCCGCCACATGGCGACGTAAATAAAATTGGATCTCCTGTAAGAAGGACACCAGCAGCAGTCGATGTCAATTCTGGCCGGTTTGACCTGGCAGTTTCAGCGCAATTTGTACATAGTTCATTGGTGTTGCTCCTCACCCGCATGTCAACTCCCCATCCATCGCACAGAATGCATGCTCCACAAATTGGCGAACATCGCCGTCTCCATAATCAGCCAGGTTCAACGTCGGTGTGTTGTTTAACAACACTGGCTCCATGTTTTGGAACTCAACCGACACGGCACCTGGTGGGAACACCGCTGCGATAGGAACAAGGAAGCAAATCAAGGTAATAATTACCAGTTGGAGCGGTGCTTTGCAAACCTGTGTAGAAAAAAGGTGCCATGGGCTCTCGGGCAGGGTAAGCAACGTGTCAATTAAAGAAGCTTTGAACGCCTTCTGACGAAAGACTCTCCAGATGATCTGCTGGTATGCGATACCTATACCACTAAGCAACATCATTTCGACAAAGATCGCAAAGATGTTTGCAATTGCTGTTTGGGGACCCTGGGGAATTCGGGATGCATTGACCGATTTTCCATCAAGATAAATAAAGAAGCCAAGGTTGCCTCCCATAAATAGCACAGCTTTTCACCGTCAGTTTATTAGGATCCTCAAGATTGAAAGGTTCGCTTACCTAGAACGTAAAAGGTGGCCATCCTCACGACAGTGCCGTGAATGTGTGAGCGCGCCCGGGTTTCAGAAGAAACCTGGCCTTCATTTCCAATATTGCCGGGTACCAGGGGGTCGGATACAGGTATTTCACTTTCTTCTTGGCAGGGCGTTATGTCTGCCCGCGACCTGCTTTCACATGCTACGTGATATGGGCTCTTTGCACCAGCAACGTGGAGAGACATTTTTAGTAGTGGCTCGAGTGCTTTTCAAAAGCAAGACCTACTCTAAACAGGCTGTTAATATCGTGTGCTGAGTCGCTGGCTTCCTGTCAATGGCACGTGAGATTGGCACGTGAAATTGAACTCCCAGTCACGGGCCAGGCGATGAGTGGTAGCGAGTTTCTTTACCCCCCAACACAAATGACACAATACAACCCACTTGGCCTCGCAACTTTCGGGTAATGGGATAGCGAAGAGTTCATCCAGTCGGTAGTTTAGAAGGTAGAGGCAATCAACGGCGATTTATCTTCTTACAGTATGTCGCGAGTCATTTGAATACATCTCTGTCAAAATGTGAATCAACTGTCAGGCAAGCCTAAACTCTTTTGCCACTTTTCAGTCACCATGCTATAAAGTCAATTGATATGAGGAGATAAATTCCCCGCATTGGGTCTAGAACATGCACGCGGTGGACACAAAAAGTGGCCTACCAAAACGTCTATCCTCATGCTTCCAGGTGGCCTGGCTTATTGGCGGAATAAATAAATAAAACACATATGTAGATCTCTCCATACTGAGTTTATTCATTTGCGTATGTCAGTCCTTTTGGCGAGCCACATTTCTATCCGCCGCTGGACATGATAGAGCCTCAAATATCTTTACCTTAACAAAGCAATCTACAAAAGTCTGGCCAAACTCAAACATGTCGCAGCGACTCAGCTGATAAGTTTGAGTTTTTGTCTTAGTCATCTTGGCATGGTACTTCCCGTCAATCTTGCAAGAACCAAGGAGTCTCATCTTTTTCCACCTCCCAGTTTGGATCAACATCACCCTCGAAAGATTCAGACCACTGCTGCCATTCTGCTCTAGTCATCCTAGCATAGCAGTCGATAACCACTCCTCGCTTATTGAATTCCTGGTTCAACCTGGCAATTCTATCCCATGGGTATCCTTCGCTTTTCTTCTTAGGATTACCCGGGTTGTAATAAAGCTGGATTTCGCAATCAGGCAATGGCCTATCCGCGGCTACACGGGCAAAGCTCCGCAGCCAGCGTTCTTCTTTCTCTCCAAGGCTCGCCCAATCCACTGCATAACCTCTGAAGTTCAATTCAAATCGCTTGAGATTAGGAGCAACAAGCATTTTAGCGTCCTCGTCTGGATGCAGTAGTTTTCGATCAAAGTCGCGCCTATCGAGACATAGCTTTTGCAAGGCTGTAAAATTCCCCAGATCGCATAAAAGCCCTGGATTGCTCACAGGGAGATAGTCAATTTTAAGCTCCATAAGAGTATCCTTGTGCTTAACAAGCATTTGACCGATCATAGATAGATCCAGGTGTTGTCTGCAGCTGCCAAGGCGGAATAATGTAAATTTTGTCAATTGTCGGGTCCAGTCCAGAACTTTAGCCAATGCTTGAGCTGATTCACGCCAATAGAGTATAGAAAGTTCAGATATGTTGGAATTCCCGAAATTCTACATTCACATTAATGATTTATTGAGAATTGTTAGGGAGGGGGAATGCCCGTAATAGAGTTGAAAACATACCAGAGTATCCCATGCTGGGCCGTCCAGGTTTGGTTCAGAAATAGATGAAACATAGAGTTTCCTCAACGACCTACACTGCTGCAGCACCGCAAGGAGGGGCAAAAGATCCATGCGGGAGTGATCGTCACCCCGTAGATCTAGGCGTTCAAGGTTGCTCATGAGCGGCAAATTATGATACAGAAGTTCTAAATTGGCCTTTGAGTTGTCGTTCAAGGGTCATAGTCGTCGTAAGGATCAGCTTCGTTCTCAATTTCAAACTCCCTAATGTTGAGGAGACGCGGAGCAATCTACGCAAAAATGGAATAGTAACTGTCATCACATTGTCCTGTCATAAGGTCGAAGCGTTGGAAGCGAATACCGAGAGATGGATTCTCTTGCAGAGTCCTAAGAAACAGTTCGTTTTGTTGCGGATTCGAAGTGAGCAGAATCCGTGAATAAAACACAGGGTAAGAGATTGCGATAAAAACACTTGCATGTGTAGGCGGCAGATAGCGCTGATTTTCCTGGGCGCATTCGGTTTCCATGCACGATTTTTAAAATAGGCGTCAGAACCTCATGAGGTAGTTTCAGAATGAAGCATCGCTTGTTGCTATCCGGGACTTCATGATCATCATCAGGCGGGAGTTGAGAAGTGAAGGCTTCGAGACCAAGTCTAAGAGTATTCACAACCCTTTTCGAACCTCAGGAGCTAAATTCTCAAGCTTGGCTTGTAATCTTTGCCAGGTGGCTAACAATGATGGATCCATTTTGGAACGAAGACAAAAATCAAGAATTATTAGAGTGTCGTGATATTTAGCGACTGTAAATTAAGTATTGAAACGATGAGAGGTCGAAATATGGACATGGTTTGTTCTTGCCCTTATATAACACCTTTCATGCATGAAGTGGCTGGCTGCGGAGTCAGAAAGGGGGCAGTGGTTGGATTTTTTCAATTATGAATACAAGCCACGCAAGGGGCCTCTGGCCAGAAGACTGATTGGATCGGTACAGGCTTTCTTTCATTCACCACAATAGCAAAAAGAAAAGAAAGAAAAAAAGAGCCGACCGTACCTATACGCAAAATTCTGCAAATCGCACCTAAGAACGTAGGTATCTGTACTCGCCATCTAAAACAATGCTGTGGCTTGTGAATTCGATTTACGTGCCATGCGCGGGGCATTGACTTTCACTGTGGTGGTCTTTCCAATGTATCCCACTGTAAAAGATGAGAATAAATCGCGATGTACCTACGATGCGATTAGCAACAAGATTGTTTTCGGCAAGTGGTTGGACGACTCACAAAGGCTAGGCGTCGATTCCATGGTCCCCGATGTAAGGATTTATGCTTCCCATTGCATCTGGTGCGGGTGAGGCTAGGAGATAGCTCAATGATCGAAATGCTCGCGTTTCCCGGCAAGTATACCAACTGCTAAGAAAAATTCTTAAATTTGATTGAACTAAGCTATAGTATCTCACAAAATAGTCTCATGGAGTAACAATATTAAAGTTTGAATCACCTGGGTCCAAGAGCTTACTTAGACGCTCGATTGCCGATTTGTCACCTTGAATGAAAACCTTGTTCTCCTCAAGAGCCTTAACATCAAGCTTGGTCGTCAGTAGATATGGCAACCTTTCAGTTGTGGTCATGATCTTCACGTCGGCTTCAATAACCTCATCCATAGAGCTAATGAGCTCATACACAAGAACCCCATTAGAGAGCCAAACATGATAACGGACGAGGCGGCAATTGTCCTCCTCACTGACCACTACCTCGATCCTGACTTTTTGATGCCAAGCCTTTGGGCCATTTATCTGAATGGCAAGCGAATCGAATACCATAGTGGGTTCAAGATGCATAATCACATCGACGGCGGGCTTCGTCGGGCTGTCAAAGTTGCCTTGACGCAATTCAGTAGCTCCCGATATGTAAAAGTTGCGCCAAGGGCCGTTCTCGGAGCCATATCCCAATTGCTCATACGTATCAGCCAGCCATTTCTTTGCTTCCTTGTTACCCTTGTCGGCAAAAACGGCGTGATTCAGAATTTGGGCAGCCCAGCGGAAGTCGCCGTCACGGAACGCCTTTTTGGCATGCTCGATAATCTTATCAATGCCGCCAGCAAGCTCGACGTAGCGCTTAGCACTCTCAACAGGTGTGTGCTCCCATAGGTGGGCTGGATTCCCGTCGAACCAGCCCATGTAGCGCTGATACACAGCCTTGACATTGTGACTGAGGGAGCCGTAGTAGCCGCGGGCGTTCCATGCTTGACGAAGGGCCGGTGGTAAAATCATACGCTCGGCAATTTCTATACCAGTATGTCCTTGGTTAAGCATCCGAAGTGTTTGGTCATGCACGTATGCATAGAGGTCGCGCTGCTGGGTGAGAAACTCGCAAACCTCGCTGTTTCCCCATGTCGGCCAATGGTGCGAGGCAAAGAGGACGTCTGTCTTGCTGCCGTAGCGCGAAATTGTCTCCGTCAGATAGCGAGACCAGCCATGAGCGTCGCGCACCTGGGCTCCTCTTAGGGTCACCAAGTTGTGCAAAGTGTGAGTTGCATCTTCAGCTGCACACAAGGCCTTCTGCTGAGGAAAATAAATGAGCATTTCCGCGGGAGCTTCAGTATCAGGCGCGAGTTGAAATTCCATTACAACACCAGCCACAAAAGCCATGCGGTGGTCCCTCGTAATTGTGTGCGTTGGGGGTATGAGCGAGACCGTTCCAGCTGGGGTTGTCTGCCCAAGCCCTACGCCAATCTGGCCTCTTGGGCCCTTGGGCAAGGCCGATCCATACATGTACTCCGAACGACGCGTCATTGCGGTCCCCGCATACACATTCTCAGATACTGCATGCTCAAGGAACCCTTCTGGTGCAAATATTTTAACCTTACCCGATTTGACTTGTTCCTCGTCAACCATGCCTTTGACGCCGCCAAAGTGGTCGACGTGGGAGTGTGTATAGACTATGGCCTTGATAGGCTTATCGTTGCAGTGTTCTCGGTAGAGCTTAAGCGCAGCTCTGGCTGTCTCGACACAGGTCAGGGGGTCGATGACGACGATGCCATCGTTACCTTCAATGAAGGTTGTGTTGGACAAGTCTAGACCCCTTACTTGATGGATATCTTTGGTAACATGAAAGAGACCATTTATGGCAGTAAGCTGCGATTGGCGCCAAAGACTTGGGTTCGTCGTATCCGGCGCTTTCCCGTGGAGAAAGTCATAGCTCGCGTTATCCCATGCAATGCCATCTTCGTCGTCATTGGGAATTTCGTTAGCCAGATGGGCTATACGGCCTTTAAATGAGTTTTCATAATCGGTTTCATCGTCGAAATTCAGCTGGTCCAGCACATCTTCGTTTTGCTGAGCAATTGTTCTTGTTGCTGGCTTGGAATGCTGGTCAAGCGGCGACATGATTCCAGATTGGTTTGTTGATTTAAACTCAGGTTCTTTGTTGTAATGCATGATGCTCCGATAATTCACTCGTTGTCTTGGAAAGAAGTCCTTTAAATAGTTTTTCAATGTTACCTTTGCTTCGAATAAGCTACGCTACCTCGAATTACTTCATATCCTCTAAGATTAAATTTCTTCTTTCGGCCCGACACGAATCAACCAAAGTTTGTTTCGTTTGAAAGACTCTAGATCAAATAATTTCCATGCAGCCCTTCGGGATGCCAGCCGTCCCGTGATCAGCTGCCTATTTACAACCTCTTTCATCTCAGCGTCTGGTTGTTGAACATTATATTGCCAACCTTAGAGCATGACTGGCCCGACAGGTGATAACTAAAGGCGTGATCATGAATTTCGGTCAAATTGAAAACTGCGTCAAAATCAACATACAAACAGCACATTTCCCAATTCTTTGTTGAGATCAGCCTTGTGTTGTTAAAGTTGTCGTGGCTTTTGAATGTGCCCCGCTCGCCAAGACTTGACGGAATGCCCTGAGCTTCAATTTCTTGTCTTATTTTAACCGAAGTTCGTGATTACGCCCTGATTCGAGAAATTTCAGATATACTTTCAGAGGAAGCCACTTTGCTGTCGCCTCATACGTAGTAGAACGAATGCAGAGCTGCCCATGTGAACGATTTGCAAATTGACCCAGTCGAGGATCATATGGATTCACCTATATTTCTCTGCACAAGGGAACATCAATTTGTTCAGTTAGGATTCATCTAATGACATATACTCAGAATTTGACAGCCTCAAGTATTAAACAACTTCTATCAGCCCTGAGATTCTTAACCACAATATTCTGTGTCACAAGAGGATGAAACAAAATTTCGATCGTCACATGTAGGTGAATCAGCCAAAAATGGAGAACGTACACAGTAGCTACCAGGTTGGAGCTTATCAGACACTATGCAGAGCAAACCGTACATTAAGATTTAGGTGCCGAAGATTCCATTTCCCGTCTCCGCTAAAAGCGGGCCGCGCCGCGCCAGAAGCGGGATGATTCAAGAGGAGTCGGGGAGGCGGGTGGGAGAATATTCGCTCTAGGTAGTAGGGGAGAAAAGGGCCGACTTACCCACCGTATATCACTTCCATTGACGCCATCAACCCAAAAGTGAGCCACAAGAAATTAATGACAAGCCATTGTGGCATTAGATGAACCAAATCAATTGCACAATTCATCTTACTATATAACTCAGCAGATATTTTGATGATTCATGTAACACTCCACTTGAATAGAACTTCATCCGAGGTAGGGTCACCAAAAATGACCACAATTGACCGGATTCGACAACACACCCATATTTGTTGGCCCCTGAACTCTAAATGATCTGTGGTCGGCTGTTCCCATGTGGCTTTTAGCAAACTTTGCCGAATCTTGCAAATACCATCAGATAAGAGCCCCAGGCTGAGACGGAATGTAAAAATCTGAAGAACAAGTCCAAGTTTTGTCAGGCAGAGTCTGCGCTTTGCGCCACATTTTCTTCAAATCGTAGCCTTCGAGCCTTGCGTAGTAAAACCACGAGAAGATTCTTTTGATATCAACCTTGAGTCGCCCCTCATACCCGTCCCCGTCAGCCACAACAGTATTAGCATCCCCAGCAAAATCTCCAAAGCAATTGCACCCTGGCTCCTCCCCAGCATTATCCTCTGTCCTGGCCTCTGCAGATGGCGGCTCCCAATTTAAGTCGTACGCCCAGAGGTAAAATGTCGGTACATCGTTAGGCTGCAGCTTTCGTGGTGCATCAGGATTCATCCAAGTCAGCATGAAGTTGCTGGTGCCTTCTGGTGCCAGCCCACAAGTCTCCAGCTCGGTGAAGATACAATCGCTAGTAAGAACCAGAAATGTATCTTTGATAAAGTATTTCTTGGGGAGATTTTCGGCAACCCTCCGAAAGTGTCTTTTTTAGAGGTTAGCAGCATGCCAATTGGTGGGGTGATTGGGAGTAACTGACTTGCGGAGAGCAATTGGGTTCATTTCAGATGGTTGATGAAATGGACAATTCTCAGCCCAGCCAGGAAACATGTGTTCCGGGAGGCGGAACCCATAATACACCGAGTCCTTCGCTCTAACGTACCCCCCGAAATTATCTGTCCTTCCTCTATCATTGAAAACTTTCATCCACCTTGCTTTGGCCTCAGCAGGCTTTTGGTTAGATTCTCGAGACTCATAAATGATAAATCCATAATCTTCTTTGTTCGAAGTGATGTCACTGATCCAAGATGGTGCCCATGTCTGAATCTGAAGACGGTCCCATACAGAATCAGGATCCACCCCAAGGCCTCTCTCGGCATTGGCTTCATACTCTGCAAGAGCTTGCTTTGCATAGAACCGGGCGCGTTTATCTTGGTAGTTCCTGACAGCCTCTCTCGCCTGTTCAAGTGGATCCTGCTCCTGTTCTAGGCGTAATTGCTCTTGGTAGAGGGCCTCAATAGCTGCACCGCTATCATGGTCGGTACCGAAGTTTTCGGGAATTCTCCAATCGCAAATTGTATATTTACATAGCTCAGGTGACTTGTGCACGAACCCTATTGGGGTAAATGACGAAGCGCCGCCGCGAAAAGAGGATGCGCGTTTGGTTTCTCCTCCGTCATATCCGTTTAGAGTGCGAAGGAAAGCAAGGCCCTCTTCTCCGTAGGGCGGCCGGCCCAATAAAGCATCTCGCTGAATATCACTGAGTGAGTTTGGATCCGAAAGTGCCCTGGCGATAAGATCGATGCCGGCGCATTCCTCTTCCCGTTGTGCAGCATATTTTGCGCTCTTCTCTGCAAGTTGTTCAGGGGTGTCAGGTAGACATCGGATACGATACATTGTGGAAAACCAACAGGCTAACAAGACGATTTTTGTTGAGAGTCTTGCGAGGGCTGAATATTTGCACAGACAAGAGTAAAGGATCGAGAGATGATCGCACCTTTATAACCCCGCCACCCCCTGCATTGACCAAGATTTGGTTGGTTGTTGGTTGTTAGACCGTGGCGCAGGCAATTTTAATGCACAGTTCGCCTCAGCTGAAAGGCAAAACCAGGCGTGGTGTTCGTGCACGGCTCTGAAATTCACTCGCGCGTGTAAAAAGAATAAGCCTGTGTTTTAATTAGTCCATCTCAACACGATAACTGTGCCAGCCCCAACCGCAACGAGTTATCAGGAGCCAAACATTCTACCGGTGCTAATCCTAGGGCTCACAGAGACTTTTTTTCGGTGAATTACAGTTGAGATTCCCCATGCGAGTATTTAGTCAAGAAGAATAGAAGGCTGGAAGCTTTGATATGATTCAATTTAAAGGGGCAATATGTTTTGCTCTCCATTTATGGCTGATGGCTGATGGCTTAGGTGAGTTATGACATTCTTAACGCGATTTTGGGCAAGGAAGACGATGATAATGATACAAGGGGCAGGTTAGACCATAACCTCACAGCATAAGGGTACATTCAGAATAGTTCATCTAAAAGCCATGAATAGTGGCTTTGAAGATGCCTCGCACCTTACAGGCTGGAAATGCGAAATACAACAGCCCAGCAATAGCAACAGCCTTGCAAATTAGGGGTCTCGACGTGAGCTCCCATCCTGCCATTAAGCTAAAGTACGGCATGTCTTAAGATGTTCAGAATCCTCATTTCGATCATAGTATTTTCAATTGGCACCTGACCGGTCGTCCAATGGAAACACCACAGTTGTGACTTCTATCTAGGCAATAATGTGAATTAATAATTCTTATCTCACAAGACACTGGCGGTATAAGACAAGCATAGCCAAACTATGGATCATCTTCTGAATTTCAGGCACTCTGATCTCAGCCTCAGATGGACCACTGGCGGTATTATTAACCTTGTGAGTAATATTTCTGTACAAATCCACTTGAAGGCACTTTTATAATATTTCGTGCTTCTGGAGTGTATTAATCCAGTCTTCCGATCCGAGAAAGTAGGAACCCCACTAGCGCAATGGTTCCAATTTGAATATCTCTGCTTAATACCATCGAAATTAAAGATCTGCGCTGAATGGCCTGTGGAAGAATTTTACCAATGCCGTGACGCAGGTAATTTGTTCATCGTCCGCCGTGTAAGCTTCGGCAGAAACAGTGGATTTTGCCTTGGCGGCACATTAGGTCAAATATCTAATAAAAAGCGAGTTTTCTGTACCTGAGGAGGAATTTCCTTCGGTAGTTCAAATATTTCGGAAATAGAGAATTTCCCTTTGTCAAGGGGGCATGACAATTTAACCTTGGCGAGTTGCTCGCAGAGATCGTAAGTAGTCCGGAAGACATTGATGAGGCCCGATTTCACGACGACGTCGGCAGAAGCCCCATCTTCAATGCGTTGTAGCACGTCACCCGAAACAGAGACGCTCAACGGCCTACCACTGTCAGAGGTTAGCCATCCAACCTGATATATGTACCTAGATATGTGATTTCGTACGTTACAGGAGGGCTAGGATTAATATCCACTCGGTTAATCTTCAAAATGTCGCTACTGGGGTTCTCGCTACATAATTCGAGCGGTTTTCTCCAGGAACCTTGGTGCCATCAGAGAGAGTTGGGGCCACTGCAACAAGACTGGCAAAGATGATGGAGGCTCTCATGGTGAAATATTTGTGTCAACTGAAAGGTTGAAAAATGTATCTTTGGACCAAATGATGGTTCTTCTTCTCGGTATGGAGGGAGCAGGACGGCTGTTATATATAAGATCGTCTGTGATGCTTAAGGCATTGGAAGGACTAGACCAGCCTCGAACCTAGACGATAGAGAGCGGGGCATCTCGAGCTAGGCGTGGTGTCGATTGCCCTGGGATGGCTGGTAGCATCGATGTGGGACGGCCCCCCTGCATTGTAAGGTCAATCTGAGATGGCAGGCAGAGTCAACCGGGATAACGGGCCATGCCAGCTTAGAGTCGACGCCTCTAATTAACAGCTACCGGGCGGCGTATCCAGGCACAAGAGATCTTGCATCTATTGGACAGTAGATTTAGCACATGGAAGACTGTCACAATAGAATGTTTTAGGAATTCCTCTTTCGTCTTTTATTGGCTAAAACGAAAACATGCTTCCGGAACTTTAACTCTGTTGATCGGCCATAGCGCTTCCGGTAAATGCAGGAGGTCTCCCCACAGTCCAGTAAAAGTAGGGAAAACACAGATGGATTGCTTTAGAACAATGTTGCACCTCCTTGCATAACAACATTGGATGATCGCAATTCTCGCTACCACGTCACTAGCCGAAACCTTCAACCATCTTGCCATGTCCTAACTGTTCAGAATTGCGCTCTTTCGGGCCTACATCCAGCTAAATCAGAAAACGTGAGTCATGATTTTCATTATGGTAGCACCGCCTCCTCGGTTACTCTTTGCCTATTCAAACCAAAACTAAAAACGGAACGCAAGAATATCCCAATATAAAAGATAGATGCGAGTTATGAAATATAATAAGATAAGAAACGTGCTAATCGACCTGTCGGTGTGTTTGAATAGGTTACGAGAGTTCTTCCGCCACTAGGAGCATCCACGCCCGTCCTTTTTAAATTGGCGGTTGCCAATACGGCCAAAGGTTAGGGGGACAATCTAGACACCCAGTACTAATGTTGATCTTCACCTCTCCATCTAATCTAGTGGGGGGGCCTTGTCTACCTCTCCTTGGGTGTCTAAGTCACACCCACTTGAGAGCTCCAAATGTCTTCGCATCAAAATCCCATCGCCTTTATAGCTTTACAGCTTCTGGAAGAAACCCTGATAGAGGACACTACTTTTTTTTTCAACGAGACATGAAGATACGATTTCTAGAATGAACCCTGATCAATTTTATTCTGGGGGAACTCGATTTATTACTGTCATGCCTCAGGTTGTCGCATACATGCTATCTTATGCCTCCCAAACTTCCTGTCTGTACTTGCCCCATGACCTCTTCAGCTCACAGCAGCGGTAATGCTCTTGCTGACTGAGAAGCAGGCTGACTCCCGCACCAGAGAACATTTCTAGTATATCATACTTTGCGAGTGTCTCTCTAATGTCTTCCTTTAAATCGCCCCTATACCGCGGCCTCAAAATGACACGAACGCTGTCCAGCTCCCGGTACTCATGTAGTGATTGGCCTAGGTCAGCAAGCGCCAGAACTAGTTCCCGCGTATGGCTAATATCTTGATGAACAACCAATCGTTTCAATGACGGGGGGTATGCAAGCGGTTCGAACTCGAAGAAATTTTTGGAATACAGACAAATGTCCAATTCTTCAAGGTTTGAAAGCTGTGGCAGAAAGCGAGCATCGTTTTTGGCAATTTTTCGATGTACTTTGAGAGACTTCAGCTCATGCTTGCGAACGAGTAGAGGCTCGATCACCCCAGACTTGGAGTAAACAGGACAAATGTTGAGCGTTTCCAAGAGCGGCATTGCTTCCATTAGAGGTGATAGATCGGGAATTCCGCCACAAGGACACTGCAACGTAAATTCTCGAATATTGTGTACGACCTTGAAGAATGAATCATCCAGTTTCGAAAAATTAGATAGAGATAGCTTTGTGAGCCGAGGTTTGTTGGCAATAAATGCAGAAATATGCTTAGCCTCCAGTTTTTTCCGGTCATCGTGTGCGCGAATGCTCAACTCTACAAGCCGCGGATATTCGGGAGAAGATGGGATCCAATCTACCAAGGGCTCAGCATATCCAAGATACAAGTCTAGCTGCTCAACCTGTGTGGCGAGCCCAAGAAGCCCTCTCGTTATTTCGTTGTATCGACGGTGGTAAGTGTCATCGTGAATCCAATCAGGATCGTGATACAGCAGATGCTCCTCGTCATCAATATACTGCGAATACCCCAGAAGACAGTTGATATAACGGAGGGACAAGCTCTTGATGCTTCGCGCCAGAGGGTGACCAGCATAGCGCTTGAAAAGTTCCAGGCACCTTTCTGTAGGTATGGCGTCTGCATCGGACACCTGAGTTTCCCTATCGTCATAGTGAAAATGGAAAAGAACACGCTGTGCGGCCTCTCTCAGTGATTTTGAAGTGAGGCACAAGTTACGAAGAGGCAACGAGGAGATGTATGGGCCGCGTGTAGTTCCAATCGGCGCTTCCCAATCCACGGTGCAATGATCGCAGAGATATTCGCAAATCAGTGACTTGATTTCCATGGGCATTGGGGAAAAAAAGTCTTGTGGTGATGGGGCGGCCATGATGTTGGCGGTTGTTGGTTCGATGAATTCTCTGCGGTTTTTTTGTCGGAGAAGCTGATGCCAGGCACAGAAATTAAAACAGAGAATAAAGAAAGTACGAAGGAAAAAACTTGCAGGAGCATATAAATCCATAAAGAGGGGCCCAAAAGGGTGCGTCCATGTTTCTCCTATACTCAGAAACCTCGAACTAAAACTTGGCTGAAATATTACTGCCTACAAAGGTCATGCTATGTAGAAAGCGTATCAAGGTTCATCTTTTGAGGGAATCCAGGAACCCGTCCGGTCTCCTCCCATCTTTATTAATATGGCTCGGGTCCTAAATTCTCGTTGTTCATAATCTTCTTCCATAGACCCAATAATTCCAATCTACTTCTTCATTGCCACCCGGATCTTCTTGACCATCAGACCCCGACCAGCAATTCTCCCTGGCTCTCCCAAGCGACCATGGACAACACGAAAGTTTCAAGTTCGACTGACTTTTTATCTGAAATGCCATTCGAGCTCAAGACACTCATTTTTGAGCATCTCTGCGACCACTGTATCGAGGGCTGGGATGCACCACTCGAAGTTAGACATGCACCGCACATCTCGTCAAAGCCACTTCTAAGCCTATGTCTGGTGTCAAGATCCATGAGGGAGGCCACACAGCCTGTCCTGTTTCACTTTTTCTGTGAATCACTGCCATTGGACGACCATGTCATGCCTAAATTTCTGGCTTTCGAGAAGGCTACAAGGGAGAGGCGCCTTGCACAAGGGGTCAAGAGCCTGTCGCTCCGCTACGCCAATGCCGATTCTTGGAATCCGCGAGAGCGACAGTCATGTTGTTTTGACGTCAAGCGTTCTAAATATGACTCGCATGCTGCCTTGCTTTTGGAACGGACCACTCGGATCGAGCAACTGGAAATCACCCACGGTAGCTCGTGGGCATGCCGAGGCCGCTGGGTACCAGCAGCCATAGAGTTCCCGCGCCTGAAGGAGTTGAGCTTGCATGCCGGACACGACGGAGACTTTGACCATAAAAAGGTTTCAGGGTTCCTCCACAACTCGCCACGCCTCGTGAAGCTAAGTCTAGGAGAATATAGGCGGTTTGATGCCTCTTTTTTCAAGGCTGTGCACAATATCAGGCAGCTCACTTTAGTTGATCGCTGTGCCTGGGATCCCGAGATATCAGGTTTCTGGCGGATGATCGAGGCGATGCCACAACTGGAAAATGTCAAATTATGCTCGCCTGGCTATTTCATTAAGGAGCGGTGCCCTAATTTCCTGGAAGCCCTACTGCCTCAAAAGGATCTTTTGAAAAAGCTCACACTACATAAATATTATGGAAATGATGATGCCCATTTATTAGCGGAATTCTCAAAGATTCATGACTTGAACTTTGTCGTTAGTGCTCCGATGGTCATCAACGGGGAATGCGTCTTGCCTTCTAAATCCTTGAAAAGATTAATTCTTCATGAAAAGTGGCTTGATTGCAGCTCAGAGACTCGTCTAGTTGATCTCATCTCCAATTTACGGCAATTATTGCATCGGTATTCCAAGTTGGAAGTTATCCATGTCATAGTCCAGACCGACGAAGACTGTGATTGGAGGAAAGGGCACTCTGAGCGAATTCGCAAACGCATCGAGCACGCATGGGGGCAAGAAAAGATCAACGTCCGGTTATGTGTCCAGGAAAACAATCGGACAGGCTGCTGTTATGGAAGCCAATCATGGGGTTTGACTACTAAGCAAAGGGAATACCGAACTATACTAGAATGAGGGGGGGTAGAGAAAGCACACCATGTGTAATATGATGTCTATTTAATTGTTTTAACCGGTGAGATGATTTGTCTGAGAATGTGGCCACAATTTGACTTTGTCGTTGTCCTCAAATGATCAGTATGGTCACATGTGCATTAAAATCTTGTCGGCTTGCTATAAGTAAATTTCGCAACTATGTCTTTTTAACTTCAGTTCGAAATTTCTCCGTCCAGTCTGTAAACTCGTCCCGTGAACCATCCCATGTTTTACTCAATAGCTCACTCATGCCAGACGCATTCGAGAAGGTCTGAGATGTGACCTTGTCAATCTCTTCGGGATCCAGTTCGTAAAAGGCAGCGGCCACGTCGCCAAATTTGTCAGGAAGTTGCTGAAGCGCCTTAGCCGTCTCATCAAGTCGCTGAGGAAGATCAGAGTTGGCGTCGCTTAATGGGAAAGAGGGGAGCTTTTTGAATCGGCGCTTGCACATGGCCTGGTACAGGAGCACAACCATACGTAATCGCTTGAGGGTGGATTCAAGGCGGGGTCGAATACCATCGGGATCGTCGCGCGGGATCGCTTTTTGGGAATTCATGAGGTCGTCCAGCATGTCTTGCTTGGAGAGTTGATCAGCGAGACCATCTACATCGTCTTCATCCCCCTCCTCGTCATCGTCATCATCCTCAGGCTCCTCCTCGCCCCATTCCTTCAGCTCTTCCATAACGTCCTTTAGAGTATCCCTCCATTGCTCTGCCTTTTTGACGAAGAAGCCTCCGACGCCCATGTTGGAAAGAGCAAGAATGTCGTCGCAAGCAGACCATAACACACCGGTCGAGGCAAGGCTTCCCTTTCCACTGGGGCCGAAAGCATCCTTCTTGTCACCCGAAAGAACTTTTCCGTCTTGAGGGATTCTTTGGAGAAGACCGCCCAGTTCGATAAAGACCCTTTGCGCACGCCATGCCAGTTCACGGCGGAGGACAGAAGTGTAGATTTTGGCATCGCAAACCTCGAGGGCCGAGGCAAGACCGGGAATGGGGCCGGCTACTAGTTCGCGAACGATGGAGGAAATGGCAGTCGGTGTGAATGGCTCGTTGATGATGAGAAGTGATAGTTTGGTCGCATGCGCTCTAATCAGGGACGCCGAGTCACGGGCGAGGGCAAGGGAGTTGATGTTGGAGGGCGTCGAGGCGGAAGAAGAGTCGACATTTTTCGATTCGGTGGGAGAGTGAGCATCTTGGCCTCGGTGAATGTTGGCCAAAACGGTTTGGAGTTGTTGAAGCAAGGTTGCAGCCGTCTCGACAATTGAGTTCATGGCCTTCAGGGCCTCGGCATCGGTTGGAGCCATGATGAGTTTAGGCGAGAGGCGAATCAGGTATAAATAAGCAAGGAACAGGAAACCAGAGGCAAAGAAAGAGGTGTCTTGTATGAACCCAAGAGCGAAGATACCGGAAAAGTTTCCCGTAAGACAATGTTCCTCTTTTGCGTCACAGAAACGTCGTTATTGACGTTGGTGGTGATGGAGGGGTAATTTTTTTTCTTTTCCCCCACCTTGGGCTTGAGAGTCATAACTTGTGGCTTGGTCTGGATTGGGCAGGCGGTGAAGGAAGTGGACCAGTTGGATGGAGCTATCATGAGCGGTGATGGAATGGAATGGGCCTTTGACAGTTTACCTTGTACCACAGAACTCGACTGCTGTATATACCACAGTCTACTGGCTAAGAAATAAATGAATAAAATAGTTATAAACTATCCTAATTGGTTTATTTTATTTTATTTACACAAGTCATTTATTTACTGATACGTCGAGAGGGTTCCAATCTTGCAAGGATTGTATGTATCGTAGAGGAAGGAAAGAAAGGATGCAACTTATCAGTAAATAGAGGCCAGGTAAAATGAATCTAAACGTCCGGATTGGATCATATATTCCATCTCCCATCATCATATTTTATCGGATTTCTTCATACATGCATGTATAAGCTAAACAACAATGGTTGTTTATTTACCACTGCCTGTTGACTTACTCCAACAATCCACATGCTTTTTCGTTGGAA
Source organism: Calonectria hongkongensis (assembly GCA_017140755.1). Classification (NCBI taxonomy): domain Eukaryota; kingdom Fungi; phylum Ascomycota; class Sordariomycetes; order Hypocreales; family Nectriaceae; genus Calonectria; species Calonectria hongkongensis. The sequence continues at coordinate 1,574,164 of JAACJA010000006.1, forward strand.
AACCATAGTGAGGAATCCCGCTGTAGTTTAGCGCGCTCGACCCCTGAAACAGTCGGCCAGGCCCCCCACAGCAAGCGCCGGGGACGCCAGGGCCGCCACACACACCCCTGTCGTAGCTGCAGCAAGCTCCCGATGATGGTGACCTGGCTCCAACTCTGTCAACCACCAATCCTCTCCTCCCTCCAACGAGAGCGTCGTGCATGCACAACCTCGCAACCACAGACTCACAATGCAGCACCCACCGTCCTGGGCGCTACTGAGCGCCATCTACGCCTTCACCCTGGCGGCTGCTGGCAGTCTTCCGCGAGGAGTTGGCCCTGATTGTGCGTACTAGCTGCCGTCATCAATAGAGCTTCCTCCCCCAGTCAACGGCTGCTAACCATCTATCCATTCATCCAGTCGCCGCTCATTACCAGGGCAAGGACGAATTCTCCTGCATCACCAATGCCGCCATCAAGCTCAGCCTGGACCAGATCAACGACAACACGTGTGATTGTCCCGACGGATCGGACGAGCCTGGCACCGCCGCCTGCGCCCATCTCGACGTCCTCTCTCCCGAGCAGCCCCTTCCCGGCTCCGCCTCCGGTACCACAAAGACCACCAACGCCCTCCCCGGCTTCTGGTGCGCCAACGAGGGCCACATTGGTAGCTACGTACCTTTCCTCTACGTCAACGACGGCGTCTGCGACTACGACCTCTGCTGTGACGGCTCCGAGGAGTATAGCGGTAACGTCAAGTGCGAGAATCGATGCGCCGCCATTGGAAAGGAATACCGACGACTGGAGGACGAGAAGCGGAAGAAGATTGAGAATGCTGCCAAGAAGAGAAATGCCATGATCTCCGAGGCTAAGGACATCCGTCGGAAGCTCGAGCTCAAGATCAACACCATTCGGGATGAGATTAAGGCCCTCGAGACTAAGAGAGACGGCCTTCAGCAGCGATTCCGTGAGATTGAGCAAGAGGAGAGAGGAAAGGTCGTCCGCGGCGAGGGTACCGGTGGAAAGCTTGGTGTGCTCCTCGGCCTCGCCAAGACACGCGTCAATGAGCTGCGATCCGCCCTCGACGATGTCTTTGAGCAGCGGGAAGAGCTCAACGAGCGGGTCAACGAGTTGGAAGAGATCCTCCGCAAGTTCAAGGAGGAGTACAACCCCAACTTCAACGACGAAGGCGTCAAGGCCGCCGTCAAGTCCTTCGAGGACTACTCTGCCCGTCAGCAGAGCGAGGCCGCCCAGCGATCTCGCAAATCCGATGTTGACGTTGCTAGCGTTCTTAAGGAGGACAGCGAGAGCAATGGCATCAACTGGAAGGAGTTTGAGGGCGGCGATGGATCTGACACTGATATCCGTAAGTATCTCTCAAGTCAACACTCATCAGCCATGTCGCACATGCTAACATCGATTCACATTAGTCTTCAGCCTCGAGGCATACCTTCCCGGTTTTGCCAGGAACCTCCTCCAGGGCTCTATCGACGGCCTCCGTCTGTGGCTTATCGAGAACGGTGTCCTTGCTGACAACGTGAACCCCGGTACCGAGTCGTCCCGCGCCAAGTCGGCACGCGAGGCCTACGAGTCCGCAAACAAGGACCTCGAGAAGAAGAACCGGTCCCTCGAGTCTGAAACTGGCGATCTCGACAAGAACTACGGCCCCGAGGATATCTTCCGCGCCCTCAAGAGCAAGTGCGTCAGCACCGAGGCCGGCGAGTACACGTACGAGCTCTGCTGGCTCGACCAGACCAAGCAAAAGTCCAAGAAGGGCCACGGTAACACCGTCATGGGCCACTTTTCCCGCATCGACATCGAGGTGGCCGATGACGAGGAGCGTCTCGACGGCAAGAGCCTAGGCAAGGGTGAGCGCATGGTGCTGCGCTACGAGAACGGCCAGGGCTGCTGGAACGGTCCCAACCGCCGCACCGACGTCTGGCTGGGCTGCGCTGAGACTGAGGAGCTGTGGCGCGTCGCCGAGGCCGAGAAGTGCGTCTACAAGATGGAGGTCGGCACCCCGGCTGCTTGCGGCGACGTCAGATCCGCTGCTGCTGCCGCCGCTGATGGCCACGTCAAGGATGAGCTATGAAGTATCAATGGTGGAGATTCAAACGGGGAAGGGAGGGAGATGATCAATCTAGAATAGCAGTGTAGCTTTGTGAGCGAATTTGTCTTGGCAAAAAGACCCTAGTGACATGAACCCCAAAAGAGAGAGGATAACATGCTGGACCCTTTTTTTTTATAACTTGATCAATAAACCAGTCCAAGGTGATAAAAACACACAGCTTCCTCGCACAGAATTGTTCACATGCCGACTCTTTTCGTCAAAAAAGATCCTTCTGTATCATTAACAACCTCCTTCCCTACTATAAATACATGAATGAATTCCAAACCAACCAACCCTCGGCTCGCCTCGCATACAAAGTCCCTCATCCCAAAATCATGGACATTAGCAACCAGTCCTCTCCCCAACTCCGCGCAGTGCTAATCTCTCTCTCTGTCCGGTCTTCTAATTGAGCACAATGCCTCTGCGTCGTTTCAAATATGCCTACACGGCTTTAAGTCGTCTTTCCTAGTGACAGCTGTGCCGCAGCGACAACTCGACTCTGACATGTATGTAGTAGCCCCCTTTCCTTCATAGCTTCCCACAAACTCATCCCTGTCTCTTCGACTCAAAACCAATTTACCAGAAACTGCACCATCCTATGTAGTGCTGGCATAGGTTTTCAAGTTTGGTAGCCTCCATGATGAGCTTGTTCACCTGGTTGATGACGTCGAGCTCTTCGTTGTTCTTAAAATCGCGGCCCGTCAGCTTCTGTGCCACGCGGTCCAGCACCTCTAGAGCACGTGCGTTCTGGCTCTCCACCTCCTGAGCACCGTTGACCATATTGGGGTCCTGAGCAGCAGAGCTGTTGGTGCGAGCACGGTTACGCGTGGGAGGTGCTGATGGCTCCGCCGCAGTGTTGAGGAGCTCTGAAGGCGCAACGTCGCTGTCCAGGATGGATTGACGTCTAGCCCGCTGTCCGCCTGGCCCAGCCAATGCTGATTCGCGATCAGACCTGAAGTTGGGTCCTGTAGGGGAAGCCGCATTGGTCAATCGCCATGTGAGCAAGGGGTCGTGGATAAACTACATGCAATGTTAGCAACCATGGCACATCAAAAACAAGCCGATGGTACTTACCGCTTCTAAAACAGCCATGACACTCTCCTTGTTGTCCCTCAGAACTCTCATGACATTCTCACATGTGATTCTGAAGCTACCCTCAATGTTGCTGACCTCCATGGCGTAGGTAAGCATGCGGGTCAATCTAAATGGAACCCGCTCGGGATATTTCTCTCGTTTCATAGCGACTTCGAAACAGTCACCGAAATCAATGTGAATAATCTTGCCAGTGACTCGGTCAAGCATCAAGTTACTGGGGTGGCGATCACCCAAGCCCAGAATGTATCCCACCATGGACATGACGCCCAGTGAGCGGGTGTAGTTGGTACGTCGCTCCAACCAAGCCTCGGACGACTTGGACTTGAGCCACAGGACACGGTACAAATCTTGGCCTGTAGTGTTGTCGAGGGCGTATCCAAACACTTCAACCTTTTGCATCAACGTGAGGTTATCGTAGTCGGGAGCCATCTGAAGCATAATACGATGCTCAATGTTAAGAAGAATCTTACGGCTTTCGCGATACTCTCGAATAAGCACGTGAAGGGTATCACTGTTTGGCACCCACCCAAGCAGACCGGAATTCTGGGATAGAGGAATGGCGGGATATCGCTGGATGTTGAGGTGTCTCTTGTAACATTCCGAGTCATTGGCAAGGAGAGTGTTGCAGAGACCAAACAACTGCATGACACGTTCATCCTGTCGGATATCTTCATGACCCTTGAGCAGGAAGGCGTACGATTTGCCGTCGCTGCCATTGATGTTGAGCTTCCTAGGTCTCTGCTTTGAGTTGATAACACTAAATGTCGTCTCAAAGGACATGATTCCAACAATGGGCTGCCCGCTCTTGTATGTTCCCGGAACTGCCAGGTCCAAACTCTTGGCATTAAGAAGCTTGGGAGAGCAGTAGGTCAACTCCAAAGTCGTAACCTGAGGAAGCTGCCTCGAGATCCTTCTAAAGACTTGATAATACAAATCCCAAGCTTGGTTAAGGTCGTTGACGTCCTGGCTCGTCTCATACTGGCGACACCAGTCCTGTGCTTCTTTAAGATCCCTGCCAAATGCTTGCGCAAAGGAAATCTCTCTAAGGGTCTCCGGTCCGCGCTCCAAAAGGTCATGAAGGGGCTCCAGCGTCGCAAACATGCCTTCAATGTTGTGGTCACCAAAGTACAGACGCGAAGCTTCCTCCAGTCCTTCGTGCCAAAGCTCATGCCACAGCACCGCGACTCGGATCAGCTCATGACTGACCGTATCAGCCTGGGCAACGAGGTTCGCGCTATGCTGTCGCATACTATCCATGATCTGCGCAGCGGACCTTGATCGTCGGCTGTTTTGCCATGATTTCATAGCAACTGTGAGGGGATACACGAGAGCTTGTGGGTGCGCCCTTCCGACGTCGGCGAGAAGGTTGTGCACTGACTGCTGTACTCGTTTGTTGGGCTGATTGATTCTAGCAATGAGCTGAGGAATGACTTCGAGCCAGGTATCAACGCTAACGTTGGCAAATCCTTCGGTGACTGCTGCGTTGACCTCCGCGCTGCCACCGTGCGTAAACCAAAGTGTGAGGAGACGGAGGGTATCCTGAAGGGAGCTGCCGGCAGACAAAGCGATGGACTTGAAGAAGCCCTTGACAGCAGGAACGACGTGGTCAATGACCATTGATTGATCAGCTCGGGTCATGTGGCCCTCATTCCTGGCCGCCAGAGCCTGGACAATCTCAAAGTTGGCCAGGGCCCAAGCATGCCATGCCTTGTACCATCGAGGGTTATACTTAGTTGCCTGCGAGTATGAGGTCAAAATGTCCTGGACCTGGGTGTACTGCCAGTCGTCCTTGTTCAGCGCAATCAACCACTCACCCTGGCGCAGGTAACACTTGGCCAGGAGCACCGTCTGGTCATACAAGGCACGCTGGGTCTGGGGGCTCATCAAGGATGGGTCCATCTGGTTCTGGAAGCCATACTCGGTGGGCAAGCTCATGTCATTGCCAGCTTGGGCAGTAAGGTGGGCCTTGGCCACATCCAAGCGATGGGCTGTGTCATTGGTAAACTTACGGAGGCAGTACAGTGTCTTTTCAGCAACACCGGAATGTCGCATGTTAGGCTGCTGGCCAAGCTCCCATTCATACTTGAGCACGGCGTAGATGACCTGGGCAGGGGTATTGCGGGGTCCAGGTCCATTCTGCCTATCAGCCCAGTAGGGAATCATTGTCTCCAATGGGGCCTCAATACCGATGAGCTGCTTCAGTGACTTTTCTGCCAAACCCATGCGGCCAGACTTGCGACAGAGGTTTGCAAATTTGATCCACATGTGCATGTTTTCAGCGGGAGAAATGACAAGTGCGCGAAGTCGAAGCATGCGGTGCCAGACCTCAACATTCCTCTGGCAACCCTTCAATCGAGTCTCCCATGTTCGTCGCATCATAGACTGCTTCTTTTCGTCGCATTGCTTGTAGACGATGAGTTCTTCCAACTCAGCCAGCATTTGGACACGCACGACGACTTGGTATGCTCGGTTATAGGACTCGCTGACAAGAGCGCTCAACTCGGTATCAAGACCCTCTCGAGCCTGTTGCACGCAAGCCAGGGCCTCGCGGAACTGGTTACGGTGAAGGGCCAAAATCGCACCAAAGAACGATCGGTCTGGCGAGTATCGCTTGAGTGATGAGAGGTAATTGTCCATGGAATCCCACTTGCCCAAGCCCCATGCAGCAGCTGTAGCCAAAGGTGCAATCATCCGTTGAACCTCTGGAGCAGAGTTTGCCCAGGTGCTGCCAGTCAAGCCAGCAAGGGCTTCCCACTCGCTGAGAGCGTGTAAACAACGCATTTTACCCATGACGATATCAACGGGAACAGGCTGGTCATCAGGGACCTCAGACTCTCGCTTCTGGTAGAATGCCAATGCTTCCTCCCAGCGCTCCAACTTCTCGAACCAAGTCTCACGCAGCTGGATGCCCTCCTTATAGAGTTGAGCTTTGCGCAGAATACCGATGGCAGCATCTGACTGCTGGAGTTGGTTGTTGATGACAATCAGGGCCTCAACAGCACCACTGCTCTGGTCCTGCAGGAACTCGAGTTCCTTGTAATGCAGGGCTTTGGCATAGGCATGGCAGCGAGCGGCTTCCCTGCCGAGAACGCGGATATCAATAGGCAGAGCCTTGTCGTCGTGTTCCATGAACTCGGCGAGGTTGAGCAAAAGACCCAGCAGATCCGGGGGAACATTCTCCGACTTGATGGCGCTTTCAATGTTCTGAATGAGTTCGTCTTGAAATTGCTCATACAACTCACTCCAGCACGAGACGAAAGCAGAGTTAAACAACTCACGGGCTAGTGGCAGATACACGCTGGCGAGGCTAGCACATGCTCGGAGTGCATGATTAGGGGACTCGGTGAGAAGAGTAGTGCTGAACCTTCGTAGCCACTCTTGCCAATCTTCCTTGGTAGACTTGCCTTTGGTGTCCCAGGCAGCCTTGAGGTGAATGGCATTCATCTCAAGCTTCTTGGTTGCTTGGTCCGCAAAGGCAGCGTCATCGGATCCATCCATGAAGCGGTTTTCAGAGCTAAGGTCCTGGGGTAGAACCTCGCCCTTCTGCAGCTTGCTAACGAGGAGTTCGTAGTTGGAGTGTTGGATCTGGTGCAGGTTGATTGTCTTGTTGACGGTGCCCATGAAATGCAGATAGTCTTTACCCAGCTGCTGGATCAGAGCACACAGAGTATCCAAGGCTGCGATTCGGAGGGTATTCTCTCCCATATCCAACACTCTGGTGAGCGGGTGTATGATCTTAGCAGCATAGTCATTCAGGTTGACTTGGCGCGAAATCTTTCCGATGGTATCAATAGCCAGTTTCCTGATCAAAGTTGGTTGACCTTGTTTCTCAAAGGTGCGAACAATACCAGGGATAATTAGATGCATATACTCTTCAGCGCTAGCTCCAAAAACCAAGAATGCATGCAACACTCGTTCTGATGGCGTCCTCTTGGTGGAAGCATCTTTGTCAAGGACACCGAGCATCAGAGGAAGAAGCCCGGCAAGGTAGATTTTGAATTCTCCCTCTAGCGACCTTGAAATCGCTTCCACGAGGGACAGGATAGTGGTTTGGAGGGATGGAGAGGTGTGCCAATATTCTTGCAAAATCTCAACAATCTCCGGGAGGTAGTTTCGAATATGCTGTCGCACAATGCTGACAAGGGTGGCGAGTTGGTTAAAGTAAGACTCCAATCGAGTAGATGTGGATGATCGAATTACAAGCAAGAAGGCAGGGACGATTCTGTCAAGGAAGGAAACACACTCCAGGCCCAAGGTGCGGAAAATGTTCATGATTGCCTCAATAACAGCAGCATGGTGTTGCACCAGGGAAGGATCCTTCAAAATCTGGAGGAGAGCGTTGATGACAACCGTTGGGAAGTATTCTTTGTTGGAAGGGGTCAAACCAGTCATCATGAGCGAAATGTCAGTCAACTGGTTAGATTCGACACGACGCTGAACCTCAGGCGTTCGCTCTTCAACCTGCTGGTGTTTGTAGGGATCCAAAGCACCCAAAATACCCATCAGTTTGATGGTTTCCTGTCTAAGCGGTACTCTCTGACCCTCAGTCCGGATAATTCCCTGGAGGATCTCGAGAAGCTGCGGGTACTCAAGGTATGGTTCAATGACGTAGCCTGAGTTGCTCGCAAGCTGGCCCAAGGCATGCAGTGCAGCCTCACGCTTTGAGTTTGAACTCTGATCCTGCAAAGCGTCGATGATGAGCGGCATGAGTTTGTCCTTATAGGGAAGCATATCCTCTCCGCCCACAGTCGCGAGCTCTCCAATGGCTTTCAAAATAGTGGCAGCTACGGAGGGGCTTGGATCGTTGGCCTTGGGTAGCAAAACTGAAATCATGGGCTCGACGTAAGGTTTAATGAGACCCTGCGCATTCTGCACCAGAAGGCTCAGCAGTTTGGCGCTCTCTTCCTTGTTCCGCGCCACATCAGAAAACTCGAGCTCAGTAAGCATCTGGATCAGAGTCTTGCGTAGTGAAGGAATGACATAGGCAGGGTTAAACCTTGCCAATCGACCAATAATCGAAATAGCCACTTCTCTAATAGAGAAGATCTCATCGTTGAGGGCGAAAAAGAGGATGCGAATGTTTTCAGCCTTGGCGAGGTGTCGGTCAAAACGCTCGTCAAGAGCGGCCAAGACAGTACGACGAATGTTTGGCTCCGGATCCGACACGCCGACAGTGAGCAACTTTTCAATCACATCACCAACAACCTGAAGGGCGTGGTAGCTGGTCTGGTTGACGATGGGATCACGGACATAGAGCTGACAGCAAGTAAGGGCAGCCGCCTCTCGGATTTCCGGATCTTCATCCTCAACATACTTGATAGCGACATCACGAACAAATTCGTTGAGGACATGGCCTGAAAAGTCGAAGCTGCCCAGAGTGTTGAGGGCCAGCTTGACCTCCGATTTTCGATGCTCATAAGCCTGGGGATCCTTGGCATCCTTTGCGATAATGGGTACGGAATTTAAGGTGTTGGGCTGTGGTGCACCAAGAGGCTTGAATGGTTCACCGCAAAGAACAATACTCAGCATATCAAGTAATCGTTCTTGGATGGTTGGCTTTACGGGGGGGATGTAAAAGGCCATGTCAACCAAGGCCTGTGTCAGCTTTGGGGTCAAATCGCATGCGAAGATGGGATCGAGCAAAGCCTCCATGTACTTGCTAAGGGTCTGGCCAACAGCCACAGCAAGACGACTAATGCAATCGAAGACTGGGTCTACTGATCCCCTCTTACGGGATTGGATGCTCAGACCTTCTCTCACATATATAAGAACGCCGTCCAGATATGGAGCAATGGCACTCTTGACAGAATTAGCAATGTTGCCAATGGCCAAGAAGGCGTCGTTACGCTCCTTGTCCTTTTTCAACATGCCAGACAAGTACACCATGAACTTGTGGAGCCAGGCATTGGCAAAGTCAGCCGGCGAGTAGCTGGCCAAGTCGGGAATCAGAAGCACGACAGTCTTTCTGATCGTAGGGTCCCGATGGTCCTTGTGTTTGAAAACAATCTCACAAGCTTGCTGGTAGTGCTCTTGCATGTACATAGCACCCTGCTCAAGGAGCTCCTTGAGAACCAGCAATGATCCATGGATAGATTCCACGGTGTTGACCTTGAGCCCCTGCTTCGACTCGTTATAGATTTTGCTCATCCAAATCTGCTTCATCTCCTGGTCTCGCTCGCGGAGGATTCGGAAGCAGGCACTAACAGTTTCAGCTGAAGTCGCACGAATGAGCTGCCTGGTGTCTCGTAGTCCAATCCAGATCCAGTCGAAGATTGTCGGGATGTACTGATACATCAAGGTGGGGGCATTTCGAGCGAGTTCTCGCAGGACAAGGACAGCACTATATCTTCGTTCTTCGACTCGGTCGTTTTGAAGCCATTCGAGAGCGGTATTCACCTCGGAGTCGACCATATCGGATATTAATGCACCTCCGGGTCGACACAGCTTTCCAAGGGCTATAGCAGCAGGCTGCATGGGGTTGATGTCCTTGCCTCGCAAGATGGTTTTGAGGTTCTGGGTGAAACGGGTGTACTTGAGGGCGACATCGACGCCATCAAAGTCGATTAGTGCATCTAGGGCGTAGATGCCGCCGAGTCGCTCGTAAGAATCGCTTCCATGGGTGATGAGCTGCGTGATCTTGTTGTTGACGGTGTTGTAAAAGGCCATGAATTGCTCGGGGCTCAGGTCTGTATCTCGAGTCAGCTTGGGCGAGAATGGCGGCGGGCACATTGATGCATACCTCGATGGCATACGACGACCAGCTCCCGGAGCTGCATCGCCGAGCGTTTACGCACATCATCGGAGGTTCTGTGGACGGTCAGCGGTCGGCAGGGGCAAATCCATCAAAATTAAAGGCATACCGCGAACGCAGGCCTCGAGTAATGTAGTCGAGCCGCTCCAAGGCGACCTGCTGTTGTTGCGCCATCCTCCCCGTACGGCACTGGTGGCCGAACTATCAGCGTTGCATGTACTAGTCGCGAGGTGCGCGCTCGTGTCGGTCGGGATCGAGATTTGGGCCAAGTCGAGGTCGAGGCTGAGGCTAAGGCTGCGGGTCAGCCAGTTATGAGCTGGCCGTGTCGGGGGATCGTGTTCGTGTCTCGACGCAGGACAGAGGGCGACGGGCAGGTGTGTACGGGCTGCGCCTGGTCGCTAATTTATGAAGAAGAGTCGCCCTCAACCAGGTACCACAGTTGCGCTCATCTGCTACGGGCGCATGGCACCTTGTTGATGTTGAAATCCGTGGTTGCTTGGTCAGGCGGAGGTTAAATTGGGGATTTAGGAACTTTGGCGGAGAGGGTATGGCCACTGGGGAACCTGCAGGTATCTGCACAGTGTCAATTGCCAGGGGTATCTCCAAATCGTCGTCTTATGCGAGTGTTTCACGTGGGGCAGTGGATCTTCCGCACTGTGGGGACACCCTTCCAGCTCCCGCACTTATCGATTAGCGGCCGCGCCACTGTTGGAGCTCTGAATTTAGGAATTGCCCGCCACTTTGCTGCACGCGCCACTCGCGAGGCGACGATTCCTAAGAAAACGAGACCGATTCCTAACCCTGATCCAGGCCCAGATCCAGATTTGCGGGCATCAAAGACATTGTTTATTTTACCTTCCTTTTTATCTTGTATTCAAGCCCAACTACCAGCCCAACCAACCGCCCATCCGCCGCCATGGGTAATGACGGAGGATCCATCCCCAAGCGTCGCGAACTCGTCAAGAATGCCGCCCGCGCTCCCACCGTCTCCGAACTGAAGGCCACCGCCCTCGAGTCCCTGGGCCATGCCTGGGCACACTGCGCCCTCAGCGGCGAGCCTCTCGATATCGACACGCTTGTGTCCGACTGGCGCGGGCGCCTATATAACTACGAAGCCATCCTAAAAGGCTTGATGCCCTCAGACGAGCCGGCCGATGTCACACCAGCCAGTCTTGGAATCAAGTCGCTGCGCGATGTCGCAAAACTCAAAATCTCCAAGAATGGCAAGAAATGGGTATGTCCCATCTCCATGAAAGAGCTGGGCCCCTCCGTCAAGTCCGTGTACCTGGTGCCATGTGGGCATGTCTTTGCCGAAGTGGCTATTAAGGAAATCCAAGAAAAGACATGTCCAGAATGCGCCGAGGAGTACAAGGAGGACAATGTCATCACTCTGCTTGCCGCGACCGAGGCCGACGTCAGCAGATTAGAAGCCCGCATCGAAAGCCTAAGGAGTCAGGGCCTCACACATACACTCAAAAAGGACAAGTCAGAAAAGAAGAAGAAGCGCAAGGGCGACGATCTCAAGGAGGAAGAGAATAGCGCTAAAAAGGATGCCGCTAACGGGGAGAAGAAGGCGAATAAGAAGGCACAAGACTCGCGGATCAGTGGCATCAACAACACATTTGCTGCTTCGTTGACCGCCAAGGTCTTGGCAGAGCAGGATGAAATGAATAAGCGAAGAAAGATTGCGGCCGAGATCGCAAGAGGTTAGATGTACGTATAAATGTAAAATGTGCAATGAATTGATACCCCATGATGCCAATTCGGCTCGCTTAAAGATTTCCTTGTAACCATCGCAATACATATCGGTGAGTGATCAGTTTATGTGGTTGATGGGGATGAACACAGGTTTGTGACGAATGTAGGGTAGCCCACCCTCGAAGAAGGACAACGGACATGCATGAAGATCATAACGTGGAAACTATAGGACGTAGGTTCCTTTCAATTTTACGAAATTAAATCATGAAGGTTTTGCAATTTTTATTTAGAGTTCAGTTGAGGAAACACTTTGCACAAGTGCTGAACGTAACTGAATACCACACAAAACTACCGGGCAAGTTCGTTGTCAACCACATTCAAAACATGCATTGTATTGTAATTTTAGGCAACCTCTATAAATCAATGTCTTTTTTTTGATGTTTAAATAATTATATTACTTTTCACGTTCATGCCTTTATTAATATCTCAAAAACTCTGTTACAATATTCCACTCCGTCTGACCCGGGTCAGGCAGTCGGAAATGGGTAGCCGACACCCCATTAGGTTCTGGGCAACCAATAACTGTGTTTAGAATTCTCTGGGACTGGGGAACACCAAATGGTGGCTCTAGGCCTCTTGCTTTCACAGAGTTCAGGTTTAACTGCTGCATGGCATCTATGGCCGTGGCAATTGACGATGGAGTCGAACCGGCTGACTCTGGTGAAGACCCCGGCGTGTTGTCGTCGTCGGTTATTTCTTCCATAGGGTCTGTGAAACAAGGTTTTGGGGCGGGAAGAGTTGGGGGTTCTGTAATTTGCACCTTGAACTCTGGGGGGCTTAGTTCGGATGCTGTATAGTAATTGTCTCCGTCAGAAAGTGGTGAATCTCCGGGACTGCCGCCAAAGTCCGAATAAGACAACCCGGCTTCCTCTAACTCAATGACGCGAACGGCAACGGTGACTGCATCCTTGGCTGACCACAAATTCTCCCGTCGATCCTGAATCTGGTCTCGTGCCAAAAGTTTGACAGCAGCTCGTCGTAGAAGGGGATGACGGCATTTGATACCCACCCAGTACACAGGTGCAATAACCTCCGTTTCAAAGGCGAATGAGCCCATCCTCGAACCATTAGGAACATTGCTAATGATCGAGGAGGCGAGCGAGATGATGGTAGAAAAGTCGGATAAATGCGCGTCATAAGAAAGTTCGTTTGCCTCCAGAGCTGTGGAGATCCATATTAGGCTGGAGTGGTAGTATATGCGGATGAGGTTCTGATCATTGGTGGTGGCCGTGGGATGGGGAGACATGGTCATGAGGACTGTAAAAGCGGAATTCCAGCGAGCAAGCTTGGATAATAGTTCTTGTCGTTCCCGCCGGAGATGCTGTCTCTCGATTTCCGCGGATGGGTCAAAGACAGCAGTGGTGGCCCTGCTGCTGAAATCTAGTCCTTCATCTAGTATTTGGTAAAGGCCTCGCCTCGCCTCCTCTAACGATGTATACACTGCCGGGACTTCAGCCCAAGATTTTAAGTGTGGCGGAATGACTGCTGGTTTATTGCCGAACAAAACACTTGATAGACTTAGGCGGGTATATATTGGCACAAGGTGGCGCTTGATAATATCCATGGAGGGGGAGTGACCGTCAGCTAGACCAGAAAGAATCTTTCTTCCCTGGATAATGTGCATCTGTGATGCAGTAGTGCGGTTGGCGAGGAACTCGATGCATATGAAGAGAATGCATACAATCAGCGGAACTGCAGAGGGCTCATCCCGCTCAGCCCAATTACGAAGCGATCGGATAGCATTTCCGTATTCCTGAAACGCGAAACGGCGGTCCAGCTCTCGACCAGATCTGGACTTGACATCGACATATTCGTGCAGGCTACTTACGGCTAAGACGGCATGACGCACGCCAGGCTCTGTGGCACTCAGCTTGAGCACGAGGTCGCCCCAAAAGCTCGCATCGATGGTACCCGACAAGGCCTTTGCTGACCGCATGCGGAAGTAATCGTATGCACGCGACTCCCGGTCAGATCCCAAACCTGGCACGGGGCTCAACGAAGACTCTGGACTGGACCGGCGCGGAACCTCTCTGTAGCCGTCACATTTCCGCCCAGTCTTGACGCAGCGCTGGCAAAAGGGCTTGGCCTCGTCGCACTTGACCTTGCGAATTCTGAGGAGAGGGGGACGGTCAGCTGCCTGCGCAGTGAAGGCTTCATGGACCCGGAACGACGAACTTGCAAGTAATGCACCCAGTCCGCACCTTTCTGTTGCCCTTGCGGCCAGAGGGTTTCGATGGCGCTGGCGTTGGTGATGGTGTGGGACCCTGCGATCCCAACGGCAGCATGATGGGCAGCATCTCGTGTGAGCGGGATCAATGACGTGACCAACAAAAGAGAGCAGCAAAGAGTCCGAGGTGAAGAACCAAAAAGTCCGATCAAGGTGATGAAATGAGAAAATAGTAGATGAGATTCTTGGCGGCAGGAACCGCGTTGCGTATTTGAATCCTTCCGCTATAGTTCCGCGACGTGGTCTACCATGTCGGCGCTATAAACAGGAACCAGCACTGCCCCTCCTGCAGGCGCGCAGAGCTGCAGGGGGCCAGTAGGGCTGCCTGGGCTGTACTGAGGCTTGGCTTGCGCAGTGCCGCTAGTTTATTGACGTTCCGGTTAATGCCACTGTGGCGCTTCCCTGTAGGTGGGTATGGCGTATCCTTTGGATTGGCTGGTGGGTTGCAGAAGGATTCGAATGAAGCCGGCTAATGTGAATGCCAACATGTACGCTGACATAAAAAAGCACACTATTCCCTCCAAAGACATTGCCTGCTTGGGATTTAATTTCCAAACTACTGACGCATTTCTGTCGTCCAAGTTAGGAATTATCTGAGGCTTTTCCCCCTTCTACTTTGTAGGCCCGACTTGTATGTATATACCCCGTGGCACCCAACAAATCGCCAGTGGCACTATATTTGCGATATATAATAGTTACTGTTGACACAAATGCACCCACAGAAATGAAGATGCAAGAAAACTCAATATTAAAATCGTCCGTAAAATTGTTATCGTGTACCTGGGAAGTCAATTCCCCCCCCCCCCAAGCTGTTCATACTTGACATTGGCAGCCTGCCTATACGACCACTTTCAAGCCGCCTCGTAAATACGAACAGGATTGTCTTGTCTTGAATTTGCTTGCGAATTCATATTTGTCATGTCTTTTTCATGGGGAAGTGACGTATCCGGAACAGCCATGGAAGGGGTCGCACCTGGAGTTTGCGATGTTGCCTCCATTTGCGAGTCGAGGCTCCCAAACTTGAAGAGCTTTTGCTTCCTTTTGAGTAGCCATCCGATCAAGCAAGTCACCAAGACGCCTCCAACTAGTGATCCAATAGCGACACCCGCTACACTCCCAGAGGACATGCCGGATTTGCATGTTACTTATGGTGATATCAGTGGAGTACTCGAATTTGTGTCCGTGGACGACTTTGGATTGGCGCTGTCTGCGGTAATGTTAAAATTGTGCGACCGATAGCCATAAGTAGCATTATATAACGCGAAGTGATAGATATAGTAGCCTTCAGGGGTAGGTTGACTATAGTTATTGAGGTAAGACGTGGTCGATTCCATCGTCAATTTTGTCGTCAAATTTTGAGAAATAGTGTAATCTAAATACTTAAAAATGAGAATTCTTGGAGACAACAAGAGATAACGGAGCTCAGTTATCGCCTTGACTCACTTTGAATCATCCAAGTTTGGATGACAGAACCCCCAGGAACTAATTGGCGCAGCACAAGGCTTGCGCAACAAGATCTCCATACCCACGAGATAGTCTTTGTTTGCCCATATTCATACACGGGGTTATCCTAAGGGATATCATAGGTTTGATAAGTATTGGCGAAAATGGCTGTTGGCGGCGAGATGAATTGGCATCGTACATATGGAAGGAGAATGAAGAATGAAGAAGCCCACAAGGAGAAAAGGTGCATTGTTAAATGTGAATACCACAATAATGCGCAAATTAAAAGCCAACAGATTGATTTAAGAGAATACTTCTTAGCATTCAGAGCTTAATGGTGCCTTCTTAAGTAATTCAGTTGATATCCAGCAGAGTTGTAACCCCAAAAAGCCAGAGCACAGAGTTATCAAGATTATGCTCCGTTAGCAGCCACCATACCAGTTAATTGGTAGCCAAGCGCTCTAAATTTGACGAGCAGGTGATTTTAAGTCTAAAATTCGGCAGCGAGTAGAGCAATATTAAGCCTCGCACCATTGCTAGGTCGAACTCTTCTATATCTCTAAACGTGCCAAGACAACAGCTTTGCGCCTATCCCGCATCACCATTACAGCCAAGGCAGACTCAAAAAAGTGAAAAAGGTAGGTGTAGCTTGCATTGGGCCAGCCGCCATCATGTAATCAATTTTTCGGAGAGTATCGACGAGATAGGGCGTGGTCTAGAACTCGAGCTGAACGGGCTCAACTCAACGCAGACTATGCAATGGCTTTAATTCTTCTTGTGAGAAGTGAAGCTGAAATATTTCACAAGACCCTATCAATCTAATGACAAGGTTTCTGGCTGGGTGGAATGTGTGATACTGGTTCATTATAGGTACAAATACTGAATGCATGCAAATACCTAATTGGATAAAATGTTGTAATACTCATCACTTGTCTACACTTCATTCGCCTGGTCAATCTACAATCTCTAAGAATGCGATGGGAAGCGGCAACTTTTGCTTTACAAAGGTGATGAACAAAGTATTTGAACGACATCAGTGGAGTAAACCATCAAGCCGATGAAATGAATAAACCTTCAGGTCGGGAATACACTCTCAATTCGTGATGCAAAGGATCCCCGGATTGGCAATAAGGCTGGTAACTAAAGGAATTAATGAAACGACCTGGGCTTGGGCTTATTGTGTTTAAAGAGGGTCAAGGTTACCCTTGGACATGGTGGTGATCTTGAGAAGCACGGGGATTGCATGTCGCTCTAGAGGTGGGACAAACGCGCATCTGGACAAATTAGCATTAGGTCATGGGCAAATAAAAAGACCCGACCATTAAGTTAGTCGATGGCCAAGTTAATGAGGAAATCGTTTTGATTGCCGTCACTGCTCAGCCCTAACCAAGCTCCCGGTCCACTGCGCCACGTGGGGCTGCTGGCGATTGGCCCGCTCGGACTCAACCTCGGACTCGACCACGGCAGTGCCTGTCTTCCAGCCAGGCACCATGAGGCTCATGGTCTCGCACTCACGCTCCGAGCGAGATTGATCTCTCTGTCTCTGCCGATGCACGGCTGAAAGGTGAGAAATTAGCGGCGGGACTGATCGGCAAACGTGTTTTTCGGACAGGGCATTTGGAATTGCGGAGGGGGCTGGACCTCGGACTTGGTTCGCGATGGACAGCTCCGATCCTGCTTACAGCTCAGCTCGTCCGAATGGAGACATCAACGTCTTGGGCAGCCATGATTTGTGAGACTTTGATTTAACCAGAACCTGTATATATATCATTCAACGGTCGCCTCAAGTCAAAATGCATTCACTCAGTACACTCAGTCCTCATCCTGCCACTCCATCCACGCCAACTGCCCACAACACCAAGACCCCTGTTTGCTCCTTATATTTTTCACTATCATAATGTATATTTCCAAGTTGGCGACGGCCGTTGCCGTCGGTGCCTTGGCTTTGGCCGACGCAAAGGCTTGCCCTCCCATGGGTGCCGTCCTCCCAGCTCCTACAACCCCAGGCCAGAGTACCCAAGTCAAAAGTGCAAGCGCCGCGCTTAAGAGCGCTCTTGAAGAGAACTTCTCTTCTGCCTTCAACACTTCCGGAGTGTCAATCGGCGCCAAGTCGATCCACGAGGACGATGCATTCTTCACCTACCACTTTACGCCACCCAATCCTGGATCTGGCGTGAAGAAGATTGGTGACGACACCATCTACCGAATTGGCAGTATCTCAAAGGTGTTTCCGGTTCTTGCCGCACTACAGAAGAGCAATGTTGATATGAGCGCTTCCGTGCTCAAATATCTCCCTGAGCTCAAGACATCAAAGAGTGACTCAATCATGTCTATGGACTGGGAAAGCGTTACCGTTGGCTCACTGGCTGGCCATCTCTCTGGCGTTGCCGTAGACCGTAAGTTTCAACTCTAAAATTAACCGTTACATTCTAACTGGCTACAGTGGCCTATGATCTTGGTCTTGTGCAAACCGATATTTGGACCGAGATGGGGCTTCCCAAGTTCTCCAGCAAGAGTGGCCCATCATGCTCTGGTCTTGATGGGACACCTGCTTGCACTAAGGAAGACCTGTTGACCCAGGTCAACCGACGACCTCCTGTTTACGCCCCGGATACGACTCCCGTGTACTCCAACATTGGAATTTCACTCTTAGGTCTCGTTGTCGAGGCTGCTACCAACAAGACGATTGATGAAATTATCTCTGATGACATTTTGGATGTCGCGGGCATGAAGCACACATCTACAGGTAAAACGCCTTCCGCTAGTAAAATGTTCATCCCAGAGGGCGAATCAACTTGGAATATTTCTACGGGTGTTTTTAGCTCGTAAGTTGGCTGGCCCAATCAACCTCGTGTCGAAGTTACTAACCTGGATTCTGCAAGGGCCGGTGGCATGTTCTCATCCCTGAGCGATTTGCTGGCATTTGGAGATGCCATCCTGAGCAACAAGCTTCTCTCAGCAGCGGAGACCCGTCGATGGCTAAAGCCAGTCACCTCTATTTCTTCCTTAAGCTTCTTGGTCGGAAACCCTTGGGAGATTTCCCGCACCACCAACATCACTTCTGACGGTAGAGTTATCGATGTGTATATTAAGAGTGGCGATCTCGGTCTCTACACTGCTCTGTTTGCACTCATCCCCGACTACGACCTGGTTATAACCTTGTTGATGGGAGGCAGCGAGGCCGTCGCCTCTAGCGAGACTGCCGCCGTCACATTGAGTGCCGTACTTGAAGCCCTTGTTCCTGCTGTCGAAGCTGTGGGCCGCGCTGATGCAAAGAGCACCTTCGTTGGCCAATACTCGGACGACTCGACAAACTCGAGCCTCACTCTCAAGATGGACAATGGTCCCGGCCTCGTCATCTCGGAGTGGAAGGTCCGAGGGTACAATGTCCTGAAGAATTTTGGAGGCTACTCCTTGTCCACTCTGCTGGCGGGCGAGGTCACCAGCAGCCCCCCCACTGATGCGCGTGTCTATCCCACCAACCTGAAGCAAGGCAGCCAAGTTGCCTGGCGCGCTGTTTTTGACTACACGAACTCGACGGAAAAGGCGGAACTGGACAATGAGCTGTTCTATAAGGACGGGGCCTGCCAGACATGGGCCACGCAGGACCGACAAACATACGACTTCCTGAGCCTGGACGGGTTTATCTTTGACAGCGCGGCCAAGACAATTGAGAACCCAGCGTTTAACATCACTCTGACCAAGGTAGGCGCGATCCCCTCTAAAAAGTCAACTAGCGCGGCAAGCAGGATGACGGGCGTCTTTGAGACATCCGGGCTCGTCCTGTCGGCGGCGCTGGTGATGGCCGTGGTGAGCATGTTCTAAAATGGTTGCAGAAATAACCCGACTAGCCGCTGCACGGATGACCAGGTTTGGATTGCAGCATGCAGGTGCTCTTGGGCTGTATATAGACAAGACTGTAAATTAGCAATATGAACTAGAAAAAGAAAGCCTCAGAGCGTCAGGGATTCCCACTGTGCTGTCTTTTTTAGTGATGGCTGCCTCAATCGAGTTGCGTCTGCCTGATTTCGGGGGCCGAAGGATGCCTGCTGCTGACCAGGCTAATTAGCCCTCCCTTGAATTAAACCTACTTACTGCATGTACATTACCACCAACGCAACGCTCAACCCCCAATTTCAATTCTAGGACGAACGGCAAAATGCAAGCCCAGCTCAGCCTGGTTGAAGCCTCTCCGACCAACTACGGCTGCAGACGTTCTTCATCTTTTGCGCAGCATCGCCAATCGGCTCTCGCCATGGCGCACAAGATGCAGCATGTCAGCCGTCAGCACGTCAAACACCACCCACAACATCTCGGCGGCAAGGAATGGAAACCCGCAGAGACTGAAACACAACAGCACGCCCGCTGCCAACCCTGACACGCGACCCCGTCGTCCCCAGACCAGCGACCCGTCTATCTGTTTTGTTCCTGGGTCCGTCTGAAGCCACCCGCAGAAATTACAGCGGGCGAACTGTAGGGCTGACCAGGCCAATCGTATCATGCACCTAGCAGTGATTCTGTCCGTGCAACAACGGCCACCACGAGCGAATCAGAGCGTGACAGGGGTGCGAGGCCCAGGGACTAGCACCCCATGTGTGGACCAAATCCTGCTCGAGGCCACTCACGTAAGGTCTCAGCCGTGGATCAAAGGACGGCTCCGCCCCCTGTGACATGCAGCTCTGATGAGGCGAGGCAGCCAAGGTGAATGTGGTCGCGGGACTGAGCAATGACGAAAGAAAGTGGAAGGGAAAGATGCAGCAGCAGGTGCGTCGGCGTTCGGAAGGTAAAAAGTGCATTAGCATCCCCGTCGTTCTTTATCCCACGCGTAGCCACCTCTTCTCTTGTTTCTGTCTCTTGTTTTCTCTTTCGCTCCTTCACACCAGTTTCTTTTTTTAACCCTATATTCGCCGTCTACTTGATACACTCCTTGACCCCTCATTGCTGATTGACCGCGCCCAGTCCTTTGCGCGGTCCGAGTCATCCATCCAAGGGCAAATTGTCAACCTAGCTTGCATTGATTCCCCCCAAGCTGTTTCATTCGCACCACCCCGGCAGCTGTCGTCCCTCCTTTGAAGACCCATCCCAAAATTGTTTCCTGCGACTCAGCTTAATCTTGACAACCTCCATTCCCGTCGCAATCCTCTGACAATTGTCGCGCCTCTCTCAATGACCTACCACACAAATCAATCCCGCGAGACCGGGTTTCACCACCTGCCCCTCCGCATCCGCGACGTCCGACAAAGCGATCCCACCGGACTATCCAAATTTCCCACACTAGGACCAAGAAACGATGGGCGCACCAAGCGGGTGCCGGAGAGCCTCCATTTCACACCAGGAACCTTCCGCCTGCGATCACCTACCGAGTCGTCTATGAGCAGCATCTCTTCCGCCAATCTCCCAGACTCCGCGACAACCCATTCACTTTCTACTCTGGCCAGTCCCATCAGCACCAGCTACGCCAGTGACGTCGAGAACCTATTCGCATCTGCCAGCCTGAATGATTCCAAGTCAGCCAGCCGCAGCTGCCACCGCCACCAGCCCTCGACCGGAACTTGCTCCACCTTTGTCAACGACGAAGACGACGGCGCCATTGTTACCGGCTATCCGGATTTCGAACTCAAAATCCGCCAATTAAACGAGGAGCAGCAACGCCCTACAGCTATTCACCTTGAGGAATCACAGCCTATCACACCCGTCACCGAGTCGCCCATAAAAGATGAAGAAGACGCTGGCACCGAAATTGATGACGAGTCTATCGACCTTGCCGATGCTGAATGCGACGCAAATACTCAGCGATGGGAGGGCAGCTCCACGACGTCGGATGATCTATCCAGTGATGATGCTGATCGGCTGCTAAGCTACGCTCTTCAGCTCGTCTATGGAATTGACATTAACGAATCTTCAATCTCCCGCGCCACGGCGCAAGGTCTCGTGGCAAACTTTGTCCAGGACATTGACAAGCACATTTGGAAAGCTCCCTCAGACACCCAACTCTCACACACCATGTCGACTTCAAGTTCCTCGTCGTCACCGTCCCAGGAAGGGAGCGGAGGAGGTGAGAGGCGGGCCGGCAAGAGAAAGAAGCAAGGGAAACGAGAAGACGATGGAGACGAGTTTAGCGATGGAGAAGGGTCTGGCTCTCTGCCGTCAAAACGAGCACGAACAGCTCCCAGGGATGACGAGAACCTACGTTTGAGCTGTCCGTTTAGGAAGCGAAACCCTCATCGGTTCAACGTGAGAGATCATCACAGCTGTGCCATGACTTATTTCCCAAAATTTGCGGAACTAAGGTGGGTTTTAATCCGGTTTGAGCGACGTGCATAGTGACTGACGTGTGCGCAGACAACACATTGTGAAGCAGCACAAACGGGATGACCCGACGGCTTTCGTCTGCGATCGATGCAACCGAGACTTTTTGACAGGAAAGGAACTTCGGGACCACCGACGCTTACCCAAAGAGCTGATGTGCGACATCACCGACCACGATGTGGAGAGTGGCATCGACTCATCAACGGCCACCAAGCTGCTGAGCCGCAAGCGAGCGAGCGGGGCGTCACCAGAAATACAGTGGAGAGAGATTTGGAGTATTCTCTTTCCCGATGATGAGGATCCAGCTATCAAGTCATATGGTGAGATTCGTCGCGACTTAGGGGGTTATTGAATGATTGCTGATGGTTTAACCAGATTTTACTCCCGTAATTGAGCATTTTGAGCTCTCTACGAGCTACTTTGCTTCTTTCCAGCTGCTTCAGGATTCCTTGCGCGACAAGATTTCTAATCCAGCTACCCTTGAGACATTATCGACAAAATTCCACCAATGCTTCATGGAAACTATTGAAAAGTGCATCGCTGATGCGCAGAGCATGCCATACACCAACCGCAGCAACAAGAAGGGCGAGATTATGAAGTCGCAACCACCTCAGACCCTGGTCCAAAGAAAGGGCAGGGACATTCTCCCCCGTCCTGACTCGGGTGTGGTGATGGATGACGGCTCTGAGGAGAGCGGAAGCGTCATGATGGGGCTTGGTCACAAGGACAGCGTCAAGACTG
The DNA here is from genome assembly GCA_017140755.1 of Calonectria hongkongensis. Lineage (NCBI taxonomy): Eukaryota > Fungi > Ascomycota > Sordariomycetes > Hypocreales > Nectriaceae > Calonectria > Calonectria hongkongensis. The sequence continues at coordinate 1,596,576 of JAACJA010000006.1, forward strand.
TCAAGGGTGGACCTCGACGAAGCAGCAGCCAGGTTCCCGAGACCGTCCGAGAGGCTCTGCCGCCAACAACCATGCCAAGCCACTTTGATGAGGCGCTTATGCAGCCATCCCTACCGCTAGGAATCACATCTGGGTCGATGGATCCAAACACGATCCAGGCGTGGAATAACGGAGTGATATGCCCGCCAATGGACAACGGCACCATGAACATCCCTGATCATCTTCTGCAAACGGGAGGCCTGACACCGCAGAGTGAGTACTGGTTACCGCAAATGTACCCCGCAGGGTTCGACACGATGGGCAATGGATTTCCGGGATTCAATGGGCAATGACAGTGAGGAAGCAAAAAGTGGGTGAAGATGAGAGAAAAAAAAGTCCCACCAGGCCGTGCCTGTTTGTACCATCAGTAATAATTGTAATGATTACGTGCGCTGTGCAGCACGTCTAATTCTTTGACAAGGCATGGATCGAGATTAGCTAGTTACTCGATGCCCAAGGCAATTCTATTTATGTTTATGAGCCCACGTTTGGAACATGCCCCGCACCCCGCTTCCGATCACGCAGTAAGACGGCCGAATACTAGGCTGTTTTGACTTGACTTCTCTCTCACCAGCATTCTTTAAGCCTTGTTACTCTAAATTAAACCTTGCGCGCCTTTCCCATTTACCAATTAACAAGACACTCCATAAACGCCGCCCATCATGGCTTCCACCGTCCCTCCTCTGCTGGCGTCCCGGCTGACTGTACGTGCCGTCCCGCCCACCTGTCTCGGGTAGTTTGGCCGGCGACACACACGCATGGCAACAGCGCATGAAAGACATGCTAACTAGATTAAATTAGCTTGCGAATGGCAAGACCATTCCGCAGATCCAGCTCGGCCTGTACATGATGTCCGGCCGGGAAGCCAAGTCGGCTGTGAGGGATGGGCTCAACATTGGGTACCGAGGCTTCGACTGTGCCCAAATGTACCACAATGAGCGGGAGGCTGGAAAGGCCATCCTGGATTGGCTGGAGAGCGGCGAAAACACGCAGCAACTCACGCGCGAGGACATCTTTTACACGTCCAAGCTGGCCTCGAATGAGACATCGTATGACGCTGTCCGGGAGTCTATCCGGCAGTCTGTGGACGACTGCGGGCTGGGATACATTGACCTGTTCCTGCTGCACAGCCCATACGGAGGCCCTCAGTCGCGTTTAACCAGTTGGAAAGCCCTGGAAGATGCAGTCAAGGCCGGCGAGGTCAGGATGGCCGGAGTGAGCAACTACGGCAGTGCCCATGTGAGTAACCTACCAACGGCAATGGCATGGCGTGTAGTTTTACAATGTTGACGCTTTTTTCTCTTTTTCTTCTAGATCGAGGAGCTGATGGCTTCGAAGCCTACAATTAAACCCGTCATCAACCAGATCGAGGTGCACCCCTTCAACACACAAACGGGCATCCGCGAGACCTGTGCTAAGCATGGCATCGTCATCGAGGCCTACGCGCCCCTAGCCCGAGCCATGCGCATGAAGCACCCCAAGATTAAGGCCCTGGCCCAGAAGTACAACTGCACCCCCGCCCAGATCTTTGTCAAGTGAGTTATAAGACCGTGCGTGGTGGCCCTTAACACGCCGGAGCTAACGGGGTGACTCTAGATGGTCCCTCCAGCACAACTTGGTGACGCTGCCCAAGTCGACGCGCCAGGAGCGCATGATTGAGAACGCCACGGTCCAGAGTTTCCTGATGTCTGACCAAGACATTGCTGACTTGGATGCTCTTGACGAGCATCTGGTGACTGACTGGTGCGTATTCCCCCTGGAAAAGGTTAAGTTTAACAACTGTCACAGTGACTAACAAAAAGACTCAGGGATCCCACCGAGGCTGCTTAGAATGGGGATTAATCACAATTCGCTCTGTTTGACTCTCTAGGAAGATGAATGGCTCATGAAAACTCAAGACCAATATATACAGCATGAACAAAGTAGCTTAATAGACATAACCAACACACACACAACCTTTTACCCATCACTTTCCTACAGCTTTGACTTGATTGTGCTGCTAGCGGTAAATACCTGCTTAACCAACTCTTGCACCTCAGTCGCGACACCCCATGACATCTCGTAGCCTCGTCCTCCAGCGCCGTACGCATGGACAACATGCTGCTTGGCGTTCTCGGGACCGACTCTGGACTCGGTCTCGACTCGCATGCCGCCGTCTCGAGCGGGCCGTCGTCCCACGACATCCTTGATGACTTTGATGTCGGCGGCGTTTGATTGGGACCCCGCAGGCTCGTTGCACGATTCGGGGATGATGCGGTTCGCTGAGTTCAAGATGCGGTTGCGAACTGCGAGCGACGGCTCGGTGCTCCAGTTGCCGGGCTCCTTGGTACCGCCAACTATTGTGCCACCGTTGAAGGAGCGGGGGATCACAAAACTCCAAGTGCCATCTGCGTTTTGCGTTGTGATGGTCTTTTTGGCGGATGAGATGTTTGTCAGGACGATTTGGCCTGTTGTTACATTTGAGTTAGCATACGAGCACTAAAGCTTATGCATGCATGTCAAAATCATTTTAAAGACGAACCTCGAATTGGAAAGCACTTGGGGTCTCCGAATCCCATGCCGCTGGCGTTGACGACGAGCTTCACGTGTGGGCCCAAGCTGTATGGTTCCCAGGCGCTCTTGAGGTCTAGCTGCATCGTCTTACCGCCTTGCAGGACGAACTTGCGCAGCAGACTACCGCAGTAGAGCGGCGAGTTAATGCAGTACGTCTGGTACTCGAATCCGAGGCTGATTCCCTCGGGAAGCTCATCGGCTGAGTATTTTCGGTAGCCGGACAGACCGGTCTCTTCGCTGAAGCTCCGGGCATCCTGGGTAAGATACTCCGGAGGCGGAGTGCCGAGATACTCGACACCCTGAAGCTGGGTGATGCCGACGAACGGCTCGGCTTCTAGATGGCGCGCCAGCTCAGCGACAGTCTGCTTGAGCCACTTGGCCTCGCGGCGCAGCTGGGGCGTCGCTGCGGGGATGGGCCGCACATGAGCGCCGGCCCACATGGAAGCGTAGTCGGCGGAGTGCTGAATTGGAGCGCCGGGAATTGAGGTTGGCCATTCTCGGGCAACCAGGAGGACGTCTGTAGATTCTGATGCGTTGAGTTCTGAGAGGAGAGCCTGGACCTTGAGGGCACTGGTGAGGCCAATGATGCCGGCGCTGGTGATTGAGCAAATTGTTAGCGGTGTTCGAGTTGAGAGTTGTGAGTTTACAATTGACTTACCCCACGACGGCGATGGTGGGCTTGATAGAGGATTGGGACATTTTGGATGGATTTTTATATATTAGTGAAACAGAGTATAAGAATATTGAGAATTTGAAAAGGAATGAAGAGATGCAAAAAGACAGTGGGTGGGCATTTCTCTCATCTTATAACTATCCCCTCTCCGATCGCGGGGTCAGAGTTGATACCGACATATAAGGCGTATCAAGAGCTTTACCGGATCCAAATCGCAGCTGAACCGGAAAATGCCTATCACATGGACCTCTCTCTCTCTGTGAAGCCGGTGTGTATGCGGCCATGTAGGACAAGTGTGAAGTGCCGTTTGCCAGACCGGAGGTGGCCGGAGTGGGGCCGGACGATTGATGGCGCACAATTCTGAGGGCGCGGAGACCAAACTCCGTCCACTCGTTGGTGACGCCTTACCCTACACCCTAGCGGAGACCCAACCCCGCGCAGCCGTCGTACATTTTGCAGGATGCAGGAACTCGTGTCGATACCAGGCAGCACTGATAGGCGTATCGGCGTTCAAGATCTTATCTCTATTGAGTTGTCGATGATGTAAAAGTCGTGTTGGAATCATGACGTTGGAATTCATGATTCCAAAGTCCATAGTCCTAACGGTTGCCCAAGCGAACCATACTCACCATCAGCTTGTGTAGGAGTCTTCTGTCCCATCAACATGCTGACTTGTTTCGCAAGGTTCCACGTGATGGAACATTCGTCGAGGGCTTGCATCAAGGCGTGAGACTCGGCTGGGACCCCAAAAGTGCTGAACGTTCGTGTCGCCTGGACCACGCTGTAGACGAGAATCAATGGTGCGTGTCGAAGCCCATACTGGTGCCGGAATCTTCGCACGATTGACCCAATGTCTTCGGCTGAGGATACGCAATATTGCCTAGGATTCTGATCCGAGTTGTTTGGTAGTGTGCAAGACGAGGCTTGATCGAAGTTGAGTGCGATTCGAGTGCTGTGGAATAGCAAGCTAGGATGTGTGAGCACTTGATGTAACCTTTCCCAATTGAAGCCTCTCACTGTATCATTGCCACACTTGGTATAAGCGGCGTGTCAATTGGTTCCCATCTGTTCCATTCATATCGGCCAGGTAAACCTGCCTTCCAGCGAACAAGCTCGATGTTCAGAGTATCGAGACATGCCCGACGGGCCATGCCGTTTAGATTAGGACGAGGGGAGAACAGCGTGCCGAGCATTCTCTCAATGACCTTTGCTAAATGGGTCTGCTCGCGGTAATATGGAACCATGGATCCAATCTTCTCTAGTTCGTCGTCGCTGCCGGAAAAGCCAACGGACCGCCATGGCCTCAGTTCTGGATAATCCCTAGTAGCACATATCAGTATTTTTACAGATACAAAACTGTATATGCGAGAGTCTAAAGACTTTAAAATGAATATTGTACTTACGGCTGTTGTTGTATGGGTTCAACCTCGGCGTCAGCGTGATACAAAAACACTGGCCGACCCAGGATGAGGCTGATGATTTTGTCCGAGATGTAGCAACCCCAGTAAATTCGGCGTCGGATTTCTAGATCCTCTTCTGTGACAAGCGAAGAGTCATATGAAACCCAATTTTTCGGGTCTTTCTGGAAACCTAGGTCTTGTGCGATGCGGAATGCAATTCCTAAACTCGAAAACCCCATCAGCATCGGACAGTAGAACGGAGTCCGTCGACGTCAACTGACCTGAGAAACCCCACCCTTTGGATAGGTTGCCTCTTCCAATCTCATAAAAGGCAAGGCACAAAAATGCTTGTACCGTAACGATAGAGGGCATAGTCAGACCAGTAACCATGAGGATGCTCTCTGCAGCCGTAAAAAATTGCTCACTGAAGCGTCGGTCATCTTCATCGGAAGACATGAGCGTGCCCAAAGCACAGATGGATAATAGCAACGCTGAGGACCAATATTTGCAGTTGACTCGATCGCTTAGGTGGTCTTGGAGAAATCCTTCGCGGTAAATGAACATGAATTGCGGATACTGCCATTTAAAGAACTTCATCACCGCCTTGCCAATGACTTCGTCTTCAATGTTGATGCCAAAGTGTTCCAGAACATGGGAGAAATTGGACTCGGATCCGGAATAGAGAGGAAGCGCAAGCTCTGAATCGACACCTGCTTTGTGAGTCTGGCTACCTGTCTGAACCCGGTAAATGCTTGTTGGCCCGTGATAAATGAGAGAGCCATCTAGCCCGAGTTGAAGCTCGGATTGACCGTGACTGGCTACATTGGATTCGCTATATTCGCTGGTGATCGTGCTTGTATTTGCATCAGACGGTTTATTCTCAATGGACATAGTGCTCAGTAGGACGTCTCTATCCTGTGGCTCTGCTGCCTGGAGTTTTGTGATAAAAGACTCGAGCCACGCGATGCGATCTTCTAGCCCCTTGACATAGTCATGGGAAGCAGGGCGCCGTTTTCTATCTACAGAACTGTACTCGCAACTCTGGTTTGCCTTGACGCAGTTGTGACAAGGTTCCGTCCGTGAGCATTTCAGCTATCAGAGTTGTAGGGTAAGTTTGGTTCTCGGCGACATTGAAGTTGAGAATACCCACCTTTCTGTATTGGCACCTCTTGCATCTACAAAAAATTAGTGTTAGTGTTAAATAAAGTGAGGTATATTCTTACGAGAGGTTTCTTAGCGCTGGGGTTTGCATTGGCCTGTTATGTGGTAAGGAATAGTTACATCACGTAGGTGTAGTTGGTGACATGCAATGATGCACAGATAAGTGGACTGGCATGCGGGTAGGTTGACCCCGCACCATGGTCTACTGGAGGGTGACACAAATGCCCAAACGCGACAACGCTGATTGATCGATATGTGTGTTGGGCTATTTTAGTCATCCCATCATCCTACTGATAGGAATATTACGGCCTTCCTCCTCATTAGGTGCTGATTGTAAATATCTATCTAATCGCAAACTGCGGCTGTGACATTATCACGGTGCCTGAATGGCTATGTGCGTATCTGTTCCTGTGACGATTGGCAGGTTTCCGTGACGACACCAATCATGGCGCTGTGCTTTGTCACTCCCCATGAGACAAAGTGACGGTTGGGCTGGGAATGCGGGGAGGCAAGTGCTGCGAAGCGAATTGAGTGTGGCTAATCAAGGAGAAACCATGCATGGAATTGGGCGGAATGGCGCTAATAGCGGGGGTCCCGATGCGCTGACAGACCATGACAAGACGATAGCCCTTGTGATTGCCCATGATGGGTCATGACTGAGCCAACAATGGGGTGGTTTGATGGTCAATGCCAAAAGTTGGAAATAAGCAGGCCCTGATTGGTCGAGAGGGTGGCAAATGGGCCCTGTGGCCAATCAGGACGCGGGCAATTACTTGCATCGACAGCAGCAGCATCTGAGCTTCATGGAATGTGGGCCCAGCAACGTCAAGTACAAAAAGTTGAAGGCGCCCAAGACCAAGGAGGGTTCGATATCATCAGTCATCCAAGCCAATTCAGCAAAGAACCAACCATCTTCAACCTCACATCCTACACTTCTAAACCAGCACTTTGGTTTTCATCTCAACCTTACAAACAACAACCACAACCCCCAACAGCACACAACCTTCAAAATGACTGCCTCTACCTGCTGCCGAGGAAACGCCTCTGAGTGCGCCTGTGGTACGTTTTCAGACTTGATCCATCTGTCTCACATGAAACAACAAAACTAACAAGGACTCTCCTCCAGCCCAGAAGGCCACCTGCTCTTGCGGCGAGAAGTCTGCTCTTCACTGCACCTGCGCCAAGGCCTCCACCGAGAATGCCGTGACAGGACCCCGATGCTCATGCCGGGCCCGCCCCGCTGGTGAATGCACCTGTGACCGTGCGTCCAGCGAGAACTCGTCTGTTGCGGGAGCTACTTGCGCCTGCGGATCCCGCCCAGCTAGTAAGTCCACCACACATATCCGCCCTCGTATGCTCAACAGAAAAAAAAAAGAGAAAACTAACAAAAATTCCTCACAGACGCCTGCACCTGCGAAAAGGCCTCAGATGGTGGATACAACCCTGCCAACGAGATCGACTTCACCACCCGTCGATAGGCGACGGATTGGCTTGCAATAACAAAGACTGAGACATGTGGGAGACTGTTTGGTGATTCAGTCGAGAACCCACCGGGTTTACGGGACAGGACGGCGGCGTTGGGAGGTTTTCCGGTTTATTGGGCATAGAATGAAACGATTGGGCGGGGTCGGTGATTGATTGTACCATCATATGAGCATTCAAACGAAAAGAATACAAAAGAATATTCAAACGTTCAAAGAAACGAGATGAATAAGTGTGTGCTGGGGGTGATTGGTAATTGTGTGGCGCTTGTTGTTGTGGATTGTGCCGTGGTTTGTTATCAGGCACACGTCGTACAAACGGAATTGTGAGAGGAAAGTGAATCATGCATCAAAAACTGCCATCACCTGTATGACTTATCATCGCGTCTGCATTGCATGCATTGGGTGAATTGTATGCATGGCTGTTACAGGGCCGCGGCCAACACGCCTCTCTCTGCACGTCAATGACGACTCGAGATAATGCCCGTCAGCGACGATTCCACTACCACACACACCAAGCCAGACAGTCTCTTGTGTGCGTGTGGAATCAACAATAGCAGCACCACCCAATCGGCGCGCCCGTGTCTTACCGCCCAAGCCACTGACACGGTCAAGTACGGTCAAGCTTGTCAAGGTGCTTGTCAAGGTCCGGAAAAAAAAAGTTACTGCCGGACAAAAGCAGGCCCTAAGCTCCGGGCGGTGAAAGCAATTCCGGGCTCGTGGGTGGGCGCGCGAGGCCAAGTCCCCTGCCCCCAAACGGGCCAAAACCCCCTACACAAACCCCCTATCCCCTGCTGCTGGCTGGTCCGATTGCGCCCCAGGTGGTCAGATCACACGCTAAGAAAACCTCCCAAACCTCGCCGCCCAACTTCGTCGCGCCAGCTCTGCTCAGTCAGCTTTCAAGCTTTTCCTGCTTTCATCAACATTGAGCCACGTCTCTTCTTTGTGCCATCTCGAATCTCGCGAGAAGCTGCAGAGACACATTGGATTTTGCATCTGACACTGCGTTTTTGTTTTAAACGCCAATTTCTGCGTCACTCTGGTTGTCTGCGCACCTAAGCAGTTTTTTTTTTCTTTTCGCGTCGTCCCGCTCCAGAGCATCAACCTACGCGATGGCCCCCAGAGCCAAAGCCGCCGCGGCCGCGACAAAGGCCGCCGCCACAAAGAAGGCATCGACCACAGCCGCTGCCGCTGTCAAGAAGGCCGCCGCGAAGCCTGCCACCAAGGCATCCGCGAAGAAGGCCGAGCCCGCCACCAATGGCGCGTCCAAGAAGCGCAAGGCCGAGGACACCGAGCCTGAGTCCGAGGTAGAGGCCCCCCAGGCCAAGAAGTCCAAGACCGCGCGCGAGGTCAAGCCCGCGAAGAAGCCCTCGGCCAAGGCTGCTCCCACCAAGAAGGCCAAGGCCAGCGAGCCTGAGAAGAAGACCACCAAAACAAAGGCCAAGGCCGAGAAGACCGACATCTACGAGGTGTCCGAGCCTGAAGACGACAAGCCTGAGCCTAAGCCCGCGCCCATCAAAAAGAAGCCCGGTCGCCCTGTTGGTTCTACAAAGAAGGCTGCTGAGGAAAAGGCAGCCAAGAAGCCAAAGGAATCAAAGGCTGAGGCCAAGCCCAAGCCCGAGCCCAAGATCAAGCACGTCGAAATCGGCAAGAAGATCAACGACGCCCCAACCCAGATCCTCGATGTCTACGTCTTCGGCGAGGGTACATCTGGTGAGCTCGGCCTTGGTAGCAAGCGCGTCGACAACAAGAAGCCCATCGATGTCAAGCGCCCGCGTCTCAACAACAACCTCTCGGCTGCCAACGTCGGTGTCGTCCAGGTCTCATGTGGTGGCATGCACGCCGCTGCATTGACCCACGATAACAAGATCTTGACCTGGGGTGTCAACGACCAGGGGGCCCTGGGCCGGGACACCACCTGGGATGGAGGGCTACGCGACATGGATAAGGAGGACGATTCTGATTCTGAGGATGAAGATGACACCGGCCTCAACCCCAAGGAGAGCACCCCTGCTGCTGTTTCTGAGGAGCACTTCGCCCCCGGCACCAAGTTTGTCCAGGTTGTCGCCAGCGACAGCGCCACATTTGCCTTAACTGAGGATGGTCGCGTCTACGGCTGGGGTACTTTCCGCTCCAGCGATGGTATTCTCGGTTTCTCTGAGACTGTCAAGGTCCAGAACACACCTGTTATCATGCCTAGCCTGAAGAACATCAAGACCCTTGCTGCCGGTTCCAACCACATTCTCGCTCTGGACCACAAGGGCAATGTCGTCGCCTGGGGTTGCGGTCAACAGAACCAGCTTGGTCGACGTATCATTGAGCGCAACAAGATGTCCTCGCTTGTTCCCCAGGGTCTTGGTCTGCCCCGAGGCAAGGTTGTCAAGATTGCTTGCGGTTCTTACCACAGCTTCGCCCTCGACAAGGATGGCCGCGTCTGGGGCTGGGGTCTGAACAACTTTGGTGAGATTGGCGTCGAGTCCAACGCCGGCGAGGATGAGGCTGTTATCCTGCGACCCGCCAAGCTCGAATACCTCGAGGACTACAAGATTACCGACATTGATGGTGGTGAGCACCACTCGCTGGCCTGCTCTGACAAGGGTGATCTCCTTACATGGGGTCGTGTCGACGGCTACCAGGTCGGTTTCGAGTTTGACAAGCTCGACAAGGAGAGTGCTATCTTCGATGAGCGAGGTAACGCTCGTATTCTATTTAAGCCTACTGTTCAGCCTGGTATGTATCAACTAATAAATAATGCTTCAAGTTCAATTGCTGACCAAATGCAGATGTCAAGGACACTGTTGCTGTGGCTGCTGGTACCGACAACAGCTTTGCTGTTACGTCCGAGGGCAAGGTCTACTCCTGGGGCTTCTCCAGCAACTACCAGACTGGCCAGGGTACCATTGACGATATCCACACACCTACCCTGATTGACAACACTGCCATTCGGGAGAAGAAGATTATTGGTGCCGGAGCTGGTGGTCAGTTCTCCATCCTCTTGGGAGCTGCCGAGGACGTGCCCAAGGCCAACGGTGTTCAGACCAACGGCGTGCACGCCGATGCCAACAAGGAGAACGAGAGCTCCAAGGCTTGAATGTGATACAAACTGGCTACACAGTGCCATGCAGAGATGTGGAAATATTTCCAGACACGCACATGATTGTTTTTTACGCTGCGCATTCCCAGATGCCCTGTTTATTAATGAGGACTCTACACCCCCCTAAAGGAAACGGGGGTAGGGAGTCAAAACTTGAATTTTGATAATATTCTTTTTGATGTACGGCGATGAAAAAAATTGGCTTGGGGAATTTCGGTTACGGGTGGATTTTGATGCTTAAAGAGGGTTTGACATGGCACGGGAATCGCATGCTTGTCCTTGTTTTGCTAGTTTTATAGACGTCTTGCATATTTGCTCAAGTTCGAACTACTCTTTTTTTCCCCCGGGACTTCTCGTCTCAAAAACACATTTGCTGCGGTCCCTTGTGTACAATACAGTTCATGAGTTTTTTTCTGGTCGTTAAAAAAACAATGCTCGATATTATCTAATACAAAAGGACAAAGTCTGGTTGATTGTCCCTTCTTTCTCCCAGATTTGTCTCCGTCTCATCAATTCAAGTTTTGCGCGCGCTCTCTCCCTCTAAACGCCTTTCCGCTGTCATGCTCCCCCAATTACTCTGCTCCTAGATGATCTATCCTTCCTGGAAATGGCAGCTGCTTGGCGTCATGTATGGTACGTGTCTGTGTGTCTGTGTATGCGGGGCGGGTGTGTGTTTCAATGGCGTAGTTTGGAGGGGGGGTTTGTTTTCGTCGTGGGAGAACCGCAATCCTGCCGTTTGGGTGAGGGAGAGGCGAGGTGATTGGATTCGATGCTGTCCTTCGAGTGGGTGGTGATTCGTTCAGCTGTTGATCTTGGCGGCGGCGGCGGCCAGCGATCCGCTTCCCCGGCTGCTAAAGACACCCATGATGCCGAAGCCGACGTAGAAGAGCGCAAGGGGGTAGGCGACGAGCACGCGCATGCCCTTCATCCTGCCGACGGCGCAGAACATGCCGCTAGCGCTCCAGGTGCACCAGGTAATGGCGGCACAGACGATGACGATGCCGATTGGGGTGTCCATGGGCATGACGATGCCAAACAGGCTGGTGGCGACGAGGGGAAGCAGGCAGTAGCCCAGGACGGACGCGGAGCGGGGGAAGGTGAGGGTCGCGGAGAAGTGGCCGCCCTGCTGGGCCTGGGGAGGGCCCTGGGGTTCGTTGTAGGGAGGGTAGGTCTGCGCCGAGGGGTCGTCGGAGGGCGACATGAGGGACAGGATGACGTGAAGCGAGGTCGAGCCCAGGAGGGCCAGGCCGTAGATGTAGCCAAAGTGCAGCTTTCCCGAGAAGAGCAGGAAGAAACCGAACAGGAGGAAGAAGAGGATCGGGCCGCCGAGGTCGCTGTCGTCCATGAGGTGCTGGTCGATGGGCTTGAAGGGGTTCAGGACCGCAAGAGTCTAAAAGTCGAGGTCATTGCGTGTTAGTCGAGAACATGTGCCAACGGCGAGGAGGGGAGGGGGAGGTTGCAAGCGCGGGCGCAAAGCGCAACTGCCATCGCATTCCCAGATGATATCAACTTTACCTTTGTCTGGATGTGGCCAAAATTAACGCCCAGCTCCTCCATCAGCGGTGGTTCGCCCTCGTAGCCTTCGGTCGAGAAGGCGGCGAGCCATCCGGTGCGCAGGCCGCCCTGCTCGCCCATGCGGCCTGAGACGCCGCTGGCACCAAAGCCGGGAGCCCCAAAGCCCTGGGACGGGGGCGCGGCGCCGTAGCCGGCGGAGTTGCCATAGCCGTACGAGGCCTGCTGCGGCGTGGCAGCGCCCGAGACGCCGGTGTCGTAGGAGGTCGGGTAGAACTGGAGGTTCTGGGCGTTGGAGGGGCCGCCAGGGGCTCCGCCGTAGTTCTGCTGGCCGCCGTAGTAGTTTGACATTGGGACTTGGCGCGGCTGCTGTGTGTGTCTCTCGAGTTGAGCAGAGGGAGCGATTGGCGCTGGTGGTTGTTGGAGGGAGAGGAGGCGGCGAGGGGGGGCGTTGAACACGTCGCCGTGGGAATTTCGGTGATGATGAGGACAGTTGGACGATAGCTTTGCGCCCGGTTTACCATAGCTTGTCATGAGGCTGGTGCATCTGTGTGCGTGGAGGAATAATGCGGTGTGTGGCTGGTGCGCATGTGGCTGGTGCACGGCGCTGACGAGGGGGAACGTACCTGTGGCAGTGTATGTTCACAGCAGGGAATGGGAGCCTGGTTAGTGACAAGTTGCTCTCAAACAACTGAGCTCGTAACTCATAACATTCATAAAATCAAGTATATCTGTTTTCATTAGCTCCAAAGGGCTATGTTGCTTATTTCTTCTTCTCCAGCTTTCCAAAGACGTTCGCCACCGACCTGCTATTCGACAATAGCCTGTCAAAGTCGCGATTCAGGTCCGGGAACTCCTCAATCTTGCTTCGCGCCCTCTTCTTGAGCTCTTCAGCTTTCTCCTGACGCTCTACCTCTCCCATGGGTGTCTCCTGATCGTGCTCAGGCCAGAGGCTGTTCAGCTCAACGAAGCACTCCATGAGCTCCTCAAAGTCACATGTTCGAAGCCTTTGCTACAAGAAGATATGAGCCGACGCCCTACACTGCAAGAAAAAAACGCCATGTAATCTATTTACCTTGGCCGAGTTTATATAGCGGATTATGAAGAATAGGGAGTCGTCGCCATAGCCTGGTAAACCCAGCATGGCTTGGTGGAAGTCGGCTGCACGCTTAGATCCAGCATTGTCATCGCTGGGCTTATCCGAGGTTGCCATGATCTATTTCCGTATTCGTATTGACGATTACTGTTTTTGAGTGAAGACCTGGCGACGGCGAAGTCTTGGAGCCTCGACACTGTTGCCTTGGTGCGTAATACAAAAGAGCTCAAGTCACATGCGCTACGCCACGTGGCTGAGCGCTACAGCTGTGCTAATAACCGCCTAACCTACCTCAAAACCGTTCGGTCGATCCTCTATCCCTGAACAGCTCTTAAAACATGCTACTTGCTATTGCATTCTGTTTATTTGTGTCAGACAAGCAGACGACTAATGTGAAATTATTCGGAGAGGAAAGTGACCATGCACTTTAGACGACTTCAATCCAGTCTGCCGAATGTCACTTAACAAAACTGGCGAATTGGGACGGGGAGTGAGAACTACAATTGGTAATCTACATGACATATGTCGAGGCGTTTAGACAGAGGAAGTTGAATTATATTGTGTGTTGGGCCTCTTTGTTGCTGTGCGCCACGCTGGGATATTGTGGCACTCACCATACGGAAGCCGTGACCTTTTGGCTTGGACTTGACATCTTCTTGGATGAAGGTAGTCGCCTTGCCATGTCCTATTGGAGTACGATGTCGTGTGATAAATTTTATACTACTGCATATGTTTGGGCACTCCTTTTATTATACTTGATGCGCCTTCGTTGCGGGTCCGTCTCGTCAATTGTGTTATCCAACTACCGAGTGATGTTACTATCAATCAGTGTGCAGGATCGGTGCTACCTGGAGATTAGCTATTCGGCCGGCCCTAGAATATATCCAGGTGAGAAATGGGCCGGTGAATGGAAGGCGACGGCTGATGTGTGGGGTGAGGGTGACTCCCGAAATAGACGCGGATATTGGCTTCAACTCCGCCTAAAAGATGTAAAGACCAGGGCATGGCACTGGAGAGCCCTTCATTTGCCCTATCTGAGCCAATTGAATAGTAAAAGAAAATAGTAAAACCGCCAATGTAAGGCCCAGCGTGAGCATATATCCGGAAGATACATTGGAGACGCCTGATATAATGTTAGTTCGCCCCGTTGGAGTAGGAGGGCTGGTTTGGTTACAACAAAGGCATTGCTATGAACAATCATCTTCTACTTTTATCTCTTTTATAAAAACATAAATTATTAATAAATTTAAATATTTTATAATTTTATTTATTTATTTCTCGGCGGGGCGAGCTAACATTATATCAAGCGTCAACCTCCGTACATCCATGAGGTTTGTGGAGGGTCTGCTTGCTGGGGACTTCACTTTTCCTTCCCCAGACTAGGTGGATCAGTATGGGGTCATTGTGCTGGTTGGCGTGGCTCGATGGCGGAAAATTCAGGAATCGGGACGTTAGACCAACATGGCTGGCTGTATGGCATTATGTAAAAAGCTTGTCGCTGGCGCATCCAACTTGACACTGACTCAAAACCTGCTCAAAGCCCAATCTTTAGACGAGGTGACCAAGGAACGCTCGCCATGTGGGGAATACTAGGTCGGCGAAAGCTGCTCACTTGTGGCCGATGTGCACACCTTGATGTCGGCAGCGCGGGTAATTTATTTGGCCGCTGTCGGTGTTTCGGCCAGGCTTGTAGCACCCAGCATGAGGACGTTGCGGTGCCGCTGAGGTTCAGCTGAGTGGATCGATGGAGACAATCTAATCAATCTCATCGAACCGCTTTGGCGCATTCTTAGCGATGCAGGGATCCCCCGAAGGTCGGCAACCCGAAAATCACACCAGGACGGGCGTGTTGTTGTTCCTTGACGGCAGCCCGATCATGATTGCCAAATGTCTTGAATGGAAAATCGCTCTTTTCTACGAGGAACCAAGCTCAAGTCGAGGTTTAAGTAGCAGAGATTATGGATGGTAAGAAACAAGTTGGCCGCTTATTTTACTGAACTCTGAGAAAAGAAACCGAGAAAACCGATCGAATTTGTGAGCATCCACTGCGCTCGGGGGTGGGTGGCTTGCGCCAAGCGGGAGCGGCGTCAATTCCGCTGCCCATGCTCCCACTTAGGAACGAATCTGAACACTCTGGTTCAGCTGACGTGTGATGTGCCATGATGATATAACATGTCCGACTGCGCACACTCTTATCGTGGCCACCTTGATTTAGAATCTCTGGAACAATCAAGTGCAGAGCATACGAAATATGGAACGAGAAGCGCCAACCGTCGCCGTCATCGGCCTGGGTAACATGCCAGCACCAAGGAGAGCGACTGCGAGAGTGCTGACACATGCCAGGCGTCCTTGGTCTAGTGACCGTCAAGAACCTTGTTGAGGAGGGTTTCAATGTGACCGGATTTGAGAGAAGCAGCTATGTTGGTGGTCTCTGGCATTACACAGACGAGGACAAGACGTCTGTACTTCCCAGTGGGTAGTATTCCAGCTTTAAAGTGGACCCCGGAATGGTTAACAGGATCAACAGCAACCATCATCAACATTTCAAAAGAGCGAGTATGTTTTGAGAACAGTAAACATATAAGACCAACAGCTAATTTTATTTCCCATAGGGATGCTTTACCGATTTCCCATTCCCGGATGACGCCCCCAGCCACTGTACGTCCGCGCATGTAGAGAAGTATCTCGAAAGCTACGTCGAGCACTTTGGCTTTGCCTCAAGGCTGCGTCTCAGCACAAAAGCCGAACGTGTGAGGCGGGATGACAAGGAAGATCGTTGGGTGGTCGAAATCGAGGGTTCCGGCCCGGAATATTTTGACAAGGTTGTCATTGCGACTGGTATTAATTCTCGGCCGCATGTACCTTTACTGGAGGGTCATGATGAATTTGAGGGCGAAGTCTTGCACTCTCGCGCTTTCAAGAGGCATGTACCGCATATCGAAAACAGAATCTTGCGACAAAACCGAATCTAACTGTGAATCATAGGCCAGAACTGTTCAAAGGCAAAAAGGTCGTCGTGGTCGGCATGGGTAACACTGGAGCAGATACAGCCGCAGCCCTCTGCGGAGTTGCTGACCAAGTTTCCATCTCCCACAAACACGGCGCTCTCGTTGTAAGTCACTAACTTAACATGCATGCTATTTCGCGACTAACTATTATGCAAAGCTGCCCCGCGTCGTCGACGGTGTGCCAATGGATCACACCATGACAGCTCGCAAGGTTGCTATAATGGGGTTTCTGGAGCTCAACTTGCCCAAGATTGCCGATTTCCTGTTTAACGCCGGCATAAAGAAAATGCAAGACAAGTCATTCAAGATACGTCCCGAATGGAAGCTAAGCCCGGCGCCTCCTGTCAAGCACGCGGTGCCCATCATCTCGGACAATTTAGTGCCATTGCTCGAAGCCGGCGAGATCAAATCTGTCGCGGGCATGAAGCGTGTTTCGGGTCCTAGAGAAGTCGAGCTTGATGATGGAACGCGTCTGGAGGCCGATGCTATTATTTGGTGCACAGGATACAAGACCGAGTACAGCATCTTGGATCCCAGTGTTGACCCTACCCGCCACACCACTCCTCAGTGGGAAAATTCCATCGGATCCCGTGGAAAGCCACTGGCCCGACTGTATCAAAACGTCTTCTCACTGGATCATCCTAATTCGCTGGCATTCATGGGCTCTGTTGCGTTTGCGACCGGCGCCTTTCCTTTGTATGACTTATGCTCGATGGCTCTTGCGCAAGTCTGGAAAGGCAACTCTCCCCTCCCCTCCGCTGCATACATGAACAAGGCGGTTGATAGACAGCATGAATTTATTTGCAGCATTGCAAAGGAAGGCAGCGCCGTGCCTAGCTGGGTGCGACAAGGAGAGTGGGTTGCGTGGGCCAACCAAGCGGCGGGTGCTGGAGTGAATGAGCATCTCGGATGGGGGCTGACCGGATGGAAGTTCTGGCTGCAAGACCGGGAATTCTACAAACTCGCCATGGATGGAATTTACACGCCTTTTATCTGGCGCGTTTTTGACGGAAAGCGCAAGACGTGGGATGGCGCCAGAGCTGAGATTGAAAAGGTGAATGCGCAAGTGGCGGCGAACATGAAGCAGAAGAAGAACAACTAGATTCCCCAAAAGCCATTATTTTTTGGCCTTTCTTTTTGACCTAAATTTAGCGGTACTCGTGTCGGACCATTCAATTGACTGATTATCAATTTATTCGAGTCGGTCAAGTTTGCCTAGCGTTAAATGATTCCAAACAAGCTGTGACTTTGATGATTTATGGCGAGCCGACCAATGAGAATAGCGGCACCAAGTCTTGGCCGACCCAGATGGTCAGTCCGTCATCAACCAAACGGCCGCTCGGAAGGAATATTCCTCCATTGGTCTCACAAGCTGCTTACAAGATTTGTAAGAACAAGGCTGTGTTGTGCCGCGTCTGGATTTTATTGAGTGCTGCACTGTTGTCGGTGTCGTGAGAGCGTCAGTGGACATTACTCATCCCGTTAATCTTTGGCCCGAGACTCTTGGGAAAGGTGAGCAACGCTATGACAGTAAACCATCATGGGGCTTCTTGATTTGAAGACTGTCTGCTGTCGAAGTGTTATATAAAGCCATGTACGCCTGAGAGTGTAAGTGTTCATTAAGCTAAACGAGCAACAGCAACCATCAAGACAGTATCACAGAATCCTCAAGCACCGCAACCATTCGACTTCATATTTACCACAATGTCTCACCTCAAGTTTGACAGTTCTACTCCTGCTGGCAAGTGGGCAAACAAAAATTTCGGATACAGCCAGACTGTTAGAATCGGCGATCGAATTGAGTGCTCTGGACAAGGTATGTGAAGATCCAAATTGAACAGTAGCGCGCTCACTGACATACTCTTGCCAGGAGGCTGGAAATTCCCAGGAGGCGACGAAGTTGACCTCCCGAGCACATTCCCCAAGGACCTCAGAGAAGAGATTGCCGCGGCGTTCCAAAACGTCGACGACGTGTTGAAGGCAGCGGGAGGAAAGGGTTGGCCCCAGGTCTTCCGCGTCAACTCCTACCACACGGACATCACCGAGGAGGTTACGATCATCATGATTGAAAACTTTAAGAAATGGATGCCCGACCATCAACCTATCTGGACTCAGATTGGTGTGGCGAAGCTGGGAGTTCCCAACATGAATGTTGAGATTGAGGTTTCAGCCCACGACCCTGAGGGCGCTGCGAACAAGCAGTAATGGGCCGGGAGAATAGTATACATTGGGTCTTGTGATTTTATTCTACCACCGTATGAGAATGCGAAAATTTTTAAAGAGAGAATGAATATTGGGTACACATCGATTTAAGTTATTATTGGAAGCCAAGCGATGAAATCACACCAATGCCCCCAACCCAACCTGCATAGCGCGACTCCGCACCGGTACTCACTGCCGGGAACTAAAAGCTTGGATGGATGTCAGCAAGTGGGCGATTAAAACATGTCACACCACGCGGGGATGAACGTAAGAATCCTCATAATCAATTGAGCAAAGTTAAGAATAAGGAAATAACCATGATGTAATGCGCCACTATTGATCTCGTTTATTTGATTGCGGAATTTACCAGGTCTGCCATACATTCCACCACCCGTAGGGCTAGACCGCAGGGGGGAACGAAAACAGCGACGTCACCTCTCAGCACAGCAAGTCTTTTGCCCGGAAATAAGCGACTTTAAGCCTAAATTCGGCATGAACTTTTAGGAATATAGTTAATATAATTTACGTATGTATCCAAATGATTTTATTTTAATTTCTTTCTGGTTTTAAAAATATTGAGAAGTGTTTTGAGTCGTCCCGTCGGCCGCAGTATTGCTCCCCGACAGGGTTGCAGCTGACTCAGCGCAACGCGACCGTCTCCAATTTACACGAAAATCGTTAGCGCAAGTCCGACCGCGATTTCGCCTTCTTTTTTTCTTGCGACACACTGGATCAATTAAAGAGCTCGCCCGCCTCAAGCTACGCCACGCCGGCTCCCAGACTCACAAATCCATCCAGAAAACCATGGTGCGCAACAAGCCAAGAAAGCGCGCAGAGCCGCGCGGCCCTCGAAATGACAATCGGTCGTACCGCCCTCCACCGCCGCCGCGAAGCCAGTACAAGGACACCGACAGCTGGCGGCCGGGTGGTGACCGCCCAGGTGACCGTCGTCCCTTTTACGACGATTATCGACCATCGGACTCGTATCGCCCTCAGGCACCGCGCGGCGACTTTACATTCCGCTTCGACAAGCCCGCTGGTATTTCCGATCTGCCTCCTCCACGGGACTATCGCGGCGGGAACGACAGGCGTCGAGACGGTCGTGGAGGCCGACGACCGGGCAGGCCCAGGTGGCAACCTCCCCCGCACCTCTCGGAGCGAGCCCTGATTTCTGGCGCGACTGAGCTTCTCCCCGAGGAGCGCGTCGGCGACTTAGATGCTGGCGCCAAGTTTCGCTCCATTGACGAGCTTTCAGATGATGACGAGCTAGATATGGACATTTCGTCTTCCTCAGAAAAGTCGGATACCGAGGGCCCCTCCAAGAAGCGCGCGAAAACCACGGCCGATGCTGAGGCTGCTGAATCCGCACCTAAGTGGTCGAATCCAGATCCCTATACAGCCCTCCCGTGCCCCGATGAGACCCAGCGAAAGAAGAAGGACGTGGTTAAGCTCATTCGCAAGGCGCGACTAGAGGAAGATTCTAAACCAGCAGCCTCAACACAGGCCGAGGATTTCATCTCTTTTGATTTGAGCGACTCTTCTTCCGAAGAAGAGAGCGCGGATGAAGCCCCTCCCCCACCTCCCAGAGAACCACCACCACCGCCGCCTAGCACTGCACCTCCTTCTGCACCTCCTTCTGCACCTGCAGGACCTCGAGGCTTGCCCCCCCGCCCCGATCAGAGCGGCCCGCTCGGTTCCCGAAAACGTACCGTGGATGACGAGATTAAACCTCCCGAGTACGGCCAACTGAAGAAGGGTGCTAATAAACCATCTAAAGGCATGTTGATGCCCGACTGGCTGCCAAAGGCGAATGAAGAGCCGTGCCCTTGGGCAACAGTCGATCACTCTGCAACCACTGACATGGGATTCCGGTGAGCCGCTTGAATTGCCGATCTGCACGATACGCGAGATCAACACGCTAACCAAGATTTTCAGCTTACACAAGGAAGTAATGGACTTTTACGAATATGTGCGACCGCGTGAGTTTGAGCAGCGCATACGTAACGATTTGGTAGAAAGTCTAAAGAAAGCAATGAAGCGTGATGCCAGAAGCTTCTCAAACGCCCAAGTGCACCCATTTGGCTCCTTCATGTCTGGCCTGTATCTCCCTACTGCTGACATGGACTTGGTTGTGTGCTCTGCGAGCTTCATGAGGGGAGGCCCGCCGACGTACCTCAGTGCCAAGAGCTGGCTCTACAAATTCCGAAAGTTCCTTGTCGACCAGCGCGTGGCCGAAAACGATTCTATTCAGGTTATTGCCCACGCTAGAATCCCCTTGGTCAAGTATGTGGACAAGAACACGGGCCTAAAAGTGGATGTGTCATTCGAGAATCTTGGCGGTGTTAACGCCATTGACACGTTCTTGCGATGGAAGCAGCAGTACCCCGCTATGCCGATCCTCGTGACCGTAATCAAGCACTTTCTCCTCATGCGAGGGTTGAACGAGCCAGTTAACGGTGGAATCGGCGGATTTTCGGTCATTTGCCTGGTGGTCAGCATGCTCCAGCTCATGCCCCAGGTTCAGAGTGGCAGCCTCGTTCCGGAGCACAACCTTGGCGAAATGTTGCTTGAGTTCTTTGATCTATATGGCCACCACTTTCGCCACGAGACTAACGCCATCTCGCTGACCAGACCTGTCGGATACATTCCAAAGGTGAGAATGCCATCTGCCGCCCGCTGATTTTTTCTATGCTTGCTAACATGTGGTTTGACAGAGAGATGTTTGCAGTTTTACCTACAAGAGCACAGATCGCTTGTCCATTATTGACCCTAACAACTCGGCCAACGATATTTCGGGTGGCTCATCTAACATCCGTGCTATTCTAGCCCGTTTTGACGAGGCATACAATGCCCTGCTCGATCGAATGGACGACCTAAGAGATGGCGCTACAGACGGAGGGCTTCTTGACGTTATTCTCGAAGGTGACTACTCCTCGTTTCGAAAGCAGCGAAACTACCTTAAGCATGTGCATGAGCAAAACCTAGGACCTTGTTCCGACTAAATTAAAGGGCTACGGACTTGACACTCGAAGCTGGAAGCTTTTTATATCACGATGGTTGCGACACATATTCACGATGGAGTTTGACGAGCACAATTGCTTTTTGATATATACTAGGGGACTTATACCGTCGATGGGGGATCGCGTATTACAGGACGGACCGTTTGTTTTTTGATGATGTTTTCTCTTTTGGTCGAGCTGTGTATATTAACGCCGTGACGACTTGGGGCGGAGTCAGGCGCTGGCGGTATTTTCTACGCTTGTTCTTGGTTCGCCCACGTTGGCATCCATAAGGACCAGGGCCTAGTGGCCAAAAATTCAACGACGAGATTATTTCTTTCCCGGCTACTAACGTTTGCAGTGATGGTGGCGGCGGGTCTTGCACCCACATTGTGGTATGCTGACGATGTGGTAGACAGATGTATTTACTGAACAATTCCCGCGACACCTCGATCACTCGAGGCCAATATTTCAGCCGATGGCTGGAGGGATTCTTTCATGGCTTTGCCACACCTTTTCCTCACTGTTGCTTCGCCCATGGTGGGGTTGCGGAGAGGGAATTGCTCAGCTTGCTCGGGGTTGAAGGCTGCGAGATCGGCTGAGCGGATCATTGTATTCGGCGGCGCTTGATCCGACATGGTAGAGGTCTTGTGCTGAGCTCCGGGCATCACGTGTAGCTGGTGGTGTCTGTTCAAGTGTGACAAGGGGTAACGTTGCAACTCTGGCTCTCGTTATATTGATGTGTCGGATCACGAGCTTGGATGGCCTCGGGGAAGTGTGGGCCGAACGGCAAGGGATTGGGGAAGCTTGGATTCAAGGTTACTTGGAAGGTGATCCCTGAATTCCAGAACCGGTGTAGCTGAGCTGGAAGCAGGGATGTTCTGGATGACGGTCGCAGGCAGGACTGGACTGGATGGCTAATTGCTTGGAGGATTCGATGATGCGGGCAGGGGGGTCACGGAGCATTGTCGGCGCTACTCGAGGGCAGAACACGTTGTCAATGAGAGAACAAGACTCGAACGAGTGTGGTAAAAAAAACAAAAAAACAAGCAAGAGAAGAAGATATTTTTGGGGAAGCACCAGACAATTAAATTGTGTTGTGGGACGTGAGGCAATTCGGGACCCTCCTGGTGCCTCCTAGTCCCAGGTGTTTGGTTCGTTGGCGCTTCAGAGGCCTGCTCGGGATGACTTCCAAGACGAGCCAAGATGAGACAGGACGAGACAGAAGGGATGGCTCCGGCGTAGATGCAGCTCAAGCTTGTCGTCGGCAGACGGCTAAAGGTGCCCCCAATGTAACTGCGAGTACTGCAGGTCCAAGGTTGGTGGGATTCCCCCGTCTGACGGCGATCTTTGCGGGGAAAAAAAGAGGGCCCCTCACCTTGTTCTCACTCCTCATCTTGTGGCATTTCAAGCTTTGACTCACTGAACGTGTGGCCGTGGTGTTTGCAACCTGCGTTTCGTTTGTGCACTACGACGCTCTCTTATTCGTGGATCGTACGAGCCCATCTTTCCCCTCCAAAGGAATCACCTAAACACAGCCTCCCCCGCCAGAACCATACATCACAGTTGCCTAATCACCCCTCCTGACACCCTCCAGACATGGCCGACTTATCCTCACTCGGTTGCTGCGAATCGCTTCTCGGGCGGCCTAGCACAGAACAGGCTCATGGCGTGTTACTCTCTTTGGTGATCACTTCCTCTTCCTGACCTTCGCTCCTTGGATGTCGCCCTACCTTTGACAAGGCCTCGAGTCCGGGCCTCTTGTATCGCACCATCCGGTGTAACGCTTGATGGCTGACATACGGCCACTGATTCCCTGCCCCCCTCCCCCCTCAGAGAGAGAGTGCAACACACACAGCAGACGCCCCAAGTCGGCCCGCAACGGACGCACCGGCTTGAGTTTGGGACGCTTTTTCTTTTTGGTTGGCTTCGCCTTGGGGGTTCGGTCTCCCGACGTGGTTCTATCAAATCGCTGCTGGAAGAGCTGTGATGCAACGCGGATTTTCTTGGCGGCGCATGGCCTGACTACTTATGGTGGCTACGGGACCCCTCGGCGCTCGTCGAGCGTCTGCTGAGCTTTTCGATCTTCCCACCTCTATAAAGAGCGTCTGGGATACTGCCTCTTGAGCTTGTCAAACGCAATCACCACTCTGCCAAGATGTGGCAAGCATCCAGTGTCTATGGCATCTGTGCCTTTGCCTCCATTGGTACGTTGAATCACCAATTGACCTCCCCTTCTCTCTCATGGAACCGTTGCCAACTTGACGTGTCTTTGCAGGAGGCGGGCTTTTCGGCTTCGATATCTCGTCCATGTCTGGCGTGCTGGGCACCCAGGCTTACAAGAACTACTTTGACAACCCCAAGTCCTACCGCCAGGGCGCTATCACTGCGTCTATGCCTGCGGGTTCCCTCGCGGGCTCGCTCATCTCGTCCTTCATTGCCGACAAGTACTCTCGAAAGGTTGCCCTGCAGGTCAGTTGCATTCTGTGGGTAATTGGCAGCATCATCCAGTCCGCTGCGCAGAACATTGGCATGCTCTGCACCGGTCGTGTTATTGCTGGATTTTGTGTTGGTATTGCTAGTTCGATTGTACCGGTCTACCAAGTAAGAAGACCCCAAATGATGTTGGAAAATGTGATGGGACTGACATCCTTCAAGTCTGAAATTGCGCCAAAGAGAATTCGAGGCCGTGTTGTCAGGTAAGATAACCTGACGGCTTCTCAAGACTCAACGTACTGACTATGAGTAGTTTCCAGCAATGGGCCATTACCTGGGGTATCCTCATCCAGTACTTTATCCAGTACGGCTGTGCCGAAGGCATTGGTGACGGACCCAACGACCCAAACCAGCCGACTGCCGCCTTCAGAATCCCGTGGGCTGTCCAGATGTTCCCAGCAATCATTCTCTTCTTCGGACTCTACTTCTGTCCTTACAGCCCACGATGGCTTGCATCCCAAGACCGCTGGGAAGAAGCTCTCAATATTCTCGGTAAATTGCATGGTAATGGGGACATTAACCATCCTGTGGTGCTTGCTCAGTACCAGGAAATCGAGGATGCTTTGAGGTTCGAGCGTGAAGTGGCTGCCAGCAGCTGGAAAGCTCTGGTGGAGCCGAGAATGCTCAAGCGTGTGGCTCTCGGAATGAGTATTCAGATGTGGAGTCAGCTTTGCGGCATGAACATTATGATGTGTAAGCATATAAGCGCCACGAATATGCTTAATGAGTGCTGACATGACTTCAGACTACATCGTGTACATCATGGAGGGTGCCCAGATTGCGTCGCCGCTTCTGACCGCCTCTATCCAGTACATTATCAACGTCGCCTTGACCCTTCCAGCAATTCTGTTCTTGGATAAATGGGGTCGACGCCCTTCGCTAGTTATTGGATCCTTCTTCTTGATGACATGGCTCTTCATCTCAGGTACACCAAGTCTTTCTAACCTGCTTTCCTACGCATAAACTAACATGGTTCTCTTCTAGGTGCCCTTCAACAATACTACGGCCAACCAAACACCGAGGAGACTCAGACTAATAACAACAAGGACATTAGCTGGATCGTTAACAACAACCGGCCTGTGTCATCGGCTATCGTGTCCTGCTCCTATCTATTCGTGGCTACATTTGCTACCACCTGGGGTCCAACCTCATGGACCTACCCTGCTGAAATCTACCCTGGTAGAATCCGTGCCAAGGCTGTGTCCTTGAGTACCGCAACCAACTGGTTCTGGAACATGGTTCTGGCATTTGGTGTGCCCCCGCTTCGTGAGTGTCCCTGATGTCTTATTGATAATGGGCAAGATACTAACCTGTATACAGTTTGGAACATCAACTACAAAATGTACTACATTTTTGCAGCATGTATGTGTTTATCATCTATGATGTATATGACCCAAACTAACAGGCAATAGTCAACGGTGCCGCTTTTATCCACATGTTTCTCACTGCGTACGAGACTAAGGGATACACCCTGGAGGAAATGGATGATGTATTTGACTCTGGCGTGCCTGCATGGAAGACACGCACCAAGGTCAGTAGGCTTGAGGCCCTGGAGAGGGAGATTGAGCAAGGAAACCTTAAGGTTGCTGCACCCGGACATACGACAGTCGAAGAAGTCAAGGACTAATGTTGCTTGGACCCCTCCCCTGAGCTTAATGAGCACGGTAATGGTGGCGCGATAATTTGATGATACTTAGTGAAATACCCCAGTTAGTAACTCTATACTGAAATTGGACATTTATGCGAGAAAGAGGTGCGCGCATATGATTTGAGTCAAAGATTTTGTGGCGACTAAAGACTAAACCTTCTAAATGCGAAACATTTGGCTCAAGATATACGCATCCAATCTGATCTTCTTATTAAACAAACATGATCCATGGTTTACTAAATGTACATATCATGGGATGGTAAAGGGCTAAAATGCCACCTTTTCAATGGTTTCTCGCCGCAAAACCTCGGCATCGCTCGCAAGCAAAAAGCCATCCTGAAGTTGCTGCAGGAGGGCTTTTCCAGCCGTAAGGCGATAGTTCAACACGGATCCATATAGGTTTTGCAACTTTTCTTCGCTAAATTCCCACTCCGATCCTGAATTATTCATCAGTCAGCGGTGTGACCCAATTGAAATTGCCGGGGTCTACTTACCCCAGTACCAGTTTGGCCTTCCCTTGGGAGTCGCAGCAACAACCCTGGAAATAGGAGCTTGGGTATGCACAGTCTGGACTCCTCCGAGGGCATTTCCATGCTCGTCTCTTATTATCTCATCGGTATCGCCTATAGTCCGCAGCATAGCACTTTGGGGAGGAGGGATGCTGAGATTTCCCGTCCACTTCTCCATGGCCTCGAAAACAGCATGGTAGATGAAGGAGTTCGCAAACGTGCTTGCTTTAGCACCCTTAAAGTCAACAACAGACCATCTCTCAAGGTCAATCGCTGATGCGTATCGAGACTCGCGATGTCCCATGCCGGCCACTTCATAAAGTCGATAGCTACTGCTGTCTCCTCGCCGGTGGGCAACCTCATACATTTGACCACTCACGCCACAGGGAAGGCGGACTGATTGAAACTCCGCCTCGCCCAGAAGTTCAATAATTTTGGATCCTGGTACATCAGGGAGCGCCTCGCCACCGGATTGACAAGGAATATAGCCCTCAAAGGGTAGAGAGCCATCTGGAAGCCTGAGGTGAGACGAGTGAGTGATGAATCGTCTTGTGAGTCCTCCCGTCTGAGAGAGACCGCTGAGAACAATGCGAGTAGCTCTAATACCTAACTTTCCACAGCGAAGTAAATAAGATGCAGCGGCAAGAATTTCTGGTGATTGCAAAGTTGCCGGCCACCACTTGGCCTTGAAGGCGATGTATGCGTCCCGTAGCGACTCTTTTGTAATATTAGTTGTGAAGGGAATATTATCGGCAAACTCGTCAGATAATGGGCCGGGGATAAAATGCATATCCTTGTATCGTTCAGGATCCGCGTTCTTGATCTTGCCGAGAGCTGAGGGCGCCTGTGAGTCAACTTCGAGCCAGGCATGGCCTGTATTCTTGTTGTGAGCACAACTATACAATTAAGTGATTCACTTTAAGGCTTACTAACCTTTTCGCATCAGCCAGCGGTTAGTGTGGCGCCAAATACTAGTTCCTCCCCAAAGGTGAGAAGGTTCTTCCACAACAAAGCCCGAAAATCGAGAGACGTCAGCGGGGCACCTCAGGAGAAGTCGTGTGCAGTAGGATTCGCCGGCCGCGATGCCAGAGATTAGGTACTCCCGACTAACATAGTCATATTCCGGAAGCAGGTCAACATGGTACGGTTCTAGAAGAACGGCGCGAGAAGTTCCCGTTTCTGGAAGCTCAGCAACCTCTGGCAAGGAAACGTGCTGGGTATTCGGGGCGGTTTTTTCAACAGTCATCTTGTTTTCATAGAAATATTTGATATTGGTGAAGAATAAAGCACGAAGGAACGACCAGCATCACGCAAGAATGACTGGTTTATATATTCTTTCCATCAATTGAGACAATGACTGTGAATGGGCTCACTTCCTCCCCAAATGTTCCAGTTGACAAAGCCGACAAGATCACGTGTCTCTTTAGGGAGTCATAATATCATACCTAATATTTATTCATTTAGTTATTGATTTTTAGCTTAAAAATTTGATGTGAATGCTTGATTTGGTTGTTGAGTTTTGAGACTAAAAACGGCCATTGCCCAGGAGCTACCCGATAGTGTCGGCACAACAAATTAGCCGACACAATCGGCTCGACACACTCGGTTCGATAGACTCGACGCCATGCTATCAATAGCTCTTGATACAAAAGTTACGTGCAAGCCACTAGGAAGTGAGCCTTTTCCTGCATCGCAATTTAATTTGTCATATTTTAGCCTGTCTTGTCCCACATTCCGTACCTGCGCCCCTGTTCGTGACATCGTTCGGCAACATGGATGAGAAGCACCGTGAACAGGATCCTGCCAACAATGACAATGTCAATACCAAGAAAAGTATTGAACTCACGGATCCAAAACATGTTGAAGATGTATACCCAATCAGCGCGGCAAATGTCTTTGGCAGGTCGGAGCCCATGCTATTTTCCGAAGAAGAGAACAAGCGGGTCAAAAGAAAGATTGACTTTATTCTTTTGCCATTAATGTGTGGCTGCTACATTCTCTCCGTACATTATAATCTTCTCTATGAGCAGCCATGAATTTATTCTGACACGATGCATCCAGTTTTTAGACAAGACCCTTCTCAATTATGGCTCTATTTTCGGGCTTCAGACAGCCTTGCACCTCGAGGGATCCGACTACAGCTGGCTTGGGAGGTAAGCTTGCCCTTTATTTGGCGTCATGCGAATCACCACTCAAAAATTATCCTCGCAGCATCTTCTATTTCGGATACATGCTTGGCTCTGCTATGTGGTCCAAGTTGGTGCAGCAAATGCCTCAGCACGCGGGCAAGTTTATTTCAGGCGCTGTTTTGTGCTGGTCCGTCATTGTGCTGCTTACTCGTAAGTCGATTTACAATATCAGTCATTTTGGCAGAGATTTTAACATGGCTCCCAGCGCTCTGTGTCAATTTTGCTGAAATCATGGTCGTGCGATTCTTTTTAGGTCTTGTAGAGAGCATCATCGGACCTGTTTTTGTCATTGTGACAGGCAATTGGTGGACCCGACCCGAGCAAGCATTCAGGACTGCATTCTGGCTGGGTGGTACACCCGTAAGTAATTATATCCCCTTATTGTCATTACGAATCAATGCTGTCGAATCATCTCTAATGCGTTCGTTACAGATTGGAAACTTTATTGGAGGAGTTCTCACGTATGCTTTAGGTTCCAGTGAGTCTGTTGCATGCAATCTTATCCTATCCTGGCTGAACATTTGCAGTTCATAGTGACACGGTCGCGACATGGAAGATCTTCTTCCTGTTTTTCGGCGGCCTGAGCTTTTTGTTTGCCCTTCTTCTAATGTATTTGATGCCCGATAACCAAGCCAACGCTAGGTGGCTCAACGAACAGGAGAAGAAAGTGGCCATTGAGCGAGTCAGAGTAAACCAAACGGTCTCTGACGAGAGTAAATGGAGCTGGCCGCAATTTTGTGAGGCCTTACGAGACCCTCAGACCTGGTTTTTTTTTGTCACTGCGGTGTAAGATAATTGCCGCGCGATGACAGTATGAATACTAATTCTATGGGTGTTAGTGGAAATACGATGCCGTCTACTTTTGCTAGCCAGGTAGGTGTATTAAGCATGTATCATTAATGCGAAGATCTAACACTGCGTTCAAGTTTTCTAGCCAGATTGTCAAGGGCTTCGGCTTTTCGGCCATCCAGACAACCATCATCTCCACATGTCCAGCCGCTACGATACAGCTGGGAACGTTTCTACTATTCTCTTACTGGGCTTCTCATGTAAAGAATATCCGGCTGTTATTGGGAATTGTTGTCTCAATCCCGCCGCTGATTGGTGCTTCGCTCCTCCACTCCCTCCCCTTGGCTAACCGAGCAGGCCGCTTAGCCGGGTATTACCTTACGTATACGTCAGTGAACCAAAGCTTAAATCACTCAGAAGAAATAGCTAATAAGAAAATAGTCACAGCATGTCATTCACTCTTTGTACTGGCCTGATGGCTTCCAACTATGCTGGCAACACTAAGAAAGCCACCACGTCCGCAATTATCTTCGCTGGCTGGGCTGCTGGGCTAATTGCCGGCCCTCGTCAGTTTCCGACACCTATATACAGTGCTTGTAGTAGTAGCTAACAGTATCAAATAGAATTCTTTCTAGAAAGAGAAGCGCCCGACTATGTCACGGCTTTCAAGATGCTGAGTAAGTTGGTCCAGTTAGTGGATTGTGATTGCGCGACAGTGCTAATATTTCCGATGTTCCAGTGGGATGTTACGCTCTCATGATAGTACTTCCAATCCTTCAAATTATTTGGTATAGATATGAGAATAATCGCCGCGATAAACTCGTGGTTGCGGGGGCTGGTGCAGACGGCGCGGAGACATTCGACTTTTCGGACAAGTCAGATTTTGAGCAGTGGGCAACTTTTAGGTATACCATGTAATAGTAGGCTCACTGGACCAAGGAATCGAAATCCCACACTGGAAAGTATCGTTTTATTCTCACTTAAACCATTCATTAGTGTGGACTAGGATACTGTGATGGCATAGCAAAATCTGCCCAGTACATGACATCAATTCAGAGTCTTCCTGCGCACAAACATTTTGCCCGGTGTACACAAAAAGGCTTCAACCCGGGATATTTGTAAATAAAACAAAACACATATTTTATTTATTTATATCCTTATTTAAATAATGAATCGCCCTGTAACCTGATCCATTACCTCACTGACGTCCAAGCTGCCCGATGTAGATTGTGTCTTGAACAACGCCTCGAGAAGCTCTCGTCCTTTGCGAATGTACCCTCCCCACTTCTCGCCATTTTTAAAGATCTTGACAATCCAGTCGCGATGAATTGGGTCGTTGGTCACTAAGCCAGCTAGTACAAGCGAAGAAGGTAAGATGGAGGACGGCGAGTCAACTCGTGAATCATCGTGATGAACCTGAAGCTGGTATCGCAGTATGGCTGCTATCGAGGGTTCTGGATTGAAGGATGGAAGTGGCTATTTATGTGTTAATACCGGATGCAGAGTGGTATACGAAGGGATATGCCTCACAAAAATATGGTAAAGGTACAGGGAAGCAGAGTGGAGAGCAGATAAAACAGCGTAAGAGCTATACGTCGTCGAATCAAGCACATCCTCGCTGGTGGGGCTCTTCGAGAGCTTCTTATTGGAATGGCTAATTAGCTGATCGCATCGATCAATCTCTTGTCGGATATCAGCGTGTAGCGACATGATGGCTTGCGTGCGAACGGGAGGTGATGCGACAAATTCGCTATTCAGTTGCTGGTGCAGTTGCACATCAATCTCTGCCACTCGTAATCGAAATATGTTGGCACGGAGTAGGCTTGTGACGGCTCCCAGCGGTGGTGTCTGGTCAGATGATTCCGACGAGAAAATAAAAGAAAACGATGGCAGCCGTCGCAGTTGTTCGATCAATGCACCCCCGCCCAGGCGGAAGCATGAAGCACGGGAGTCTAATATAGCGAGACGGATTATTATTCGATGAGCGAGGCTTGAAGGTTTCTCGAGAACCTCTCTGCCTCGGTTAGAAGACACTATTTCGGCAGCGATGGCCATGAGCTCTAAAAAAGAGGCGGCACTGTCGCCCATGACGTGTACTTTTTTAATTCGTACGAATAATGCTGAGAGCAGGCCTTCGATTTCATCGGAGTGGGTTTCTTGGAATAATATAAATGATTCGGCCGCGACCTTGTCTAAAGCGGCTGCTTGGCTGATATAGGAAGCGTCTTGTAAGGACAAATGTGCTGCTGAGAAGGCGAGGATGGCATGGAAAAGAGGTAGGAAGGAGAGAGATTGAGAAAAAGTAGAGATGAAGAGATTGCTGGTTTCTTTTGACCGCTCATCAATTTTCGAATAGCCTTTCATGACTTCAAGGTAATGTTGGATCAGTTGGCGATTGTCGTCGTTGACAGAAAGCGACGAGGAGGCTTTCGGCTCAGAGGAGGTCTGGCCCTGGCTGTGAAGAGTTTGTTGATATTCTGCCATGTCTGGAACTTCGACCTCCATGGTCCACCCTGGAGATCCTGTCGGCTGGCTCGAGTTCGAAAGCATTGAAGGGTCGATAACAGGAAGGGGGATAAAGTCCAGCCCTTCGCCGGCGAGGTTTAGATCCAGGAGGCCGGAGTTGAAACTATAGTCAGGGTCAAAGAAAACATCACTAAGACAATTTACTCTGTCATTTGAAGCTTCTATGTCGACGAGTGCGCGTGAATGATCACTGGATAGCGTGGCAGAGGCATGTTGTTGGCCAGTATAGGTTTCGTCCTGATAGCTTTCCTGCTCTTGGATATTTGGCTCAAGCGGCTGTGTTTCATTTTCGCCAATCTCAAGCGTCCGCCCACGTCGCCCGATTGTGCGTCTGCGCTTGGGTGGTGGCGCGTAGTCCTCTCCTGATGCAGGTGGCTGCCATCGACACTGAAAGCCAAGGCGCTTGCAATTGGCACAGTCGGACAATGGGGCTCCAGTGGCGCCATGTTCATGATTGACCTGCTGGCGTGAGATTGACTCGCACCGAACTTTTCGAACCCTGCATGTATAACAGCCTGTGACGAATTAGTTAACGAACCGAGTAGTTTGGGTTGCTTGGCATTGGCATAGGTACCGGCTCGTGAGCGTTTGCGGGGCGCTGTCGGGCTTGCTAACGGCATTTAAACGGGCTAACAGTGGCTGTGGTCTACATATAGAGGTGAAGTCTATCGTTTCATGGAGTGGATAGAGTGTTATCCGAAGACCCAGTTATTAAAAGCCAGCACTATTGAATTGCACAGTGGTATATTGAAGGGGACGACGGGAGGGAGAGTGATGGGCAGGCTGTAGCCACTAATTAACCCCGCAGCAGGCGACCAAGCGAGCGCTAATCTGTTTCGAGACGGCTCGTGTGATCCCCCGACTCTATCGCTTACACTGGACTTATCTCCCCAACAGGCATAGCTAGCGTGCCCGGTTTTTGGTTGCTGGGATGTTGCCGATTCTTGAATACTGCCAAACTAACTGAACAAATCTGTTGGGGTGTTCGTCATAGAGAAGAATATTTTGGAAATTTGATTTGACGAATGAATATCCATTAATTAGAAGCTGTTACCTGGTATATTTCTACTGAAAGCCCTTTTTATGCCTTGTTGGTTCCGGCCTCCTTGGCACCTTCTGGGTCAAACGCAGACACCTCAATCTCAATCCACATGTTTGGTCCCCCAAGACGGCTAATTTGCACACAGGTCCAAGTTGGATGGTTGTCTGGCATCCACTTCTTGAAATTGCGGACCATTGCGTCCTGTGCTTCGTCATCTAGCTGAACATGGAATGAGTTGATCCTGTAAACTTGTGACCAACCCTTTCCACCAGCATCTTTGAGAGCCTTGTCTACATTGACAAAGGCCAAGTCAATTTGCTCAACCACCGTTTTGGGTTGAGTTCCCTTGTCGTCGAGGTAGCCACCTATAAGTCAACCTGGTCAGCAACGAATCTTCCGATGGCGGGTCTGAGGGAGCTCCAACCTTGGCCAGCACAATGGATAAAGTCACCAGTGCGCACGGCTGAGGAGTACCAATGACTCTTCAAGCTATTTTCACCAAAGCCTTTGTAGGCATATTGACGCATAGACATCTTGATGGCGTGGAGAAGGTGAAATAGTAATCACACTCGGACAGTCGAGAGGTTGAACAATAAGAGAGTACATAAGAACAAGAAAAAGAGGCATCTGAGAATCTGTTCGATCGGCTACATTTATAACTTTTCACAGCGCGGTGTCGCTTGCATCCAAGTGCTACACAAGAATTTTAGAGGGAACTGAGTCAAAATTGATAGGTGGCGGAACATAAATTCCGACCGACCCATTGTCACATTGACAGCCACAGTAAAAGCGAATCCAAGGCTACGCTAGCGACTCGTATCCCATTTGACGCCCGCGATAACTTGGAGCCTGTATAAATCGCGTCATCGACTGCGGTAATTAGTCTTCCGCGGTACCAAAGCGCAATATGGCCTTGAGAGACTTGAAAAGCCCATAATACAATCCCCCGCACTTGCAAATTCTCCACACCTTTTCTTTGCCTGTCTGGATTATGTTGCTTTTCGTGTCCTCTTGATGATAGCTTTTCTTTTCTTCATTCTGGACTCGGACCAACTTGAAATTGGATCCATGGCATGCGTTTTCTGGTAAAATTTCAAGACGCCGCTCAATTTTGGCTTCTCGTGGCCTCAACTGTATGCTGTACCGCGGAAGCACAAATGCAATCGTCATCTCGGTTGCTGATCATGAGTCTAGCAAACCAAACTAAAGTAGAGATGTGGATCAGCTTCTGCGAATGGAGTTTCCATTATTCAAGAAACGCGAACATCCCAACTAGAAAGAAGAGTAAGAGTTCGAGAAGTGGATGTACAAGCATGGATATGTATCAGTAGGCTCGTTGTCAGACCTAAGAGACTGTGATTAGCAAGGCTCAGTCTCTCCGACAGTTGGGTTCCCTCACCAGACGTCGATTTACTTCCTACTCCAGGGCATTTCGAAGAATTTAGTCAATGTCATGTACAAGATAGTTCCCCAGGCACTTTCTCCAGAGTACATTGTAAAAATTGCGACTTTTGGCAAAGTTGCACAAGAGCAGGCTTGAAATAGTCCTTGTTCAATCGTTGTGCCTCTTTTCTCTTTCAACAGTCGTGGGCCTAAATCCGCTAGTAAATATAGGAAAATGCTGAGTGAGATAGCTTTCGAACTCATCGCTCATCCTGTACTTGATTGCGAATGGGACAATCTTCATTAACAGAAATAGGTTTACCCCCTTCTCACGTTCCGAAGAAAGTTGCTGGCTGACCGTAGATTGGAATAGCAAAGTGAACACTGCTATCGTAGATACGTTGGCATCTTGAACACGGAGCCTTAGGTTCGAATTTGTACCCATCAAAGGCCCAGCTAAGAACCAAGCCTTGTGTGCAGCTAGGCAGTGTACCGAAGCTAGAATCATACTGACAACGTGGTGTTTTCGGCATTTGTGTTGATGCATGTTGCACACGTTTCGAAACCCGCCCCGTCTTGATTGAATATGAGATGCAATATCTCTGTTTCTGGCCGGGGCTAGGGATCCACTGACGCATCGTCTAACCGTTGTTGGGATTGATACTAAGACGTGGAAGGCAATTGTCGGCTAAAGAATTTGAATGGACCAATTTCTCAGTTGATTCTGTCCCGCTCCGATTGTACTCGGCTTTGATAAGGGGCTTTGTTGAATTGCCAGTGTCGCGGATGGACTGTTGTGGGGGTGTACACCCTGGCTAGTGCTCATAGATCATTCGAAACATTTCAAACGTCCCGTTGCCTACAAGGAGGACTACGCGCGAATTGATGATGGTAGCCCATGACCTTGGTGGCCACTGTGGCCAGTCATTGGTTTGGCGGCAGGAGGAAAGAAGATCATTTTTTTGTAGAGTTACAATTGAGCCGTGTCGTGTTTTCAAGTCACTCCATCAAGTATTTGTCGGTGTTCTGTCGTGGTCTTATGTAGCCGCTTGTCGCACTTGTTGAGAACGCTGGTGAGGGTGGTATCACCTTGTGGGCGGTGAAGTTGGGCAAAGTGGAAAGACATCTTTGGGGATGATTCCACTATAAGATCAACCACACTGGAGAGAACGCTAGCTTGGTGCTGTGGGATATTTGCCAGGATGCATACCGATTTCGTTTGTGGTGTCGGCATGAGGTTCAGGCTTCAATGGACTTCAAAGGCGCTGCTTGTCCCGCATTATTGGCGAAGGGGGTAGATAGTAGTTACTATCCAGGTAAGATGGTTTCGGGAACGAGCTTTGGAGAGGATGCTAGGAAAAGAGAGATGTGCTGGGAAGAGGGGAGATTGGGTCCTATATGTAGGGAATGCATGGTTAGTCACGTAAACATAACCACCTGTTGCGTTGGACAATAGTGAATCACACTATGTTAATGTCTACCAGCACGACCAAAGAAATTTGTTCCTATTCCTGGTCGCTATAATGCTGATGCATCACTGTCCCTTTTCTTGTCCCTGATGAGCACTGGGAATGTGCCACGGAATCAATTTCGTGCGGCTTCAACTGTGATTCATAGTAAAGATACGCATCCAGTATGTTGCGACAATGAATTTGGTAAGTTTTATTATTGAATTCATGAACTCAAATGTCGTTGAGTCGCGTGTTCACCGTTCATGCTTTGTTCTCCCCTCCACTGTCTACTGATGGGAACACAAACGGGCTCCCCACTTGGTAAAGTTGTATGATTGAGGTTCATTGTTCTTGGAGAGACCGATCACGTAAAATGAATGGTTTGAGTTGGGGCAGAACGCGCCTCGATAATGAGCTCGAAGAAAACCTTTTTTATCAAGGCATTGGAAAGAGGACTTCTAGGTTATAACTAATATCTGGTGAATTCCTTATTTTGGTTTGACATTTGCAAACTTTATTTGATATGTTGACTCGACTTTGATAAAATCTGGACATATATATAGAGAAAAAGAAAAAGTGAAATAAAACACCAAAAAACATGAATCTCCATCAGCATAGGTTTGTAGAAGCTGTATTCTCTTCTCCCAACACCGGTGACGAACATCAGGACCCTAGTCATGATTTCGCCCCTATGCGTCGGGGCTTACGCTTTTCATGGATGAATCACTTTTCGCCCATGAGAAACCGGCAACCTCACCGACCATCTCCGAGCTTCCTCTCTCAAGACTTTGCAGCGTTGGAGCTATTTCACCTACGGGGAGATATCTCTCCGGTGTATTTGGACCCGTTAGTGCGTGTTAGGCTCAATGGCGCTCTACAAAAGCGGTGGCCAAGAGTGTCCTTGGACTTTGACGACTTTTGGGCTAAGATGTACGATGACCGGCTTAAATCTCATGGAACCGACCAACAGGCCATGTTCGAAGCCTATGTCCATGTATTCTCGGAGAACCTTGAAGATCGTGAGGACCGAGGCGGGATCAACTTTGACGCGGTTCGCAGACTCAAAGTCATGATTGCAGAGCACAAGTTCAGTGGCGAGGAGTACTTGAAATGGTTTGATGAAGTTTTTGATTGTGTCGATGAATGTATCTTGAAGAAACGCAAGTTTAACAGCCTTAACGATCCTGCCCTCTTCAAGAAATCGCTTGACAAAGCTGATTGGGGTGTGGTGAAAGATGAAAATCACATCATCGACCACATGCTCCTCCCGGGTTCTTCTCCAAAATCGGTCCCAGGAATTCATCTCTGCCTGACTGCTAATTTCCAAGGAATTCCATTGGGGCCGAGGATCAATGGCCGTGCTTTGCGCACCCGCCCTGAACCGGACGATGAGACGAAGTCGCACTATCCCGACGTCTGTTCTCAAGAACTCGTATATACGGTCCGCTTCGATTGCGCCTCGCCTCACTCTGCCATGTATGGAGATGATCTCGAGGAACCAGCTGAGAAACGCACCATCATTCTGATGACTTTGGGTACGTGAGAAAGTTGACTTTCGACAAAGATGCAAATGGATTTTAGCTAAACTTTTGGGTGCAGGTGATATTCTATATTTGAAGGAGGACATTGTTCAAAATGACTCCACGACCGATTCCGATTCCGATTCACCAAAGGCTCTCAATGACGCATCTTGGGTCGATGCTGGTTTCGTCTTGATGGTTCAACTCCATGAGAATGGAGTAACTGGCGATTATTACATCATTTTCAACTCGACCTGGACGTACGGGCGTGACAACTTTTTGGAGTACCATACGATGATGTCTGGAGTCCGAGCAGTGGAAGAACCCTACTGGAAATTTTGTCGTGTTTCTGCTCCTTTCACAATTGCCAAACTCAACAGAGATGATCTTTCGTTGTCATCGTTCTTTGACCTGCCTACCGAAAATTCCATTGTTGTCGGTGGCATCGAATCTCATGACTTGCCGGACCTGCAGCTCGATATTGTCTCCGTCTTCACGCCTCAGATTGTTCATTGTGGAATGACAACATCCTCGAAGGGTGGCCATGAGTTTCTTGGGATGTTTCCAGTGGGACACTCGGAATGGTCTGATGATGAAGAGAGCGCCGATCATGAAGGTAGTAAATATGATGCAGGAAGTGGCGAAGATGAAGGAAGCAACGGTGATGATCGCGGGTGCCACAGTTCACTGGCAGCAACAAATCGAAGAGACCTAGATAGAAGCCTCGAATTGACACATTAACAGCTTCAAAGTAACACTTGACCCTCATAATCGCGACACCAAGTATTTTACCGTGATGGCCAAACCTAGAATCTCTTACATGACGAAGTCCCATCCACCTCTCACCGCTCGAGCCCTAGACAACATCCACACCTGCGTCACAGGCTACTCTGCACCAGCTGCACGGCGCGCCATGCGACACAGACCACAACCCGTTCAAAACTGTAGTCCACCACCGGAGTTGCACAAACTCAACGATTTTCCCATCTAAATCATTTATTGACAATCCCAAGCCCAGCCTAATTCTTTGGAATTGGACCAAAAAAGTTAAATCTGCCCTGGGGATCATACTTCTTCTTCAATGATCGCAACCGCTCTTGGCGCCACTCCTCGTGGCCATACCAATCTTTCGCCGACTCATCCCCAAAGCCATAGTTGACGTAGACTTGCCTTGTCTTCTGACCAGAACCCTTATACAGGATATCCCTGAAGCGCCTGCCAAACTCAGTAGCTTTCTCATCAACATCCGGCCCGGCAGGTACATAGTTAATCGATGCTAAGGTAAGTATATTGGTATTGCGATGTGCAAAGGCGCTCGCATCGCGGCCGGCGGCACGCACCCCTTGCATTGAGTATCCTTCAAACAGACAGCGGGCCATGTTGAATGGTGAATCACCGCGTGTAGCGTCGGCAAAGAGATCAAATGCCTCTTTCTGAGCTGTGGCATTATATCTCTCAAGATATACCGTAAAACGTTGGATATTTCGGCCAGTTTTCTGGCAGGCAGGGGAATTTTCTGAAGCGCCAACTAAGGCGGAGAGATTGTTGTAGGTGTTGACTGCGTTCCGCACATTTGCTGGATCGAGTTCAAGGAATGGCTTTAGCCAAACTTGATCCACAGATGTGGTGCCTTCCTGTTGAACTTGGAAGCTAAGAATTGGCTAGAGAAAATGCGGGTTAGTATTCGAAGTTATGAAACCCGAAAATACATTTCTTACATTTTCCGCGTCCACGATGTTATCATATCCGAACGAAGACCAATGAATAACTCCTTCAGGCTGGTTGCCATCGATAAAGCGAGCATTGGCAGCTTCAAACACCGCCGCAACTTTGTCTTGCTTAAAAGTAAAGGTTGTGAAAGCCCAATCGCGATGCCGGAGGTCAAAGATTTTGGAGGTTACGGATGTTACAATACCAAAGTTATGCCCGGCCCCCTTCATACCCCAGAAGAGGTCATCTTTTGCATCAATTTTCTTCAAGGTCCCGTCAGCTAGAACCACGTTTAGTGATACATATTGGTCTGACATCAAGCCGTAGTGGCCTTGTAGGGGCCCATGGCCACCACCTAAGCTAGGACCTAGGTAGCTTACGCAATCGTTAAGACCAGTTACTGCAATGCCGACCTAATCAGAACACCAAGGACCATAAAGCAAGTGAGCAAAAAGAAGAAGAAGAAGAAGCTTACCCGCCTGTTTGCCTGCCAGCCACAGCGCGTCGACTATGTCCTTTGACTTGGTACCCCCGCCGATAACTGCAGTCTTTCCGTCCTTTGCAATCTTGACGCTACTCAGCTTTTGCAACGAGATTTGAACGCCAGATTGCATCTTTGCAAGAGTGATGAGGGTTCCGTGGGTAGTATCAACGGCGAGAAATGGCAGACTCTGCATGTTTGCAAATTTAACCTAGTAGAAGTGCAAATTAGGAGATAAAGGTTCATGTAACAGGACCGTATGCTTACAGCAATGGCGACATCTTCTTCTGTACATGGTATCACGACTATGTTCGCTTTCGGAGCTTTGTATGCTGACCATCGCAGCAGTACCATATCAAAGCCAGATGAACCTGGATAGTATACCTCAGAACAGTCAGAAAGTCCTTTAGATAGCTCGCGTGCTGCCAGGGAATGATCATCGGGGCAGCTTCCATACAGCTCGGCGAAGACGCCGAATCCGCTTGGAGCAGCCGCAGTGATAGCAATCTCGGCTACAGCTGCCAGAATAATATTCAATTTGATCCAATACATGGTAAAATGCTAGAAGCCTTATCAAATAATGTAGGTACGTTGGCAAATACGAGCTTGGTTAGTTGTTGATGGTTTCACTGTCGTAAAATTCTTCTGTGCATGGGGTGAAAGGACGGCATTTGTGTTCGTAAATAATTGAGATGATGAGGATTTGAAGACCCCACAAATATGGAAGATTCCGATTGATCGTGGACAAAATATGAGATGACTTTAGTGTGCATTGGGTTGCATGCTGTCATTACTTTGATGTTTCAGCTGACCTCCAGCAGCTTGCTTATTCACTCTGCCAAGCCGTAGAATACGAGCAATAATGCTGTCATTTTCGCCAAGTGCTGACATTTCAGATTATAATGAGCGCCACTTACGAATTTGGTTCACATTTTAATGATGTTTATCATTGATCAACATTGTGTGCGGATGAAGTTATGCAGTCAGACGGGGTAGAACTCGGAGTACTCAGGACAGGAATACACTGGCGGTGATGACTTATTCACTATAATTCATTACTTATTGTGATGGTACCATGAACAACCAAATTGCTAGAGAAAAGCCATTTTCTGAACCAAGTGAAGGAAGGACGTACTTGTGAAAGCAAAGCTTTACGTTTGGGGTTATTGGGCACATCCACACAAATCTTTATCTTTCTGGCGCCATAATCAATGTCATGCAGAACGCTAATTTCTTGGCGATAGATTTCACCAATCAAAAGGTAATTGTATCCCACGCCTACGTCAGACCTGATGACACGGGCTGAATGGATGTCTGGCTGACCCGCGAGTATAAGCAAGCAACAGTGCAGCTCCAAGTCCGCTCAGGCACCATAACTGGCGACGCATGAATGAAGTAAAAATCTTCATTCGAGTCCTCGACGTGGTTTACTTTGAAGTATTTAAGAAACGAACCTGACGTCGATTGAACCGTTTGTCAACAACTGATGCAAACCTCATTTGACGTGGGGTCACAGCAGGCGAGCGTAGGTGATGAAGATAATTAGGACAATTAGAACGAGTAGATTGAGAAGACCTAGAAAGGCAAGCGAAACTGAGTAGTCATATCAGCGTAAAAATAAGGTTGTGTTAAGGTTGAATAGAAGCTGCGACATGCGCTAAAGTAAAAAGCAGGTACTTGGAATATTGCTTTCATTTTCCTGGATAGGAACTTGATTTTACTCTAAGCCATATGTGTCATCGTATTATACTTGTACTTGATCTTTTATTGCCAATCATTGAAACTCCTGCTGCCTCTAGGTTGTGGGACATGTGAGGCCCCGAGCTTCCCACCGCCCAACTAGCCCTTCCAGAGTGCTTGGTACGCTCCAAGCCTCCCGCCACTCCCCTCCTGCTTTTATTCGCATAATATTTCTTACTTTTCTTTTCTACATTTGTATGCAACCCTTTCGTAGCTGAGAGTGTTTTGCTGAGGATGATTCATGATCTCGTGAAAAGGGAAGCAAAGCTGATAAATGTGTCTACCCCAATGTTCACTGCATTCGTCACGCGACCCTGACCCTCATGCCATGAAAAGCTTTCTCCAATACCTGCCGCAAAGATCTTGTCTGGGTTAAATCATTTTGGCTTTTCTTTTGACTCCAACTAGTGCCCCCGCAATGACCCCAAGGCCCACTATCGGCCGAAAGGCTATCTCGAGACCGAAATTGTTGGCTATTCCGTATACCGGTTCTACTGCCGTTTTGATGGGTCAACGTGTTTTTCATCTCTTTGGAATAGGCTAGGCTGAAAGGATCCCCGGTCCAAGAGCGCAATCGCGACATCATTTAAAGTTGCTATTGTGCGTTGCGATTTGCCATTTTTCTTGTCTAATTGTCCGCCCTCCACAGTCAATCATGCCAGTTTGGTCTAGAATCACAAAACAGATGCGCCAAGCCAGGGACTAATCGTCATCCTTCAGGCTGTTATTGATAGAGGCTTTGAAGCGTGGCCTAGCCCTCTGGGTATTGCTGCCTATAGCTTAATGGGTTGCCTCCAGTTTGGATCACACACTAGATGCTACTTTTCCTTGTGCTTGACGGAGCAGTAGACTGTCCACCTGAACAATCACGGAGACTCGCACAGTTGACAAGTGCGCGACTCGGGGTAGCATCCAATAGATCGGATACAAGCCTCGCACGTTCCGCCTGGTTGATTACACGCGTCAAAGGTCATTTGGAGGATTGAGTTACTTGGCGTAGAGGAAAGTTCATATACCCTGTTTTCCCCGCACCAGTCAAGCCAATCACAAGTTGTGAAAAGCTTAATTGCACTTTCTAGCGTTGGGGAAACGCCTGTCGTCCATGTGCCTTTACAGACAAAAGTCCGACTCTTCCGGGAGATAATCCCAGTTCAACCAACTGGAGAATTTGCACCCCTGGGCTTATTGAAGTCAAAATGGCGTTTGCCGCGGACTTTAAGTGCGTTATATATTGGTGTGGTTGTGCATCTATTCCGTGTCTTCTTGACCACCCACGACAGCTCCATCACTTCTTGTCCATTGCAACTGCTGGTCCAGCTGGAGAAGCAACTCGACAAGATGGGCAGCACAAGTGATGACAAGCCCTCGATTGAGGATGTTGAGACCGTACGTCGTGGCTCCGGAAAGGATGCCAAATCGGGACCTGAGTATGAACGTGCCATGCTCCTGGCCAATCTCCCCGATCCTGATGAGGGTAAAAGCGACGAAGAGCGTGCGATAATCGTGAGTTCGCATAATTTTAGGATCATTCATTGTGACCTACTAACACGGGGGTTAGGACAAAAAGTTGATGTGGAAGGTTGACTTGTGGTTGATCCCTTGGTTATCGCTACTTTACCTGCTGTCGTTCCTGGACAGAACCAACATTGGCAATGCGCGTCTGGAAGGCATGGAGGCCGATCTTGGCATGAGCGGTACCGATTATAATATGTCTCTTACAATTTTCTTCATCAGTTACGCCGTTGCTGAGCCTATTACGAACACCCTTCTGAAGCGACTCACGCCTCGCATCTTTTTCACCATCATCATCATGATCTGGGGTTCCATCATGACCTTGATGGGTCTGTGTACAAACTACGAAGGGCTCCTCGCTGCGCGATTCTTTCTGGGTGTCACGGAGGCCGGTCTCTATCCTGGAGTCAACTATTATTTATCATGCTGGTACAAGAGATCTGAGATTGGAGCTCGATCCTCTATTTTCTTCTCCGCAGCCGCTTTGGCAGGATCATTTGGCGGTCTGTTGGCTGCCGCCATTGCGAATATGGACGGAGTCGGAGACAAGCCTGGCTGGGCATGGATCTTTATCCTTGAGGGTTTAGCTACTGTTTTCGTCGGTGCTTTTTGCTGGTGGATGGTTTTTGACTGGCCAGACTCTGCACGCTTCCTCACTCCCGACGAGCGCATCCGTGTGCAGCGGCGCCTTATCATGGATAGCCAGGGTCGCACTGCCGAAGACTTTGACAAACGACACATCTACGCCGCGTTGAAGGACTGGAAGACTTATGGTTACATGGCAATCTACATGGGCTGTGGTACACCCCTCTATGCCTTTTCGCTCTTTTTGCCAACAATCATCAGCGGAATGGGTTATCAAGGCACGAAGGCCCAGCTGTTGTCTGTTGCTCCGTATGCTTGCGCAGCCATTTGCACTATCTGCATTGGTATTCTGGCTGACCGGACTCGAATGCGTGGGTATTTTAATATGGCAACTGTTTCGGTCGCCATTGTTGGATTTGCTATGCTTCTGGGTAGCTCAGACTCTCAGGTTCAATACGCTGCAGTCTTTTTGGGCGCAATGGGTACGTAAAATCTCATTTTTACTGGTAATGCAAGACTTTTACTGACTAATTCACAGGCATTTATCCAACCGTCCCTAATACAATTTCTTGGGTGGTCAACAACACGGAAGGTTCGCTCAAGAGAGCATTTGTGTTGGGCATGGTTGTAGGTTGGGGTAACCTCAATGGTGTGGTTTCATCCAACATCTACCTAGTCAAAGAAAGGCCCAGGTACTGGACAGGTCATGGTATCGTGCTTGGATATCTGACTGTATTTCTCCTTGGGGGCAGCATTTTAATGCATTTGAGCTTCCGCAAGATGAACAGTGACCGCAAAAAGGGCAAGATGGATGCGGAATGGGCTACACTGTCGGAGGAACAGCGCTGGATCAGGGGAGATTTGAGTCCAGATTTTGTCTACACTTTGTAAGCTAGGGTAGTCGTGTGTACCTATTCAGCTTACTATATTCTTTTTATGATGTTCGATATTTAGCGCCACAGCTAGAATGATGTACTAAATGAGATATACCCCCTATTCCTCTTATATTC
Source organism: Calonectria hongkongensis (assembly GCA_017140755.1). Classification (NCBI taxonomy): domain Eukaryota; kingdom Fungi; phylum Ascomycota; class Sordariomycetes; order Hypocreales; family Nectriaceae; genus Calonectria; species Calonectria hongkongensis. The sequence continues at coordinate 1,640,385 of JAACJA010000006.1, forward strand.
GTTGTGGTACAAACCATCGAAGAGGTATTTTACTGTAAGGTAGAAAGCCTTATTCGTGCTCTTTTGCAAACCGACACCCCTAGTTCTGGACTACCTTCTTGTTCTTCTAAATTTCTTCTTACGAATAATGCAGAAGGATATCAACTGCTAACCATGGCAGAGGTAAAGCGACCCTTGACATGTAGGTTTTAGCACCAACTTCGTATCTCAGCCCATACTTTAGTCCAGCTTTTCAACTAATCGCAAACCATGAGCTCAAAAGGTAGAGTTACTACGCAAAAGCAAGGCTCGTTTCGGCTGAAGACTTTAATTTACAACTTTGAAATGTCGCTCCATCTTTTGGTCAGGGTAACTAGATCTTTGTCAAATTTTTCATTTTCCCACCCAGTGCTTCTCACCTTCTTTCCCTCTTCCGAAGTCTGCTCTCCCATTATTTCATTTTCTTAGGGTTTATTCCTTATTTTTGAACACCTATTTAACCTCTGCCACCATTAAATCTGTGGGTTCCTTCCATCATCTCTCACACTCCCCCCAACAGCAACCAGCCTCTTTCCAGCTTCAAGCCAACACCATTTACCAGCGCCGTGCTCTCACTTGCATCACCGAGATGCCTTATTCCTTCTTGTTTTGGGCCCGCATCTTCATTGTAAGCCTTGCGTCTGCTCATTCTCATCTCAGTTGAGATTTCTAACGTTAGCGTGAGACTACTTGTAGTAGTCGCAATGTCTTCAGAAACGGCGCCCAAGGATCAGCTACCCGAGACTTCAGGTGATTCCCCGAGAGGAGAGAAACGATCTGACGAATCTTTTAAAGACGATGAAGCAAATGACGACAACAGCGAAACCACAACCCCAAAGAGAATCTGCCTTGGCCCACCCAACGCAACACCGGACCTTATCCAGCCTGAGATGCTGGAGAAGTATCCCGTTCTGGATTTCATGGTCAGCAAGGATTCCTTGACAGGATTAAAGAAGTTGCTCATGGCCCGAGACCATCAAGATGGAACCAATTTGCCCACCCCGGATCAAAGTCTGAGCTCTGAGGACAAGGCCATTTGGTACACAAAGGCTATTCGGCAACACCGCGGGAAGAAGACGATTGAACAGCTTCAGATGAGATCCAATCTACTGAACCTACTGGAAGAAGTTGAAGTATTTCGCCAAGGCGATGGACGAGAAATCGCTGGTCATATTCTCGGTCGGATCGCCACTGGGGCCGAAGTACCTAAGTCACAGGTCGAGAGATATCTCCGACGTGGCAAGTGTCTCTCCGGAATTTGTGGTGGACATCCTGGCCTTCTCTCTGCGATTCCTCTTCCTCCTGTTTATAGGTTTCCGATTTACAAACACATCTTTCAACTTAAGAATTCTGATCTCGAAGCGATAGGCAACGCTATTCGGCACACTTCATGGGCACGAGCTATGTATGCCCTGGGCTTGCAAGTCATGGACATTGTCCTACACAACGTTCCGCAAACCCGTCTTGAGGAAGACATTTTTGGCGACAAGTTCAAACTAGATGATTTCCCAACTGCAGAGGAAGTTCAGATATTGCTTTCGAAGCAAGTCAGGCCATGCAATTGCGAACTGGGCGATGAAGAAACTAGGCCAGAGTAGTCTTTGACGACGAGGGTTGTGTTGTGCCCATGGCAAATAGGTGATCAAGTGGGGTTGGAGAACATGGGTGGAATGTTAAGGTAACAGCTGCGGAGGACGGTTTACAATTTCTTCGCTCTAAAAGAGCATTATGGAGAAGTGGCGCATATTTTTCGTTTTCTAAACAGACATTGACCTTTTTTTTTAGCTGGAAATTTCACAATTAACATTTGACAACTAACATTTCAGGCTATGCCAGCCAAGCCCATGTAGAATGAAAACCTGCGCTGGACGCGCGCTACGTTCACACCGTTGCTTCGAGCCTGAGCCAGGTAGTATTACCAAGCGCGAATTTTATTACACAAGCAATGAGATGAATGATTCCAGTTGACATGTTCTTAAATTTAAAGTACTTGGTTATTTTTCTTGATCTTGATGAGATCATAGCCTGGTATTGCCCTCCTCATCTGTGACAAACTTGAGCGCCTTCATAAAACAGCTGCTTATGCAACCCTCTACGACTGAGCCGAGATTCTGGAGTAGAGAAAGTCGTACTGTGCCTCATTATCATGACTTTATTTTAAGCTTAACTAAGCGGCTCAATGCAAACCCCGCAGTCCGCGGACGCCGCAGTTTTCCAATGCACTAGCCCAATCAACTGCAGGCTTGTGCGAACCACAGAATTCAACACCGAAATCAAGGCACAACTCGCTCTCCGGAGCAGAAGAGGACGAACTTTTCGGTCCGATTAACGGGAGATTGACGGTAGCATTACCTAATTGCCTCGTAGTCCGGGTCTCCCGGCCGGCTCTGCCGAGGCTTGTGAGCGTAAAAATTTCCCCATAAGGAAGTGAATACTTCCCCGCAAGCTTCTCCCCGTGGGGATCCACGCTATCCCCGCATCGGAAGTGACGTTGATAATTTGTAGGCGATCAAACCAGGCAAGACCTTTCCGCAGATGGCATGTCTTCGGGTCAATATCTTGCGAGATGAGGTGATTTCGGATTCATAGCTCCAAGTATAAATAAAAACACGAATTAAGCGGCAACGATGCATCAACTCAAGGGTGCTACGGGACAGTGAACTTTTCTCTCCTTCGTCATGGCGGTGTCCATTTCACAGCTCTCTTTTGAGCACCATCGTGTGGCTCTCGGAATTGCCGAGACTAAGCCCCGTATTTCTTGGCGTTTCGAGGGTAACGCAGACAACTGGGAGCAAAGCGCCTACGACCTGGAGATAATTCGTGGATCAGACACTCAACCAAAGTCTCACGCCTTCAATTCGTCTACATCCCTTTATGTTGAATGGCCAGAGGATGCACTCGAGGCGACCGAGCAAGCATCGGTGAGAGTGAGAGCTCATGGAAAAAGTGGCCAGGATTCGACACCATGGTCCGACTGGGTGACAGTCGAGACGGGTCTTCTCTCTTCTCAAAACTGGGCCGGAGCTGTGCCTATTGCCGCTGATAGAGACACTGAGAAGAATGCAACGAAGCGACCGATTTATTTCCGCAAGGAATTCAACTTGGATGCACCATTTAAATCTGCACGGCTTTACATCACATCTTTGGGAGTCTATGAGGCAGAGATCAACGGGGATCGCGTTGGTGATGCTGTCATGGCCCCTGGTTGGCAATCATACAATTTTCGCCATGCCTACGACACTCACGACGTCACGAAACTAGTGAGCCAAGGTGACAATGCCATTGGAGTAGTTGTTGGCGAGGGTTGGTTTTCAGGAACACTTGCTTGGGAGGGAAAAAGAGAGTTTTGGGGCGACACAATTGGTCTGCTGTCTCTACTCAAGGTCACCTTCAACAATGGGTCCACTCTGACAGTCCCGACCGACACCACCTGGAAGGCCAACGTGGGTCCAATTGTGGCATCTGAAATATACAACGGAGAAACCTATGATTCTACACTTGAGGCTGACTTCGATGGTTGGTCATCTGCCAAGTTTGGTGGCGAAGACTGGCTTGGAACCAAGGAACTGGACGCCCTGAAGGGTACACTTACCCCTCCAGATGGCCCGCCCGTTCGAAGAGTTGAAGAGAGGAAGCCAGAGACAATTTTCAAGTCCCCCTCTGGAAAGACAATCATTGATCTTGGACAAAATCTTGTTGGGTGGGTGAGACTCAAGGTTTCCGGGCCAAAAGGCACAAATATTACTTTGCATCATGCTGAAGTGCTCGAGGACGGTGAGCTTGGCTTGCGGCCACTGAGAACGGCAAAGGCGTCGGATACATACATATTGAATGGAAATGGAGTGCAGACTTTGGAGCCTCACTTTACTTTCCATGGCTTCCGATTCGTGCAAGTTGACGGCTGGCCTGATGAGACACCATTGGACGGCGATTCTCTCACGGCGATCGTGATCCACAGCGACATGGAGCGAACTGGATGGTTTGAGTGCTCGCACGAACTTCTTACCAAGTTCCACTCCAATGTTTTGTGGTCGATGAAGGGCAACTTCTTTTCTATCCCTACCGATTGTCCACAGCGTGATGAGCGGCTTGGTTGGACGGGCGATGCCCATGCGTTCGGTCCGACTGCGAATTTCCTTTTCAACACTGCAGGCTTCTGGCGCGGTTGGCATAAGGACATGTGGTCCGAAATGCAAAGAAATGGCTCCATGATTGTTCCAGCTTTCGTCCCCACATTGGCGCCTAACGACCCTGCTGAGCCTGCCACGTACTGGGGTGATGTAGCTACGGCAAACCCATGGAACCTGTACAGATTCTTCGGAGATGGAGGCATGCTTGAGGAGCAATTTGACCAAGCCAGCAGCTGGGTTAATATTGGTATCCCGAAGAAGGAAGATGGTCTTTGGAATAGAACCATGAGACAGTATGGAGACTGGCTGGATCCCAAGGCACCTGCCGATAACCCTGGAGCTGCAACTACAGCGGCATACCTCGTCGCTGACGCCTATTTGATCCGCATGGTTGAGATTTTGCGCAACATTTCAAGCGCATTGGGTGACGAGACCAAGGCAGACTCATACGATGAACAGCACAGCAAGCTTCGAACAGCGTTCCAAAAAGCTTGGATGGATGACGGAGAGCTCGCCAATCGCACACAGACTGCTTATGCTTTGGCAATCGAGTTTGGTCTCCACACCGACAGCGACCAAAGCGAGGCCGCTGCGAACACTCTTCGCAAAATTGTTGAAGAGAACGATTACCTTGTCGGTACCGGATTTGCCGGCACCCCAGCCCTCGGACCCGCTCTCCGACGCATCGGCGCAACCGAAGACTTTTACAAGATGCTTTTGCAGACCCAAGTTCCCTCGTGGCTGTACCAGGTCGTCCAGAATGGCACCACCACATGGGAGAGGTGGGACAGCCTGCTATCCAATGGCAGCATTAACCCTGGCTCAATGACGAGCTTCAATCACTACGCCTTTGGTTCCGTTGCCGACTGGATCCATCAGACCATCGGAGGGCTCGCACCCGCAGAGCCTGGTTGGAAATTTATTGAGGTAAAGCCGATACCAGGTGGCAACATTACCAGCGCCGACACCAAGTTTGTGAGCGGATATGGAGAAATTAGGGCCAAGTGGTGGATTGAAGGTGGCCAGTTCAATCTAAATCTGTGGGTGCCGCCCAACTCAAAGGCACTCGTGACCTTGCCGAATGGGAACAAGACCAAAGAGGTTGGTTCAGGTTATTATGAGTTCCAACAATCGGGGTATGATGATTATGGGTCGGAATAGTTGATTTTTAATGACAAGAGTGACGATATATTAGGCTGAACGTCACTTCTTTACCATGCTGACACATATGTTTGTTTTCCGGTGTCGCACAAGTGTACTGTAAGAAGCACAGTTCAAGTGAAACGAACATGATTTGGTTATAAAGCTTCACGAAACCTTGACGTAAATGAGTCTGTATGGTTCGAAGCAACCTTTCATAAACGCAACAGCTCCAATAATGCCAAGTGGTTTGCACGGAGCAAAATGACAAATAACTCTAGCTTGTAAAGTTTACTCAAGATTGGTCATATGGTGGCTAGGTTGTTGCATCTACCTATTTAAATGCAAACCTTCTGTGATAGAATCAGGTCGCCAGCGATGACTCGCCAATATTTACTTTCTCCTTCGTCATTGTCAAAGAAAACCTCCCTGACAAATAAGTTGCTAATTGGGATCAAAGGTGACGACCATAATTAACAAAAAGTCTTTACTAACCTTCGACTGTAACCATGATGAGTGAAACGTGACTGAATGCTATATTGCAGCGGGTCCAAAACCTTCATGCTACTCCTTGTCAGCTGACTAAATTATGTGTGATTCATTGTGAAAAGGCAATTACAGGTCAACAAGGTTTTCATTAAATTCGCACAAAGGAAAGACTACCAACGACAGGCAAAATTTGCCAAAGTTTAGACTCATATATCGGAGATGGGTATACTTTTCTGTGCCCAACACAGGGATAAAAGGCTCGACATCGCTCCATGAAGACCAAAACAAAATATCTTACTCTCATTCCCACATCGCACCCAACACACAAGATGCCCGAGCATCCAAAGCAAGTGCCGACTGCTTCGACGTCGAGATCGCTAGCTGGTAACTAGCAAGCGCATCTCTCAATAGTCTGGCAGCCTTCGACAGCTCACCGACAAGGGCGATGGCCAAAGCTGCCCCTTTTCGATACGCAGTCTCGATCACTGCCAAAGGCTGGGTATGAGCCTCATTGTACGCATTTCACTGTTCCTAGCCTTGTGCTAGTATCTAGCCTTTCCTTCTCTTACGAGAAGCTTCCCTTTGAAACAAAGGATAGATTGAATACTGATCAATGGCCAAAACTGAAACCCTCAATGTGGGTTTCGCCATGGTCAAGGAATATGGTAATCACATTACCGACCGTCGGCCGCTCTGATGTGTTGTCAAGCGGAAGGCAGGTCTCCTTTATCAGTACCTCACAGCAACTGCTACATCTTGATTACGACGACAACTAGCGGCCGTCACAAGCACTATGCTTCCGCTCTCCCCATGCCACCAAGACCTGCCTCGCATAACATGCGCGCACATGAAGATCGCTCTACCTCCACGCTTGCCATCGCGTCTGCTCAGCGCAAGCAGCTTCAGACCCAGCACCACTGCTCGGATTTGCATCATTCCATCCAAGATACAACATCCGTTTGCCACAAAGAACACCAGTCAACTGAGGGTACAGGGCCGCACATCACACCTTGCGCCTAAAATAGGCACATCTCCCAAGAGTATCGGGATCCGGCCAACGAATAAGATGGCCAAAGGAGAAAGCTCATCGCATCTTCTGCCTATTGAGGTCTCCCTCAGCAGAGAAACCACTCTCAGAGCAAACATCAGACCACGCATGCAGGAACTCGGCTTAACCTGCAAGCAAACTTGCGCGGACATCTCTATCAAAGAACCCTCTCTACCTATCTACGAACAGGAACAATAAGGCCACGAAGCGACTATTCTATCAGATCAGACAGCCCAGAAATTCAGGCCCGCTATTCTCAAATTTGGTGTCCTCATCCTACCGCCGGTCGCGTTGAGTCACAGCCATGAATCCCGAACAATGCATCGAGTTTTTATTATTAATGCAAATGCACTACAACCATCAAAGTCGCGCACTTGTACAAGCACGCTTGACAATAACACGCTTCCTTTATCGAAACGGCGCTTCTACAACCAGTCGCAGACAATTGTTACAACAACCCGATCACACCGGTCACCGAGCCCTGTTTGACCAAGTCGACTCTCTGCAACAAATGCTTTGCTCTTGAATGAGGCAGGAAGATCCGGTTGGAGGCATGCAGAGGCTATGATTTCCAAGGAATATGCCAAATTGGAAGAGCCCAAGGAGCCCCGGAAGGCTAAGGGCCCTCAAGAAGCCAAAAAGGCATAGAGGTTTAGCATAGGGCCTTCATAGTCTCAATACCACCGAGCCCTTTTTGACCACGTCAACCCAACAAATACGGGGGCATTTGGCGTTCCTTTAGATAGGTCCCCCAACGCAACTATAGCAAGCTGCTGACCAGAAAAAGCAGAAGATGGCTTTTCCTCTAGTAGCTATAGCTATAGCTATCTACAAGAGCCCTCTTGTTGTCGCATTTGGCATTGGTGTATGCAGTGCCTTAGGCAAGGCAACTAGGACAAAGGCTTGAAAGTTGATCTTTGAAGATTAAGAGGAGCTGAAGGAGCCAATTGTGCTGGTTGTAGGGGCTAGAGAGACTAGCCGGACTAAAGGGGCTAGGGAGAAGTAAAGGCGTAGGAGAGAGAGCATATGAGAGCCTAGAGGCTCTACAGGGCTAGGAGCTACTATACATAGTCTCAATATAGCCTTTGAAGCCTGAGATCACTGCATTCAGTGGTGGATGTTTTATCTCTCCGAACCCAGGAGCAGGGGGATTGGTATTTAGTATGTTGACTTGATCTTGCTGGGTAGCTAGACATGTGTGTAGTTAGAAAGAAAAAGAAAATAAAAATTTATAGAAACCCGTCTCGCAAGTGCAAAGTGAGCGTTTCAGTAGGATGAAGCCAAGCCCACACCAATAGTTCCAACTTGTTTAACAATTTCGATTAGTAATGAGTTTTTCATCTCTCCAAACCAAGAAGGTCAATCATAGGAAGTATCTGCAAAGTTCAGCTTCGTGTGCTTGTTCTATGCATGGCATGTTGCAATGATTTATGCTTTCATCGTTCCGAATCTAGGAAGAACTGTCATTCGCTCATCGTAAAGAGAATAGATCATTTAGAAGTGGATAGGAGCTCAGATACATTTAAACTAATGTGATACAAGACAGTGGTGAAGGAAATATGCTGACGGATAGAATTAGAGTCAGTAGGCTCTGTTTCCTGGACTGTTTAGACCCTTGTAAAGCACCCGGCAGTCGTGACTTGAGAACCACCATTCCATTGCTCCTTCCCAAGCCATCTCAAACCATTCAAGACCCATATCTTCTATGGGCTTCTTCATTGAAATTTCAGCCACATGCGGGTGTCCGGAGTCGGTGAAAGAAAATCCAAGCCAAAAGCCTTCTGAATCTTGCACCAAATCAGTGTCCCCAAGGCTGTCTAGCCGAACCTGTCCGACTGTTTCTACTCCACCGTCCACATAGTGGATAAGTAGTCCTACGATGGATAGGTGATCCCGAATGTGACGCCGACATACCGTCACCGATTTAACGCCCTCAAGAGAGGCCGATGAAAAGAACAGACCATCGCGACTCTGAGTACGAGGGTAGGCTGACATTGGCTTCGCAAGCGACAGCTCACTCTCTTTTGGCGTAGGCTGCACCTCACTTTCAAATGCGAAGCTTCTGATCCCTTGGGCGCAGCTGTCGTAGAAGAAGCGGCTAGGTTGTCCTGTGGATTTGTCCAGGATCGTCCACAAAACATGCGAGACAAATGGAGCCAGACGAACACCCATCAAGCAGGACCGCTTTTTGTTCGTTTTTAGAAGAAGGGCAAGTTTTAAGTGACTGGGCCCGTGTTTGCGCATCCAGATTTCCGACAGGTACTCGGATGGCTCCAACGGCACATGGATCCAGACCGACGACGCTGATGCAGAGTCATAAAAGGAGAAATCTTCGCCTGCAACGTGGGCATGGAGCGTTACTGGGGCAGGATTACAGCACACAGAGTATCCTGTAATGTTTGGTTCGTTGTACTTGAACAAGGCCATTCGAACCGGGGGTGGGTGCGATCGAAAATCTTGGTAAAATTGGTGGAGGTGGAGCTGGTGGACAATTGGTTGTGGAATAGCCCACGAAACAACATCGTGGCTATAAACACGCTCTGTACAGTTGACCACGGCTAAATTGTGTATTTTAATGCCCTTTACTACAATTAGTCGTTTGTTCGTATGTAAAAGATGGAACCTACATCGTTTTGGGCCTCAAGGATTGAGTTCAAGTTTGGAATTGCTAGTGTCTTCCACCACACATTCGGCGATTCATTGACAACAGGAGCTTCTTTTGAGCTTCCAAAAATGATTTTTTGTACACCCCATTGATCTTCACGTATATAGACCGCATCTATGTCACCTTCTGTATTGAGCGATGCGACTTTCTCAGTTGTAGCAGGAATTTTGATGTTTGTCAAAGATGAGATGTATTTGGTTCCCTCAAACTGAATCGTTGAAGCCCAGACCTCTTTGAAGCTCTTGACTGGGAACATCGTTGCTCTGCCGCGGAAGGGCAAGACGGTGGCCAGACATGCGGCGTATTGGTGAACCAAATGTTCGGCTGTCTTGAAACGCAATTCTACAGGTAGGTACACGGAAGTCTTTAAATTCTCTGTAAGTTGCCGATGCAGCTTTCTGAAGCGCGGTTTGTCGACACCTCTTGGGGGCTCATAGTTGTAGGAGACAGCGCTCATAAAGTGCCAAGGCGAATCCTTCGGCAGCAGTTTCAGGCAGTGGAAATGGCAACCGATCGCTCTCTTCTCGTGGTAGCATTCCTTGGTAGAGGCGCCGTGGCACACAATGTAAAATGTATTTCCTTTGAAATCTATGGGGGACTCGCAGTCAAAGGCCTCGGAGAGCTCGCCACTCGGCTTGACTGTGATTGTTAGTTAGGTGGCATCATCACACGGAACCCTTTGAATTGTGGCGTGCTGACCGGCAATGATCGTCTCACCCTTGGTGAAGTGAAAACGGCACAAGCCGCATCGACGGGCCACGCAGTACAATTCTACAGTTGACATGGTTGCGTAGAGCTATCCCAGAGGTGAGAGGAAAGTCATGAGAAGGTTGTCGGCTGATGAAAATAAGTCGGTGACCGAAAAGCCTTTTGAGACATGGCGCTCTATCGGGGTGCATTAGGATGCAGGCTTATCGGGGTTGCTGAGTGCACTTGCGGGGTTGGCTCCCGCATCATCATGTTCACACCAAGTAAGCACCACTGAGGGTGAGAAATGACTAAATTGAAAAGCGACAAACGGCTAATTTGAGCAGATCGCGCATTGAACTAGTCTAAGATTGCTGCTGGGATCGCAAGATTTTGCCACAATTGGATGAAACCAGGCTCGTTGACTGGACTTGTGAATGCCTCGTGCTGCAAAATGGGATCGCTATTGGGGATGAGAAAGATATACATTTTATGTTTTATACATGTATTTGCCTAAATTCGGGAACAAAGCTGGAGAACTAGTGGGTGTAGGAAAATCCCCAGGTTGAACAGGGTATAGGGTAGGGTGTGATAGCCACAATACTGGCTCGAAATATAGAAACACCACGAGAAGGGAAAGTACGTATAGGGTCTTAATAATATCATATAGATATATAACCGGATAGATGTCGTGTTTATGGGCTTGTTGAACCTTTATTCTCCCCGCTTCTGGAGCACTAGCACTACTATCAGTATCCCTGCCAAAGTGGGATGAACCCCGCCAACTGGTGTGTGGTGGTGGGGTTGAAGTCGCGGATGTTGGCTGACTGATCCGCGCCCAGATGTGATCACTGCAAGAATTAGTTGATAGATACAGAATGAGGCGATTTAGTGTGGCTGTGCAGTAAACTGTTGAGATTAATTTTCGGACGAGCTGGGCTCTTGTTCAAGCGCCTCGTCAAAAGAGTGGCTGCCAAGAGTAGTATTGCTCTTGGCCCCCCTCGGCAAAGTGCCGCTTCTCCGGCATGTACGATTGATGAACCAACCGAACAGCAGAGCAGACCTGCAGGGGCTAGCAGGTGGCTCTTGTTCACTGCTCTTGGGTGCTTTTCAATGCTCCCAAGACGCACAGCCTCATGGCAGCGTGACGTCACGCCAAGGTGTATCGTATTGAAATCCACTGGGCCACCTCATCTCCCAATGCTGCCAGAGCTAAACAAAAAGGCGGGACGAGGCCGTTGGAAGCTTATCGCGGTTCCCTCTTTTCTTCAACCACAACGCGCAAAAAACAATTGCAAACCGTCACGATGGGCTGGAAGGATCACTTGAAGCGCGCCAAGCAGGAAATTGAGCAGCTCATGGCGGATCCCGACAAGAGAGACGAGGGGCAGGGTCAGGGTCAGCCACCAGTGCCCCCGCCACAGTCTCGCCCTCCTCCACAGCCGTACTGGCAGCCTCGCTTCCAGCCCGACATTCCTGTCACGGTCGATTGGGATGCCAAGCTGGGCAACGGGCCTGACGGCTGGGGAAACCAGGAGCTAGAGCACTACACTGCCAACCCTGCCAACGCCTTTCAGTACGCCCACCCTTCTCTTCTTTCTCGCCCGTCATGTCAATCAAGTCTCATCTCATGACTAACCCCAGTTTCACAGCACACCAGATGGTCGCTTGGTGATCCGAGCACTCGCAAATAATGCGGCGCCCTCAGTTGACCAGCGCTACACCTCCGCTCGCCTCGTGAGCAGACAGACGCTGGCCCGCGACCGGGGCGTGCTCACCGCGGTTATCCTGTCGCCCTGCGCCGACGGCATCTGGCCCGCGTTTTGGCTTCTCCCACAGGAGCCATTTTCGTGGCCCACCGACGGCGAAATCGACATTGCCGAAACATGGAACGGTGACCACGAAAACAGGTCATGCCTGCACTGGGGATTCCACCACGAGCCCCAAAAGCACCGCGTTCTCGCCACCAAGATCCCCGACATGCACGCTCGCCCAGTGAGATATGATTTCGTCTGGGACCAGCCAAACGGCCAGCCTGGGCAGGGCAGGATGCTGTGGTACATTGACGGCAGGCCCGTCATGAGGGGAAACATCCCAGCGGGCACCCGACCGATGAGAGAAATGACCATTCTGCTCAACGTCGCCATGGGAGGCAACGTCTGCCAAGGCAAGACGCCCGCTGACGGCTATTACGACATGGTCATCAGCACCTTGTTTTTGGCTGACGAGCCCGAGTACGGAGGCTGGGGTCGCTTCGAAGCCGACTGGGGCAGGACTGGTGAGGGAAACACATATTGATTCATTGACATAGACGCGCCGATTTGATAGGCTGGATATATTACAGGATAAAACTGTTTATAAAATGATTTTTGTCACCTTTATTTACGCGTATGTGCTCAATGATTCATTCTCTGTCTCAGCTTTTTGCGCATGGTGGGGTTAGCGCCTCATCATCTGATTTGCGCGTGTCAAAGCGCGTTGAGGTACTTCTGCCTGATGCCACTTCCTCTCAGTAAACTCTCCGCAAGTCGATTCCAGGCCGCGCCAAACTCATCAGGTATGCATTTGCATGACATCTTCATGGACCCTGGCTCGGTCTCGACGGCTGAAATCGGCGATCGCGTGAGGGACGCCAGCGCCAAGGTGGGACAGCTCAGCGGAAAGACCCGCTGCAGGGAACTCTTTGAGGAAATCCAGGTCCAGCTTGATCTGCTGGCCAAGCTTATAGATGACATCCGACAGCACGAAAAGGAGTTTCGCGCAAGGGATAGCAGCCGCTTTGAGCCCCTCAGCAGCGTCGACGACGAATTGTCCAATGTGCAGCGCTTAATTCAGAAAGCCGAAGGCTCCCAAGGAGGCCCGCAGCTTTTTAGGAGAGCCCGGCTCGCAATTGCGGGATATGAGAAAGAGGCCGAGGAATGCAGCGCGCGAATCGGAAAATTAAGGAGCCATTTATTGTCATCTTTCGAAGAAGCAAGCATTGAGGTGCGGAATCGGAACCGGCTGCAGAAATTGCTTGAACCTGCAAGGGCAAATTTCATTCCCGATAAGCTAAAGGGTACGGCGGAATGGATCTGGTCTCACCCCAAATTTGAATACTGGGTTAAGAAACCTACAATGAGCCCCGCGGACCCTGCATTTGAGGAGATTGCTGATGCATCCGATATCGATGACAGAGTGCTGTTGCTCTGTGGTGTTGAGGGATCCGGCAAATCTGTCCTTGCCGCATCCATGGATTATGAGTTACGGAAAAGGCACAAAATCTCTGTATTATTCTCCTTCTGGACGGTTCATGGTCAAGAAAGAGCAATTGATGGCATGCTGCGGAATCTTCTTTGGCAGCTGGTTTTGCATATACCCGACGAAGAGCGAAACAGCCAGATCGAACGCTTGCTGGAGAATCAGAAGGACCTAAAAGACCCGAACTGCCTGGTCTTTGAGATTCAAAAGCTAGGTGTGATGCAACAGTATGACGTATACTGCATCGTCGATGGCATTCAAGAGTCCGCAGACGACTGGAACGATGCTAACTATGGGCCTCTGGCTATTTTAATCCGATTGCTTCAATGCAATCGCAAAATGCATCTGCTTTTAATCGGAAGATGGAGTAGCCTGGAAATGGCCCTCCAATTATGGTCTCTTAAAATCGATATCACAAGAGATTTGGTTCGCGATGACATATTCAAGCTCATAGCATTCGAGTTGGACAACTGCCCCCATATCAAGGATCTAGCAATCCGTGAAGATATTCGGAAAGAGTTGGAATCCAAGCCAATTTTAACATTTTTAAGGATCGAATTTATCTTTAAGGAGCTACGTCTGTGCTCCAGTTTAGAAGAACTCCAGCTCACGTTAAGCCGTTTACCGGATCAATTGGATTGGGAGTATCATCGCCTCTTCACAATGCTGATGGTGCGGCTAGACGGGCAGCCTAATAACCCTTCCATTGGCATGGTACAGTCGAGAACACTTTTAAGCCTCATCATTGGCTCTTTTAGGCCTCTTACCTTTACTGAGCTTTGTTTGGCCTACGCTATGACTTTCTCAGGGCAACCCTCGATCGCCGAGGGCAGCCAAAATCTTATTACTAAAGAAGATATCCTACACACTTGTGGAGATTTCATAAGTGTCAAAAGAGATCGAGTTTACCTAGCGCATACTTCTATCCGAGATTTTTTATATCGACCTTCTAACCGATGGTATGGCCAAGACAAGCGGATAGCTTATTTTCGCCTTGATTCAAACGGTTGCCATCGAGACCTTGGCATGGCATGCCTCAGGTATCTGGAGCAAATCAACTGGCAGGCTTCCGACTGGACCAAGTCGCCAGAAATTCTTGCCAGTCGGTATCCGCTTTTCAATTATGCAGCTTCCCACGTATCGTCACACTTATTGGAGTTTGACTTGACTAGCGAGGAGTCGAAACAAGTCGTCGACTTCTGTAGCTCAGAGAGCTTTACAGCTTGGAAAAACTTTATGCTACTTTCCGAGGACATCAGGGGCCAACACAAGCCGCTTTCAATCCGTTTTTGGGACGACTTCGCCAAATTCTGGGGTACATTCGAAGGCTTTGACGGTTGAGCTGGCGAACATCCGCCTCTTAGGCTTATCTATAGATTTAATCCAACAGATTAGTGCCTAGATCATCACGCCAAGTCCTTCGTTATGATGTGTCTTTATTTACATAGTCAATACTTCTATCTTTGGCACCACATCACGGGATCGAGGAGATTACCTAGAGACTAGAATAAACAAAGAAGCAAAATTTGTAAAATAAGCAATATCAGTATTTGAGGGCCTCTGCATTCGCAGGCCATACCAGCTGCTACTTTTCCTCAGCACCGAATTCTTGTGTGCAATATTGGATGTGACAAGTTGTACGAGGTGAATTGTGAACTTGTTCATAAGTTTGATTACTTTACTTCATTGTTATTTATTGATGTATTCGTCGATCTTCTCTTTGAGAATAATAACATCACTTCCCCGCTCATTTGGCCGAGATGTTCTACAAAGGAGCGTCAGCTTATGACGATGACCTGGACGACGCAGAACTGACAATTCGGATGCTTCTACTTCTCAAAAATACAAAACAACAAGCTCTATTTAGCTTGCCCGCGTATATCTTGATTTAAGAACCCGAAAGAACCAAAATACAAAGGTGATGCTGCCACAAAACAAGGCGAAACCTTGATCCAGCTCCGATATGTGATTGCCCGATTTGCGGAAAGGATTTTCAAACCCACGACCAAGGTATATTTCAGCAAGCCTCATGATACAAAAGTATAACCAAAAGATCGTCAAGAGGCCGGGTTGGTAGAAGGAGCGAATCCCGTATGGGTTCATCAATCCTAAAATATGTTGTCGAAAGTCTCGAATCTCGACCATCGTTGTGCGCTTTCGTAGATAGTAAGCCCACACTGCGTAGACTGAGACAGATACCGCATGGACGGAAAGAAGAAGTGGAAGGATACGGACTAGAAAGAATCCGATCAAAAAGAATATCCACCGCGACATTGGTTCATCTTGCAATTTAGCCATTTGGATAATCCATTCCATGTCATTATCTGGGTTGTCGGGGCCATATATATGCCGGATGATCTGAGCCACAAAGCACGCCATAGAGCTAATGGATATGACCAAATATCTTTTGATAGGAAGATAGTCATCGCCGGGTAGTTTGTGAGAGCGCAGTTGTCGGACAGAAAGCGATAGAGCGGGCAAACTTAAGACCGGAGAAACGATGGTAAAAACACTGACAACAGAGAAAGGTGCCTCCAAGGCGAGCAATTGTTGTATTTGCGCGGTTTCAGGGTTGCTTTGACGTGAAAAGTCTAGAGGAAAGTTCGTCATTTTAGAAATAACATCAACTGCTGCAATGAACGGATATGCTAGGGCGATAAGTAAATCTGGATCCAGCGTATCTCTCTCTGGGCAATCCTTGTCTATGCTCCAAGAAACAAAAACGGATGCAATAGAGAGTACCCAGCAGGCGACGACTCCTGGGCCGTACTGTGATGATACAAGCTCAAAGTAGTTGGTGTCTGAGTCCATGCTTTGACCTGGATCATACTCAACGGGCCAGTGAGCACAGAGTGAAGAAATATGTCTAGTTTGGAAACGAGGCAACAATAAATTAAGCACTACACTAAGATGTATAGTAGTGAATGTCGGGAAATGGTCGAGAAACAAGAAAAGTCAGGATGAAATGATCGTGGCGCAGACACAAGGCAGACAACGGTGCAGCTAGTGAGGGGTGTGGTGGCATGTGGCTGTGTTGCTCGTAAGGCCCAGTACGTCCACCAACTCTCCCTGGTGTAAATTTCGAGGTGTGCATTTAGACCCCTTCACGAGCATAATTTTTGGTGTGATCATGATAGGCCGGCTATATTCCAGGATAAAACGACCATTCATGTTTCGTCACCCACCCTACCTTGGCGTCATAGGCTGTGGCGAGACACAGTGCCACATCCTAATTGAGAAGTCTGACTGCGCCAAGAAATTATGCTGATGTCATAAGTATTGCTTGACGTTTTTGGTGGATGTGTTGTGTTTCATGAGCGACTTTGGTCTCCAGCTACAGGTAATGATGGGCACCCTCGTGGCTGTAGGACAATAAAAACAAGTGAAGCGATTGTAAATCTTCAAAAATGGAGGTGTTGATGAATGGGGAGCGATCATCACAGGCTCGTCTATATATTTCAGAGCTGATCCCGTTGATTTACGACGATGAAATTGTAACGGATTCTTCCCTGAATATATTTTGCGACACAATCCTTGAATAAAAAAACATGGCTTTATTGTACGACATCATCCGTGTGCCCTAAGGTCTAGAACAAACTGACATTGATATCTCAGCTCGAAGCGCCGATTTTCATTTACTTCGCCAGCTGTTAAAGCATCGAGGCGCGTCATGGAGCAGCGCACCGAACAACAGCGACGCCACTCCGTTGACTCCAATAATACCGCCAATACCCTCGGCGAAATGCCCGTTGTCGAAGCTGAGAGCCATCTGTTTGCGCCACCTGCTCGATGGACAACAGCGAATCGAATTTAACTAAAAAGAAGGAAAGAATTGTAACAAGCAAGCTTTGTCTATATAGAAATCCCCACAGCTATATGGATAGGCCCAGCTGTTGGCCTTGGTGGCGCATTTATGGACAATATTGGTTCTTGAATTTGCTGAAATACAGGATTTCGAATGTACTGTGCGTGGCAAGAATGTAAGAGGTTATGAGTGTACAATTCGAAAGAAAAAAAAAGATAATGTACGATAGTGAAACTTGTGGATATGAAACAAAACCAAATCAAATTGTTGAGTTGGAAAAATACTTGTCGTCCTCCTGAAGGAATAATACATGATTCAGGGCCCAATCCTGGTCATTGGCGTACGGGTCGCGATAATGAGCACTGCGCCCGTTAACCGATATTGGGTAGATCCAAGCACAGCCCGCCTTCCCATTAGCATCAAAAAGCGCTAGATTAGATCGCAGAATGCCTTCCGATCTTTCCTTTGAGGCTTTATCCCCAGTAGCTTTGCTGTAATGGTGTAACGCGATTGCATCCAAAGTGCTCCAGTAATGTGGGAATGTATCGCCCCAGTGCCTATCCTTACCAAACCAGTATCCATCCCAGTGGCGGATAGCAATATGATGAAGACGATAATCGGGCTGCTTACCCTCGAATCGAAGCAATGTTTCCAGCTGCAGCTTTCCTCCTTCCAGCCAGGTGTCATTCCGCATGAAGCGATATAGCTCAAGCAGCATGACCGCAGCCGGTGCGACGATCGACTGCTCAAAATTAACTTCAAAAGCTGGGTAATCTAATCCACGGTCGAGGAGATTTTGGCCATGCGCGATAAACAAGGACTTGGCACGTTGAAAGTTTGCTTCGTCCCCATATGCCTTGAGGTATCGCAAGCTTTTTAAAATTGGAAGGCCAATGGCATAAAGCTCACCTCCGCCCTCCGAATAAAGGTTTTCCAGAGTGAGCATGAATCTCTCGATCGGCGTTTTGTTGGCGACCTCTCCAGTGAGTTTGAGGTCCAAAGCAGCCACAGCGATATGAAATTGGAGAACCCAGGGCCAATTGTAGAGTCGCTTGCGACTCTGGCCTGTTCCCGCTGGTCGGTCAAACACGTAGCCATTTCCGTCCTGGAGCTCAAGGCTAACGTAAGAATAATATTTTTCTAGAGATTCTCGAATAACATCATCATCTGGGTTCTTTTTTAGCCATCGGGCCATCAAGATTCCCATACCAACGCGTTCGCGGGCGGCATTGCGGTCCGAGCTATTTTCCCAAGATGCGACGACCTGGGCTTGGGTATCATAAACAACATAAGCGCCGTCGGTAGAATTGCCGGGTGCAGATACTTGCTGATTGTCAACAATAAAGCGCGTACGCTTAGAAATTAAATCCTGCAAATCAGGAACGGTATTGAGGTAAATATTGGCAGTTTTTGTGGTGGGGTTGGTAATTGTTGAGACCGCCAGAGTCTTCTGTCCCACTTGGCCAGAATTATAGGAAAAGGTGCAGCTTGATTTGCTACAGTTCAATCTCTCTCCATTGATGGTAGATTCCGAATTTACACCGCCTTTCATGCCGATAACGGTGCTTTCACCTTCAAAAAGGGTGTAATTCTTTACATCAAATTGGATAAATTGGTCTGAACGGCGGGAACATTCAGAAAAGAAGTCATCCCAGTCCCTATGCCAGAAAAGTTCCCACTCAATGCTTTCAGATTGACCAGGAGTTAGAGTCGGGATAAGAGGGTGCAAGAGTATTGCGCCGCGAGTATTTGATAGCGTGACAGGATCACGGGACTCAACGCTGTACCCTGCTAATGAACCTTCTTTTAGAACAAGGCCCAAGTTACGACCATGGCCTCTTATTTGATTCATTTTTACCCAGCCATTACTACCACCATTGGCCCAGATATGAGCATGTGCTCTGCTTTGGAGCGCATCGCTCATATTTGTGTAATGATCATTGAATGGGATGTAAATGGCTAGAGAGGTGGTCCCGGGGCTCGCCAAGTTCAAAGTAGACGACCCTTTGTTTGCGAATGTATAGCGTTCTGAAAATGCGTTCCCCCTACAAGATAACTTCCTTGTAACGGTGAGGTCCAAGTCGCCCGCAGAGTAAATCATCGTGTGTGAGCTTTGGTCCTTTGACAAGACCTTAGCGTTGGTCCAGAAAGAACGATGAAGCAGGCTTTCGCCCAAATCTGCGAATCCAAGGCCCCACCGACTTCCCAAGGGTAACCATGGAGCATTGTTGTAGGAACTGATCCAGTTCATACCACTGCCATTTCGGTCACTGAGCCTCACCACTGCTCCAGTGGTATCGTCAAGCTCAACATTGAAGAATTGGCTAGAGAGGCTGGTTGCTCCCACAGAAACGGCCGCAAGTGACAGCCAAGTGAGAAGGTACATAATTTTAAAATTATAATGTCTGACAAATCCTGGAGTTGGATAAAACAAATTTACAAAGCTTAAGAGACACAAGAAGAAAAATATTAGCTATAGGTTAAGGTTTTATGATCATCAACCCTAGCAAAAAAAGATTTCCATGTTTTATTCACTCGTTCCACAATTTCCCATTAATTATGTTAGAGTTGCAATTCGTCCTTCACAATCCCGATCGCCGAAGCACGAACATTATATCACTTAGACCACCTGACAATTCTAATGCCGAGTACAACCCTACTGAGTAGGCGAGAATTACTGCCAGGATTTGGGATATAGCCGTTTCGTCTATCGGCACATTAGCCCTCCGACATGATTACCCCGCAATCTCGTGCCACCTTCTTTAACCCTCCAATTGGTATTTATCGGTATTATTGCCGGTGTCGGCCAGATCCCGATTTTTTCAAAACATCTCGCAAATTGCTGTTCTTCTTAGCCTAATCTACCTGTTCGTTGCGTTATCTCATGCACGTGGGGGCCCTTACTGTTTCTTCTAAATTTTCAGAGTCGCGATGAGTAAGGTTTTGAGCCCCTCATTTTTGTCGCTTCCCGATTTTATCATGCATGAAGTTGGCGGGTATGATTGTATTGATAGCTGCTCCCTACATAGGCCGAGCTCGCTCTTACATTTAGATTAGGAATTAATGAAAGTTGGCGGGAATATTTATTTTAGTCCATGACTCAGATAGGAGCAGCCTGCTCTTCCCCAAATATTTTTCTATACAGAATCCTCAATTGAGCCGTTTTTGGATCAGGCAAAGAGGCGAGAAGAAGTGAATTAATTGTACGTAGTTTCATCTACCGCCTTTGTGACTATGACTGAGGAGACATCCCAGTCGAGCCCGGTATTTGTTCATAAACCTGGCATAAATAAACCCAGCATTGCGTCTCTAGGGCAGAAGGACTTGTTAGAGGATCGATCCTTTGAATAGAATTGCTAAGTATGTTAATGATAGATATCTGAAGAAAAAAAACAGATACTTGGCGGGGGGAAGCTGACAAAAAGAGAATACACGAAAATAAGTTGCCTATCCACCACAACGCCGTTTCACAAGTGCGGTGGGTCAACCATCGGTTATGCCGTCTAGTGGATCATCCGGCCCGCAAAAGTAGTCTTTATTCCAGATTCACATGACCTGATGAAATCCTCAAGTTCATACTATGAGACTCTACTCAGTAATGACAAGTCATAAAGTTTGCCTGGAAAGAGTAAAAAAGAAATTGGATGGCGTCGTGAGACAATCTTGCTCCCGGCAGGGCTTGAACCTGCGACCTCCGCATCACCAACACTTGCGAGTTGAAGTATTAGTACGAAGCTCTGACCAACTGAGCTACGGAAGCCTTCCAATTGGATGGATGCTGCCGTCCCCTGTGACAGCTCGTGAATCCTGGCCGCCACGTCCAGGTTTAGGCCTCGGCTTGAACCGATTCTCCCAAGTGTTCAGGGGATGTCGCCATTCGATTACCGTTTTCTAACCTGATGCAATTTTGAACCGAAAATCATCTAACTGATAGTGGATTTTCTTCAAGTAGGTCACAGATTGGCTCCGGATCATTCACACCACCTTCTAGATTCGGCTATTGCTCCATGTGAGAAAAGACGGATCGCGTCTAGTGCTTCACTCTAGCTGTGGCCTAGCTTGTCCTACAAAGCCAAGTCTAAACGTTATAATTATCGTATGCGTATGCTTTCCATCCATTGCCACCGTTCGGTCAACGGGCCAAAGTCTGTTCAAGTGCAAGATAAAATCTACCCACCCTCTCCCACCCCTTTCTCTATATTAAATATCGGACTATTAACCACCGATGGTCATAATTTTATCCAAAACACACGACGAGTTCGGATGGCCATTTTGGCTCATCAGATCATAATCTACGGCTGACCTGGGTGATGCAATAGTGGCGTCTAGCTCCAACAAGCTATACCCAATCAACCAACTCACCACACCAACTCGCCACACCAACGCCGTCATCACCATCGTGCCTGGTCTCTGACCTAAGTGTTGATCTGGTTGTTCAGCTCAGTTCGCTTGGCTTTTCGCTTCTTGTGCCTCTCTGCAAACGCTCGGATGCGAGCCTGCCAATCGGCGTAATTCCATTCTCTGGCACATCGGATCGTCGCACATTGATTTAGATCCGAACCTGGGCGGCCTGTGCACGGCAGTCTCAGATGCAAAAGCACCCGAGCTCTTCGATATCGCTGTCGATCATACACACCAAAAAATATTTTCCGCAAGGCTGAAGCAGAGAAACTGGCCAGTTGGATCTTAGCACCTCCCAACCGTAGCGTGTCTCGGACCCTTAATCCGCCATATAAGCTTTCCGCTAAAATGTCCAGACGAGGGGAAAGAGATATAATAGGGCATACTAAAGCCCAAGCGCTTTGCCTAAGCTCCCCCTTGTTTTTGTAGTTCAAACCGTGGCGCGGGAAGCCGCCAGCTCCGAGTGCTACTGTGCTACACTCAGGGCACACGAGGGTCTGGTCGCTGTTTGGGTGTTGTCTTTGCACCTCTCGGCCGCGCACCCCTTGTTATGAAAGGAGGGGTCCCTGTAATTACAATAAATGGTTATATAAACATTTAATAAACAGGGCGGCCCGTCCTCCCTTCTTAATATTGATTCGATCATGCGAGAGCAGGTCTTCACTCACCATGGCCAAACAACCTATGGATCCATTAGTCATCGAGGCTTTTTGTTACCTCGGCATCAGTATTCTTCTCGTCGCCTTCCGGCTATATTGCCGTGTGAAAGCTGGAGGGTTTCGCAGTCTTGCCGCCGATGACTACATCATGGCCGTCACGTTGATACCATACGCTGCGGAAACGAGTCTATCCTACACGGTCGGTATGCTCTACCATGGTCTTGCCAACAGCGCCATGACTCCCGAGGAACGTGCATCACTATCTCCAGATAGCGAAGAATACAAGATGAGGTACACACCACGGAGACTTCTCTACTTTGGAACTCACTGATCGATAACATCAGAGTTGGAGGTTCGATTAATGCTGTTGCGGGATGGTCTCTATTTACTGTAGTAATTTTCGCCATAAAAGGCTCCATGTGTGCCTTCTATTCGCGATTAACAGTAAGTACAACCTTTAATGGAATCCTGGTGGTACATAGACACGCAGCTAATTTCTTGATATTAGGCTGGCATCGCCAAATACAAGTACAGAATTTGGGCTGGATACGGCCTGATCATTCTTTCTTGTCTTGCCTGCCTAATCTGTATCCTCTTTAGCTGTCAGCCGAGACATAAACTCTGGCAAATCAATCCTGACCCAGGCAGTAAGTCTCTATGCCTTTCTTTGCATTCCAACCAAGACGTATTTACTCACAACCCATTCGTTAATAGATCTTTGCCAGCCTGCCGTAAACCGACTTAATACTTACATGACAATGGTCACCAATCTTGTCACCGACGTCTACTTGCTATTAATTCCACTCCCTTTGGTATGGGGTGCACGCATCCCAAAGCTTAAGAAAGCAAGTCTTCTAGTACTTTTTTCTGGTGGTATCTTTATTATTGTAGCTGGTTTGCTTCGATCTTTTTTCATCCTCGAGGTACGCATCCAATATTGCGAAAGCTAAAGACCCTCTGCTAAGTCTGCTTCAATCAGAATGAAAAAACAGGTCCTAGAATGGCAGCAACTTGGGCTGTTCGGGAATTATTTGTGACTGTTGTGGTAACCAACCTTCCCATGACGTGGAGCTGGGTACGACAAAAGTTACACCCGTATTTCCGATCTCTGGTATCCTCCAACAAAGCTTCGGGTTATCAAAATGAACCTGGACCGGGCAGCTTTAGACTCAGAGAGCAAAACGCTAGTGGCTGGCGAGGCGAATCCAACAAGTCTACCATTCATTCTAAGTCAAGGGACACCGAGAGTAATATTTACATCCGATCGGAGGATGGTAGCGCGGAGCAGATCATACCATCTGGATCTGGCATCAAAAAGGAGGTGGAATTCACGGTTTCGGCCCAAGATGCTACTATGTTAGAAGCCAGATACAAGAATCACGGGCGCCATGGTCCTTAGTCAATTTAGGTAGAAGAAATGAAGTTTAAAGTTCAATGCGAGTAGGCAAAGCAGCCACATTCAAGCTCTCCGGCCTACTCTTATCGACAGCCTGCGATGGAGAATCAGAACCCTTTTCGGTTTCCTAAAGGAAATCCTTTTTAGTTACAGATTGCATTTGATAAGATTGGACTTAGGAAATGATGACAAAGGGACTCGCAGCGATGCCAACAATAGCACGGCGTTTTTGTGCCGGGCGTGTGGGGCATCAATCGGCTTTACGGATGATGCTCAGTCCGAAGCCATAAATCCGACCGAAATGATGACTGCGACAAGCAATTATCACCAATAACACCTTCAATTTTGTATCTAATCCAAGGTAGATGATTCTGAAATACATGGTTTGCCTTCGCCGGTTTCGAAATACAAATAGGGGATTCCCCAGAGTAATTTGCATCCAAGCATCGCGACAATCTCATTTTCCACATCCCAACTCGACAACAATCTCCACGCATCATTGGAATCAACATGAAATCTCCCAGTTCAATGAAAGCTGTGGTTTGTGAGGCAGCTGGGCCTGCAAGCGTCCTCGTAGAGCATCAAATTCCTCTGCCGAAACCACAAGTTGGACAGGCGTTGATCAAAATTCTGGGATTTGGTCTGAATCGCGGAGGTAGATAAATTCCCCAAACGTTTCATCTCCAATTGCTAACATTTTAAATTTCAGAAATAATTTCCCGTCTTGGTAAGGGGCATATGACACTTCCTCAAATACTTGGAATTGAGTGCTACGGCGTTGTTGCGATGTATCACGAGTCCGAAACGAACAAATCCATCCCAATCGGCACGCATGTTTTCACCTGCATGGGAGGTCTTGGCCGCACTTCGCCTGGATCATATGCCGAATACACTTGTGCCGCGATCGAGAATATTAGGACAGTGCCTGCTACCAATATCCCCGTCGCACAGCTGTCAGCCTTACCTGAAATGCTTCAAACATCATGGGGAGCCCTAACTGCGGGATTGGATATCCAGGCTGGTGATAGGCTACTGGTTCGCGGTGCAACCAGTTCAATCGGACTCTGTGCGATACAATTGGCGCGTAAGCTTGGGGCATCGTATATTGCTGCAACAACTCGGAATCCGGATAGAATCAAGATGCTCAAAGATTTCGGCGCAGATGAGGTTTTTGTTGATGGCGGGCAAATTTCTGCCGACCTCAAGGTCAGATCCGGCTTCCACAAAGTCATGGAACTTGTTGGAACATCTACGCTGCAAGATAGCATTCTCTGTGCACAAGAGAGAGGAACAGTTTGCGTTGTTGGCAACCAAAGTGGCGGTCCGTGGACCATGGGAGAATTCTGTCCATTTTTTCTTGGATTACCAAACAGGGTTAGGCTTTGCGCATACGGTGGAGAACCCATGGATCTGCACGCTGTTCCGCTTCAAGAGCTGCTGGTCGACATTGAAAAAGGAGATATCAAGGTTCCGATCAAAGTCTTCAAGTTTAGCGAGATCCGAGCTGCTCATGAGATTATGGAACAAGGGGGCGGCGGAGCAAAGATGGTTGTTGTTTTGACGCAGGCGGCGGCAGTGGCACCTGTTGATAACGAATAAACACTTTGAGCCTGAATAAATCATACATTATTATAGATATATCATCCAGAGTCTCACAATATGCTTAAACGCTCAATACCTGCACTATTTTCCCCATCATAACGTCAACTCGGCATCATTCAACAACGTCCTACCTCTCGTTACAATGTAGTTTCCCAGCTCTTAAAGAGTCAGTTTCTGTTTGGTTCCTACGCAATTGTGTTTCAGTCCAGGTTGTACGAGGCTTCGTGCGTTACCCTGATCCTATAGGGTAAGGAGGGAAACAGGACTGAGATAGCCAAACGATTGACCAGCATAAAAAGGAAAAAAATAGACAGGGTAAAAGAAGTAAATCTCTTTCGACTTCGGAATATAAAAGCACTACTTGGGATTTAAATTCGGCTGCCTCAGAGCTGGTCCACAACCCGAATGATAATTCAACTACTGTGTGGTATAGGATCGGGTGCTGCTACAAGGGTAATAACTATTTCACATTGCCCCAAATAGTGGGAAATCAGAATTGGTTGGGGAACAATTGGGCTGCACTCAATTCATTTTAGACAGAAATTATCACAGTGATAGGTCTAAAAAGTCTCGGACTTTTTACACGTGCCTACCGATCGCTGGGACAACGGGAATATGATCCTCGCCAACAGGAGTAATTTGTAGTGAAACATATTCTAACCTAAATTTACCAAATGTATTAGTATCACTTCATCAGATATTCACAGATGATGAATTTGTGAGGATTTCATTTGTCTTTGTCATTCTAACAACTGCACCGGATTATTATCCTTGGCTATCAATTACTCGGAGTAGCCGGGAGAAAACGGGCTTGGTTCATCAACCCGCTTTTCGCGGGGTTAAAATTGCAGCATTCTAAGCGGAATCAGGTGACTGATATTGTCTTAGTTGATAAGGTAGGATGAGCAAATACCGCCGGCTTTTCCATGCCCTTTTTAGGGTGCTCTCCGAGCTTGGCATTGTCCGAGGTATTTAAGCTTCCCTGCAAGCTTCTTCTACTCCCCTAATTGACTTCCTCATATACACTAGTGCGCTGCGGAGCATTGATAAGAGCCACTCCATGTGATCGGCATACTTCTCCACAACTTCATCCTTGTAGAAGCATTGTTGAGCAGTCCAAATTACACCCGTGGCACAGCAAGGACAGGCATCCCCGCACGCAATGACTATATAATGGTCTAAAATCATTTCCTTCGTGAGTTTAACGCTGTGTCTTCTTTGCGAACCGTAGCTTAAGGTGAAGCGGGACTATTTTCGAGATGAGAGTGACTTGCAGTGGCCTTGTGGGCCTGTCAATGATCGCAGCCACACAGGCGGCGAAATATGGGTACAATCAACTCAAGGTCGACAAGGATAGCGACATTGTCGCCAAGAATTTCCAAGACGTCGAGGGTCTAAAATTGCTCTCACCCGCGTTCACCGACAAGAAAATCCCAGCTGGGTTTTCGAACGGCACCAGCGGGCCAACCTCTGATAAGGTTCTGGGTAAGAGCTCAAAGGAATGAACAAATGCGAACGCTTGCTGATAGGCTGCATAGACGCTTATATTCGCCGCCTGGCCAATGAGAAGGATTGGATACATTACCATACGGCTGAATTTGGATCGGAGGAGGGTCGCTCATTTCCCTATGCGCGACTGTATTCGGGGTCTTCCGACCAACAGGAAGGCAAGATTCGGGTCTGGATGCAGGGCGGAGTTCATGGCAATGAGCCCGCTGGCGACCAGTCACTGCTGGCATTGCTAGGCGCTCTGAGCGCAAACGAGACATGGGCTGCATCGCTGCTTGAGAGGCTTGATATTTTCGTCTTGCCGCGTTACAATCCCGACGGTGTCTTCTATTTCCAACGGACACTTGCCACCAACTTTGATCCGAATCGCGATCATGTCAAACTGGCACGGCAACAAACCCGAAGCATCAAATCTCTCTTTAACGACTTCAATCCACACGTCGCCGTTGATATGCATGAATACACTGCCAACCGCCAGTACGGGACATACAAGCACGGTTCTGATGGTCTGTTCTCCGCAGCTAAGAACTTGAACATTCACCCTAACATTCGGGATTTGTCTGAGGACTTGTTCGCTAAAAACATTGGCGATGCAATGGAGGCTCGTGACCTGCGATGGGAACCTTACATCGAAAGCGAGGTTGACTCCAGCACCACGCCTGGCTATGAAATCATTTTTTCTGAAGCTGGCAGTGATGCCCGAATCGGCCGAAATGCGATGGGGCTGACCCAATGTGTCACTTTCCTCATTGAAACTCGTGGAATCCGCTTGGGAGACCAAGAGTTCCAACGTCGCACTGCTGCAGCGTTTACAATGGCGTCCAGTGTCCTCCAAACCGCGGCTGACAATGCCGACAAGGTTCTATCTACGATTGATGCCGCTGTGGAGGATTTCATCCAATCCAAGGAAGATATTGTCATCACGGACTATTCTGAATTGGTTGATCGAACATTCACCATGGTCGATGTGAACAACGGCTCCGTCGTCAAGGCACCCATTCGTTTCCGCCCATCCACTCCTAAAGTGGCCAATTTCACCCGAACAAGACCCGAGGCTTATCTGATTCCATCAGGATGGAGCGATGTGGCGGAAAAGCTTCGAACATCAGGTGTCGAAGTCGAAAAAATCGACAAAGTGTGGAGCGGCAAGGTCGAAGCGCTGACTGTCGAGTCGATCTCATTTCAGGGCGAGTACTACGAGGGCTCAGTACTGGCGACCGTAGTGACCGAGGCGGCAACCGCACAAAAGGAATTTCCTAAAGGTAGCTTTTTGGTCAGCACGAGGCAGAAAAATGCAGGACTCGCGATAGTTGCGCTAGAGCCTGAAGGCGACGATTCGTACGCGAGCACAAACATTATTCCTTTGACCGCGGACGACGAATATCCCATATTCCGCGTTTTAGGTTAATAATCTAATAAGATAATTCCAATATGAAAAATGGCAATTTATAAACAGCGTAATTTTTCTTTTGTAGTAGTATTAAGACGGTCAGCGTTTGAGTTGATTTTCCTTTTTGTCTTTGCAATGATCTTTAAGCCGAGGATCTGCATGGTGCTGGGATTATCTCGCAAGAGCACATCGGAGGTCGAGCCTAGATTAGCCAACCACACCATACAAAAATTTATGGATCTACCAGGAGAGTTTCTTTTCTTCCATTGGCTTTTAAATATTTATCGATCAATGTAGTAGTCGCCGTCTGGTGAGACAATGTTTAAAATTTATTGCTGTCTAATAGCATTGGCCCCTCCTCTTGTTACAGGGGGATCGCACTTGCAGCATGCCCTGCAATCATGATCAACCACACCCCGGTATGCATTCAAATGTTCCACGACATGACCCAAAACGCGAGCCCTCCATCCTTAATCACGACATCTCTGCAACCCTGGCCAATCTCCGCGTCTATTTATCCCGTCTTGTTTTCTCGCTCCTGACTAGCGATGAATTACGAGGTCCTCATGCAGCTTTTCCTGTTCCTGTTGGACGCGCCATTCAAAGCTAACCCCTGCAGGAAATTGGTTGCAGTCTTGGCAGGAACTTTTTCCGAGTATCCAAAAGCAGCAGGTCCGTGTACCCTGAGAGGAAGGCGATACACCTGCGAATGGTGATTCTAAATTATGGAGTCTAGGCAAAAGGACCGCCGTTTAGTTCCTCGAGTAGCTTAAAAGACGATCAATCCTCTTCAAAATTCTTACAGCGGTTGCAACCAATTGTTCTTGTCTGAACAACCAAACACCATAAAGTTTGGGTTTTTTGACAGGAAAAATGGCGACAATTAAGTATGCCATCCAGGCGCTCTTATCTCTCTCACATCTCGTCTCGGCGATAGATCCTCCTCGCAACCCATATCAACCCGTGGGTAGCGGTGAACGACTCTTGACATTCAACGAGACTAGCCCCAGTGCAAAGATCAGACCCTCCAGCTCCACCTTTGACTGGTATTCTGCCGGTGACGATGGCCAATACTTCACTTCAAATTCAGCTGGTGATATAGTGCTGGGCAACGTTGTCTCCGGGAGCACCAAAACCCTTGTTGCCGCCGATAAACTCCCTGCAGATGTTTCTGAGTACTGGATCAGCAGTGGCACTGGCCGCATGCTAATTGCTGCCAATGCAACCAAACAGTACCGTCACTCGTACTTCGCGGATTATTTTATTCTTGATATTAACTCCGGAGAGCTGTCGCCCCTCACGGACGACCAAGTCGGTGACATTCAGTACGCCGCACTTGCTCCTAGTGGCGATGCTGTGGCTTTTGTCCGTGACAACAATCTATTCCTGCTAGACCAAGGCACTGGGAAAATTAGCCAAGTTACCACAGATGGTGGACCAGACATGTTTCACGGCGTGCCTGACTGGGTTTACGAAGAGGAGATTTTTGGCGATCGTTACACGCTGTGGTTTTCCCCAGATGCAAAGTACATCGCCTTTCTGAGCTTTAACGAGACAGGCGTCGACACTTTTACCATTCCATACTACATGGACGGACAAAAGTTGGCTCCTACTTATCCGAACGAGCTTGACCTTCGATATCCGAAAGTCGGGTCCACCAACCCGACTGTCCAACTCAATCTTCTCGCCGTCTCCACAGGCGACTATGAGACGGTGCCCGTTGATGCATTTGAGCCTGACAATCTCATCATTGGTGAGGTCTCGTGGGTCACAGACACCCACACTGCGCTCATTTACCGCGCCTTCAATCGTGTCCAAGATTTAGATAGGCATGTCGTTGTCGACCCAACTGCTTTGAGCTCCAAAGTTGTGCGTGAGCGCGACGGTACCGATGGGTGGTTGGAAAACACGGTGGCTATTGCTTACGTGGGTTCCCTCAAGGACTCGAGCAATGGCTCATACTATGTTGATCTATCTGATGAGGATGGCTGGAATCACATTTATTTATATCCTGTCAAAGGTGGAGAGTCAATCCAGCTCACCTCGGGCGAGTGGGAGGTTTCTGCTATCCTTTACATCGACACCACACGAAGTCTCATCTACTACCAGGCGACGACTCGCCACTCAACAGAGCGTCACATATACAAGGTATCTTGGGTTGATAAGAAGATTTCGCCTCTTGTCGACGATGATGTCCCTGCCTACTGGTCTGCGTCCTTCTCCTCAAACGGAGGCTACTATGTTCTGAACTACCTGGGTCCAGATGTTCCTTACCAGGAGCTCTACTCTTCCAACTCCACCTCCAAGCCGTTGCGCGTTATCGAGGACAACAAGGCCTTTTATGACATCATTTCCGAGTACAAGCTGCCAAACATTTCCTATTTTGAACTTGAGCACCCAGATGGATACACACTAAACGTCCAGCAAAACCTGCCAGCCAATTTCGACTCCTCTAAACAATACCCAGTCCTCTTTACTCCGTACGGCGGACCCAACTCACAGTATGTTTACAAGAGATTCCAGACGTACAATTGGAAACAGTACATCAGCTCTGATCCAGAGCTTGAGTACATCACATACACGGTTGACAATCGTGGTACCGGCTACCGGGGACGTGCCTACCGCTCCACTGTTGCCTCGCAATTGGGCAAGCTGGAACCCTTGGACCAGATTTGGGCCGCAGAGCAGTTGATTAAGAAGTTTGACTACATCAACCCTGAAAAAGTTGGAATGTGGGGATGGTCTTACGGTGGATATCTCACAGCCAAAACACTGGAAGTCGACTCTGGGGTGTTCACCTTTGGTTTGATCACCGCACCTGTGTCCGATTGGCGTTTCTACGATTCCATGTACACAGAACGTTATATGAAAACATTGGAAGGAAACAATTCTGGTTATCTTGAGACGGCCGTGCACAATGTTGACGGCTTCAAGAACGTAGCTGGCGGTTTCAGCATTCTGCACGGCACCGGTGATGACAACGTGCACTACCAGCACGCAGCAGCCTTGATCGACCTGCTTGTGGGAGAAGGTGTCTCGCCAGAGCAAATGAAGATGTTTGCCTTTACAGACAGCGATCACAGCATCAACTACAACGGAGCGGATGTGTACATTTACAAGTACCTGACGGCAAGGGTCTATGACGAGGTTAAAAGAGTAGCTGGCAAGGAGAAGCTCAGCCACCAGTGGAACAAGAGGCAATCTTGAAGATGGGACCGGGGTATTTATTAACTTTGTAATGACCTCTATTTATATTTTCAGTATTCAAGATTTTTTTGTGTTTTGTTAGTCACCTTGACTGGGTCGGACGATGTGTTGTGTAAATGACTAGGCCGTTGCGTATCGCATCACCGATATAGTCAGAATCTGAGAAGAAAAGGGTAGCTGGGTGTAAGTATCAGACCCTGGAGGAAAAAGCGCGGCGGTTTATCGGCAAAATGGGTTTGGGAATAGTTGCTGAGCATGAGGTGCGTGTGTCCTAGCGCACAATCATTGGTAAACTCGCATGTCGAATTCGAAGGCAAGGTTTTATCGGCAAGTCCTTAGCATGCCCTCATATATATGTAGTTTTATTTGTAAACCATCAATGGAACCATAATCTTTCATCGTGCCCTATTTATCGCTGCATGAGTGGGAGTAGCCAGGTGTCTTCATGCATGCTGCCCGAGCGCTGGTAAACTCGTCTGTGCCCATTGCGGATTCAATGAGCGCCAATTAAGTAAAAAGAAAAACAGAAGAAAGAAAATACGGCGATGGAGAAATTATACGCGGTCAGATCCCTGCTGGACGTCGCACCTCGCTTTGCACACGTTTTGCAACGTCGCTTGGATGTGCCGGCCTAGCGGCTCTTGTCTGTGCGGCTCTCGTATGGCCGAGATTGGCCCTGCCCCAAGATCATCGTGGCCGTTGGGTTGACAGCCTCACAGGGCCTCCCGAATGCTACCAGACCACTGCACAAAACCTAAATTAGTGGGCTTTTGTACATGGAAATGAATCCAAGCGGGGGCTCAACGCATCCAAGATTGCATCGAATGGTGGAAGAACACGCTGTGCACCACTAACTTTGCGTCAACGCGCTCTAGGGCCTGTCCAGCTGTAGCAAGGTTGCAAGAAGGACGCTAGTCTTTAATTAGCCACCCGGGTCAACCCCGGTTTTCCAAGCTGCCCTTGGTGGTTTTTGCGTTCCACTGGCTTCGTGACCATGCCATGCTGTTGTTGACCTCTTTCAACCTAAGAACCTCGTGGCAAAAAAGGACTCCTTTCGCCTATCGGCTACCTGTCAAATCTTTATTTCGTAGTGGGTCAATCTCCAATGGATCTCAACTATCCTCTAGGTGCCTTCATTAATCCCCGAGTCTTCAGCATCTCCAGTTCTCTTCTCATCTGGATGCTGTCCGTTATTGTCGCGCCGGCTTTCGATTCCTGTTTGCATAAATCGACATTCAGCCTCACTTGCACTAGATGCCTTTTCGCCACACCCATTAAAGTGTGGCATTTTCTCTAGCGCGATGACCCGACTGGGGTATAGGAAAACCAGAACAGGTTGTACGAAGTGCAAACAAAGGCGTGTCAAGGTTTGTCGTCCACCAGGAAATCCTCCTTCCAAGTATGCCAAGCTAAAGGCTCCAAGTGTGATGAGAAGCGGCCATGCACGGCTTGTCGTAGGCATGGCTTAGAATGTGTCTTTCTCTTCCCACCCGCCAGCGCGAACACACCACAGGCGCTGGAGTCGCCTGCCCCAGGACCCGCCAACGTCATGGTATCTAGGCTTCTTCCTTTGCATTATATTCATTTGTCATTTTCTAAAACTTGATTACAGGGAACTCCGAGGTCTGTACCACTAAGCGGCAGCAATTCACCTGCTAGTAGTGCAGATCCTCCATTAGATTTTAACAGTCCTGCATCGTATGATCTGCATGATACATACTTTCCGCCAGATCTCGAGCCTGACTCGAAAATTATGAAGCTTGTCGCGACTAATACATCAGCGGATCCAAGGAATTTCTGGATCACAAGCTTAGAGCTCATACACCACTACACCGCCATTACATGTGCAACCTTTCCCAGGGCGATTGATATGCAACGGATATGGCAGGTTGAGCTACCTCGCCTTGCTCTATCTCATACATATCTACTGCATCAGCTTCTGACTACTTCGGCTCGCCACCTGGCCTACTTAAACCCAGACCGTTCTAATCACTACTTGATTTATGCATCGTCACACCAGGAAGAAGCCCTCTCTGGGCTCCAGTCCGCTTTGAAGGAAATTAATGAAGACAACTGTCATGCAATTTTCGCCACTTCGCAACTCCTATCGATTTGCGGATTCGCAACCCTATCTCGTGAGCAGAACAAGCTTGACCAGTCCATTGTCGATGACATTTTGGAGGTCGTGTCCGTCTTTCGAGGCATCAATTCAGTATTGCGTGCATTTATCGATACTCTCGAAAAAGGTGTCCTCGGCAATAATTTCATCAACAAGCCAAGCAACAGGTCGACCGCATTATTAACCACCCTTATTGAAAAACTACATGAACTACCAGTATCCAATGAGACCGATGCAGACAAACAAAACTTATGCCAGGAGGCAATCGATTCGATGACAAAATGGACACAAAAGGCAATGCTGGAGAGCGAATACCCCGAGCTACGGATCGCGATGAGTTGGCCCATATGTCTCACAGATGGGTTCATTGACCTTGTTCGGCAACACCACCCTATCGCTTTAAGCATTGTGGCACATATTGGAGTGGTTTTACATGATGTAGGCCCAAATTATTGGTACTTGGAAGACAGAGGCCGAAATCTGATAGCGGGAATCGCTGAGGGAATGGAATCGTGCTGGAGAGAAACGCTCGAGTGGCCGTTAAGTATGATTGACGGGATCCAATGAAAACTACCTCTTAACTAATAGAATAAAGGACCATAAACATCATATATCTGACCGAGACTGGCATATCCCAATATCTTAATTGAAGCTGCTGTCGCTTTTTGCTGTCACAATCTGTCATGACTTCATGTTACCAAATTTTGCCGTCGCATGACTAGCATATAGAAATTATACTTATCTTAGAAACGAATCATATTTTGAATATACAGAGGCTCCAATCATGTGATACTATCTACAGTAAAGAAACCGAACTGAACAAAGTTATTTCATATTTTCCAAACTTGAAGCTCTAATGTTATAGGGAAATCCGAGCTAAGTACACAGTGTATGTATTATTGTATCGAAATAAATGAACAATACAATAATGATGACAGCGAATATAAAACCGAAAGATCCTACCTTGGAATTTCAGACTTTCATTACCCTGGAAAATTCTTCCATCGATCGAGCAGTAGCTCCCTCGTTCGGGTCGGAATGAAGGATCGTTACACCTATTCCCATGAAAACGTTTCGACATTTGGTTCATAGTCGCCCATGATAATGTTGTTCTCTAAGAATTGATTACCAACGTGTCTGGCGGTTCTAACTTCCTTTTTGAGCATCGCTCTCGCTTTCGCGCTCGCACTCGTGGTCAATCTCGGTCCTATTGGCTATCCGCATATGATTGGCTTTGATCTGTGTATTGCGGGGCTAGAGGGTCCGTTCCAAAGTTTACTGACATCATCATTATGGACTTTTTGCATCGCAATTGGGGCTTATGATGGACTGGTCTCATGGTGGCCTGTGGCGAAGACAGTCGAAAGGGGCGACCAGGTCCTTTTTCTATAAGGTGGGTTAACTATACTTACTTATTCGCGTAAGTACGCGAGTGAATTTTTTCCTTAACGGCCACACCTACCAAAATCAGTAATTTTTTATCTTCCATTTTGCCTTTGTAACCCTGTTGCTTTCAGGTTGACCGGAAGGTGCCGAGATTAGCATCCAAACCCTCAGCCTTACGAGGCTCCGGCACTAGGCCTGGAACAACTCTGGGCGATTTTTAGTTCCCTCTCCCTTTATTCTCTTGAGGTAGCAATATAATCTTCTGCCTTTAGACCGAGTTCTAGCATCGTCTATCCAAATAATTTACCACACTCCGCAGAATAGACAAGTTGTAGCTTTTCGTTGTCTAGGTGCAGTAGATATGCAGGTTTTGTAGAACATGCTGCTGGAAGTTTACCTAGCGGCCGAGTGCTATGGTCAATTAAGTCACGGCTATCATTGAATTGCTCAATTGAGAATCATTCATCTACGAAAGTCATCGAGGTATTCAAGTTTTGTCGTTCCATCATGATGCTCTGTTCGATTCGCGTGATCACTGGCTGGACATGTGTTACCCTAGAACTTCCACAGTAAACATAGACTAACATGGTTAAACGCTTACGGGGAGCATAATATTCATCACTTCCCATCCGGTATTCGCGCAAACGCATCCCGCTTAATAATGCTGAACAATTGGGTGAGCAAGGACTCGTTGTTGACGGCGATCTCCGCACAATTCGAAACCAAGCTTTTTATTTCTGCGATTTATTTATGGGGTTTTACCACTTTCCAAATATGTAACTAACTTCTTTTTAGCGGTACCATGGATGCCCCTTGATTTAAAACTTTTGGCGCACGCATCCTCCAGGGGACCATAAGACTGTCAAGGCAACGACCCGCCAACCTGCGATAGGATCGTCATTGAAGGTAGATTGGGGAACTATTGTTTTTTATTCTTAGTTAGTATATTTAATATTACTGTGATGTATAATTCCAGTGGGTACTTGGTCCAGTGCAATAAAAAAAGATTCTCATGGTCATTAGAGGTGCAAAGTTCCCATCGTATGAGACCACTTATACTGATTAAATGGCTTTACGTTTTAATAGAACCATTTTGAAAACATATTTATATCTCTCATATAAGTCCTACCTACGGATTTTGTATTCAAACCCCAGCATTCGAGGCACCGTTGTTCTGACAAGCTGCATAACTGCCGATAGGGACTTTGGCGGTCCTTGGGGGTTTTGTTATTATCTCTCTGTTTGATAAGCGATGGTACTGTCCCGAGATACGGTTCGCGAGGCAAAAGAAATTCCGGGAATGTGGGCAAAGCCAGCCCGCCCACATCCCGAATCAAGGTCATGTCACCGCACTCGCTTCCGCACTCGTGCCCCACATTGATCTAGACATGTCAGAGATGCAACTGGTGCCAACAGATATCTAGGAAACTTCGAAATCCACCAAGATATCGCGTGGGAAAAGCCTGCTAACCTTAAGCAGTCGCAAAATTTGCCTGCATGGCTTCGTATTGGTGTTTTGTGATGTGTGACCAAGCATTTAGTTGGGCGGTGATATCTCGATTAAATCCATCTAGTAAGTTCGAATCTCCTTTCATTCTGCATCTCTTCTTGCTTCACCATCATTAACCTCCACTGCTTTTTAGTCTATTCAATTACTCAACTCTTTCTCAAGAACATCGCTCTCAAAATGGCGGTCCTCGAGATGTACAAGGGCCATTACTTGTGGCGGTACATACCTTCGTTTCCCGCTGCCATTGTCTTCATCGCAGTTTTTGGAGTTTTGACTTTATTGCACTTTTGGATATTGTTCCGGCACAGGACCTGGTTTTGTATTCCATTTGTTGCAGGCGGCACCTGTGAGAAACACTACATCCCTCTTTTAGTCTGGTATGCTAACTCGGAAAAAGTTGAGGTTGTTGGGTATGTTGGAAGGGCACTTGCGTATGGCTCTACTGGAAAGGTCGTTCCTTATGTTCTGCAATCTGTCTTTCTCCTTCTCGCACCGATTCTATTTGCTGCATCTCTTTACATGACCCTCAGTAGAGTCATTCGTTCAGTCAAAGGCGAATCCTACTCGATTATCCCGACACACTGGCTTACCCGCATCTTTGTTGCTGGAGACGTGTTTAGCTTCTTCTTTCAAGCAAGCGGTGCTGGCTTGCGCGTGCAGGCAGGCCAAGGCAAGAACAAAATGAATCCAAACCTAGGTTCATATGTAATTGTCGGTGGTCTAATCTTTCAGATTGCCGTTTTTGCCGTGTTCATGCTCACTGCCATGAGATTCCACCAGACCTTCAAGAGCCACTCTGTCTCTTCGAAAGCCAAAACCGTACCATGGGAGCATATCCTCTACATGCTCTACGGAACATGAGCACTTGTTTTGACTCGAAACATCTATCGAGTGGCTAAATATGCGATGGGCAGTAATGGATACATGTTAGGTCACGAGTGGGGCGTGTTCGTTTTTGATGCTTCTTTAATGACACTGACGATGATGGCATTTTTCGTCTGGTACCCAAGTCAATTGAAACAGACCGTGCGTTCGGAAGATGGCTCAGTGGAGAGCTGTGCCACCGTCGAAGTGACGAGACGATCATAAGAGATCAGAGATCTTTGCAAGCTTACAACCAAGGAAAATGATTGCCACAAATTCTTTTCGTTCTCTGAGACAAATTGGATGTCTAGATGACCCTCAAGGGGATTCTAGACTTTGGTGATGACGGCTTTGTAATTCTTGAGGGTGGATAGAAAATAGACTTGGAGTCAACGTGGATGACGTGGAAATGGAGATTAGAAAATTTAATCAAAGTATAATGTGGGAGCATCAAATTTCTCAAAAGGATCGTTGTGGAAAAAAAAACATTAGCTTAAGAATACGAAAATTCACAGTGTCGGGATATGAGGCATGATTAACGAGTAAAAAAGAGATAAAGGCATCAATGCTAGACGCCAACGGCTGGAATAATAAATTAGACGATAAGTTAAAAACTTAAACCCTTCAGTGGAGGGAGTAATTTTCCCTTGCGGGTTGGTGTTTGGAGAAATCCAAGTAGAGCGCTAAGAAAGCCTTCTGGATGCGGCTGAGATTGCTGCCTAATCCGGAAGCCCGTTTTGCACCATCAATCAGACGCACTCAAATATTTCAACCTCCCCTCAGACCTTTCTTTTCGTTTTCAACGTCGCAATACAAATACTTTGCAATCATGACACTCGATGAGATACCTAGCGAATTACTCTTTCTCATTTTACAGTCGTCCAACTCGCCCCACGATTTGTACCGCCTTATCGCAGCATCGCCCACATGTTTTCGAATATTTTCCCTGGCACCAGAGACCATTCTCGTATCCGTCATTCAGAATGTGTACTCTCCTGAAACAATTCGTCATCTGAAAGCAATTTTGGCTGTCCCTTCTGGAGAGGCTGCTGGGCAACCCCCACCCACTGCAGATATTGAACGATTCCTCGACCAATACTTTGAAGGTGCCCGTTTTGATATGCCTAAAACAAAGAATGGCATCATCAAGATGTGCCGTCTTCACAACCGGCTCGCCGACTTTGTGGGTCGTTTTTCCAGCACTGCTTTGCGTGGCTTGGGGATTTTGGACTCGCCAGTTTGCGAATCCGACGCAGAAACCGCACAAAACATGCTCTCTATATCTGAGCGCATACGACTGGAGCGGGCATTTTTACGTTACGATTTATATTGCAGAGTGATCCCTGTCGACTTCCAAAGCCAGAGTTTCTCGCTCTTTTCTGCCCGTGAACAACAAGACCTTTTCTTGCGACGACTGAAACGCTGGCAGGTTGAAGAGATGAATTGCATTCTACAATACTTTGTTTCTATTATTGGAGACTTTATCCTTGAACTTGAAGATCAGTTGGTCGAAACCATTCTCTCTGCACCGGGTACCATATTGCCTCCTCCCACACCACTTTTCCGAGGTGAGCCCACTGAAAACAGGCATTATGATCCTCGAGACAAAAAACCAATGTTCTCCTTTACCTTTTTGTCGCAGAACTATCTCAACATCTTCTCTAATCAGGCAAGATATGATCTTGAGTTTTACATCATTTACATAGCCTCTTTAGGCATGGACTTTGTTCACCAACTTGTACACGCGGATGCTACGACGCGAAACGACCTGATACGAGCAAATTCTCCCTCGGACCGAGACTTTTTGTTTGATGCGTGGAGCCTCGCACCAGAAACCAATACTCCGATCAGTTGGTCGAGCTATGAACACGGCGACGACCCATCGCATGCGAACATGGGTTATTGTGACTTCAAACGCATAGATGCTGATGATCTTAGAGATAACCTCGGATTTGCACACATTCCCCTGCGGGAATTGGGATATGTCTTTTGGGACTCTGAAAGAATCATGAAGCCCTCATCACGGGAAAGACTACTCGAAGCAAAGACAGCTGACATGACCACTTTGCGTGAAAAGTACGATTGGTCGCAAAAGCCAGCCGTTGAAGACAGATTGCATGGCGTCCATTTTCGTCGCGAAGTATTCAGGAAAGTCAAGAATGACTTTGGATCGACATTCGCATACTACTCTCAGCAATCGTAGACACATCTATTGAGCATCGTCAAATTGGTATTTTCATCTAGACGGCGTGAAAAAAGAAATAGCAAGGGTCATTAGCTTTTGTACCTTGTTCCCTCATTATCCATCAAGAAATATCATCAAAATAAATAATCCCGATCAAATCGTTCCCACAAAAAGAACATACCTTAGATCCATAAGGTGAAAGAGATGGGAAAATAAAAGTCAGCACCTCCCTTCAAGTCCTAAAGCAATAGTACAAGAATCAGCGCGAGTCCGACGGGAATGGAAGCGCTGAAAATCTTGACATCGGAAGCCCTGTTGTCTGAATTGGTGCCCGAGCCAGCATCAAATTTACCAGAGTCTCCAGTGCTAGATGAGCCACCAGACCCGATCTGGGCATCTCCGTCGCCCCGTGCCGATCCTGATTCCGCTGCTGCGCTTGTTGCGGCAGGTCGCTCTGTTTCAGGGTCGCAGAATACTCTTCCTGCGGGCATGCAGCTGTCGCCACATTGTTGCTCGCCATCGTCGCAAGCGTTTAGGCCTTCACAAGTCCCAGCAGATTTGTTGCACGTCTGCCCCGGCTTGGAATACTTCCGCCATCACAGTATAGCTTTTGGGGATGCTGTGTTTTGGTATCCTGAGACAAAACTCAAGTGACTTCTTATTTATCATAGGTGACCGCTTTTACAGTCTCCCTGAGTTCTGGCCTAACTTTGGCTTAGTTGCTCATCAACTCCCCCAGCCCCGTATTATCGTGGTGCTCACCCCCCCCCCCCCCCCCCCCCCCCCCCCTCCCTCCTATTGATCGCATTTCTTGGCCCTCAACTCTCAGTTCATCCCCACCACCCTCATTCTCACACACCGTAGACAGCTTCCATAGCCTAGTCTGGCCAGTGCAGTAACAACTAGATCAACCTGACCGGCCCCAAGCTGCGCGTAGCCCGAATTCCCTTACAAATAACGTCGATAAAGGTGTAAGGTCCACCCAACAATTTATGATACGGCTTGGTCTGTGATTCATCACCTATTGTATATGATGATCACCAGCCAGTTGGACAGCATAGCGCCCCAGCGCTGAAGAAAAAGCACCACACCACAGGTAGTAATACACGATCATCAATTAGTCCAACTTTTTATTATTGAAAATTAGACTAGACTTCTTTGACTGATATACTCGCACTAAAACAATAAGGCAATCGTGGATAACCCATCGTGTTACTTATGTACAAATTTCAAAATCAAAGCACATCGAGATGCTTTGCGAGAAAGAAAGACGAATAAAGACAGGAAAAATAAGAAAGGAAAACAATAGGGATAGGAAGGAGCAAGCTGCATACACTTAAGCGGCATTGATCCTGCTAATAAGCCATTGGGGAGCATCGCTCGCAGCCACGCTCTGATAAGTCAAGTGTGCGGGAAGGATCACAAGGGTGCCATTGCAGACCGCATCGCCACTGTTACAGTAGATCTTGGTCTTGTCTGTAGGGAAGTTGGGGATCGCGCCGTTGTTCTGTAAATTCTTGGTGTAGCCAAAGAGCACCGCGCCCTTGACCTGATCGGCAATGGTAGAGTTGAGGCCGGTCAGTGCGTTGCCAACAACAGCGGTACCTTGACTAGAGGGATATTAGAGAGACATTTATTTTGAGGTATTGAGGCAATGCTGACCTATATCCACCGCATACGACAGGCGTATTGGGGCATTTAGTGTTTGCTAAGGTAAACAGCCTTGTAGCTTCGTCAATTGAGGCCTGATCGGTTCCAGCGGGGAGGGCATTCGGAGCCAGTTCAGCAGTGTAGGCATTGCCTACGCCCTGAATCCAGACATTGTCACTGCCGTAATTCTCAGCGAGGCCATTTGCGACAAGAGGTCCCACAGATGAGCCCTATGAGGATGTTAGAATTCCACGATGAAGGTTTTGCTTTTGCTGGTTTACTAACCATGTTGCCCGTTTCGGTTGAACCACGAGCAAAAATGAAGATGGCCTTTGGGCAAGAGCTGGCGCTTCCTTCATCAAGCTGATTTTCAGTGGAGCTAGTTTGACGCTCTTCAAGACCGCGAGTCTCCTCATTGACAGGAAATCCTGCAGCAAGGCCAGCTGCAATGCTCAAGATGCTAAGAAGCTTCATATTGAAAAGATGTAAGGGAATCTGGGTATCGGGATGAGTTGACTGCGAATATGACTGTATTTGTGTAGATGTGAGAGCTGAATGACCTGGATGCTTTAGATTCAAGCCTGAAGATGAGAATTTCGAGCTTATATATATATTATTCCACAAAATACTGAAGTTATCAAATATGTCCCCTATTCTCAGTGTAAAGCCGAGTCACCCATTCCCGGGTTAACCCTGCAAACAGCACCATGGATGGGTCGTGCGCATGACAGCATCTAGCGTGGTTCCTGAGCCAGGTTGACACTGTTACACCCGGCTATGATTATTTCCTAAAACCATTTCTTTCGCAAGGAGTTCCCAAACTGGCACTTGCTGCGCCGTAACTAGGACAGTACGTGCTGACAACGAACAATCTAGGCTATTATAGCGTGGCGAACAATTGCCGCGGCTCCCAATTGCGCTTATCTAAAAGCTCTAATCATGAAATGTTAAGGGCTAGGTTCGATTTTCATTATTTCCCTTAATGGCCTGAAGCAAACCCCGCAGGCCATATATTTACCTTGACTGCACCTGGCAAAGCTCTCACAATATCACCCCATGCCCAAAGGAGTAATGGCGAAAAATATAAACAGGGTTCATGCTTCTAATTTATAGCTTCATTGCTAAACTTCCATAGTTTAACAAATGCCCAACCAGCCAAAACAGCACTACTCGAAGTTGGCCCGAGATTTCAAGTTTATCCGAAGGCTAAATACCCCTTTGACTGTTACTAATTGTGCAAGAGTTCGGACGAATCCATATAACTAGTAGGAACTCAAAACTTGGCAGCCTTCTCGAAATCTTCTATTAAACGGCCTTGGCAGATCTTTAAATCTCAAAGACACCACGGTCGTTCATCTTTGCAGTGCGGGAGCTAAGCACCACCATAAACCAAGGCTGCCACAGCTCTTCGATATCGCCTGATTTTTCAATGGTCCAACATTCCGACGCCCTGTTTGGGCACTGGGCACAAGAGAGTGCAATACCCTGATTACTTCCGGTCCCGCTAATATCGTTGGGCTGGTACCCATAACCATGGCTTTCCACGTGGATGCATCACACACGGATGTATTGCAAAGGCGCGCCATGAAAGCAATTACTAGGGTTCTCTATACATGCAATGGTCTCAATGCTGTGCCGCATTCATGCACAGTGCCTGCCCCAGAAACGTGACGTGAGTGGAGGCAAAAAAACGTCACATCAAAATATTTGGATTTCCCAAACAAGAAGCTGCTCTAACGACTTCTGGCACTGATCGCCCAAACACTCCACCTCACTCACCAGAATCAAAAATACGTTTTTGTCTTGCAAGGTAAGAAGAAGCTTTGCCATATTCTTTTGTTCCGTGCCTCGACATATGAAATTAATGTATTAGAATGAGCGGGCGAATTTTTCAGCCATCACTGGAGACATTGATGCAAAACACCCACAACATATCCCAACCTCAACGTTCATTGACAAGCTAAACTTTGTTCACCACAGGACCTGCTGTAATAATAAATTAAACAACTCGCAAAGCTTTTCATAGTCTCATGGCTTCCACGGCTTTGTCAAAAATGGAAGACATTTTACACCTTGATCTCTCAGCTCTACTACTAGCAACGATGGTTATTAGCAGACGAGCTTCTCGATGAACAAGCGAGTTGAACCAAAGTCACAACATTATTTAAACCTGCCTAGGTAGATGTCAGGTATTCGTTTCTTGCTGCATGCTTATAATCCAAGCTGCAGAGTGAAGTCATGGCTTTCTATTATGTCTTATAAACGCTGTCGAGGCGGAATTGAGAATGCAAGCATCAAGATGTCGACGGTTGTCTGAGGACCAAGAAATATTAAAATCAACCCTGCATGTGAATAAATCTTCAAGACCCTTCATAACTGATGGGGAAGTGTCTCGGTCCAAATTTCATCATTACAAAGGACGTGTATTTGATAACTTTTGTAGTGCTTTCTCGACATGAACGAAAGGCATATGGCGGCAATTTCTAGCTACTAATTTGACTACACCCTTCGATTTTGCCATCTGGTCTCGCATATTATGACATGAAGTGTTGAATAGCGGCAAAATGGCATCAAGCTATCCAGACGTGCCTTCTGGGTCCTCTCAACTCTCAGGACCACCTCTGGGTAGAGTCTCGGACCAAGGGAA
This sequence comes from Calonectria hongkongensis, assembly GCA_017140755.1. NCBI lineage: Eukaryota > Fungi > Ascomycota > Sordariomycetes > Hypocreales > Nectriaceae > Calonectria > Calonectria hongkongensis. Next base: position 1,684,132 of record JAACJA010000006.1, read on the forward strand.
TGGTTTCTCAGAGTAGGTCCATGATAATTATTTCGATAACATGTGATAAACTACACCGTATGACCCAAGCCTTCCCTCAGACCCATCCAGCGGTTTCAGGTAGCCTAGCTCGCCGAGGTACGCTCATCTAATAGCTTCATCGACCTCGGCTGTCAGCTTTTCAAAACTACCGTAGTATCGGCGGATGGAGCTAGCAGGCCACTAAATTAACCACCACCCAGGAGGAGGCCTGGCCGGCCCATCCTGGGCCGAGAATCATTCGCCACATGAAACTTCGCGTATTGACGTGCAGGCTATAGATCGACTTGTCCAACCAGATGGGTTTCTATCAACAACGATCGGGTGCAACTTAGGAATTCCCCGGAAGGATTGGGGGTGGCGCAAGGCAAAGTTTCGGCTGTTAAGCAGGCTGCCGAAATGGTTGTTTTAGCGGCAAGTCTCAAGCATACCTCACCGCACCTAACAGACAGAAACCTCCTGCAGCCAAACTACAGGGGATGAATATTGGAAATTCTGCCTCGCGCTATTCATGGTTACTAAGTCGGTGTGGTGTCCGCCCGAGGGTTTAGTGTCAATAATCACGACCCCACCCTGCTATATGCGGATTTTTGACCACAAAACCAGATCCCAAAGGGGGTGCGGTAGCCAGAAAGTCCAGGCTAAAATGTGAGTCACTCTCAGCCCATCGTAAGCGACGCGGAATGAGCGCTGAATGATGCGAAAACCAAACCAGTAGCTAGGCAATAATGACCATTCTTGAATCTGGTATTGCTGGCATTAAAATTTCAGCATAATAAGTATGGCAATCAAGGTGAAACATGATTCGGATCCCCCTGACCGAGAGCTATTTCACTTCCACTTGTTAACGTGCCGATGTACCGATTCGTGCTGCGCGAAAGACCGGGGGTACAACAGGAGTAAATTCGAGCAGGCTTGGCCTCCAGGATCGCTGGCTTACTTCGGGGCACTTCAAGATTCCACGAGATAGCAGATGACTTAGTCGCTAGCTAAATAATAATTCATTTTCAAAAGATGCACACACATTACGTTGAGAACATATTTAAACTTGAGCCTACTTAATTAAATAATATTTTATTTCCATTCGGTTGCCATATCCTTCGACTAAATAAAAGACAAGCGCTCAGGACGCGGTCAGAAAAGCAGATGTAGGGTAGCCAGAAAAGAAAATGATCAAATGCGCGGTTAAGTAAACCGCCTGTTAACTGGAAAAAAAAGAACCATAAAAGTGAGCTGTATTAAGTATGGTGAAATGGGGCGGAGCCAACTATAGCTGAAATCATACACCCAGCCCAAAATACATCGAGACTAGTTGTAGCTCAAGACTGGAATAGAAGATGCGACATCTGGTCGATTGCAAATATGTAAAATAAAACAGAGCACCTAGCACAACTAGTGCCAAATAAATATCATAAATATCGCCAAGACCGTATGATCAAACGGTCCCTCAAAAAGGAAGCCCTAAAATCGGCCGAAAAGGTTGATTGAAGAAGTATGCCGCCGTAGCAAATAAAGATGTTCAATTGATTGGAACGAAACTTGATCTTTGAGTCTTCAATTCCGAGTAGCTGATCAACATTCATTCTGGGATCAGAATCGGATCAATCTAAATGGAATCAATCTTAGAATTGTACTTTGGATATAAATAATGGACTAATGAATTGTTGAAAGCGAAATTTGTAGACTTAGCTAACTTAGGTATAATCCAATTAACAATCGAATGGCAGCTTCATGCCTCATATTAGTAGAATCCTACCACGTAACATCGCCAATTAAATGCCCTACATTGAGCTAAGGCAATGGAAGCTGACACTGGTAGAACGTGCCAAAAGATCGAACATTATGATTTGTTATCAATCAATCAGATAGGATGATGGCTGGGATAGACCCCCACACTGGGCTTGTCGTTCTCGTTTATTCCACTGGCCGACATCGGGAATAACATCCTTTTGCTAATCATTCTACCATGGGCCCCTCAATTAGCCGAGCTACGGGGATTTTCTTGTTTTCATTCCGCTCTAATGCCGAAATTGAGGCAAGGGATCCAATGCATGTGTATAGCCCATGACTGAAGCGGGTTAGTCGTATGAACCATTTTCAGTTTCGGGATAATGCGAACCCCATTTCTTCTTTTAGTCACTCCATCTCTGCGTCTGACTCTGAAATTATTAGCTAATCCTGCAGCAAATCCTGGATGGACGGGATGATCTCCCGCTATAATGCCCTCAGCTTGATCGAGATGATCCACGTTCGAGACTTATAAATCACGAAAGAGCAGCCTGCTTGTTTCTGCCTTTCGTTCGACATTAAGCACTTTTTCTATCAGTCTAAATTATGGCACGATTCTCGTTTACGTCTGCTCTTGTTTTTGTTGGTGCTTTGGCATCATCTGTAGTCGCAGAGACCTGTGGATCTAATCTACTTGCCAACCCGTCTTTTGAATCGGGAACGATGAACTGGACGGTCTCGCGTACGCCCACAATTTCCACCGGCTCACCTTCAGATGGCGAATATTGTTTGTAGGCTTGCCCAAATTGTATGCGAGGTTTGACCAGGACTAAAAAATTGCAGAGGCTTTCCCACAACTAGCGTATACACCACTAGTGTTAGCCAAACAATCGCTGTTGACGTTGGCGTGACTTACGAGGCGACCATGGACTGGAAGCCTTGGATTTCATCTACTGTTGCTGGATCGAATCTATGCAAATTCGTGATTTACCGCGACTCCTTTACTCTTGCGAATACCATTGCCAGCACAGGATTCGTCGGTGTAAGCCGAGACACTTCATATTGGCGGACGGTCAGTGGAACCATCACTCCGACCGCAGGATCGATTAATCTGGTATACTTGGTTGAATGTCAACGAAGACCGTTCGGTACTAACCTTTTTATCAACTACTTCGACAATGCTGTCTATGAGGAGACTTGTTAAGGGGAAAACTGGGCAAAATGACTAGGCTCATGAAATCGCTGGGTGTGTGATACAATCTTAGTTACTCATTAAAATGGTATTTATTGAGATCTAAACTAGCTTTTATTCTATCTTCTTCACGCCCTCTTTTGCGTGCTAGTGCCCTGTAGGACTACATGGATATATTTGTTCGAAAGTACTAATACAAAAGCTTGAGAAAAAAGGAAGAAACGAAAAGTAAAAAGGAAACGTAAAAATGGCAGCGACTCGTAAATCTAACGCCCTAAGTGCCTCAGATACAACCTCTTACTATGAACTAGGGGTGCCCCCACAGTTGATGCAAGTGTAGCAACCCAGGTCGTACCAGTATGCTGATGCATTGTCGGTTTTCACGAAGCCAGAATTGGTGACACTCGTCGAGATGAAGAGGCAGGTGTAAGGGAACTGTTCCCAATCAAAGCCAAATCCTTTGCACGTTGGGTCAAGTTGGCACTGGAATGCACAGAATCTTTCTCGGTACTGCTCGGGGAAAGTGTCAAGATCAAGCTGATAAGGAACGCCTGTTACAGTGCCAAGTTGATCGCAAATGGAGCCTGAGGCAGGTGTCTTGGCAAGGCGACAGATCCCAGGGGCATCAACTCCGGCAGGGCAAGCCGTTGTAGTGGCTGAAGGCTGTGACTTTTTCGTAGTAGTTGCCTTTTTAGTGGTTGTCGAGCGCATAGTCGTGGTCTTGCTCGACTTGGATGCAGGAGCCACTTTCGGTTTGCTGGACGGCGCAACATCCGGAATCGCCGCAATACTAGCCTCCGAGGGAACAGTCGTGGTGGGTGGTATCGAGTGCATCGTTGACCTCGATCTAGAGCTTGACGCGGTAGTCCTTGCAACCGGAACCACAGTGGAAGGAACTGTTGTGAACGAAGTAGCCGAAGCCTCGTTTGTCAAACTGGTAGAGACAGTAGACAAGGGTTCAATATCCGCAGCATCCCCTGGACCGTAAGACAGGAAGAAGTTCCCAATGTTTTCTGGAGTAACATCGTCTGAAACGAAGAGTTGATCAACGTAAACGTCAGCTGAGCCTCCGGCCTTGCACCGGAGCGCGATCGAGATTGTCGCAGTGCTTGCCTTGGCAGGCACTTCAGTCAGAACAGGTTGCCATAGGAAGTCGTCATTGTCTGACGGCATAACTACCGCATCCAAGGCCCTAGAGTCAAATACTTGTCCTCCAAAGGAGCTCTCCATAGTGCATGCATTGGCTACTTCATTGGACGCGACAGTATAAAAGAAGCGGATTGTATAATCCTTGTCTGCGTTGAGATTTATGAGGGTCTGGGCAACTGAAGCGGCGGGCTGTGCATCACGCTTGTTTCCACCATTTGCAGCAGCAAGTGAAACGGCGTTTTCCTCTGGACTGTTGTCCCCAGTGTATCCCGCCCCCACGACTATTCTAGCATCTCCCTGAACCACATAGTCGGGGACTTCGTTTGGAGACGAAGAAACAACGGCAAAGTTTCCATTGCTTACTTCGTTCTTCACAACAACGGGCCCAGGTGTGCTTGTGGCAGCTGCTGGCGTTCTTGTCTTGGTCTTGGTCTTGGGCTTGCAACTCTTCTTGGCTGCTGCAGCGAGGTCCAGAGAAGCCGCTAGTGCTAGAACTGCGATAGCAATCGTGGACCGCATGCTGAGAGAAATTTGAGTGAAATAAAAAAAGAGAAAAAAATTGTGACAAATGAAACGAGTACTAGGGTCGACAAAAAGGGTTCGTCGCGACCTAGTAGTAGATTGGTAGCGGGATAGGATTGGTTTTTGTATTCTACGTAATCCCTTGGCAGGGCATTCCAGCGGGAAAAATCCCCTGGGTGCACTTTTTAGCCAACTTCAATCATTTAATCATTAAGAGTACATTCCTGACTGCCTAAAGTTGCTTGGCTACGAAACGTCATGTCTCACCTTGGAGGATTGTGCGCACACTTGGAGGTCGGGCTTGCCCCGCATCTAACTCAACCCATTGTTGGCCAAGGCGCGCGTAGTTCTAGGGATTTGAACGATTCATTAACCCAATTCTGCTTAACCACATTGCTGTCGAGCTTTTGTTGAATCCATCTCCTGGCTTGGTAGAATTTGGTAGCTCATCTCAACCATGCATTATAGTTCAACAGGTATCAGAACTTCATCCTAGCTCGACTGAAAAGAGAAATGTGTCTCAGAGTTTGAATACTAAAGTTTGCATATATAGGAGAGGTCGGCACGAGAGGAACCTGATCGCAAAGGTATGAATCGCATTGTCCGAGAGGCAACTCGGCAACAAGTCGAATTGTGCTGCACATCCGAGTGCCAAGAAAGGTCCCTGTCTCAGGGTCAATTTTAAATGTTTCAATTCCCAAAGGACCATTTGCTCATACCACTCGGGACTGGTGGGTCTACCATTCCATCCCTTAGACATGCCAGTAGTCAAGGGCATTGAAACGGTGAACATCAGACATTGGCAACAGCCCCTTTCAGGTAGAAGCTTCTCCGAGACAATTGGACATCGAAAAGGATATCTAATGGCCTAAACCAATAAAGAGATCATTATTGGACTATTTTAATCTTTAAGTTTCACTTTTCAAATGGCCACATGCATCGTTGCGAATAAGATACGATCTCTATTGTCGTGACTGCATAGCTTATCCAACCAATATCGGTTCCTTCTTCCAAGGGTTTATTGGCTACTTGGAGAACGCCTCCGGCTTTGAACCATAGGGAATGATTCTTACCATGTGCCGCCGCTCATTTTCCTGAAAATCTGGCACAGCAGAGTGCGCACATGAACGCTGATCCCAAACGACGACTGTTCCCTTCTCCCATCTTACACGACAGTTGAAGTCTAAACTCTTGATATGGTTGTGAAGGAACGACAAAAGATGCTGAGATTCTTCGGGCAAGAATCCCTCTACTTGCCGGGCAATCGCCGGATTGACAAAAAGGGCAGGTTTGCCGGTAACCGGGTGCTTAATAATAAGTGGATGGGAGGCATTGATGGCTTCTTTTAGTGCACGCTCAGCACCAACTCTTCGAACCTCACCCTCGGAAGCTGATGTGTGCAATAATTTTAGCGATAGTAGAGTCTCTCTGAAAGCTGGCGATAGAGCCTCGTAAGCCGCAGTGAGCGATGTAAATGCGGTATCACCACCACCGGACTTGGGCATCTCAAGAACCCAGAAAAATGTGGTTGAGGGAACATTTGGAGTAAAGGTTTGATCAATATGCCAAAGATCATAAGTCGTTCTTGGTCCAAGCAAGGTTCTTAAATTTCCACTGATTTGATGTTAGCTTTGCATGGTACATTACATGATCAGCAGAGGCCCTTACGATTTCTCATCTGCATAGACAACATGAAATTCTGGGCCTGTCCCTTCGGGATACCCCATAGTAGGGTGGTGGTGAAGTGGGCCATAGTGTTTGACAATTTCACGTTGTCTATCGAATCCTACATCTGCGAAATCTTGGTCCCGCTAATTCGAGACGTCAGCAATGAATGCGCGCTTTTCATGACTGGGAGCACAGACAAAAACAACGACACCTCTCTCCGCTGCCAAAAGAGCCACTTCGTCGAGACCTTCCATGCTGAGTTTGCTAATTTGTACGCCTCGGATTTCGGTGCCAATCCTGGGAGTGATATTTGTCACCTCCCCTCCAACCTTCAATAGATTGGGCTTAGCTGGGTCCGCACGGTTCCCAGGCTCCTCAGTTTCAAAGAAGGCCACTTTTTCCGGCGCGACATATCCGTCTGATCGTGTGGGGAGATATGCAGGATAAAGTGGCTCGGAAGACATGGTGCCCTGCAAGTACTGACTGGCGATGACGGAATCTCGGTTGTGGGATGGCGGTTGAGCAAGTCTGTGCTTCAAAACCAAACACTTGAGCGCGGCCTTGACACATAATAAGACTATTGCCTTGGGGCGTGTCGGACAGCTGCAAATCGGGCTTTCCGAATGGCTGGCATCGGCTGTGGTCCGACGATTTTTGACCGAATTGGAAATATCCAATGTCGTCATCTGCAGCCCGTCAAGCCAAGCGCGCTAGTGCAGGGAACCAGCTACGCATCATCTCTAATCACAAAGACGCAATTGTAATTATCTTGGTGCACGTCCCAATGCTAACTGTAAACTCTCCAATGAATGAGAGTGTAATTGAGTTATCCTAGGGAAGGTGGGGAAGGGAAGCTAGATTGTTAGTGACGGACGGTCGCCCTAGGATCGGCCATTAACTAGGTTTTGCCGATTCTGGAATAGTTAAACGAGATTCGTCATATTAACCTTGATATTCAAGACCGCAGCTTAGATCCGACGGATCTTTTGCAGCTGGTGTTGTATAATTGTTTCTTCTACATCACAACCCGCAGCCTAAGTACTGAGACTGGTCGATGCTGCATGTTGTATAAATGAACTGTCCTCCACTCGATCAGCCGGCCCTCGGTTTCTTCTTACCAGAAGGGTAACGACAACAAAAAAGCCGACGATTATTCCGAGAATTAGGGGTCAATAATCATGTCTCCAACCTCGAGCCTCAAAGGCCCCACGAGCCCTCGAGTGCAATCCGCCGAAGTCCTTTATGAGTCCACATCATGGCTTGCAAAGGTCCATCCCTACTTTAAGGATCCAAATCACGTCTTGGTATTCAAATTGGACTTGCTGCTTCTATCATGGGCCTTTATTGCTGGTGTAAGATTTTATTACCCGACCCCGCTCCTTATTTCGTCTGATGAAATTTAGTTGTTCAAAGACATGGACCAAAGTGCTACAACCGCCGCTTATGTTTCAGGAATGAAAGAGGACCTGAAACTATATGGAAATGAGCTGGTGGAATTCACGACTTATTTTTCGATCGGCTACGCCCTTTTCATTGTGCCCTCCCAAATCATCCAAACCCGAATTCGACCTTCCATATTTCTCCCGATTTGTGAGATTATTTGGGGCACATTCACCTTGGTCACATACAAAGCCCAAAATGCGAAGACTGTCTACGCATTGCGATTCTTTCTCGGAGTATTCGAGTCGACATCGTGGCCAGGCATTGTCTCATTAATTCTCAACTGGTAAGAATTGGAAAGTTGAGAACGAAAACCTTTACTGATCATAGCTAGGTATACTCCTAAGGAATTAGGGAAACGGCTGGCAATGTTTGGTGTCAGTGGTGTTGCTGGAAGCATGTTTCTGGGGATTGTTCAGGCAGCATTATACAAGAATCTCAATGGAGCTGGAGGCCTTGCAGGATGGCAGTGGCTGTTCATCGTGTCTGGCATTATGACCATTTTCTGGGGCTTTGTAGGTCTTTTTGCAATCCCCGACTCTCCATCCATCACCCGGGCTCTCTATTTAACAGAGCAAGAAAAGGATCTCTGCCGTTCCCGCATGGAGGACACCGGAACAAAAACGTCCAAGCTCATCCCTTTCAAGGTTTTGGTCCAGAAGTTGAAGCTTCTCATTAAGAGCCCCATCTCTTACCTGTTTCTGGCTGCATACCTTCAATTTGCTTGGAGTCAGCGTGCAAATTCTTATTTCTTACTTTATCTCAAAGGGCTGAAGGATGCAAATGGCGACGCTCTTTATTCAGTGTATACCGTGAACCTAATTCCACTTGGAGGGTATGCTATCAGTATTGTTACAAACATCGGTTTCAATGCACTCAGCGATTGGAAGAGGTGGAGATGGCAGATTGCAGTTGGGGTTGCACTGATTCAGGTGGTTGCGACCTCCGTACTGGCAGGCTGGCCCGATTCTCGGCACACCATCATGACATTCTACTTTTTGACCTTTGCTACTGCGGCATGGGGGTACGCTCTACTTGCATGGATGGCTGAGATTCTTCGAAAAGAACCAGAGGTTCGATCAATCCTCGTGGGCATTGCGGTTACACTTGTCTATGTGGGACATGCCACAATTCCACTCAGAGCTTGGCGCGTCAGCGACAGCCCAAGATATCCAGTCGGGTTCTCTCTAGCTGTCGCATTTGCTGTTGGGAGCATTATTTCAATCTTGGGGATGAAATTTTATGTTGGCAAATATCCTGACATTGTTGACTGGGGGTTAGACCGGGATTACAGCGAGGCAAACGCTGCCGAATCTGCGGCACCCCGACATGTGTCAAGACAAGATGATGAGCGAGATTAGGCATGCAAATTAGTTTACTTATGAAGTTTAGAATTAGATTTAAGTAAAGAGAATAAAAAGTTACTTTAGAAATATTCCACCAGACGATATTAGTGATCGTTAGATGGCTGCATAACATTAAAAATTGTACTCGTGATTCAGCATTGCCTCCCCCCTCCCCAAAAATGTGACCAAGTCTTCGTTGGCCTAACATACATTCATCTTCTCTTCGTCTTATACTTCTTTACTCGAAAGAAGTAATATAGAGCGACCGCCATGGACATATTAAAGCCAATGTACGCCCAGAATATTCCATAGTTGCGCCACCGCTCACTCCAAAAAATCTTGGATCCTGCGAGATATTGATCGGCATTACTGACCGTGCAATATCTGCAAGCTTCAGAGTCGTCCGGATTTTGCAACGTTCCTGGAGCCACCTTCAGGAAATCCGCAAGATATTCCTGGCATGTCTGACCACTAGGTGGGTCAAAGATTGACGTCTCTTTCTCTGCACATGTAACCTCGCGACCGTGGAGCGCCGTTGAAACAATCCCGCCAATCCAATAGGTAAAGGGCGACAGGTGGTACATGAAAATCCAAAATCCGGGCAAGGCATCGGGGGTTTGGAGAACTCCACTAAAAATTGTGCTCATGAGTGAGAAGAGTGTAACGATGCTCGCCGCCGTTTGCGCGTTGGGCATCGCGGCAATGGTCATCTGTGCAAAGGCACTGGCGTATATGAACAGCTGGATGACGAAAAGAAGCACCAATCCCTCTCGACTGGAACTTTGAACACCAACTACAGCGTAGTAGAAGCACAGATAAATAAGAATACCCGTAACAATTTGAAACGGTATTTCGACAATGATGTTTGCGATAACAAATGCCTTCCAGGAATATGCTTTGCTTGGTTGTTCTCTCACTTCATAAAGAGAGCGTTGTGTGATAAAGAGTGGTTGGATCTGAATTCAAGTCAGTATAGCTACATGAGGAGTCATACTGGGAACTATACCTGCTGTACAAGCGTCGAAAAGATTGTTGTCAAGAGGAATACCGAAAATATCACATTCTGCATCCCGGCTTGCGTAGACTTGGCCTGGTAGAATGAAAATCCAATAAAAAGACCTGCAGCAATACCCAGAGCAAATTTGGCAAAAATGTAGCTAGGCATCCTCCAGTATTGCTGGAAGACTCTGCGAGTCACAGCCCGAAGTTGAGTCCAAAAGGGCATAGCGAATTCCGAAACAGAAGACTTTTCGATCGGTGCCGGTTCTTTGCCTTTGGTGGCATGAATTCTCCTGATTTCGGATTGCACTGCTGCAAGCTCGCTGCTTTCTTTCCATATATCATACCATGGTTTACCGAAGTTGTTGAAGCCACTATTTCCAATTTCCAATAGATATTCGGCCGGGTTCTCTTCTTCACCGCACAATCGAGCACCGTTCGACTCGAAATAACGGAGCATTGTGTGGCAGTTTTCTCCAATATCGCCAAAGTACAGTGTTTTCCCACCTTTTGCTAGGAATAGAAGCCTATCGAATTGCTGGAAGAGGATGGCGCTGGGTTGATGAACAGTACAAAGGACAGCCTGTCCGGAGTCGGCCAGCTTTCTCAAGAATGCACAGATGGCCCACGAACTCTGGGAATCAAGGCCGCTGGTGGGCTCATCGAGGAATAGAAGCAGCTTTGGCTTGGCAGCCAACTCAACTCCAATCGTCAAAAGTTTCCGCTGCTCCACATTGAGACCTTCGCCGGGGACACCAACAACAGCGTCCGCGTACTCTTCCATACCAAGCATTTTGATGACTTCCTCAACATATATAAACTTTTGTTCCTTACTTACAGTTTTTGGCTGTCTTAATAAGGCACTGAACTGCAAGCTTTCTCGGACAGTTGCGGTTTGGAGATGTAAATCTAAACCTAGGTTAGAAATATCGACATATAACATTGTGCTTCATACCTTGCTGTTGAACATATCCAGTCTTCCGCTGGAAGCTTGCATCGAATTGCTTTCCGTTAACCAACATGTCTCCAGTAATGATACCAGTGCTCACGCGCTGTGCGAGCACATCGAGGAGAGTTGTCTTCCCTGCACCACTGACACCCATCAAAGCCGTCAATGTCCCTGGCTTAACCCAACCAGATACGGAATCCAACAGTCTTCGCCACTCTCCCTTTATCTCAATATCGTATACCACATCACTCCAAGTAAAGATATCTGTTTGTGGCTCAATAGCGCTCACGTCTCCACCTTCAGGGTCCTCCAAGGGTGTTGAGCTTATGGGAGTCTCATCTTCTCCTTGCGTCTGCCCAGTATTTTTCAACAGCCTACTAGGAACCTTTCCCTTTTGAAAGACCAGTGTTTCTGCAGTACTTGAGGTTGAGGAATTCAGCTCAATAGCAACAAAGTATATGGCCATGAACCCAACCAAGAACACGATCAGAATCCCGAGGTTTCTCCAAACGTGATGGTAGTAGTACTGATAGTTTGCAGCAATGAAAGCATCGCCACTCACTGTGTGCTCACCCGCTACCGCCCCAGTGCTGGCGCAAATCCATGAGTTTCCGACGAGAGGAGTATATGGAGGGATAATACTCGAACACGTGAATTGGCGACCATGAAATTCGTTGGAGACGAGGATCTCGAAGGCATAGTAGATCGGATTGATCCACCGAATCCAAGAGAACCACGGTTTCATTTCAGGCCCCGGAATAGTGAACCCAACGTAAAGCACAAGAGCCAAGACCATCACACCTGATAAAGCCATAGCTTGTGCAACAGTCTTGGTGACGGCGGCCATGGTACGGAAGACGGCGGTCATGACGAAAGTAGATATATAGGTGATCAAGAAATAGAGGAAAAAAGGACCGGGCTCCCGACGTAATCCCGCCATGAAATAAAGAACCACATTGAAAACCGTCGATGTTGCCAATTTTATGGGGATGTCGGCCATGACGCCTGCAGCAGCCTCGCATGCAGGATGGTAAAACGCAAACGAAGCATGCTTCTCCACGATTGGTCTCTGGGCGTACAGATTGCCGATTTCCGAAATAGCCGTCAGAGCATTGAGCAAGATGGCCATGAAAAGCACAGAGCCCTTCGCATAGAAACCAGCGGTTGCGTCTGGGGTCCCGTAGAAGATAGATCCGATAATCAGTGCCATTGTGAGTTGAACAAAACACTGCGTTCCAGTGGCTGACATATCGTTCCAGATGCGCTGATAAGCCCTCTTCGTGCAGAGGCCGACCTGCATCCAGATACTGATCATGTACGGTGAGCCTGGTCGAACGTGTTTGGACTGCTGCTTGCTCTTTTGCTCTCTAAGTTGAGCAATACTCTCGCCTTCCCTTTCTACCATATACTCTTCTTCATACTCTGCAATTTCTTTCTTCAAGGCCTCGTACTCCGGTGATTCATGCCAATAGCGCTCAAATTCTTCCGGAGTTCGCGGGACCTTTTCTTCCATTCCAACTTGTGGCTTTCTTTCCGCAGGATTTGTGACCGATGTCAGAAAGTCACCAGTTGTTTGACGAGTGGGACAATACCAGCCCTGCTTCTCAAAGAAATCTCGAGCTTGGTTTGCGGGGCCAAAGTAAATTTGCCTCCCTTCATACAGGACAGCTGTCTTATCGAAGAGGTCGTACATTGCTTGGCTGGCCTGGTAGATTGCCACGGCGTTGGCTTTCTTACCCATGTCGGCGGCCATTCTCATGGATGAGATGAACTTGTAGGCGGTTGCGGAATCAAGACCGCGAGTGCTGTTGTCCCAAGCAGAAAATGGTGACCCAGATAAGGCCATCTCAGCAATAGACACTCGCTTTCGCTCTCCACCAGATACACCACGAATAAAGTCGTTACCAACTTTTGTGTTGTAAGTATGACTCAGGCCAAAAGCGGCCATGATGACACGGGCAATATAGTGGACAAAGTCCTTTCGGCTCATATTGTTGATGCGGTTAGAGGGCGTTCTGACTGATGCTGCAAACTCCAAGGTTTGGCCAACAGTCAGGTGGGGAAAGTGTTGATCAACCTAGGAATCGTGAGCGGGGGTCTATTCCAATGGCCTCTCTTACAAACCTCGTGGTTATAGATGGCTTCGCCCTTAAATTCCTCTATCATCAACTTCTGAGAGATTCCGTTGTAATGAACGGTAGAGCCATGGTCGATACTTAGCCCATTCAGCTCTCCGCACAAAGTTTTTAAAAGAGTGCTGCATCCAGATCCTGGCCTTCCGAGGACAATTAAGAGCTCTCCGCTCCGAATTAGGCCATCAAAATTTCGCAATATCTGTTTGTGGACCTTCTTTCTGGACCTCCACATTTCACCAAGGCGCAGTGGGGTCAACAACGTCGATCCCACCGTCTCTTGGACCTGCACAGCGGCACCAGATCCGGTAACATTGAGGTCTTTGTACACCACGCCAGTCTGTTTGGCAGTAATACCCTGTTCGTGAAGGGTTCTGACAAAATGCTGCAGCCATTTTTCCAGATTAAAAAAGTCACTGAGAGGATCCAGTTCCGGTGACGCTTGGTCCTGAACGGCGAGGGTATGAACACCAGAGGCGGTCTGACGGCGAGAGAGAGCTGTGGCAATCCGCACTAATTCGTTCCTGTCGCTTGCTTCAATTGCGGGCACGGATTCCCTTCGGTCCCGAAAAAATGTTGGTCGTCGACTTGAATATGGAGTCTGAAAGTCATTGCTTCGGCATGAGTGCTCGCTCTCGTCGTGTGTTTCATTTGTGCGCCCATAGAACGAGCTCTGGCTGGGCTCGGTCATAGGTCCCTTTTCGGAGTAGCCCGGATCATCTCCAGGCGATGATCCGGTCGGGCTGATATCATTATCATCTGTTGGTGAGTGACTCATTTTGCAACATTAATCTTACGACAAGAATTGAGAAGCGCAAAAGCTTCGTGTTGCCCAGCTATCGAACGGAGAGAGAAAGAGAGGAGAACCGTCTACTGGAGGGTGGACAAGTTGAAGCGCGAAGCCTCAGTCAAATAGCAAGCGTGGCCTCCCTCACGTTGGATATTATGAACTAGCGAAGGTTTCATAATGTAAACAGGTCATGCTTGTTTAGACTTCGCCAATAACGCCATGGAATTACAATGTCTTGAAGTTGATTCAACCACGCCCCGATCTGCCTCACATCATGTCAACCAATTGAAGCGCCTCGATCGGAGCCGGATGCGAGCGCCGCAGGAATAGCAAGAAGGGCCCTGAAAATTTGCTTTCCATCATGAGGAAAATACAATGCTACATGAAGCGTCGACAGGTGGCGTTACAATCAAGAAGCCACCAAAGTTAAACCAGTAACAATGATCTCATGATGACTGAGTACCATGCAGCTTCAAAGCTTCGGTTCCCATTTCGAACAGTCCCGAGCTCATATTATTTGCAGATGTTGAGGTGCCGTTGGGTTCATTCTATAAGCGAGGGCGAGGCGAGAGGGAGAAAAGGTCCAGAATAGACAAGGAGAGCGAGGTCGACACCGTTGGAATGTGAAGATCGGCCCGCAGGCTACCAGCATTCCATGTGTAACAGTAAGCATTGATTGGTCAATTGTGGGGTGGCTTTGTTATTCTTTCGGGTTTTCTGAATTTCCGAGAAAGAAATTGTAGTCTATTTTTGGCAAAGGCCTTCCTTATGCAAGCAAATCCAACGACCTCACTCGGTTATGCATAGTGAAACAAAAGGCGAGTCAAGTGTTGACGGAATTTCTTTTCGAGAAATAGGAAATTATGCTTATAATGCAGCGGGATTCGAATTCTTCCACTATATCTCGTTTCCTCGGTTGATATATTCGAATCTTGTCCTTAGAGTATCATGATATGTCCATGCGGATCTTGTTCACAACCAGATCTCCATACTAAACCAGAATTAAGTTAAAGCCCATACAATAAAACCCAGCAGTGAATTCTAAATATCTACCATTCTTAAAAAAAAACGGCAAATTAATATTGGTTCCCTTAAAAAATGATGATTTGTTGCTGTTGCTGTACTTGAAAACTTTGTTGCAATCTATTAGTGGTTGCAGCCGTATCTGTCCAAAAGTATCCTGCTCTACTAAAACATTGGGGATTCTTAGTCCGAATAAGAACTATCCCATGAACTTGTCGAGGAATTAACCGAGCCTCCAGTCCCACCTTTAGATCCGAGCTCAACTCAATGACTGGAAGAAGTACCAATTCTGCGTCTCGTAATATCGATGCAGTGTCGGGGATGTAGTTGACTTGAAAATCAGAGAATGCACAGAGATAGGCAGATAGCTGCAATGTCCCACTAAGTACTAGTCTCCCCTCGCCTGCCGCCCGAACACGCGTATCTGTGGTGAGAATGCGGCTGACTAACATGCCTGATATGGCTTGAGAATCCTGAAGCATTCGGGATCTGATTCTGCCATTCAATGATCCCCATGACCAAGTTGGCGTGTTTGAAGATATTCTCGTATCTGGGACCCTTTGTGGAACATGCCATAGCAAGTCCAGTTCCAAGTTATCTTCCCATAAACCAGCTATAAATCTCGAACCGGAGCTTTTTGCGACAAATTCTGCAATCCCAAGAATTGCAGGGATTCGATCCGTCATTTTTGTCCAGTTTCTCTGGGAGTATTGGCCAACAAGCTGATACCAGCTATTATGAAACTCGATCTTCTCCTGAAAGGACTTTCTTTCCGATTTTAGAAGCAACTGAAATTCCCCTCGCATCCCTGCCAATGCAGAAGAGTGGAAAAAATCCATTCTCTTTTGCTCTAAGCTCTTATAGGTAGGGTTACGATACACCTCCTTGGCCTTATACTTATGGCGTCCTATATTCATGCCCGTCAGGTAGCGGACGGAGTAATTATGAATTAATGTAACAAATTCCTCATCTTCTTGATTTAAACTGAATTTCTCGGTTTTTGATCGAACTGCGCCGTTGGCCTGAAGATTCGCCCTGAGGGGGTACACAATACCGTTTGTGTGATATTCAGATGCTTGTACCGTGTTGCACTCAAACAAAACAAGTCCCTTACAAAAGTGCAAAACACGGGAAGCAAGCATTCGCTCTTGAAACGTCCATCCCCTTTTCGTTACTGGGGCTCGCTCAACATGATTTGCAAATAGTTGTGTCAATGCCTTCCTTTGATGATCTTCTGAAGCTTTTGGCCGTACAATGAGAATTTGGTCATTCTCTTTCCTTAGTACACATTGCGAATCTTGTTGACATGTTATTTTGTCATAAGACAATCCTCCAAGACAATTATCTGAACTTGTTGCGGAGAGAACACAAATAGCTTGGGCATATATCAGGCCCATCTTAGTAGATTCAGTTATCCAATCTTCGGTAGAGTCCTGGATAATACATAGTGAATCTATCCAAAGATAAGAAACCCCAAGATCTCGTGTTATCAGAACAGCGTCTCGGAAACTTTTAGGTAGGTCTTTGATAGGAATTGAGCTCATCAGATCATTTACGTTTCCGTTGGTTAATGTTGTAGGGACTCCACCTCCCCAGCAATGACTCAACGCCGTATATTTTATCTCATCATTCTTTGGTAATTCTAATTGAGTGCAAAGACGAATGGTGGGTTCTCCAGCAATCCCTACTGATAAAAGTCGAGTTGGGGTGAATCCTGCGACATAATGGGGGGAATAGTTGGCTTTACAGATCGGGTGTTGTTGACAAACCGCTATCCATGATTTGGCCAATTTCATGACAGCCGGTGAAGATGTTTTATCGCATGGATCACATTCATGTGTTGATACTTCTAGATGATATCAACAATTGGTCGGTCTTTCTTTGTCAACACTTCTTACCTTCAGTGATAATCAGATTTAATGGTTCGTTTCTATCATGAATTCCAATCAAAATTTCGCCTGTCTTCGCACTTTCTTCTATTCTAACCACCAATTGGGTATCTTGAAGTTGTGTGGTTGGGCTGCCATTCGTGGTGGTTGGGTGTGGCGGCAATCCCGCCCGTAGCGAAGACCTTGAACGCAAAAGAAGCAAACACAGTTGACAATGGTTCGCTGAGACCTCAAGACTTTTCGTTGTATGATGACTGTGATTCTCGGGTCGTCTAATCCGAGGCCAGGAAGAGCCACTAAGCAGATGCGATTTTCCAACCATGCTGTCACAAAGCTTGCACAAATGCCCGCCCCCTGTTTTGCATCCCTCTATACATGGTGGCTGTTGATATCTTGGGAGACGGAAAAGGAAGTACCGAGTGAATGGAAATATCACTACGCGCAAATATCGAGCAAGTGTCTGAAAGATGTACGCTCCGGGCGGTGCCTTATGCCATCTTGCGCATAGCTTCAATGTAATATAGAGAAGGGCGACGAATAAGAAAATCAAGAGTACTGCGATGGATCCATCCATTATATCTGATTAGAAGCTGGTGGTGGAGATATCTGGAGATAAGCGTGGAGCTCATATGATGGTTGAAAGAATGAACGAAAAACGGCGAAATGTGGCATTTAGATTGATGAAAGATGAGGAGAGAGCGCTTTGGCCATTAGATGCCTAGAGATTCTGCCTCGTGCTGAAAAAGGCTGTCAAAGCCATCCAATCATTGTTGTTAGACCATTAGGCTGAAGTGGAGGTCCGCGTCCTGGGCTTTCAGCCCGGTTTATTGAACAATTTTAAATGGACAGAATTGATGTCTATATTAAATCTTCGAGCTATAGAAAATACGATACGTATAAGAGTAAGACAACTCACTCATTGCTATGATTTCCGTGCAAACAATTGACCGGGTTTGCCTCCATCCTATGAAAAAAGTCCACAGGGGTTTTTTTCCCTCTTCTACACCTAGCTCCACTGCAGGCTATTAAACTCTTACAATTCAAACTTATGCCCTGGACTTTCTAACATTCTGTTTTGAGAATTTCCAGTATTGTGCAGACTATTTCTTAGCACGCCAGTCAGTCGGGTAAAATTCGCACTGTCCGGCTTACCGCCTTGCCCACCTTGAGCCGCCCCCTGCAGAGCGGTCGGATAAACATGGGGCACCCATGTTGGATGATTGTGCTTTGAGGCCTCACAGGTTGGTTTGTACAATTCGCAATGTGTATATTTCCAGTTTATCCCGGTATCTGAGCAGGCAGTTGCGCAATCCTGAGACTTGTTGACTGGACTCTTTGTTCCCACGTTGATCGATGACGAAACGTGATGTGCAACCTGCAGAGATTTTCATCGGGCGCTTGTGTCCCCTGGCGCATACCCAGCCTTAAATACCCTTGGGTCAGTGCGGAATACAATTTCTCCACGACACCATTTTCCAAACGCTAGATCTCGAATTGCGATCTGAAACGCCACGTCATTGTCATCATCGCCCCAGCATACAACCGACATCACGTCTTGTGTCCACCTCTAAAGTCCACCATCTATCTATCTGCGCAGCACAACACCACCACTACCACCACCACCACCGTCATGTCCCGTCCAAGGGAGCAACTCTACTTCGCCTACGGCAGCAACCTCTGGGTCCAGCAGATGGCCGCCAGATGCCCAAACAGCATCTACATCGGACGCGCCGTCTTGCCCGACTTCCGATGGCAGATCAATGAGAGAGGCTACGCCAACGTCATCCCGTGTAGCGGCTATAGCGTGCACGGCCTGGTCTACAAAGTGAATTACGACGACGAGAGCAGGCTGGACAGAAACGAGGGCGTCAGCAGCGGCGCCTACGCCAAAGCCTACGAGAGAGTCATCCTCCATGCCGCCGCGTCGGAGCTCCAATTGCCCACTCGGCGCATGGTTGAGGACGACGCGCTATCACAGTCCTTTCTCGCGGCGCGCCATCGGGCATCAAGATTCGGCAGCCTGGAGCGGGAGCCCACGCTGAAGGCCAACGTCTTGGTCTATCTCAGTGAGACATACGTTCGCTGGAGCCAGCCCAAGGAGGAGTACATCGGCCGTATGAACTACGGCATCAGAGACGGCATCGCGTTGGGCATCCCCGCCGACTTCTTTGGCGCAGTTGTTCGGCCATTGATCCCGAACCGCCCAACTGCGCGCAGGGTTCAACCCAGAGTAGTGCAGCGCCAAAATTTAGCTGCCCCCGACACCGTCCATCGCCACCACCGAGCGCGTTCAGCGCCCGATGAGCCGAGACGTAGGTCCCGAAGCAGAGCCAGGAGCACCACGAGGGACAGAAGCATTCCCAGAGCTAGGGAGGTGTCGCCTGACCGCCACACGTGGGCCCCAAACGAGTGGTCGGCTCCAGCAGAGTGGTCCCCTCCCATCTATAGATTGGCAAGGAGTGTGTCTCGTGGCGCCGCTTCAAGGGCCCCCAGGCCGCAGCCTCGCGACGATGTGACTTACTACTACTAAAAGCGGGTAGCCGAACTATAGTGGCGATGGGCTAGGAAAATTTTGAGATTTTTTTTTTCATGAGCAGCAAGGAGTTTGCTTCAAACCTGTTTTAACAGCGCGATTACATAGATCTTGTGGCTCATGATTTTGGTCTGTTTATCACGAGGATTGTATGTTAGTTGTCGGATCTGTATCATTAGAATTTAGATTTTCATCTTGACTTGTTTTAGTTATCAATTTACCATTTCATGAATCTTGGCAACGAAGAGGCTCACCGCTACATTACATGTTACCCTCCGCAACCGACCTCTCGAAATATCTCACAGTCACGATGAGTTCAATCCCATCAAATAGAGACATCTTTGATAAGTGCTACTTGAATTAAAGGCGTCTACTTATTGACTATCTCAAAACGGTGTGCTCAGAATTCTGGGACACAGCATACCAAGGATTCTCATCCGGAAGCCACGTACCCCATCACTTTGAGATCAAAGCCGGAGGGCTGTGCCTCATCCCCATCGATATGAAGGTCCTCAAGGACTCGGAAACCAACTCTTCTAAAAAGTTTGGCACCCTTTTTAGAAGCTATGACGCCCTGGTCAACGCCATCGATATCGGCAAGACTTGTGCCCCATCGGGCCAGACGATATCCATGCCGACGACGCCAGTAGGCAGGGTGAACAACCATGCGCTCTAGAATAGAAACGCCTTGTAAATTCCTTGGCAGAAATAGTTAGTAGGCAGAAGTGTAAGTTGCGGAAAGTCTGGGGCTATACCGATTTGCAGCAGGCTTGCACACGTCCGCTGCGGCTTGGGTTCGAGCGTGATCCATGTCAAGCCCGTCATATTCGGGGAGTTCAGGCATTTGGCCTTTTGCACCAGTTAGCATTAGAGTCATACAGTGGAATTGAAAGCAGTTTTGACCTACCAATAGGCATCAGAAACGACCCTTTACGGCTGGAGTTTGGCTCCAGCTTCCAGACAGCGAAGCCCACAACTACTTCCGTATCTTCAGCCGGCGGCACCCACGCATCCTAGGCGGGGATAACTGCCCTGCTGCTGGAATTTTCTCGTGGATTGTATTTATCCACAGCTACAACGGCAACATAATCGGGGCTCTCTATGAAATCTCTTACCTCGCGGCGAAAGAAAACCAGGCTGCTCTCTGGGTGATCTCGATAGCGAGGACACTCCCACTTGAATTGTTCCGAGTTGACAAACCCAGCGGTGCACACGATGCCTAGCCTGAGCACGTCATCAGGGCCCGCCAAGCGCAATGTCCCAAAGTCTGGGGGCAGTCCTGGCTGTTCAGGCGATGTCATTGTTTTTCTTGGATGTTGATGGTAAGTTGCAAGCTATCTTGTTGGATTGGTGTAACTTGAGTGGCGTAACTTGAGATGGCTCAAACGTGTAACGATAAACGAGGATGGCCGACTTAAATAGAAGATGCAAGACCCCCTGGCTGAGCACTCACGGTACACTCATGTTGTGATTAATTCTCTATATGGGTTCAAAGTAGGGTTATTCAAAAAAGTCAAGACATTTCTAACACAAGTCACTGATGCATGCCCGTTTTTACGACAACTCGTCAGCTACAAGTGGAAAAAATCTCAGATTAGTTTCACTATTGAGTGTGGAATTATACAGACATATTTTATGCATGAGATATGTCACCGTTGGGTTTTATGCACCTTGTTCAGTGTCTCTGTGGCCGATTTGCATGAACACCTTTAGCAGCATGGGGCTGGTTCTTAATTCCCTATCTCTAGGCAATAAACACTACTCTATCTCCGACCCTAACGTATCTAGAACAGGAAGACTAGCAGACACGGGATCGGGTACGGATTCCGGCTGGAATGCTGCTCCCAAATGTGGCGTTCAACCTGCCGCTTTGGCTGGAAAGCGTACGCCATTTTTATTTCGGTTACTTCATTGAAATGCAGCCTTTTCTAAGTTGGGCCTAGAATTTCGACATGCTTTTTCGGCACTTCCATGCTTTCAGCTGAATCTTGAACGGAAAAAAACATGATGAGCAGATTCCTTCTACCCCTAAATTTCGGCGAGCCGATGCCCCAGGAAGCCGCATAATCCATCCGCACGTTGGCAGCTTGCTGCTGTAGATGCGCCATCTACTGGGAAGGACGTAGTCCTTACGGGAAGGTGGGTTTATCTCACCGAGATTGCGGCCATGCAGGCGACGTCCCCAGGACCAGCAGCAGTCCTGGTAAGCACCCCTGCACCATTTCGCAAGGCTCATCACTAAAGTTGAACCCAGAGTGCTTCGTGGGTCATCGCTGCTATCTCTGCAGCTACAATTGTTGCTCGGCTTTATCTCCGTCTTGGGATCCAAAAGAAAAGATTGACGTGTAGCGATTTTATTATTTGCGCAGCGTTCGTTACCGAGATTGCAACAAACATCATCTATACCATGCTATCAAACCTCGGTGCCTTGGAAAAAGCCGTCACATTGCAGATGCATGGCTTTCAAGGAGATGCTAAAGCGGTAATCACGGTGGGAAAGGTTAGCAAGCAGAAACCGCCCAGCAGCCAAGAATCATGATGCAAATATGAGAAGAGTTGAGCTAATGATATCTTCTCAAGTTTCTTTGGCTATCCCATATTCCTCTCTGGTCGACATTTTACCTGTGCAAAGCAGCTCTACTAGCTATTTATTTGCAAATATTTCCAATATTCATGGTCAAGCGCCGCATATTCCTGTGGTCGACAATGGTGTACAATGCCATTGCATATGTCGTATGCGTTTCGTTGCTCTTGTCCATATGCAGTCTAAGGTAAGTGAGAACAACGCGAATCCCATTAACTTACTTACTAACATTGACTAGTTTCCATGATGTCGTCTGTCTAGGCACAGCTGGAAACTTGATTTTTATTGTAGCTTGGGCACTCCACTTCTCTGGCGATCTTTTAGGTAAGTTTGATCAGTAGCCATCTCAAGAATCACCCTTTCGCTAAACCTGGCAGTATTTATATTGCCCTGGCTCATTGTACCCAACATACCGATGACGGGGTCTCTGAAGATAGGATTATGCGGCACTTTCCTGCTGGGATTGGTCAACATCATTATAAGTATCCTTAGATTCTGCACAGTGGAGAGGTCAACAGTTGGAAACGACTCTCCTTTCAGCTTGATGGGTGAGTCACATTCCATCGGCCAAGTGTGTGTTCCTGTTCTGACTAATCCACTCCTGGACTAGTACTTTGGAATTCACTGGAGTGCAACACCGCCGTTGTTATTGCCTGCTTGCCTACTCTGCGCCCGTATTTGAAAGAACGAGCAACAGATCCCAGTCAGAGTTCCATGGAGTCGAGGAATCTCAAATCTAACCCTCGAGCTATGTGCCATGAAGAATTTCAGTTGCCTCGGAATTTGTCATTGAGCAATGAAGATGAAATGTGCTCCGACCACATAAAGAGCAAAAGCACTACTGAGCTCGTGCCAGACGTACCAAACGATTGATCCCTACACAAGGAAAGGGAAAGAAGCATAGAGAGGAAATTGAAATACAATCTGAATAATAGTTACATAACTATAACAGGCAGTAAAATTAGTATATGAACCACACTTCTCTGGCCTATTCACTCCAATAATCAATGTAAAGTGTCAGACGTTCAGGATAGTGGACCTCACGAAGGACAAAGCCCTTTTCCATGACAGGCAAAGATGCCGAACCACTGGTCAAGCAGTGAATAAGAGGCTATATTGAGAGCTTTATTGCGGTGATATTTGTGCTAGGTAATATCATGCATGTTGAAAGCTGGATCGCATACTGTCCGTTTCAAGAAATTCTCCCTCACATGCTTAAACTCTCACCAGACACATAGATGACTTCTTCAAAAAGATATAACTGTCTTTTGCTATTTATATTTATGAGTCATCTACACGGATCTTGTATTATTGATTATCATGGCTTATCAATGTGACCCGGAGATCTCACCTAAACACTTCGTATGAGCTAGGCCCTCCATTAAATGACAGGATTGCATCTTTTGATTCTTTATTGTGGTTGATACCACATCTTTCCGCGTTAGTGTTAGCGCCTAAAATACTGTCCAGGCCACTACCCGTTGGTATTATTGTACTAACAGTGCACAGTAGAACGCCTGGGGCGCAAACACGGTTATCAAAGCCACTTGCAAGACGAACTTCGGCCACAAGTGCAGTCATTTGGCTTTTTGCCACAACCACACCCTTGGTCCCTTCTGAAACCTCAAGCGGAATGAGAGTATGTTTGGTACTCCCAGGCTGTAAAATACAATCGACAGCATCATTAGAGATCCAGCCCAAACGCCGTTTATCCCAGGCAAAGAAATCACGGGCAACACCGCTAATATATGAGCCTATTTCTCTCTCCATATAACTAGCTAGTTACACGCTCAGGCCTTGTGGGATCCACAAGATGTCCTCGTCACAATCACAAGCAATTTATTCCTTTGAAGTCTCCACCTAGATTAGTCACGTGAAATATGGCGCGTCTGCGTAGACTCCCAACAACCAACAACCAACCCAAAATGGTTGGCAAGATGACACATAACTCTCATTAGAGGCGTTCGCACAGTATATTAACTATATGCTCATTTTAAATTTTGGTTCTGATTCCATCCATCTACTTGCCTCGCATGCAACGCAACTCCACCAGATATCATCCCCCTAGCCATTATTAAAATGCAGCCCCCTGTTACAGTGTCACTCAATGACCTCCCTTCGGGCTCTTCGGTCGTCTTTAAAAACTCATCTTTTTCTCGCAGAACGGACCTGGTGCTACCTTGCCACCTCCTAGCGAAATTCTTGCGAAAAGCAAGGCTGCGGACCCTGATTTTGAGGAGAAAATCAATCACCCCCCGGTCTTTTTCCAGTCACTTGGCCTGATTGTTAAGTTTGGCACAGAACCAAGGATGACTATAGCTGAAGGCCAATACCTATGGGCCCTACGAAACCTTTTGCCTCAAGTCCCAGTCCCCGAAATTTATGGCTGGACACAAGACGAAGGCTACACCTTCCTATATATGGAAATTGTTCAAGGTATTTCGCTAGAGAAGAGATGGGACTCTCTGAATTATCAGGATCGTGTTGGAGTCTGTGAACATTTGCGAAACATCCTCGCTGAACTTCGTCAATTGCGCCGAGACCCTAAAGATCTTTTTCTTGGTAGGTTCACTGATTCTCTTTAAATTTCCATGCCTCATTGCCTTCTAGGTCACATAAGCCGCGATCCTTATAGTGATGTTGTGTTCACAAACGGGTGGTTCCCTAGGGCTGGGCCGTTTCGCTTTGTGAAGGAGTTTCACGACTGGTTCTCTACCATGCTAAAAACAATCGCAAAACATCACTGGCCTGGTATTGCCGTTGAGGATATTCCAGAACCATACAGACAATTGCTACAAGGTAATTCTGCTGTTGTCTTTACTCATGCAGATCTTCATCGGAGCAACATCATGGTGTCTGCAGAATCTCCCTATCGCGTTGTTGCTTTGATAGATTGGGAGCAGTCTGGTTGGTACCCCGATTACTGGGAATTTTGTAAAGCTCAGTTTACTGTTGATTCTCGGTCGGAATGGGCTACTAAATATCTGCATATGTTTCTAAAACAGCCCAGTTATGCTTGCTTTGAAGGGTTTTGGAAGTATGCGGGTGCCTATGGTTACTGAGTAGCCCAATGAGAACGTGCGTTGCCTGGTCGGCCCACATCCACATTTTATCTTTACCGCAGCTCTATTGTGTTCCAATCCGGCCTTTTCACCAAATTCTCTGGCTGGAACAGTTCTTGCTGTTGATCATCACCTGCCTCATTCTCCTCGTCGCTATTTTGAGCTGTCTCTTGTTTGAACCCAAGCAATTCGCCCAGCATTACCCCCGGAACTAGAAATGAAGCGAAGAAGGTTAGTATAGTGATACTCGTAGCGAATAACGCCCCAGGCAGAAAAGAAAAACACATACCAAAAGCTTCTCCAATCAATTTGAACCCCCCACGTTCATCCTTGCGAAGAATCATGGGGTAATTGCAACCAGCAATGATGACTACTTTATCCCCAACTTCCGTGGTTCTCGGTCCCAAGGCCAAAAGGTGCGCTTTTGTTACAAGAAATTTCCGACGAGGTAAAGTCGATGCGATGACTTGGTCGATGGATGAATCTGGGGCACCCGCAGCCAGAACAAGCTTAACCTTCGCCTGCGTGGCCTGATATTGGAGAGTGTCAAAGTTCCGAGCCATACTTACAGCGGCGTCAACATATTCCTTAATGCCATTGGTGCTTCCTGGCTGATCTGGTGAGAAAGTCGGGACATAGTCAAGAATCTCATCAAATATGAACGCCTTGACCCGAAGGATTTTCAAGGAGCTGTCCACATCAATGACAGGGCTAGTGTCTCCCGAGGCTATGTAACCATGGCCCCAGGTTACCACCTGTTCCATGGAGCCAGAGAAGTACATGGAGTAAAGTTTCTGCCGATTGACGAATAAATTAGGCCGCTCATCATTGACTTCTCGTCGCCAGTCTGGTACCCACGAGGGGAGGTTTCTGTCACTGGTCCGATTAGAAGCCGCCAACAGCACGTAATCGAGATTCTTTGATCGCTTCATGATCTCAAAGGCCACTTCAGTGTAGACCTGCCCTAAAGGCTTTGCATAGTCCGGTTCAATGAGTACGTGGTCCTCCCCATATGCCCGGCCAGCGTCATCACCCGCCAAGCTCATTACAGCGTAAACTTTGTCACGAGGATCAGCGGCATCACGGTCCCACGTGTTCCACAATAGACTAGACAGAGTACTGTCTTTGACACGCTGTCCAGCTACATGAATGGCGAGGCCGTAGCGACGTTTCAGTGAAGGCCACAACTTCCAGCGCTCTTGGTTGTCATAACGCTCAGCTTCCAGTTTAATGTTGTCTCCCATGTCGTCCCAGGCCTCTTGGTAATTGAGTGCCAAACGTACCAACTCCCAGGCGAGAGTGTCATCGCCGCACTGTAGCAGCACAGTGTCGCGATTCCGAGCGCACCACACCTCCTGCACTACCCACGCGCGTGACCACCAGGGCCGCGCCAATAGCTCATCCAGCGCCTCCCAGTCTGGGTTGCGTTCTTTCTTGAAGATATCCCAGAGTGGAGGCTGGTAAAGTACAGGGAACCCGGTGACAATGTGCTCTTGCTTTTCTGGTTGCACTCTCCCGGCCTGCCAGTCCTCCCATCTGGATATCATGGGTGTATCTTCCCATGCGACCCCTTCTATAGGCCTCTTAGTGTGCCAGTGCTCGAAATGATTCTTCACAGAATGGCCCATCTCGTCGAGGAAGCGCAACGCTCGTCCGCTCGTAGGGCTCTCTTTCCCCAACCACACTACGACACGCTCTGCTCTGCTGTAGATCTGCCTCATGATGCCCACCTGACGGCCCCGTTCAATAAGGTTGCCCTGGTCGATGGAGATGGCATCGATCCAGAACGTTCGTGAACGCTTAGTATCACGCAGATACGGCAGTGCTTCGAAGAGGTTGGTTGAGATAGCTAATGATGATCCTTTGGAGGAGGCGGAGGCGACATGACCATCGGGTACCACGGTGATGGAGTGAGCCAGGTCCGGGTTTCCCCAGGCGTATGATAGACACTCATATTGAACCTTGTCTCTTAGTTGGGCGTGCACTAGAGATACTGAGATGGGTGCTCCTCTCTGCCCCGGGAGAAGATGAACAAGACGAAAACCGTGTTCATCGTCAAGTGCCGAATACACGTACGGGTTCATTTTATCCCGTATTAGCTAGGAGCGACTTTCGAAGGAAACGGTATCCAATACACACAAAAATGCCAAGTTTGGTGAGCTATATTTCGCAACCTATCCGAATTTCCAATTATTTTGGGACGAAAACGGTTAGGTGGAACAGAATTCTCCACGAAATACGAAGCGCCTACCCTATAGCTAACCATTTCTCCAGTTGACAATGACTGCCGTTCGATGCAGTCTAGTTTAAGTAGATAATTGTTCTTGATTAATGAAATATGAGTTATGTACTAATCGAGCGAACGGTTTTTTTTTCTTTGTGACCTCCTGGTTTGGGTTATCTTCTTCTTCAGTACAGCATCGAAGATGCTGGTGCCTGATTCATAAGGTGGAGTTCATTCTCAAATTCACAATTATTTTCTAATTTTTATTAAATGCTATATTAGCATAAGTAGCACAAAATTTTAAGCCTGACACTCACCAAGCTCTCGCAATACCATTTAGAGATCTCAAAGCAGTTGATTCGATGCGTGCTCAACAAATGTAAACAGGACGAACGTTAGGCACGAGTGGAGCAGTGATGTTTGGTCGCTTAGCCTGATACGAGAAGATTATTGGCTCTCATTGGGCAGCTTTTGAGGGGGCACGGACCACCGTGAAGAACTTCACAAAACGACCAGCCATTCACCAACTTGGTATTTGGGATTTTAGGCAGCAAAGCAGAGGTCCTTTGGATGTTTGCGGTTAAATACGGTCCATTGTGCTTGGCAGGATCATAATGAGAATGAAAAATAAAATATCACCATGGGCTCTTCTACTCTGCTTCGCGGCTTTAAAGTCTCCGTGGCCAATTTGGACGCCTTTCTCATTGCAAATGGAGTGGAAGAGACCTATGGGTATCCACCATGGTATGACCGGCACCCAGACAATGACCCGATATCACATCTCCTATTCAAAAAGATCACCGAAAACGGAGGTACTAAAGACAAGACTAAGTTTCGAGTCTTGATGCCTGTTCGAAGAGATTTTCCTCATTCTCACATTGCCTACGTCACTTACGCGTGGGTTACCGCCTACGCACAACGCGAGATAGCTTTGGATGAAGAGCTCCCGGACAGGATACCTGAAGGCTTTTTGGAACTTAGGAATGAGATTTTATCCTATGCAGGAGAGCATAAGCCCAAGGACAACGGCAAAATGGGGGTGTTCCTTGTCAATCTGATTACCAAGGACGACATTCGCAATTACAGCACCCCGGAACTTTCAAATCGATACAAGGTAAGATCCCTGATTTGCTTGTGCTGTTTATTGTTGATCTAATACGATTTGTCTACAGTCTTCTCACATGTGTGACTACTGTGATGCGACCTTTGACGGCGCAAAAGCATGGGAAAATCGGCAAAGACATAGAGAGGAGATTCATGGTTGCAAGGATGGAGTTTACTCGCTCCCCGAATCTTAGAGAGATTGGTACGCGCTCTGATGTAATTTTCACTGTATTGTCTATTGAGGCCTGATTTTTTTTGGCCACTATTGCCACAGCCAAGATATATGCATATGCATCCCGTTACGCGACAAGGAATGTCTCAGTTGGAAGCGTCGCCAGTTGGGTGCCAAGAGGTGTAAATCAATGCGCTGCGCTAAGAGCGGGTTTGAGCGAGTTTTCTTGTTGGCTTAGCCTGGCAGCGTGGACCCGAAGGTTCCGAGCGAGCCCATGACGTAAGCCACGTTAGACCTGAATGTTTTGATTGCCATGAAGACGCGCGAAGTCGACAAGCCCATGCCATTATTCCATCAAAATTACTGACAGCTCGCCTGGCGAAGAGCGAAAAAGGAGGCGACGTCATTTCCGACGGGGACTAACTCGTGTGGTGACAAAGGGCGACGGCTGAAACGCCGGGTCCCTGAAAACGGAACGACCCCTGCATCCTCCGAGGATTGGCTCTGGATTGCAGCAAAATGAGCCTCTTTGTAAGGCACGGCGGCCACGGGCATGAAGAGGGAGAAGAGGGCCATAAAGAAGAAAGCGGTCATGGGCACGGCCACGCGAGCGAGGACTCAGTGAGGCAGCATGCTCTAGCGTGTCTGTACTGGTACGTCATCATCGCTGTCCTGATTTGCGGGCTGCTCGCGAGGCTTGCGTCCATCTACATTGCACGCCAGAGGTAAGTCTTGACCATATTGCTTCAAACGAATTCATCGCTGAACTTTCTTTAGAACAAAAAGTAAAGAGGCTCGCCTGGGCTCTGATGCAGAGTCGACCGTGGAAAAATTCTTCGAGGGTCCACGCGCCGCCATCTCAGGCTCATTTCTCTCCCGTAGCCGGCCCAACTGGCTCGCGGCTCTGCCTTTGAAGAAAGCATTTCTGGTCATTTCATATGCTGCATTTTTGAGCTTCCTTCTCACATGGAAGGCTATCAAACATGATGAGAAGTATCTCGAGAGACTAGGCTTTCGCGCCGGGTGGATCACCACGACACAAACTACGCTACCCTTCTTGCTCGCTGCCAGAACGAACCCCATTGGCCTCATCCTAGGAACGTCGTATGAGAAAATCAACTGGTTCCATCGATGGGTATCGCGCATTTTTGTTCTCAGTGCGACAATCCATGGGTCCTTTTTCGTTGCCGAGTGGATCGCTGCCGACTTCTTCTGGACGGAGCTGAAGACGGTGGGCATGGTCAAATGGGGACTGGCTGCTTGGGCAGTTCTTGTCTGGACACTGCTTTCAACATTGCTTCCTTTTCGTCGTATGCGATACGAGTTTTTCGTTCTGCAGCACATTGTTTCCGTCCTTCTGCTGCTGGGCTTCCTACTGCTGCACGTTCCCTCTCATCACCACTTCAGCGTTTGGTGCGCAGTTGTTGCATTCCTTTATGATGTTGTAACCAGATCGGCTAATCCAATCTGGCGCAACATTGTTGTTGGAGTTGCATCAAGAGCTTCTACAAGATACGCTTATCAGGCCAAAGTCAAGGCCATCGATGATGAGATAACGGTGTTAACGATCAACAATGTTGGCTTTCGCTGGAGCCCTGGCGCACACGTTCTCATTTGGTCGCCAACATTCCCGAAGCAGTTCCCGCATCCATTCTCAATCTCGAATATCCAAAGTATGGATGCAACGAGCAATGATTTGCAGCTAGTTCTCAAGACAAAAACTGGCTTCACCAAGAAGCTTAATGATTGGGCGCGGAAGGCTGACAACGAGGGTGGCGACGGGACTTTGCGCGTGCTTCTTGCCGGACCATATGGTTCAATGCCTAACTGGAGGCAATTCGAAAATGTCGTCTTGGTCTCAGCGTCAACCGGTAGCTCCTTTACTACACCTATTCTCGAAGATCTGTTGTCGAAGTCGGATGGCCGTGTGCGAAAAATTAACGCCCTTTACGTCGTGCGATACAAAGCTCATGCAAAGCCGTATCTTCAACAGGTTTCTAGACTAATTTCCCGAGCAAAAAGCATGGGAATATCGGTGCGCGTCGAGGTTGCCGTTACTCGTAGCGGCCAAAATGTCGCTGGCTTGCACGCCGACCCCGCTAATGAGAGCCGGGAAAGGCTGATTGCATCTGATCCAGAACCTGAACTCGAGCGAAAGGCAGAGGAACGTGGCGACAGTGTGGAGTTAGATCGCTTCTCAATCGATTCCAGCAGTTCCGTAGGAAGTGAGCGAGCAGATCAGTTGTTGAAGGAGGAGGTAGAATTGGGCTTGAATAACGAGCAGACCTATGACCCCTCCTCCATTATCGAAACAGAAGGACGCCCGGATATTGGAGCGTTTGTACGCGGGGCGGTTGGGAATATTCCTGGCAAGGTTGCAGTTGCGGTGTGCGCGGGCAGTGCGATTGAAAGGACAGTCAGGATGAGCGTGGCGTCATTACGGAAGAGCCGCGTATCGGATGGACTTGGCGCGAATGACATCTCCATACATGTGGAAAGATCTGACATTTAATGTATATGCATTGGAATTGGTATTATGATCTGGATGGTAATATGATCGAACAAATGAAGGAATAATTTTGGACATACGGAACTCAAGGATAGCGAAGCTTATAGAATTGCAGTGAGGGAATCCTGCAAGAAACCATCATATCTAACTAGAGAAAATTTGCCTCCTTTACTATTCTTTCAAGCAGTTGGTGAGTCTTTAAAGATGTCTCAAAATCTGCATGATTTCCAGCACCAGTTGCGAACGACTCATACACTCTGGCCGTATTGGTTCCCGGATAGGCGATCTCTGCAATGTGCTTAGGCTCATTTTGACCAAACTGAATCACCTGTACCGATGCCTCCTTTCCTTTTCTCAATCGAATTTCTCTCCCAGCATGGCCCATTTGCAAGTGATCCTCCGGTATCGTGACTTCGATTTCGCCTTCAGTCCCCGTGATCAGCCAACGAAGTCCCAGAGCATCAACGGGCTTTTTAGCCTTCCGGAAGTTGATACTGGCCACAGCACCATTCTCAAGCTCTCCCTGGACCAAAATGTGGTCTGGAGAAGTCTTTGGATGGGCTGTGTTGACAACCTCCCCCGTTGCCATATTGACAAGGGGAACAGTTGGGTGCTGTACTTTGAGAGTCGACTGTATCGTCTTGAAATCACCTAAAATTGAGATGAAGGCATCCAAAACTAAACCCGTTAGCATTGTAATTAGTGATAGTCATCGAATACTAACAGTGACCAAAGAATATATGGTATTCGTTCCCACCACTGTTGATATCCAAGTAATATGTAGCATCATGCAGCCAACCGTCAGCGGGGAGAACGCTCGAGCATCCCGAGGCCATTGAGCTTGTGACTCTTCCAATGGAGCCGTCATCAATGAGTCTTTTTATCTCAGCAAGAATAGGGTCGGAACGGAATTGTAAGCCAACCATGGTCTTGACTTTGTGCTTGTTCAACAACTAGACCAGCTCTTCGGCCTCCTCCAAACTAGCACCCAACGGCCATTCCACAAACACATGCTTGTTGTTAAGGATTGCAGACTTTGTCAAGAAGTAGTGCTTTCCGACATTGACCGAGATGGAGATTAAGTCAACGTCCGAGTCCTTGGCCAGATCTTCAACGCTTCCATAGGCCTTGACGGTTGGCGAGAGCTTGTGAAAGTCAATAGACTTTCTAGCTGACTCAATAGACGAATTGCAAACAGCCACCAGCTCGTAATACGGGGAATGAAGGAGGGGCTTCATGTGCGCGAGCACACCCCAATTTCCAACGGTGGGGTAGTCAACATCAATGGCCGAAAGGCCGACAAGACCGACTCGAATGGGTGCCATTGTGTAGAATAATGTAATCGAAAGTGTGATAAAACAGACTATGTGAGTGTTGAAGATGCCATGCTAGAGGCCAAGTGTGCACTGGCTCCTAATTTATAAAATTTTGGTCTCGATGAAATGAACTCGGACATTCCATCTCAGGCCAGTTCAACGCTTCGGTTCTTCCCCAACACTCGTCCTCCTAGATTCCGTCGCAGTACTCCACATCTGACCCGACGATCGACTCTAGCTGTAGTGAGGGTGTAGGATTTCAGGAGATGCTCCACTCCAATTCCGGCGCTAAACGTACATGATATCCACTTAAACTCCGGGCTCATGCCAGCGCGACGGCTTCAATTCTGTCTGAACACCAACCACGGATTTCATTCTTCCAAGCTATGCCTATTTTACTTGTTCAGGAGCCAAAAGAAAGATGCCTATCAGCAGAAAAAAGGTTTGTAACCGATGCCGCGACGCCAAGGCGCGATGCAATCGAGGTCAACCCCGATGTGCAAGGTGCATCCAGCGGGGCTTTGAGTGTCACTACTCCAGGCATGTTGGCACATGGGCACCGCACCCCGTTGGCTTTCCCGCCGCGTCACCCGTATCTGAATTCATACATCCGGCACAAAGTCCCGAGAAGACAGTAGAGGGCTACCAAAGCATCCAGGAGTACCAAGATTCAGGCCTTGATTTGTCATCAACGGACGCCGCCGGTGTTTCCCTCTGGCCGTTCAACCAACTCGAATCTGGCTGCTCACAGAATTCGGTTTCAGCTTTGGAAATGCCCAACCAGATGCTTGAATTGGCTTATGGATTCGACATGACAAGTGATTTGAGTGCACAGGCTACTGTGGCCAAGCCGTCACAAGCTCCGCCTGATGCCAACCTCTTGGTCACACGGGATGCTGACTCTTCGCCACTTGCAAAACGACGGCCCCTAACATTGCAGGGCATCCTAACATCAAAGATTATGCTAGGGCAGGTTGAGTCGTATCCCAAGATGATGATACAAGGTTTTGTCCTGCCTCCCTTCATACACAGCAGATGTATAGATGACGGCATGATATATGACTGTGCTACAAAACGAACCCACCAGTGTCTTCCTCAAATTCTCAGCGTTTGTGCTAGCCTTGTGCAACTCTTTTACTCTAGAACACAGCAAAGCAGTGACTTTGTATGGGGCACCATCTATGCGGAACAATCCAAACTGCATCGGGAGGTATGTGCATTAGCTAATACCCCAAGTTGCTGCTTAGAATCATGGCATTAACTAGCTGAAGCATAAGGGATATAGTGAGGAAAGGCTTTTGGAGGCACTGCAAGCGACATGCATATATATCATTCTCCAAACCCTCGACATGGATTCCCTTGCAAAAAATGATGTAGAATCTCTCATTACTACGCTGGGGGTATGTCTACTGTAGCCTTTGTTGGCAGTCTCGAATCAATGAATCCGTTTTGACCAGGCTGACTAAATATCGACAGGATATTGCATCAAGATTGAATCTTGTTTCGAAATACAAAAGTGATGATGGTATTCCAAGAGAGCGCAACTTTCGTCATAAGTGGATAGTACGTGAGGGCACACGGAGGTAATCTACTTCCCACATGATAGTTATAAATAGCCTATAATAATCAACTAACACGACCCAGAACAATAAGCTTCTTGTATATCATCGAGACTTTGGTGGATGTAATATTTGGCGAACGAGATGTCTTGTCTTGTCCTGGATTTACACAAACGCCTTTACCGTGCGCACGAAGCCTTTGGGAGAATGAATCCACCACAGAGTGGGCCCAAGAGCACCGTCTTATTACATCACGTCGGAAATTGAACAGGCCACTGACTGTGGGGGATCTGGAAGCCAATTCTTCTCGATCTCTTTCTCCAGCCATGCATGGCCAAGACGAAAACAATAATGTCTTGGCTGAAATTGTGCTTTGGTGCGAGAGTTTGGATCAATTTGGCACCATGATTTGGATGGCTACAAATTTGGCAGTATCAACGTAAGAAGGAGCTAGATGTTACATGCCGTCATATCAAAAACACAGACCACTGATGAATCCGAATCCCATAATATATTTTGGCGCATTAGTTGACGTGAAAGGATGGCACCGTAGATTTGGGCAAGACTTCCCATAGAGTTTACTAAGGCTACAGAGGTGACTC
The DNA here is from genome assembly GCA_017140755.1 of Calonectria hongkongensis. Lineage (NCBI taxonomy): Eukaryota > Fungi > Ascomycota > Sordariomycetes > Hypocreales > Nectriaceae > Calonectria > Calonectria hongkongensis. Next base: position 1,718,642 of record JAACJA010000006.1, read on the forward strand.
GGACTTCGTCAGGCAAATATCCAAAAGTAGGAGATGCAGATAACAAGGCAAGACCATTAGCACCCATAGTATTGAAACTAGGTAGATGATCGCTGTAAGACTAAGTGGCTTTGGCAAATAGATTAGATGTCTGATATCCCCATGCAGTAGTCTGGAAATTGCGGAAAGAATAAGAGCCCAATATTGTCCCATGAGATAAATCTAGCGCTGCAAGGTGGTGTGCTCACTTACTGCTTTTGGTAGTTTTCCATTCGCATCTCAGCTCCGGGTTTGCTGTGGAGTCCTGCGACCCGAACTTACTCAAAATGGTAAGTCGTTTTTGCGTCTCTCCCTCGGAATGCGTTCCGACCCCCTTGCCAATGACTCGTCAGTCAAGCAGAGTACACCCAGAGGGATATAATGGAAAGCACTGATGAACAGGCACCTAGAATTAGCCTCCAGACATTAGTGGGCTGATGGAGCGCATGGGGCAAGGCAACCCCAGTTTTATGAAGTAATCCCCATGGGGATGGGATTAGGGCGGCACCCCGCGAACACTAGCACGCCACATGGTGGAGGAGTCTGGGGCAAACGTTTTGTGAATAAATGCAAGGCTTCAGCCGTATTTTTCGTAGTGCGATTTGCTCATCATTGATTCTACTTTAAATCAGAATCCTTACCTTCTTCTCATCAAGTTTCATCCTCCAACGATCATGCATTCATGGTTAGGAAGAGGCAAAAGCCTCCAGCGTGGTATCAATGGATGCTGCCTCGTTGCATTTATCCTCTATGGATGGGAACAAGGTGTTTTTGGTCCCATCTTGGAAAACGAGAACTGGCTCAATCAGTTCAACCACCCTTCAGACTCTGAAACGGGTATTATTGTGTCCTGTTACAATGTTGGGTGTCTAGTTGGATGTGTCCGTGAGTCGCTACAGTCACTGAAACTTATGGTTACACGGGCTTCGACTAAATCATAATAGTGGTTTTCTTTCTTGGAGAGAAACTCGGTCGCCGTTGGACAATTTGGATTGCCATGGCTCACATCATAATTGGAACGGTTTTGCAAGTTTCTTCTTATGGCCTCCCTCATCTGCTTGTCGGACGAATCATTACTGGCGTAGGAACTGGACTAAAAACATCTACGGTACCTGCGTAAGTGTTTAGTACTCATTCATTCCCTCTTTGAACTTGCCCATTAACTCTTCAAAAGATATCAGTCTGAGCTCTGTCCTCCGACAAGCCGAGGTGCTCTTGTCAGTGCTGATGTAATGTTTGTTGGTGTAAGTAAAACTGACATTATACTTCGTAAAGCAATTGATGTTTATGCAAGGCATATAGATTGGTCTCGTCACTTCGTATTGGTTCAATTTTGGCATGAGCTATGTGCCTGGTGAGATTTCATGGCGGCTTCCGATTTCGATCCAAATCATCTTCGCCATTGCAGTTATTGGCATTGTGTTTGCGCTTCCTGAATCGCCCCGATGGCTGTTCACTAAAGGCCGCGAGTCAGAGGCTGTGGAGGTTCTTTGCATAGTTTATGATAAAGACCCAAATGATTCCTTTATCATTACTGAACGCACAGCCATTCTACAGGCAATCGAACTTGAAATGGGCGAATCCAACGGTAAAAAGTCATTCGTCAACCTGTTCAAGAAAGACAAACTTCGAACAAGATATCGTGTCTTCTTAGCCTGGTTTATTCAGTTCATGAACCAAGCTTGCGGTGTTAATCTTGTGGTATACTATACCCCTACCATTCTCACTAGTAGCGTCGGTCTCGAGCATCGAACAGCTTTGATCGTGGGTGGTTGCATCCAGATCATGTTTGTCGTTGGTGGTATATGGCCATCTATGGCCCTTGATCGTATGGGTCGCCGGAAAACTATGATGGTAATTGACTTTAGCCCCTATAGACTAATTATAGATTGCTAACCATGGGATAGTGGGGCTGTGGTGTTCTTGGAAGTTCTATGTTGATGATTGCGGCACTTCTTTCCCAGGCAGATGGTGGCGCAACTGCTCGTGGCCAGGCCTTTGCATCCGCTTCGGTAGCATTCTTCTTCATTTACTTACTTGGATTTGGCGCTTCGTATGTTTGTCCTTTGCAGTTGCCTGACAAGATCGCTAACCTTTCTACCAGGGTCAACTGTGTTCCTTGGGTTTACGTTCCGGAGATCTTGCCCCTTGAAGGAAGAACTCGTGGAACTGCCATTGGCGTTAGTAGCAACTGGCTATGGAACTTCACCGTCGCGATGATAACCCCAGTGGTAATTAACCGCCTGGGATGGAAGGCGTATCTTATTTTTGTGGTTACAAACTTTGTTTCCATCCCTTGCATCTATTTCCTCTATCGTAAGTCACCCTCGTTCAATCTATCTAAAATAAGACACTGACAAAACGCAGCTGAGACTAGCAACCTGAGACTAGAGGATGTTGATTACATTTTCACAGGCGATGGAAATCCTGTAGCACTTGCGAGGGAGATGCAAAAGAGGATCAATGCGGGGCTACCGGCGTCCACTCGAGTGTCCGATACGGAGGCTGCCTTAGCAAAGGACTTGGATCACGGTATTGTTCAAACGGTTGAGAAGACCACCTGAGTTTCATATCCATACATTGTACACTGTATTCGAGCATCATACCTTATGATACATTTTACAAGTAGCAATGTAGCTTCCCTGTTTTATTGAATATTTATACCTTTAAGAATCTCCCTCACGACCATAGCCAATAATTGATAACCATTGCACTAGTGGCAGTGCAGAATTGCTTCTGTCTGATCTTTTTAGGCTTAAAAAGTTCATATTTCTCGGCTGAGGCACGAAACGTGCTAGCTTCAAGTATTCCACCAGTCAGGCGTCAGATCACGTGTGACATGTCACGTTGCGATTGTAACGAAGCCGTTAGCCGCGATTTATGTCTCGTCAACGATCATAGATAAGATTAAAGACCCCCAGACCATGACACCCGTGATTCCCAGAATCAATTGTGATTTTACAACTCTTGAGAGCGAGGCGAAGGGGCTCTAAGCCACTTCACGCTAGATCTGGCCACGCGTCGGAAATGTGACCCACACTTATCCTCATGCTGACACAAGAGGGCGAAATCTCACCTCACATTGTCAAGTTTGCCTTTTGTCGCGGCATAATTCATCATGACTCTTGGAGTCGACCTTGTACCGAAGAGAACCCGGGAAAGCACATCCAAAGTTCGAACCGGATGCAGCACTTGCAAAGCTCGTCGAGTGAAATGCGATGAAGCAAAACCCATCTGTCGTCGTTGCGCCGTTGGTGCCCGAAAATGCGAGTACAACACGGCACGTCCAGCACCAGCTCGAAACGTGATCACGGTATATCTGCCTCCTACGCACAACCAACCGGTGCTCTTTGTAAATGACCGCGGCCTCGACTTTTTCCACCGCAATCTCGCTGCGAACCTGGACGGGCAATTCGGTTCAAAATTCTGGAGCGGGCTCGTATTGCAACTGTCACACTCCGAACCATCAATTAGACATGCCGTATCAGCCATAAGTGTCATCTATGAAGACGTGGAATCGTCATTGCGACACCCAGCAGGCTATGTCAATGCCAATCCCAAGGCTCGACAGGAGTGGAACACAGCAGTGAGGAGCCTAGCAGCTCGAATCCAGGCGCGTCCCAACTCGAATTTAGTACCTTTAGTCTGCTGCCTTCTGTTCACATGTATCGATTTTCTCAGAGGCAATGTTGACTCTTCTTTAATTCACATTCAGAGTGGACTAAATATTCTGGCTGCGCTCCGTCGTAACAGCGATGCAGCCCAGGGTCTGGGGTCAAATCTCTCCTCCAGCGATCTTAAAGTCATCGAAGATTACCTCGTTCCGACATTTCTACCTCTAAACGTACTGTGTTCTCTCGCTGGAAAAATAACTCCGCCGATGTACCCTCCTGTGACCGAAGACGACTCTACTCAGGAGGACCTTAGCGATTCCAGACGACAACTCTTGGCCATTTCAGATACTTGCCTACGATTCATTGGAGCAGCCAGTGCCAAAGCAGAAATGTTCCAAATTGATGTGGAGGATCTTGTTGAACAGGTTAGACTCCAAAAAATGCTAGACGCATGGTTTAGCCAGTTGAGCGAACTTCTGGAAAGAATGCGGGCTGCTAGCAAACCAGTGAAACAGGACGCACACAATATACTTTTGGTAAATTACAAAGTCATTTACATATGGTTGCGGGTCTGCACCATAGCCGGAGAAATGGCTACAGACTCCTACCACGCCGACTTTGAAGAGCTTGTTCATCCAGCGGAGCAAATCATTGGTCTAGGCGTGGGAAAGCCGGCACCACAACAGCTGTCGTTCGACATACAAATTCTGGGAGCTTTGTACTACACCGCGCTGAAATGTCGCCATCCTGCGATACGAAGACGCGCGCTGGAAGTGTTACGAATGGCCCCTCGGCGAGAGGGTTTCTGGAATGGCCATCACGCCTATGCAACTGCTAAACGAATAATCGAGCTAGAAGAAAGGCATCTTGACGGGCAAGAATTACCAGACGAGACTTCTAGAGTGCATGGTCTTCCCCTGCCAGATGATGAGTGCCGGGTCTACAACGTGGGCGGGATGTCCCCCGACTTTCAGAAGTTTGATCATAGCATTGTGCCTAGTCCGGTTTATCCAGGTGCGCTTGAAGCTGTATTTCGAACCAAACCTTGGGGTCAATTGGGAGAGTGGCAAACCATCACGGACTACATCAAAATGTAATGCAGCAGATATGTGTGATTGGGTTGTTCTAGAACTAGAGAGAGCTATTTATGATATGGCTGGAAGTTTTATATCCAACATTCCTGGTATTAATACAATGACTAGAGAAGCCTCCAAATTCTAAGTTTATTCCTAATCGAGGTCATGAACAGACCTTGCCAAGTTCCAAAAGCATCGCAATAAAACCAATAGCGAGATTCTGCACTAAGCACTCCGGTCCCACACTTGTTCCGACTAAGCATTATAGTTTTGCTGCAAATGAATATCTTCCGTATACGAGCTTGTTTTGGCAAAAGCAATCTTTCTAGACTGCTTGACCGACCAAGCCGCTGTGCTAAGCTGGCCACCAAATGCAATACCAGGGTGCAATACTGTCATCACGAGTACTGCGAGGATGATCATCGGCCCCTCCAAGATCATAAAAGACACCTCATCGTTGGCAATTGGCCCGTTAAAACCTTGCTGCAACTCTGCAACACGGTATACCGAGCGGATGAAGACAAGCACAACAGCAGTGCCCAGCGCATATTGGAACCAAATAAACTTTTTGGTGTCCCTCAGATCGACGAAGCGCTCGTCCTTGGCGCTCTCGCTCGCCTTGCACAGTCGAAATACGAATTCCAACCACAATCCCATGAAGCAAAGCAGTGAAACGACTTGGAACACAACTCCGGCGACCATAATAGCTCGCCCCGTCTCACTCCCAGAGTGGTCATTTGCCGTGGCCGCTATGCCGCCGCCAGCGCCTTGGAGGACCAGGGAGACAAAATCGCTCGTCATGAAGATTATTGCGTAATTTCGGGGGCTGAGACGGGAGATTTGCTGGCCATGGACAATAATTATGCGGGAGAGGCAGAGGTAAAGGGCGCCGGCGAGGAAGGCTGGAGCGATTGTTAAAGGGACAAGATAGCTATGAAGGCTGTTAATACTCTGTTCTCTGACTTTCAGAGGATAAAGGATTGAAAGGGAACAGAAATCTTACATGATGAAATTATTGAAATCGAATGGATTGTTATGCAGCATGATTCTGCCAGCATATCCAACAACCTCGAGAATGAGACCACAGGTCATGCCAACCATGAATCCCCAAGTCTTGTATTTAATGCCAAGCCCAAGCTGGGCAATCAGAAGAAGACCGAAGGCAGCCGCGTATGTGGCATTCCCACCGAGTGTTGGTAGATATTCTACCTGAGCGCAGCTGAGAGGGCATGTTTCCACAGTGCAGTTGGCAATGCAAATGTCTGACATGTTGGCTGTCAATTTAAAACAAAAAAGATAACAGATTGTAAATAACAAAGAAAAGAAATGAGAGGCTCGTGACTATAGTAAATTGCACGGTTGGTTTGATAGACAGATCTGGATGCATTGTCTTGAAGAAATCCAGCTGGTATAAATATATCTTCTTCATCAATTTTGAGGATTTGGGTGCCTTCGCGTCTCACAGCCTCAGTCCAAAAGGAGTTAGGCATTTACGAGCCAGCTGGCAGGGGTCCAGCCTCAATCTCGATTTTTGTGTGACATGATTCGCCCAATTCAGCAGGGATTAGATACATTGCCTAACTGAAAAGGGTTATGATCAAGCGAGGACTCTTGATTGGCAAGCGGAGATCACCTCGTAGCTGTCTAACCAAAAAGAGAGCTCGTACCCGCCTAACCAGAAAAGGAAACGCCCTTTCACCTCAGTTGGTGACGGCATCAGTATCATGTTACAGAAAACGACTGAGGCGAGTGGCTGAGTGAAATGACGCGGCCGGAGGGAAAGACGGTTGCAAAGATTAACATTAACTTGCCGGAAAATGTCGAAATAGATAAATTTAGATCTCAGCTCCCGCCCGAATGAGTGTTTAAACCCCTAGTTTGTGTTCTCTCATTACCTAGTATCATGACCACACAATCTCCTTCAGAAAAGAACCAGCCTGTTGCACACACGGCTATGCAGCAATGCATACTTCAGCAAGCACAAGCTGCTGCCACTGCCGAGATGGATCCCGAAACATCTATGGGACAAGAGGCCCTCCTGCAAAAAACTGACTTCATCACTCCTGATATAAACGAGGAGGATGTACCACCTCCCACTTATGGCGAGATCTATGGCGAGATTCGCGACCAAAAAAATGGCCTGGGCACGAGCGCATACGTCACCGATGACGGCCGCGTCAACATCCGCATAAATCAGTTCAATCGTCGTTCCTCCCAAATCTTTAGTCCTGCTTTAGATCAACAAGCCCAAAGCATCCAGGACAGTCGTCCGCTTCCATTACCCTATATCCCTCCTTCATTAGGAGGCGAGGAGGGAGCTACTCCGCCTCTATCCTTGAACATTGTCATCCAAGTCGTTGGCTCGCGCGGAGATGTGCAACCCTTCGTTGCTTTGGGGAAAGTTTTGAAAGATACGTATGGCCATCGCGTACGTCTAGCGACTCATCCCAATTTCAAGAGTTTTGTGCAGCAGAGCGGCTTAGAATTTTTCAGCATCGGTGGCGACCCCTCCAGGTTAATGGCCTTCATGGTTAAGAATCCCAGCTTAATACCGGGCTTTCGCAGTTTACTAAGTGGAGATGTGAGTCGGCGAAGGAGAGATGTTGCTGAGTACATTCAGGGCTGCTGGCGATCATGTTACGAAGCTGGCGACGGGATGGATCCTGAAGTTTCCAGCGATGATCTCACAAAGCCCTCTGAAAGCAAACGCGGCTCCGAGCCTTCATCGAGACCCTTCGTCGCCGACTACATCATAGCCAACCCCCCAAGCTTTGCCCATATCCATTGCGCAGAAAAGCTAGGCATCCCTCTTCATATCATGTTCACTATGCCATACTCTCCTACTCAGGCCTTTCCACATCCGCTAGCCAACATCCAATCCTCTAATGCCGATCCTCAGCTCACCAATTACATCAGTTATGCTATGATCGAACTCCTCTCATGGCAGGGCTTGGGTGATATCATCAACCAATTTCGCGCGAAATGCCTCGGCTTGGATCCAATAAGTCTGATATGGGCCCCCGGAATGCTCCAGCGTCTCAAGGTTCCTCACACTTACTGCTGGTCTCCGGCTCTGATACCTAAGCCAAAAGACTGGGGTCCTCATATATCCGTCTCCGGATTCTACTTTCTTAACTTGGCCTCCCACTACACCCCTGCCGCTGATTTTCAGGCATTCCTCGACGCCGGCCCACCTCCCGTCTATATAGGGTTCGGGAGCATTGTTTTGGAAGATCCTGATGCGATGATGGAGCTCATATTCGAGACCGCAAAGAAGACTGGCCAGCGCATACTTCTTTCTAGAGGCTGGGGAGGCATGAGCGCAGATGGGCTTCGTATCCCCGACAGCGTCTATATGCTCGACAACGTGCCACACGACTGGCTTTTTAAGCGCGTCTCGTGCGTGGTTCACCATGGCGGTGCAGGAACCACGGCAGCAGGCATCGCAGCAGGTCGGCCCACTGTGGTCGTTCCCTTCTTTGGAGACCAACCTTTCTGGGGCGCCATGGTGGCGCGAGCAGGTGCCGGCCCTGATCCAATCTCTTATAAGCAGCTCACAGCAGACAAACTCGCCAACGCCATCAATTTCTGCCTAAAGCCAGAAAGCCTAGAACGTGCCAAGGAGCTTGCAAGTAAGATCACAGCGGAGCGAGGCAGCGACATGGGCGCTCAGTCATTTCATCAAAACCTCGAGATTGACCGACTCCGTTGCACATTAACACCATCTAGACCTGCAGTTTGGCGCATCAAGAGCACTCAAGTCAAGCTGAGCGCTTTTGCCGCTTGTACTTTGGCGAATGCGAATCTTTTAGATTTCCACGATTTGAAGCTCTTTAGATCAAAAGAATATCACACCGACGAAGGCCCTTGGGATCCAATATCCGGAGGCGCTGCGGCATGCTATAGGGCTTTTAGTGGTATGGCTATGGGATTAGCTGAGGTTCCCTTGGAGACATTGAAAGCTTTGCACATTCCGACTATATCTAGCCGACAGCAGTCCCAAGAATCGGCGTTAACAATTACAAGGACAATTGAGACGTTACCTGTGGGGGAAAGGTCAATTCTGCCAACCTCTCCAGAAAAAGGTCAGACGAGCTTGGATGTACAGGAATCTCTTAATCGCATTCGGAGTCTTCCGGAACTATCCGGTCCATCGTGTCCCACTCCGAACATCGAATCAAGTTCCATGCCTGATACGTTGCAAGGCCAGTTACGTCCTGAAAAAAGCGGTACCAGCCAAAGTCACACTTATGATCGGAATGAATCTGGCCGCAGCAGGGACCATGGAGCGCCGCGTCATAATGTCGTGCAGACGACTAAAGGCTTCGCGCGTTTCCTAAAGACATTTGTAGAGATACCTATGGAAATCTCGGTGGGTTTAACTAAAGGATTTCATAATATGCCTAAGCTCTGGGGGGACGATACCGTGCGCCCTCAACAGCAGGTCAGCAATTTCAAGTCAGGTGCCGTTGCGGCAGGGAAAGAATTTGGATATGGTTGGTATGATGGAGTTACTGGACTGGTCACTCAGCCCTGGAGAGGCGCCCAGAGAGAAGGTGCCAGTGGTTTCGTCACAGGAATTGGCAAAGGGGTCGCAGGATTCGCGATCAAGCCATTTGCAGGCTTCGCCGGTATCCTCGGCCATACGATGAAGGGGGTACAAAAAGAGTTACAGAAGTTATTCGGCAGCAATGTACAGAATTACATCGTCGCGTCCAGGGTAGCTCAGGGATACGAGGAGTGGTTACAGAGCTCCGATGACGAAAAACAAGACGTCATTATTCGGTGGAAACTGGTCCAGACATGCCTAAAGAAAAATCACGACTCTGATGAAATAGTCCAAGAAGCTTTAGAAGCGCAACAAAAAAACATGGAGCAGAAAACCATCTATCAAAGCCGCGGACAAGCCACGAATTATAGTGCCGAGAAGGAGAATTCGCGCCAGGCGATAGCGAGCACTGAAACCGAAGCTCAGCAGGAATCAAGTGAATCATTGGAGTATAAGAGACAGCTCGAGCGAGCCACAGCGCTGAGTTTAGGCGAGCAGATACAAAGGGGCAGCAACGACGAATGGGAGTCAGGTGTTGATCTCGATGACGAGAACGATGGCAAACTCGAGAGGGTAACAGGAATATCGGAAAAAATGGCCAGTGGCAAACAACACCCTTCGTATGATCCCGGGCATCTCGCAGGTACCACGCAAGGCGAGTTCGAAGCGCAACGACAGGGACAGTGGGGGGATAAAACGACACAAGAAAGGACCGAAGAAGAAATTGTGATGGAGTACATCAAAAATCAAAGCCTTTTGGAAATGCAGCATCAAAGCAAAGGCAAAGGCCGTACCGTGGTGACAGAAGATGAGGATGATGAAGACTTGCAGAAGGCATTGAAGTTAAGCATGCAGGAACAGGAATACCATACAGAATAGCGGGATGGAGAGGCTTCATATATGTAATTTCTTCTTAAAAATGCGTATTGGGTATTCAGACGCTGGCAGAGTAGTAATAATGCCTTACATGCTTTGCACAATTCGTAGAGCCGCATAGCAGTTCCCCGTCAATAACATAACTGTCTATTGAACGTAATCCTGGAGATAATATGCCACTTACACACTTTATTCTATTGACACGCACTAATCCTAAAATATGAGGGGTCGTATCATCAAATAAATTCTCTTGAACAGAATTTCTTCACGATTCAAGCGGTGCGACGTCCGGAAGCACACCCGCTATCGCTCCACCTTGGGAAAATCGCGACGACACACGCCACGCCAGTTGCCCCTTCATACATTAGCGCGAGCCCCAAATTAAAATTGCCCCATTTGTAACTCCGAGGAGCAACGTCCCACTAAAACCCCCAAAACTTGAGTTCCGGGGTTTCCAATTAGGGAATAACACACCCAACGGTCGGCTCAGGGCCGTGGTCAACCAAAGTACGCACGGAGCTGATTTGGGAAATTGATCATGACCCAAGTCCAACTCCAAGGCCATGGAATGGTGATGGAAAGGCGTGATGGCTATCGAATACTTAAAGTCCCTAGTGGATTTGAAAAAGTTGACAAAGCTGAATATTTTTGTCCTATCTCGCAATTCAATCTATCTTTAAAAAATTCGACATTATGCCGTTATACGAGCCCACTAAGTTGGAGACTCCCGTCCTGTCTCAGTTCTCCTTAGAGGGGAAGATTGCCCTCGTCACGGGGGGTTCCAGGGGCATCGGGTTGGAGGTTGTCACCGCACTAGCCGAGGCCGGCGCTGATGTTGCATTCATATACAACACTAGCACCAATGCCCCAGAGACGGCTGCTAAAATAGCCGCAGACACTGGCAAAAGAGTCGAAAGCTTCAAATGCGATGTGACTGATTGCGAAAACACCAAGCGCACCATTGACCAAATTGCTGCCGAATTCGGTCGTGGTCGACTTGATATTGTTGTCGCCAATGCGGGCGTGTGCCGCAATGTCGAATCGCTCAACTATTCGACAGAAGATTGGCACTACACAACACGAGTCAACTACGATGGTGTCATGTGGACGGCTTTGGCTGCGGGCCAAATTTTCAAGAAGCAGGGAAGAGGGAATTTTATTATTACCGGATCTGTAAGCGCCAGCTTGGTGAATGTTCCGCAGCCACAGGCAGGCTACAATGCGTCAAAGGCTGCAGTTGTGCATCTGGCCAAGAATTTAGCTGTGGAATGGGCCGAGTTTGCAAGGGTCAACGTGGTTTCACCCGGCTACGTCCTAACCGAAAGTGAGTGGGCTAAAAAAACACACCCGGGGCTTGTGATGAAAGTGCTGACTCAGTAATAGTGGTGACAAGTAGAAGTGAGATGATGGACGAATGGCTCAAGTTGATCCCAGGCCGTCGCTTATGCAAGCCTCAGGAACTTCGAAGCGTGAGAAATCTGTGCCTCCGTTTATACCAAACTAGGAGCTAACGGTTTGAAAGGTCTACGTTTTCTTAGCCAGTGACGCGTGCTGTTACATGACTGGAGCTAACTTGGTGGTGGATGGAGGGTACACTTTGCCGTAGGCCTAGCAGGTTTAAAGCTACTGGAAGCAAATTGATGGGTGGATCTCATAAAGTCCCAAGTATTTGACATCAAATCACGGCGGGAGAGAAAAAGAAAGAAAAAAGCGCTTGCTACAGCACTACTATATAATAAATGAAAAAAAAAAAAAAATTCCACTCTGAGCCATGAAGTGCGAGACTGAAATAATGAACTCGTTGATCAATGAATCAAACCGTGCGGAGTACGGGGTACGCGACAGGGAAGGGGATTTTACGCCTGTAGCAAGGGCCTGCTCTGCTCCCCTCCACCCCACGATTATCCTCACTAAAATTAGTACGATGGGGCAGACACATCAGCTGCACTCCGCTTGCGTGAGGGGGCTCGCGCTCCGGTGCGGAGACAGCGAGCCGTCCCCATACTCACGCGTTGTCTTATTATCCATCTACTGTTCAGTTCCGCTTTTGGAATCCATGCCACATCCAGCACCCCTCATGCTCATGGGCTTCTGCCATGGAAACCTCTTCAGCGAATCAACCTGCTCCAAGGCAGCGCCAACCTCCAATGCGCATGCGTGGTGTCGCTCGGAGCACTTCCTTCAAAGTCTGCACCGTCGATGACTTCACCACCCGCCAACAACAGGACCAGGCAAGGCGGAGGTCGGCACAGCCACATTCGGCATGTAGGACGTGCCGTCGACGCAAGGTGAAGTGCTTCCTGAGCACCAAGGATGCTCTGTCTCAGACCGAGGATGGCCCCAGCCACCCAGCGCAAGAACCGAAATGTCAGCCCTGCCAGGGGGCCGATCTAGACTGCCATTGGGACAGGGTGGATTTGAGAAGAAGGCGGCGAGCAATAAACAAAAACATTGACTTCGCTGAAAACAGCAATACCAATGGAACCGGGGAACATGATTCTAGGATACCGGCTCCTACTAGCACCATTATGGTGGCCTCATCGCTCGATTTTGGAGTACCATCACATAACGCGCAGGACCTAGAAAATGCGGACAGCCAGCAATTGCCACTATGCTTTGCTGACTTGGTACAAAATGATGCGTCAGGATTGTCTCGGGATTTCTTTGACCTCCAAGACTTCGTGCTTGATTGGGGTACATCGCAGAACGGTTCAGGTGAAGTCCCCATCCTGACTTTTCATCCCAGCCAGGCTATTGGTGAACGCATACAGCGACAAAATTCTGGCGTGGTACAAATTCGATATTATCGGAGGTTTGGTCCGACGGCTGTGTTTCCAGGCTTAAGACGGTTGGCTTTGAGGATAGATCGAGGAGAGGATGAACAGACCACTTCGAGCGGCGAGAGTTCCAAGTCACCAGGCGCTTCCCTCGCTGCAAGCGTGCCACGTGGTTCAATGTCTGCTTCACCCGAGTCTAATATTTCAAACATGAGCCATCTATTCGATGCAACATCCCAACAACCACATCCAGACATTTTGCATAAGATTTTGGATGTCTTCTTTGAACAATTCGGTGGTCATTTCCCTTGGCTATCTCACGATATTCTTGATACCCACATTCGGTCCAATGTTGCCTCCAGCTTTTTGCTCAATGCTATTGCTGCACTGACATTGCGCTTCTGCACCCTTGATGGCCCACTGGCTGGGCTTTTGGAGAAGTACCACAGCCCATGGCAATATGGGACGGCCTTCTCATGTAAAGCGAAGGAACAGTTGGTCCCACTATTAAGCATCCCTCAACCAGAAGTGGTCGGCGGTCTCGTGCTGCTATCCTGGGCTGAGTTCGGCGAAAGCAACGAAGCAGGTTTGTGGATGCTTGCCGGCATGGCTATTCGCATGGTGCAAGACTTGGGTTTTCATCGAACCCCGGAGACGGATATCGACCTAAATCTAAATTTACATGATCACGCATGGCCTTCGCCCGATGGAACCTATTCTCTTTCCCACGAGCAATCGCTGCTTCACCAACAAAAAGCCCGACTAGTTTTGTTCTGGTCTGTGTTTACTTTAGACGTGTGCGTGTCCTTGGTGACAGGTCGGCCACCAACATTTCGGAGAAACGAGATACAAGTCGCTATGCCATCATTTGAAGATATGAAGCTAGCACAACTAGACTTTAGCCACCAAGTTAGTCGAAAAAACATGATTTTCCCGACTGGGATTAAGTTCATGGTCCAGTTCTCTGAAGCGGTGGAGCTCTTGAACCGGGCACATCCAGTCGAGACCTCGGGCGAGTTTCCGGCCACAGATCGACTGACGACATTTGTTCAACTCAGAGAATCTCTTATTGCGAACTATAATAATCTCCCAGAAGAGCTCATTTTCAACGCAGGGAGTCTGAAGGATGCATCCACAAGTGCACAAGGTGGGCTTTTCCTCACGATGCATCTCTTCTTTTTCACCATCACCGCACTTCTCTCCAACGCAACTTCACAAGACGTACAACATCAGCAGCAACAAAGTGAAAGGCCCCTAAGCCAAGACCAGCAAAATATTGCTACTGGGGCGTCTCGGTCAGAATCCGTCAGCGAGATGCATTCCAGTATAGCCATGGTAGCTTGCCAGAAGTTGGTGCAAATATCTACTACTGCGAACGCTGTAGATAAGATGAGCTATCTTACCTCACCATTCACAAACCACTGCTTATTTGTGGCTGCTTCTACAGTTTTGGAAGCCACCAACGGCACATCTGACTCCATTGTCGGGGCCCACCAACGCAGCAGTGGGTTCTTCACACTGACGGCAAATTCCGACTACCGATTTATATACCAAGTTCTAAAAGACCAATCAAATTATTTTGCGGGAATCAAATCTGTCATTGTTATGCTGTCGCGGAAAGAAAAAGAATTGTCCAGTGGGAGAAGGACCTCAATAAGCGTGGGTGAAGATTCTGTCGAAGATGAAGTACACAGGGTCGCTAGACTGAACGATACTGGGCTAGTCAATAGGTACAGCATTCCAGATCAGCAGAAACCATCATAAAGGAGTTTTACTGGTCAAAAAATGACAAAGAAAATTTAATTTTAAGATTCAACTACTGAAGATGCTGCTTAAGGACCTGCAAAGCCATCGATGCTACAGGCAATACTGCACCCAACCCGCTTGCCTTAATAAGAGCTTTTTCCTATAGGAGATTATTAGCCGTGTAACAAATAAAGGTTTGCGATAGGATGATGACTGGGTATATTTAACTGGGGATCATTCCAGTCTGTCATTTTCGTCACCTTATTGTATGGAGGAGCTTACCAGTCTTGCCATGATAGCTTTGGCCTCGGGTACATCTCTAACAGACCAGGTTGGCCGTTTCATTTTGGGTACATGATCTTCAAATTGTGTGCAAGCACCAGCGGCTTCCCTGAAAATGTCGTACATTACGGCTGTGTCGAGCCCAACAGCATCTGTGAAACCCATGGTTTCGGCGGAAATAGCTTAGTGACTACCAGCAAAAATGTCGATAATATCCTGGATGCTGACATGCTCCTGACGCGAAAACAAAGTGCATCCAGGCTTGGTCATTTGGTAGATTGAATCCTCGGGGTAGCCAGTAAGGTAAAGACGCCAAAGTGTCGAGTCATCTTCCTTTGCCCAGCCAGCTCGGATTCCTGCTTCGTAAATCTGCTCAGCGGTAGCAGTAAGGAACACGGGATATGACACAATGCGAGAATGATTGACAATAATCGACTATGAGAAAAAGATTTATCAGTCAGCATGTGGCCATTAGAGACAAAACACGATTTTGCGAGATCTGGTGCTAGGTTTCGAAGGTCCTTTCTTGTTCCCTCTCTTTTCTGAAGTTTGTTGTACAACTTACAGTGTCCTTTAAACTATTTGGAAGAGCAGAATAGACTCTCTTATCGCCCTCGAGCATGTGAATGATACGGTTTCCATTGATCCAGCTGTATCCATCACTGGCTTGCACAGCATCGAACACCTCTTGTGTGTTCAGACCTGCTCTGGCTGCAAATGCCATGGCTTCATTGCCTAACACAATATTAACCTCTGGTAGGACTTGGTGGCACATCTTTGCCTTGGAACCAAAGCCAATCCCTCCCGGAATAGTGTAAAGTTTGGCGCTCATGCATTTGAGAACTGCGTGAGCTTTGCTTAGGCCTTCTTCAGGACCCGAGCTGAAAATAGTGAGAGTACCTGCTGCAGCCCTTGTAGTACCACCAGATACAGGACAATCGAGTAGAGTGACGTCCGAACGGCCAAACTCCCCGTGGAGACGAGCTCGCACTTCCTCGCAGAAATCGGGAGGGACAGTGGAAGTGATGATGACAATGGCATCTTTGCGCAAACCATGAATAGCGCCAGTATCCTTGTCGAAGAGAACTGAATTCACCTGAGCAGGACCAACAACCATAATCACCACAACATCGGCAGCTTTTGCGGCTTCGGAAGGACTGCTAGCCGCCTTTCCGCCAGCGTCGACCAGCTTTTGGACTGACGGAGGGTAGAGGTCGAAGCAACTAACAGCAAAGCCGCCATTAACGAGAACCTTGGCCATGCCCCCACCCATAGCCCCAAGGCCAAGAAAGCCAACTTCATGGTCGTACATATTGGTTGTATTGTCCGGATGATAGGTTGTAAATTTTGATAACAAACTGCAAATCATGCAGTTCAATCGGAAAAAACTTGGTGGAATAACTTGGTTGTAAACTTGCCAATGTTGCTCCTCGAAGCTACTTCTCAATACCTCGAGGTCCCAAGGATTATATCTGACACGAATACTATCACCACTGCTTGACAAAGCCTATTCTTGATAATTCGGTATTGAAAGCATTTTGATCATTTCCCCTTTCGAGTATGTAATCTGCAGCAAATGGTGAAAAGATGCATCTCAACTTACCAAATTTGGAAGCCCGACGTCCCACTCTCAGCACCTCCGATGCCCCGCGCCCCTCACTTCGGCGGGGTAACTGATCAGTCCCATAGGTCCGCTTCCCCACATCGACATCAATGGAAAACTACAAGCGAATTCCGGCCTCAACACAATTGTGCATCACATGCCATAGGCATTTGAATAAAATTATTCAACTTCCCATTCAGGAATTCCGAGGTGACGATGTAGTTAACGTGCATTACCTGGAAGGCCACTAATACTTCAGGCCTATGAGCATAGCACATGCATGGGAAATATCTGGTGCACGGATTTCGATCTTGATCTAGCATCTTTTCAAATTCTGCGACTAAATTGCCCAACAGTTCACAATGTCTACAACCTGGCCTCAAGGCAACAAACACTTGCAGATTTTACAAGCGGCTGCGGAGGGAAAATATGGTGTGATAGCCTCGACAGCGTACGTTTGACTCATTCTTAAAAGCAGGAAAACAATTCTGAAGAAATTATGGTTTCAGGTATACTATTGAACATATTCTGGGGCTTGTTGAAGCCGCCGAACGAAAGAGGTCGCCTCTAATTATCCAGCTTTTCCCATGGGCTGTACAGTTCTCCAAGGGCGTTCTGGTCCATGCTGCACACCAAGCTGCCAAACAGGCAACTGTGCCTGTTTCTGTACATCTCGATCACTGCCAGGATCCAGAGCTAGTCAAACAGGCGTGTGGGCTACCTTTCGATTCTATCATGGTTGATATGTCACACTATGATAAAGAAGAGAATTTGTCAAAGACTAAGGAGTTGGTCGCTTATTGCCATGCCAGATGCAAGGCGACTGAAGCAGAGCCTGGGAGAATCGAGGGAGGAGAGGATGGTATTTCCGATACAGCTGACATGAGCGGTGTCTTAACCACTGAGAAGGAGGTTCATGGCTTTGTGGCTTCGGGGGTCGACTGCATAGCCCCAGCGTTTGGCAATGTCCACGGAAACTATGGACCGCGAGGCGTTGTCCTCGAATGGGAAAGGTTCGTTTTTAGATGACAACTTCCTAGTCTTGTTGTTGTTTCAGCTTGACCGTTGACTAATTCAATTTCATAGGCTTTCTATGATTCAAAGTATTTCGTCTGCAGGGGGCGTACTCCTTGCTCTTCATGGAGTGGACCATTTCCCTGACGAGCTACTCCGGAAACTTGTCGCTGCTGGCATCTCCAAGGTCAACGTGAACAGAGATGTGTTGGTTCCGTACTATGAACATTTAGAAAAGAACGCCAACAAGATTCCCTTTACGCAGCTTCTAGAGGAAAACGTCGAAATAGTAGCAAAGGCTACAGAGCGTCTCATGGACGTAGTTGGTTCCAGCGGCAAGGCCTAAATATCTCTACCCTATATAGTTCCAATATTCATTTAGTTGTCCATTGAATATTCAAAACTATCTACTTAAATTGTATTTCACTGCTACATTCAGTTTAAGCCCTATAATGGCATAATAATCCTGCGAGGTCTATGTAATTACGCATGCCTTGACCAGATCGTGCATTGTAAAAGACGCCATGAATTGTCTTTTGGTGATGAGACCGTAGAATAGATTTGTTTCACAATCACTAACTTGTCACTGTTAATTTTTCAACTACCGGAGGGAGCTAGCACAGATTTAGAAAATCCGGAGTCTCAATTATAGTCTAGCCTACATCTAGCGTTAGAATATAGGGTGACCCAAAGAGGAAATTATATTGTGAAGCCGTCAGCCACTCTGTCGGCATCCACCGCGGTCAAACATAAGAAGTGGGTGAAGAAAAGCTCTATTCACATCAGATTTCCAACACACCAGCCATCCTGATAATACCTAATCTATTTTGCACTTGGACACCATTTTATCATCGACGAAAACTTTGCACACGATGGCTAAGCCTGGAATTTCTGGAATCTCGTGGACAGTACATGACCCAGGCTTTTTGCGTCTCCTCGGCGAAGCCCCCACATTGAAAAAGATACTGTCCAACGACTTGTATCCATTTGCTCACGAGGCTGGTGTTTTCTTTTCGGAAGCCAACGAGCTGTGGGTCACGAGCAACCGAATCTATGACAAGGATGGTGCGCAGTCGGTGAAGATCAACAAGATTCTGCTCTCCTCTGACCGGGATGCGCCACCAGGGGCAGAGGAAATCGACATCGACGAGATTCACATGGGAAATGGAGGCGTCAATTACCGTGATGGAATCTTGTTTTGCGCGCAAGGCTCCCGAACGCGTCCAAGTGGTTTGTACTTGACGAGCCGAGAAGCCCCCTACACAACGAAAGCGATCTTGATGAGTTTCCGCGGGATCCCGTTCAATTCCATCAACGATGTCATCATCGCCAAGGATGGGAGCATCTGGTTCACCGATCCGCCATATGGGTTTGAGCAGGGCTACAAAGACTTCCCTTGCCTGCCAAGTCAGGTCTATCGATACGATCCAATCACAGAAATGATCCGGGCAGTAGCTGATAACTTTGGCCACCCCAATGGTCTATGCTTTTCGCCCGATGAGAGGAGTCTGTATGTGACTGATACAGACAAGGTTCACGGTGGTGGGGAATTGAGAACAAATGCCCCTTCGTCCATGTGAGTGCTCTGTCCATTTTAGTTCTTTACTTCGACTAATCATATTTTGTGGTAGTTACGCTTTTACTGTAGAATACCACCATGGCCAACCATTTTTGTGTAACCGACGACTCTTTGCTTTTGTAGAGACGGGTATCCCAGATGGTATCAAATGCGACATGGAGGGGAACGTGTATAGCGGATGTGGAGATGGAGTTCATGTATGGTCGCCGGCTGGAGTGCTCCTGGGTCGCATCAATGTACCAGGCGGTGCGGCAAATTTCTGTTTTGGAAAAGAGGGCGAAATGTTTATCCTGAATGAGCATCATCTGTGGAGAGCTCAGTTGAACACTTCAATCCGGAGTCAGTTGCTAGAAATTTAGATGTTGATGTCTCAAATAGTTGTATTGGAAGAGTCAGCTGAAAATATCACAAGGTGAAATAAGGCATCCCACAAGAGGCATTTTGCGTATAAAGGTTGAATTATTTATTCTAATTCATCTCAGCATCGACACTATTTCTATCATGCCGCACAATAGCCTCCATCTACCAGAAGATCCACTCCTGTAGTGTACGTGGACAAGTCAGAGCCAAAATAAAGGAAAGCCCCTTGAAGCTCATGTGCCTCTCCTTGACGACTGAAGATAACGTTAGCGGTTTGAAAGGCTTTGTCGTGTGTTAAAGTAGATATATCGTGCTCACCCTTGGGGTACCCGGTCCTGCCACAGTTCTTTGTAATCGTTTGGTATGAAACTTGTAATGTCTGTATAGATGTAGCCAGGCGAAACTGTGTTCGCGCGAGCGAATTGTGCCCACTCAACCGCCAAGCTTTTGCAGAGGTGAATGACGCCTGCTTTGGCAGCGTTATAAGCGGCCTGCAGTTGCGGGATATTTGCAATATGTGCGCTCATCGAGGATGTGGCGATAAAGCTACCGGAAGTATATCCCACCAAAGCTCTACCATGGATATCTGTATTCTCTAGTTTTTGACGGCGCCAGTGCTTAGCAGCAGCTCTGGCGCAGTAAAAAACGCTATCTAAATCCGACTCGACAACATGTTTATCATGATCAATAGGGGCATCAATCATCGCTCCTTTCGTCCAAGGAACGCCAGCATTTGCCACAAAAATGTCTAGTCGGCCATCAAGGTCCTCTAAAGCGAGCTCAATGGCCTTCTCGACCTCTTCATAGTTCCGGACATCAACTTGGTACGCCTTACCTGTAGCAGGGTTGTTAGTGATTCAAAGAATATGGTCACGATAAGATTGAGCCACTAGAAATTATCTTACATTTCACGTTGTACCTTTTTGCTATCTCCTTGGCCGTGTCTATCGCTGTTTTGTTTGAACTGTACCACATAGCAATGTTACAGCCCATCTCCGCGTACGCGACAACAACAGAGTAACCAATACCAGCGCCTGCGCCAGTGATTATAGCCGTCTTATTTCTCAAAGAGAAGCGGTTCATAACAGATCCAGCAACCTCGCTTGTGATGCGTTGGTCATTGTGAACGAAGTTTGCCCCGTTGAGAGGGCTAAGAGTAGGATTTGACATCACGCCAATGTGACAAAGAGCAATTTCAAGTGATTTTGTTATGTGATGAATTATATTGAACAAAGTGAAAAACATTTTTAGTTTATTTCTCAATTATTATGTAGATTGCACGCCACTCCACCTGTACTAAACTACCACATCTGGTATACCAGCATTAGCTTTCTATTTAGCGTAGAATGACAGTCTGGGATCCGGGGCGATTCTGGGGAAATTTGGATGCAGTTAGATCTCATAAAAATTATGAATAAAGGAATTACTGGAAATGGCATGAATATACTTGATCACATGCAACCCTCGCTTCCAAGGTCGCATCGGGCAAACCGTTTCCAGCCCCGCAACACTAGCGGCTAATGCCCCCGCACCCATCTTTCCACGACAAGAAATCTCATCTGGGATTGCCCCATTTGGAATGCTAATCTCGACGGTCTCTTGAGCTGAGAAAGATGGTCATCTGTTAACTCCGAAGCGTAGGGTCTGCAAAGAAGATGTATTATAAGATCAAAGGTATCGTCAAGTCAAAGTATCTCAACTAACAAGCATACACGGACATTCATTCCTAGGATATCAGCATAGACGACGCATTCTTGTGAAAAATGAGAATTGCTCTGCAGTCTACTCTTCGTCTCGGAATTTCTGCAACCAAACCCAATATTTTATCTTTCCCCCGAACTATCGGCGCTAAAAGGATGGCCTCAACAGCTGGCATGGCTAAGTACAAGGGTAAGACTGTTCAGCTCAACACTGGGCAGCATTTGCCTTCGATTGGCCTAGGTACTTTCCAAGACCCTGATGAGCAGGAGATGTCTGTCTATACCGCTTTGATGAATGGATATCGCCACATTGACACGGCCCACAAGTTTGTTCCCTGGTCCACACTATTTATTAACTGACCCACTAACAGCCACCTAGCTATGGAACTGAAGAGCAGGTTGGCCGAGGAATCAGGCGAAGTGGTATTCCCCGCGATGAAGTCTTTGTTACAACCAAACTGTGGTGCAATGCACACCACCCTGACGATGTTGAACCTGCCCTCGATGATTCCTTGAGAGACCTTGGTGTGGATTACGTCGATCTCTACTTGATGCACTACCCTTGTTCATTCAAGCGTGGACCCGAGCTAATGCCCGAGGGCCCCGACGGAAACATTGCCCCTGGTGATGTGGCTATGATTGATACATGGAAGGCCATGGAGAAGCTTCTGGCTACTGGGAAGACCAAGGCCATTGGTGTTTCCAACTTCAGCAAACTCGAGCTTGAACAAATTCTAAAGGAAGGCAGTGTTGTAAGTTGAACCAAAATATTTCATTGCTGTATGGAGTCATATTTCTCAGCATACTAATTGTCGATTCGTTAATCAGGTTCCGGCTATCCATCAAACCGAACTCCACCCCTACTTGCAGCAGAAAGATTTTTTGGATTGGCAAGAGAGCAAGGGTATCAAGGTCATGCAGTTCAGCCCTTCGGGTAACCTCAACGCATTTTACGCCAACGTCTCGTGGGCCAAAGACATCGCCGCTAAGACCACGCGCTTGATCGACCACCCTACCATGCTTGAAATTGCCAAAAAGCACGGAAAGTCTCCTATCCAAATTGCCCTTGCTTGGGGAGTCATTAACGGGCGATGCATTATTCCTAAGAGTACAATCGAGTGGCAAATTAAAGAAAATTTGGATGCCGAGAATATCCCGCTTGACAAGGAAGATTTGGAGCAGATTGCTCAAATGGACCAAAAACTTAGATTTAACGACCCCAGCGAGCTATTTGGCTACAAACTATATGTTGGACTTGACGGTGCAATGTTTTAATTTTAGGCAACACATGTTAGGAATAGAGTAGAAATAGTCTATAAACATATTTTTGCACTCTTACTCAAGTGAACTAGGGGCCTCGTAGACATGGGTGTTGTCCAAATTCAGAACGAAATAATAAAGAGTCACATCAAATGAGGCATTGGTCCTTCATCATTTTGAGAATTTACAATTTGATTTATTGCTTTGGTGGTAAACTCTCGTTTTATACTGGATAAATTCGAGGGTATTGATGCTCAGGCACTACATGTAGTAGATCTATCAATAAGCCTCACAATCTCCCAGGCTCTGCGTTCGACCAGGTTCATTATACAAGCTTGTAAATTTCATAAACCACTATCGAACGGTGTGAAAGAACACCTAGTATTGAACTATGACTGAATTAGATGTGCCTCATAATCACTCGTGTTACGTCAAGCCACTTACGGACGACATAGGTGGGGTAAGCATTATCACCACCCCCGCCGATACGTTGAACAGCGACACCCTGGGGGACGTCCTCAGAGTAGCTGTTGGAGCCAGACCACGGGTTGTCGAAGTTGAGAGTGAAGCTAGGGCCGTTGGTCCCGATGCTGTAGGTGACATAACCTTCATCTCCAGTCATGACACCAGCAGATTCGGCCTGGAGCTGACCAGTTCCAGACTTAGGAATAGTCTTGGGGGGGCTCAAACTTTCAGACCACTCGCCATGCGAGACGTCGCACTTCTGGAGAACCAACTCACTGGAGGTTTTGTTTTCGATGGTGATGTGAGTGGAGCGAGAAGGAGACATGGTTATAAAGATTCCTGTGTTGGAGAATATTTGATGCTGATGTTTGATGAGTTTGTTGAGAGCTGCTGAGTATTGGATGGTCAGATATCGGTGTTAAGATATACTGGCTTTAAGTACTCATTTTGATCAGTCCTGCTTATCGTCAGATCAGCCCATGGTTCAGAACTTAGTAAAACCCAGTGAATGTACCGATCTACAGAGCCAAACCCCATTGATAATGAAGGTTGCGATGGCTGAGTCTGGTGTTCTCGGTACCGGCTGATTACTTGCCTCTCTGAATTATTGATTGTATACTTGGAGCATCCGAGACCCACTTACTAATCATGTAAGTATGTCCAACACAAGCGAGCATGTCACGGTCAGCCAGCCACATGTGCTTCCACCGTGACTCGCATGTCCCAAATTGATTTTACAGGGGTCGATAGACCGCAAGCATCTGTAGCAAAACTCCATTCCTATCTAGTCGGCCGGCCGCCGGCGTGACCCACACGGCCCGTGCCATGTGATGCATCCTCGAAAACGTTTAGCTCGCGTTACTAGTTTCAATACATTCCTCGAGTCCCCACATGTTAGGCCGTCTTTGTGAGTCTGAATCGAATATCCGTTTCTGGAATAGAAACAGCCAATTTGAATTAGAGACTATCAGCTAACATACGAAATTGGGATAATTCAATGGCCTAATGTCTGGTGCTCGGGGCTCTTGCCAATGAGTCTGGATCTGAATATGTAGGCCATATCCACAAGAAGCCCAGATTTTCAAGTGGCTTACCAGTCTATTGCAGGACAATCCTAAAATGACAGTGACCGTGAGGGTGTGGAATACTGTGGCGTTTTTGCTAATATCAAAGGGTCAAATGAAAACTGGATGAGGGAAGTTTGATAACTCCCCGTGGGAAATCATCACGTAGGACATGGAGAACCCGGCATTCTCGTAAATTTCTTGTCATCGAGTATTACAGATAAGCCGCACAACCATCTCATTAGCCTACGAATCATCTTGGATTCCTTACACACAGCCTTTTCGAACTGAGGGTATTGTATGAAACCGGAATCCTTCATAAATGTGCATGGAAAGTTGCTACCGATGGAATAAAGTTGATGTATTAGCGAGTGGCTAACTGAATGCTCCAAGCGTCTGTTGGATTACCACTCTCGGCCCTTCTTCAAAGAAAATCTCCATCTTTGTTGCAATATTGACTTTCTCTGTTGATAATCTGACACTTCTAGACTATTACAAATTATATTTTTGGCGAAGATGCCCAAATTTAGTGCATCAATTTATTTACCTCGATATTCGTAAAGCTCACAGTGTCCCAATTCAGCCTGTTATGATGCCCAGACATTACACCTAGCCTCATTTCTTATCATCCCACAATGCAAACTAAGATCGTCACATTCCTCTCTGATTCATGATTATACTTACAGTAGCTTTTCACTCAGAGCACACATTCCACCTTCATTCAGCCTTGGTACGAATGCATGTTGAGGTAAATTAGGATGGCGCTGCAGCGTATGAAACCCATAATATTCCGGGCGAAGTTGATACCCACATACTCATAGAAGAACATTCCAACAATTTTTCACCCCTTCGATGTCCATATGACGGACCAGAGGTGCAAAGTTTAAGGCAGAAGTAAAATGAACCGCATAAGTTGATGGTACACAGCAGAGTGGTAATAGTGATGTCAACCATTCTAAACCTAAATAGCGTGAATTCAGGGATAGGTGACCGGAAGCTTATGTTGGCGGGTCGGCTCAGCCCGTCCAGAACAAAGAGGTTAGAGCTAAGCTCCTAGTCAACCGCAAATGCCTGCTAAAATATGTATGGCTACTCAACCATGAATTGTACATCATAATGTAAACTACAGTAACCTAATGCCTCACGGTTATGGTGCCTAGCTCAGTGAACACCAAAAACAGGGTAGTTCATTCAGCAAAACTTAATTTCTAGGTTCATGTTTTAGAGCATCAAAGATATCAAGGAACGCATTTTTAATTTTGTGACTGCCGAATTCAGGGATTGATACTCGAGGACGAGTGGCAAGAGGTAACAGAGGCCGTGCTGTTACGGTTGCACATACATACGCAGACATGATTGTCATACAAAAATATATATTAGTATGACTACTTCCTTTATTATAACGAGTGGTGTGTCAAGTCGGCAAAATCGAACCCATCCATCATATAGTCAAGGAAATCCAATACGTTCTTTTTTTCTCGATCTTTTCTTTTTACCTTTTTTTTTCTTTTGCTTCTCTTAGTGAAGGTACCATTCCAATTATCCAACACGGTCAAATGTTTATCACATCCAATAAAATTTGAGGATACAAATTCAAACACGACCGGATCCAATTTTTTATTCCAGTAGATTACTTAGCGTTAGCCATCAGATCGGAATACTTCGCCAGTACCTGAGACCACATAAGCTCCAAGGTATCATGCTGGACCGACTTGTCAGTAGTCATGAGCACGGCGTTAATAACAGTCTCTTTGTCAACTTGTGGATTCCGTTCAAGCGCCCTAACGTAAGTACTACGCAGCTGTGTAAGGAGCGAAAATTGGGTAATAGCAAGCTGCTGATCAGCAAGACAAGTATCAAGAGAGTCTAGCGTAGCAGGAAAGTTGACCGAGAAAGTAGGCTTTTGTCCTTTGGGGAGAAGATTTTGCATCGCTGTGGCTACCTTCTGAAAGGTGCTAATTCCATCAACACTTTTGTCGTTGATTTCTTTAGATTTGTTGTCGACAGTAGAAAGATAGGTATTCACGATTTTCATCTTGTCATCGAGCTGGTTGAGTGTCTTTTGGAGCTGGCTTTTCTCCTTAGCGCCATTAATGGCACTGAAGATAACATCTATGCCAGCAGCGGCGAAGATGCCGACGCCCGTCGATGCAAGCGCAGCTGAAGTAGAGGACTCCACAACAGCCTCAGTGACGTCTTCAGCGGCATCCTGAGTGGCATTCTCAGCAACAGTTCCCAGAGGCTCGGTAGAAGCAACATCTTCCGCACTGGTTATGCCAGCATCCACTGCATCTTCTCCGATTGATTCAACAAGCTCCTCGGTCTCGCCAGTTTCCGTCTCTTCGGCGTTACCGGCAATGGTCTGTTTTGCAAGCTTTCCGATGTTGACAATAAACTTCAAAACATTGACGCCACCGATTAGCTCGGCAACATCAGAAACCCCGTTGAGAACCACATTGCCTTGAACCGGAGCGGGGAGTGCGTCGATTTGTGTTGTGAAGTCGGCAAGCTTCAAATCATCCATTTGAGTTGTGGTAGAAATATAAAGCAACAGCGAGTTGTTTACGAGAAGAAGCTGGAACTTTTTGAGTTGATCGTTGAAGGCGAGGACTTTGGTCTGCACAGTATCCTGTGTCTGAACGACCAAGTCATGTTTGGAGTTTACCTCCTCCCTAAGGTAAGAAAGGTTGTAAATCCAATTGTCGAAGGGGAGGCTCATTGTGACTTTTAAATCAGAAAAATGTTCTAAGAATGAAAGCAGAGTTAAATTAAGGAGAAGTTATGTCGGGATATCTTGAGATCAAGAAGAAAATATTGAAAAGTATTCTTGAAACAAGGTCTGGTTGTTGGTCTGGTTCGTTGGGGTGCTGTATTGAAATCATACGTCTCTCAATAACGTGGGCGCTTTGGACTTTAAATAATAGCTATTCACACCCTTCTAAGCTTTCACAAGTCGTGTGATATTTGTTTTCTCTCCCCATGCGTTTTTTTATTTGCCTTCCACTCTGTCAGTTGAATATCTTCATCTGAACTGATGACAGAATACGGGTAGCCAGTCACAGGATTGGAGCAGTTGTGCCAGTCAGTCACCAATTGGTGATGTCATGTATAGACTCTGGGCGGTAATGCCAGCCAGCCACCGTGCAGGCATTTATGATCTAACTACGTATAGAATGAAATACTTAAGTTTTGAATCCCAGATTTTCACGTGCCATCATGTTTTTCTGCAAATTAGTTTTTTGTTCAGTCTTTCGGTAATCTACAGCCATATTTCCTTCTGTCTAAGCCTTTCTAGTCTTCTGGGACTTTTGTCACCACCTTTACAAGGTTGGCCGAGGGTCAGGCCCCACAACACCAATGGGTGTACGGTACTTTGAACTGTGAATAATGCCTAGGTGGGTGGCAAGGTTGCACACAGTATATGAACAAAGCCAGAAAGGGGGTTCAATTTACGCCAATCAAGCCATCCATGAATACCCTAACGCGTGACGGGGTAGCAACTGGCGTCTTGGCTGACCTAGTCTTCAGAGAAATGGATAAATGCAGAGTATCATGTGGAGCATATTGCACACTGCTTAAATCTCATCACTCTGGCCCAGTCTAGCCCGTTCGGTGGAGCATACCCACTAATGTGAATCCTCGACGGAGCATGAACTAAGTCATGGGTGCCTGGTATCTACAGTCACCCGTCCCCTCCATACCCTACCTAGTAGGAAGCTAAATCTTCGTGTGATGAATCAGTAGAATCTTTTGACTTCCAATAGTTCCTGTCTGGTTTCTACTCTATTTGAACTCACTGGCTAAACTTTCCAATATCACATCTGATCACATTCTGGTCGGGGGCAGCTGAAAGCTGAAAAAGAACAAGGTGTAGAAATCGTGACGTAGGGGGTGTTTGAGACATCCGATGATCGCTCATGTAGTCTACTTCGGATTTAAGTTTCTCGAACATGACAGTGTCACATTGTTCTGATCTTATCGCTACATCACTTTTTTTTTCTCAAAACATCAGTCATGTTTATTCACCATCTCATGTGTGTGTCTAGCCGCGCTTGGCTGCCTAACTGTATATATGAATCAACACCTTCTCCCTCACCCCAAGTTTTCCAGACCATACAAGAAAATCTTGAACAGTTTAATCGAACTTTTAGGTAAGCTATGATCTTGCGTATTGGTTTCTCACATAACGCAACTGACTAACGAACGCTTACAAAAGATTAGTTGCCATATACCTTCTATATAAGCCCTATCTATTCACTTTAAAATAAGCAAATATGGGTAATTCTGGATCAGTTTTGCCATGGGATGACTGGATCTACCATGTCGATGACCTGAAAAACGAGGCGAACAAGCTTCACGCCCAGGCAACCTCTCTTGAAGCAAATATACGTGCTCAAGTCCTGCAATATAACTCTCTTTTGGATCAGACCAAGCAGCTGATGTCTGGAAATGCTGCACTAGTCATAATAACTCGAGCCATAAAGTTCAGTGACTTGCAGCTGCAAAACTTTGAGGCTCAGATGCAGACCATGCCGGACCCTCCAGCTGGCTCAGTTCCAGCAAAATTTGGAGCTTTTATTACTGAAATCACTGGGTCGGTTTTGGTATTGAAGGCAGTTGTAAACATCGCCAAGATCGCCAAAACTTCTTTGTTTTCAGGCGGTGCGGGAGTCGGAGGTGAAACTAGTGCGGAGCTTGAGATGGAGGGGCTCGCCGAATCGGGCGTAGAACTGGGTGTTGAGGCTGGTGTGGAAACTGGTGTCGAGACGGGTGTTAAGTTCGGTGCAGAGGCAGCACTTGCAGACACCGGAATTGGTATCATTGCTGCTGTCGGGCTTGATACCATCTTTGGAGCCATCAATGGTGCCAAAGAGCGCGATCAGATTCAAGCCCAAATCGACAAACTCAACAATGCCTTGAGCAAGCTCCAAACTTATCAGAACGAACTTAATGACAAGTTCACCAAGCTCCATGGTATCATCACCGACGAAGAGGCGCGTTTCAAAGGAATCATTTTGGCCCTTCAAAGCGTCATTCCGTCCAATTCCGCTACATCGTGGCAGAATCTATCCACCGATTTTGGAGCCATCACGCAATATCTTAATGCGCAAACTGCGTCATTGACCTTTTATGGTCTCTTGTCCCAGTTACGCATCACTTATCTGAGGGCAAAGGAACGCTCACCCACCGTATCCAAGGAAAGCATCATATCAACGGTGCTTATGTCCGCAAGAGCGGATGTGTCGCAAGCCCAGCTTGAACAGCTCTGGGATATTCTGAAGCAATATTCTGATGGTATGACGGACGTCTCTCCTTGACGCAGCGGTGTCGTTGTGAGACATTTTATCAATCTGCAATACCAAATGAAATGGCACATGGTATTCAATTGTCTAGCTATTTCCCGAGTCTATCTAGTGCATTCTTATTAAAATGAAGAAAAACTAGAAAAATAGATACTTTGTTCTGCTTCTAGCTTTCCTAACCCAAAATTTACATCATATTCGTTAGACAAACGGCTTTTCCAGATCGATTGCACTTTTTCACATTCCCTGAAAATCCTCTCGTTGTTTAAGCCTCAAATTTAAGCAATACACTAATTATTTCGGTCATGAATCACCAATCGGTATTTCAAGGACATTATAATCTGATTAATAGCATAAGCGTGGTCTCAATAGTATTGATGCGTTCTAAGGAGGCTTCACTTTTAGTGTAGCTCTATTTGAACCCCATGGAGTCTTGAGAACCAGATGGTGTATTTACCTTCTATAAATTCATACCCAATGCAATTGCTATGAATATCCCTGCTTCAACTAAAATATACCATGGTTTCATATACTATAAGTTGTGAATCTCGTCTTCGGTGAATCTCATAACCAGTATCTTGCCAGAATTGGTGCAAATGACAACTGTTGATCCAGCAGCCTGAACCAAGTCATACCGATATTCCACTGGCAATAGAAGTAGCCTTCTTTTGTTCCTTAAAACCCAAGTACCATATTCATCACCACTTATTGAATAACCGTAATCTCCAGTGTCTTGTAGATCGCGAGGCCGGAGCACCTTGCGGGGAACATCCGCATCAAGGGCTAAACTACCCCAGCTAGCATGAGGGAGCTCAGGTACCGGGTTCAGTGATATGAAATCTCTTCTTTCAGGAACGTTGATTTCCTTGATTAGAGTTTTCCATTTAGAATCCAGTATCTTCACTGCACTGTGCTCAGGTGACCCGACTAACCGGAGTGATCGGCTTGTTGGCAGTATAACGGCCCACATCCAGTGGTCTGAGGCGGAAAATCTCTTGAAGCAAGTTGAATTATTTAAATCCCAAATGTGTATGGTTTTCGCAAAGTTTTTGAACGAGGACAGTGCCAACCATCGGTGATCAGTTGAGAATGCCAGAGAATGTATTTTCGCATTGCTGTCTGCCGGTGGTTGAGCATCAGCACTCGTCGTTAAACTCACATCCCATAATTGTATTAGGTTATTTGACTGGGACATGAGCTGGTGACCATCAGGCGAGAGCATTATATGCTCTGTAAATTGGCTCTCTATTGTTTGAACACAAGTGCCTGTGTACATATCCCAGATATGAATGATCTGGTTCACAGACACCGAAACCAATTGCTCACTGTTTCTCGAGAAAGTTAAATGAGTGATGTCCCCCGCTTGACTATTGAGAGTCTGATTGAAGTCGGTTGTGCCTGCGCCCCATATGTTTATTTTGCCGCCATTTTCACCAATTGCTAATAGTTTGTCATTGGGTGAAAACGCAATCGCTATTTGGAGAGAAGGGCTTGCTCCAAAATGGCCAACGCGAGAACCTGTATTTGTATCAAAAACCTCCACTGCTTTGTTCCCTAGGCCTGCTGCTAAACACCGGCCATTTTTCGAGAATACTGCAGGGTTGATTCCACCGCTGTAGTGCTCAATCAATTGAACACAATGATCGGAATCGATATCGTATACGTTGAGCATATGATAGCTTCGCAAAAACGAAAGTTTCCGACCATCTGGCGATAGTGAGATAGATGAGTTGTAGCCCGGGTCATCGATGTGTATGGTCTGAACCCAGTTGCCAGTAATAATATCCCAGATCTCAATGGATGCATCAATCGTATTAGCGGAGAATATCGCTATTCGCTTGCAGTTCTCGGACATGGCTAATTTCAATATGGAAGGAGTGTCGTCATTGTGAAAGGTTCGAACGACTCTTCCAGTAACTGCATCCCATACGCGAACGTTGTCATCAAAAACGTCAGATACCAAAATTGTAGTATCGGGTAAGAGAACGCCCAAACTTGTTCTATTCGTTTCATAAGTTATGGTCTGTAAAGAAGCAGCCCAATTAGTTTTCATCGTCGGCTTGGACACGATCCAAGCAGGCTCTTCATCGTGGAAGAGTTGTCTTATCAGGCTTTGAGTTGGACTGAAGATCAAAGCAGATGCATAAACCTGCAACGGAGCATTTAAAATTGTTTGAACGTGTGATAGAATGAACCGATGAGCATCCAAAAGCAGCTCAGACAATTTGTTCTTACTCTGAGCTTTCTGTCGCCACGTCAACCTTTCTTTCTTTCTTTGAACAATCCATGTATAGGAAGCCCTACCATTAGATTGACGAGTCTTCGTATTATCACGACTCCGTCTGACATCATGTCCAACAGACTGAGAGCTTCTAGCCAGTGAAGATAGTGTTGTTTTAAAAAAGTATGAATCACCCCGTTGTCCTGTAAATCTTCGAAAACGCCATCTTTATCGTCAGACAAGTATTGAAAAAAGTGATAAAACGCTTCAGTACACGAATAGCGACCCGGAATGAGCGGGTCAGGATCTGGTACGGAGACTTCATGACTCAGAGTTCCAGGAGATCCCAAATTGTAGATATCGCGCCGAAGAATTTTGGACAGGTTGTCGAGCGACCTTGAGAAAATAAGATGATGCTGGTTGCTTTCACCTGATGGCAAGATGTAAGAATTTGAGGAGAGAAATTCCATCGCGGACTGATGAATTAAGTAAACAAAGTTGCCTCTAGTCGCCAAGAAAGAGCCGCACATGTCGATGATTCTCTGAATATTATCAGTTGATGCATTAATTCTTTCCGGCAATCCAGAGAGAATACCGATTTCGTTCAGGTGTAACGGTCTATAACATGTGATAATGGTTGAAAGCAATGATCTGCATAGCTCTGGCCCTTGTCGCTCCAAATTTTGGATCTGATGGATCATTCTATTATATAGATCTTCAAGGCCAGCGGGGAATTCCTTTACGACATCAATAACATCCCATGTTTCGAAAATGCGCTCGAGCTCTTGACAGACCAGCGACACCCAAAGGAATGTACCTTGTGAGTTTCGCAGTAAGTGATTTTCAACCGCAGTCTTCGTTTCAAGATCGTATGATTTGTCATGTGCCAACTGCTCCACCTTGTGTTGAACAAATGTACAGACAGCGGTGGAAATGGTAGCCTGGTTCAAATCCAAATCCAGTCGGATCTTATCCGTCACTTTTCTAAAAGAACCTTCAATATTCGGCCAGTGACGACTTGAAACTATCCATTTGGTATGAGAAGAAGTTCTCGCGATGAGTTCGAGGAGTTTCTCTCGGTCAGTTAAGCACTCGTCAAGCGCATCAATAATTAAGACAGCATGTTCCAAAGACGGGTCTTTTAGCATCTCAACAAGTATTTCAGTCAAGGACACCATGACGTTGAGACCTTCGAAAAGTTTGCCGCCTGTAGCATCGTACCTGGTCTGAATGTACGAGATGAGCGATGGTTGTTCAGCAATAAGTAGGTAGATCAGTCCACGCAGGACAGCTGTAGTACTGCTGAGCTGATTCTCGGTAGCCTGACAGAAGAAGTATGCAACAGGGCGTTCGCGGTTCGTTTCCAGCTCGTTGATAATCCCGCATATAAGCATAGTCTTGCCCTTGCCTGGACCGCCATGAATCCAAAGCAAGCTGCTGTCTGCGCTATCTCGCCAAAGTTCAAAATCTTTATGAGATAAAATCCATTCATATACGCTTTTCAATAGGCCTCCCTTCATGCCCTCGAGTCGTTTCTTATCCAGTCGCGGGTCGGTCCAGAATAGATCGGCAAGGCATCGATCACGTTTTGTCGAGTCATTTTTATCGCCGTAGTTGAAATTGACCGTCGCGCCACCTGTGGCGGTAACACCCGCCACGAACGTGTCGCTATTTATTGGACCGTTGAATATTAATTCATTCATGACGGTTGAGGTGGGCTTCCAATCGCGGAATTTTATATAGCAAAAGCTAACATTCGTCGTTCTGCGGGGCAACGTGAGAGTGAGCACCAGGAAACCTGGTCGCCTAAAGCGGACAAACTTGGCAAAATCAAAACAGGCCCACTACTCAATACCTGACTCTTCAAGGGTACAAAATCAACAGCTACTAAATTTAGCATGAATGGCAAGTATATCATCGCCGGTTACCTTGAATTTCACCAGCGCTTGAGGTACTGGCAGCAAACCCACCATTTTACGGCTTGGGTCACGTGAACATAAGTACGGATTTTCCCGGTTAACAGATTCTATCCCTTCGGACGCGCCAAGGCAACAGCTCGCTGCAAGTCAAATTAGGACGACAATGATGTAATAAGCCATTTCGTGCATATAAGTATCTTCAAGGAAGCTTTATCATTTCTAGAAACAACACAGGGCGAAAGTGATGTGTTGACCCAAATCTAAAGAGTTGGACGGCTTTGCCTCGAATCCAGTTTTTAGCTCGGCAGGAATCGCATCGATCGGTGGAGGATAACCAATACATATACCAGCTGATACGGTGCTAGACCTTCCGGATCCCTGAATGTATTTTAAGCATTAAGCTTTGAGAAGCATAGGCCCAGGTTGGATGTCGCAACAGTGTCAGCACTCAAGGATCCGCTCAAGCGCGGTACATACAAGCTCATGCAGACCATGAAACGACGCTAGTTTCCCCGGATTACACATATGGGCGGACAAAGTCTCAGAGAACTGATAAGAAGATCTGGCACGGATCCGCAGTTGGGCGTGGTGGGTCTGGTCTGATGTTTCTCGGAGAGTAGCCGAGCAAGAGGCTCCAACAATGAAGAAGGCTCTTTAAAGTAGTTAACTGCGGGCCGAGCCTAATGCACTCGGGTGTTTGTTTAACCCATGTGTGTTGGTGGATGAGGCCATGACCCTCGTCCAGCCACAAGATCTAACTCATCCCCGTGGCGTGTGTATAGCCAGATAGCACTAAAACTATCCCGGCCCCTGATTCCGGCCAGATCCTTAAGTGTTTTCATAGGTGCTTAATTGACGTGTTCTCAGTGGCGCCACATTGGGCTCAGATAAAGCCGGTACCCTGATCGTAGTCAGACACCAGTTCTGTCCTGATCCCGCCAGTAGGCCAATCTAAGCTTAAATTCCGATCCAATAGCGCAACATGTAGATCGTGAGATTAAGTAGAGTTACAAACTAGACAGAGTGGGATTGGATTTACGAGGACGATTACGTCAATCGTTGGACGCCACTATCCAACGGCACACACATCCAAACTTACTAACAGCAGAGCTCAGTTGTGGTACGACAAATCGTTAGAGCCTGGCATTTGATCAAATAAGGAATCTTCGGTGTCATCGCGTTCGTGGCCACGTGTAGCAGAGGCAGATGGAGGGGATCACTGCACCCATCATGCCATTCAGGATGGAGATGAAGTGGGGAAGCAATCAATGCGGAGGCCTTGCAGTGAGGGGGGATGGTGGCTTAAGGAAGGAATACATGTTTTGCGAGACGACGAGAATGTTAAAATCCAGCGTGAATAGTATAATGAATGGGATCTGGTCACAGATTGGCCAATCTAGATTGGGGTAAGGTAAACCTCGACGTGCAGGGTAGCAGAAACATGGGTGTTGGTGAACCAGGGTTAACACCACATGAGCAATGGAGGGGCATGAGAGCGGCTTGGCGAGCCGAATAGGGAAGCTGATGCGGATGATGAAGAGGGGTAAGAGGAATTCATCTCTTCTGGTTGAAAGAGGGAGATGTGTTGAGTCGTTAGAAGTTGGACGTGCGGTTTGATAGCGACCAATGTAGTCTATCCCGTCGCGCAAGGCACTAACTATTTGGACGTTTTCAGTGGCGATACCTCATCTGTATCGCCAGTACCTCACGCGAAGGTTTGGTTCACATCTCAACCCCGCCTCGGTTCCCACCAACCACGGGCATTGCAGTCGAGATTGGGACAGATTACCCCGGGATCTCTCATTGATGCTTCCATCTCACAGAAAGAAGGGGACCCCCTTTTGCGCCAATCAAGCCGGAAACGCGGAGTTCCGCAAGGTCAAGTACATGGCTCAAGTACAGTACATCGATGCACGCCCAGCAGACTGGGTTGCGGGTCCGGGGCGCGGCAGCGCTCGAGCGAGCGGCGTTGCAGGGCAGGGCCAAGTTCGGGGTAGGCAATTGGGGGCCGTGATTGGGCGAGGATTGCCGACCAGATCCCGGGGTAAAAGGGTGGCAGTGAGGCTTTCTGGCGTTGTGGGTGGCCTTGGGTGGCCCTGGGTGGCCTTGGGGGGCGTGGGAAGCGCGCAACTTGCGGCGTGATAACCGAGTGATGCCGATGGCTGGTCTGTGCCCATCTCGGCCGGACGGAAGCCATCAGGGCCATATCCGGTGGGGGCGGCATCCGGGCCACGGACCCCACTCGCTGCTTGGAGAGGGCGGCATGTCCGGAGGTGGCTGAACTGAGTCTAATTATTTGTCTTGGAGTTGAGCCTCACTGGCGATTGTGTGGGTACGTATGGGTGCACGAGAGGAGGTTGCAGGGGTGAGGGCGGCAAGCAGGGGCAAGGGGAGCTCAGATAAAAAATGTCAGTCCATTTTGTTTATCTTGTGTGCGTCGACTGATGCCGCAGGAATGCTGAGAGTCAAAAAAGAGGGCACCGCATTTGTGTGGGAATGGCAGCGGAGATATAACGCCTTTTGTGGTGTTTTTTCATTTTTGCCTTTTGGTGCATGAGAACAGGTACTTGCAGCAGCGATGTGGCTCAGCAAGCAGGCTGGCTGCACCACCTCCAACTCCCCTCCCCTCACCTTCAGCGCGTCATGTCTCCCCCACTCGGCTATACCACACTGGCCGGAACGGAAGTCTTTATCCCTATTCGCTGGTTGGGCATGTAACTCACCTATACACCTTCTCCATGGGAACATCGAAAGGGAATTCCCGAGCGCGAGAGAAAGGGCTTCTAGAAGCAGAAAAAAAAGCATCCCGCGCCCGCAATCCAAGAAAAGAAGCCAGTTGTCCCGCCATCATATGATGCATTGCATTGTACCCGTACATGTGCAACAGTGGGCTGATGGGGCCCCACCCAGCGACGGAGAATTGGAGAAAGGCAGGACAAGAAGAACCCCTCCTCCTCCATCTAATTCCCGTTTGACAAAGTAGACGAGGTACTGTACATTCTGCTTGCAACCGCGCAGCCGCAGCGGGGAGAGCGCGCCCCAATCGGCCGCTAGAAGCCTTTCACCGAACAGAACTCGCTCTCTTGGAAACACTGCACCCGCCATTAGCCAGCTGTCGGGCGCGCGACGGACGGGCTGGCGCAACAATCCAAATCCAGGGACCCGCCCCGCGAGAGGGAGGGGTGGGCTTTTTGTCAGGGTTGTCCATAGCGGTCTACAGGCGACAGGCGACAAGCTACAGGCATCATTGCTCGGGAGGTACCTCTACGTGCACCGAGATAGCTCCACACCTTCGTCACCCCGACGAACCTGACTAGGGCCATCCGAGGAAGACAAGGGCCTCGTTCAAACACCTACTTCTACCTCTTGCTTTCCACCTCTTCTTCCCTCCTCCCTCTCCTTCTTCTTCTTCTCGTCGACTCTCTTCTGTCCTTTACCGTCGTCAATTGGGTCCTCTCCACTCCAAACCAACTCTCCCCTCCTCCTCCCAACCCACATCGTCAGTCACCATGGCGTCGCCTATCGCCTCCAACGCCCTCAAGGCGCGCATCCGCAACCCGGCCCTGCTCAAGAAGCTCTGCCGCCCCGAGGACACGCTGCAGCACTTCCCCAACGGCGCCTACCTTGGCTGGTCCGGATTCACCGGTGTCGGTTATCCCAAGTACGTAATTGCTTTCCTCCTCGTTGTGCGCCGCGTTTGCCAAATTGCCTGTTCTGTTTTGCGGTTCCGCATCAACCCAAAAAATCTCCAACCGCCCTCCAATTTTGCCGCTTTCGGGCGCAACTAGCCCGGCTATGCTTTAACCGCACGCCCCCCCTCCTCTCCGTCCAACCGAAATAGCCGTTGAGCATTTCTGCGGCTTCGAGGCACGGCATTTCTGGGGACAGACAGACAGACAGCAAAAAAACGGCGAGATAAGATAAAAATCGAGAGCAATGGCTAACTCGGTGTTTTCCCACCCCGCAGGAAGGTCCCCACGTTCTTGGCCGATCATGTTGAGGCCAACAACCTCCAGGGCAAGCTCAAGTACTCCCTCTTCGTCGGCGCTTCTTCTGGCGCCGAGACTGAGAACCGATGGGCTGCTCTCGACATGATCAACCGCCGCAGCCCTCACCAGGTCGGCAAGGACATCTCCAAGGGCATTAACGCTGGTCGCATCAACTTCTTTGACAAGCACCTGTCCATGTTCCCCACTGATCTCGTTTACGTACGTATTTGCTGTAGCCAGAGGTGGCGTCAATTAGAGCTTGTGCGCTAACAGGGAGGCTGCAGGGCTTCTACACCAAGGACCGCGAGAACAAGAACCTGGACGTCGCTGTCGTTGAGGCGACTGAGATTCTCGAGGATGGCAGCGTCATTCTCGGTGCCTCTGTGGGCGCCACTCCCGAGCTGGTCCAGATGGCCGATAAGGTGAGTTTCAAACCGAAAAAGAAAAAGAAGCCCGCTAGCAATCGAGATCAATTGACTAATAATGTCGCCGCTTTGCGCAAATAGGTCATCATTGAGCTCAACACCGCCATCCCCTCCTTCAAGGGTCTCCACGACATCAGCTTCACAGACCTCCCTCCCTACCGCAAGCCCTTCAACATCACCGGCGTCCGCGACCGCATTGGTACCGAGTCGCTCCCCATCGACCCGGCCAAGGTCGTGGCCGTTGTCGAGTCCGACTACGCCGACGCCACGGGCGACAACACGCCCGCCGACGAGAACTCGTTCCGCATCGCCGGCCACCTGATTGAGTTCCTCGAACACGAGGTCACCCACGGCCGCCTGCCCGACAACCTGCTGCCCCTGCAGTCCGGCATCGGCAACGTCGCCAACGCTATCGTCGGCGGCCTCAACGAGTCCAAGTTCAAGGACTTGACCGTCTGGACCGAGGTCATCCAGGACACCTTCCTCGACCTCTTCGACTCGGGCAAGCTCGAGTACGCCACGGCCACCTCGGTGCGCTTCTCGCCCGACGGCTTCCGCCGCTTCTACGAGAACTGGGACCTGTACGCGCCCCGAACCCTGCTCCGCAACCAGTCCGTCTCCAACGCCCCCGAGATCATCCGCCGCCTCGGAATCATCGGCATGAACACCCCCGTCGAGGTCGACATCTACGCCCACGCCAACTCCACCTGCGTCAACGGCTCCCGCATGCTCAACGGCCTCGGCGGCTCTGCCGACTTCCTCCGCAGCTCCAAGTACTCCATCATGCACACCCCCTCTACCCGCCCCTCCAAGACCGACCCCCACGGCGTCTCCTGCATCGTCCCCATGTGCACCCACGTCGACCAGACCGAGCACGACCTGGACGTCATCGTCACCGAGCAGGGTCTCGCTGACGTCCGCGGCCTCTCCCCCCGCGAGCGCGCCCGCGTCATCATCAACAAGTGCGCCCACCCCGTCTACCAGCCCATCCTCACCCACTACTACGAGAAGGCCGAGTACGAGTGCCTCAAGAAGGGCATGGCCCACGAGCCTCACCTGCTCTTCAACAGCTTCGACCTCCACAAGGCTCTCCAGGAGGAGGGCAGCATGCAGAAGGTCAAGCCCTGGTAAAGAGATTACGATGATTAGCTGTGTCAGCTGAGATAAGAGACGGATGAAAGGGGGAAAAAAGAAAAAGAGAACATATTTTATATATATACATATATCTAACGTGAAATACGCGAATGAGATGGCGGGAGAGAAAGAAGGAGGCAAGGGAAGCATGTGACGAGCGTTCAATATTTTTTTTTATAATGGGTCGGACTCTTTTTATTGGTTACATACTCAGGCATATAGATTTTGGGTATCATACCCGGGACAATCGGAGTAACTCGTTTCAAAGATGCATCTGCGTTTTTTTATTTTATCTTTTTTTTTGGTTCTCATGTGAGGCTATTTCTGTTGGCGACGAAAAAATACGCCCGCCGCCAAGGCGCCGACAGGGCGTCGCAGCTGCAACGCAACTCTGACAACAGTGACGTTTCCGCGCTCCGACAACGGGAAACACGTCCCCCCACCTGGAGCTGTCAAGATCCACCCTCGTGTGGGCACGCGTTACATTTTCCAGTTTTTGAATCTATAATTTCCAAATTGCTAGCCTATTTCCGGCGCGGCAAATGGTATTGCGTGGGAGTGCCGCCGAGACTCCACTGGGCAAAAAAACCAAAAAGAAGAGTGAGTCGGGTGTGCGGTGGGTGCGGGTGCGGGTGCGGGTGCTGGTGCTGGTGCGGACGACCATGCATGTAGGCATGTAGGGTATTTTATCGACATTTACACGACAGCAAATCCCCAAACGTGCGGAACGCCAGCCGCCGTGGGGATGCATGAACTCGTCGTCATCAGTCGGGGGGTCGCTGGCGAGCTGGCCTCCGTCGAGGATTTTCCCTCCCCTACGTGTCTGCTGAGGGGGACCAACATACGAGAAGGGCATCCGTCAACCAACATGTTGTCGTGCTGTTGGACCCTGGGGGCTAAGGCACTGCCACGCCAGTTGGGGCGCAACGAGCCAGTTTTTGATGCCCACGGGCACTCCACTCTTGGGCACCAGGAAAATTTGAGGTTCAGATAAGCGAAGAGAAATTCTCCTCCAGTTCGCCGAGGCTCGTTCGTCGCTGTCTGGTCCTGGTCCTGAGGGGGGGGCACGCGACGGCCTCTTGCCAGCCTGTGTGCGCAGCAGCAGCGCCGTTCATGGGCATGTCTCGGGTGGTTGCGCGGGTGTGGTGGGGCCCGACGCCTTCGGCCGACGGGGCTCCACCCCGGCCGCGCGACTGCTTCTGCAACGCAGCAAAAACGCAGCTCCCCCAACCAGCAACAACATGTAACGCTTCCCCTCCCACCCCACGTGTTCCAATCCTGACTAACACCCCCGGGAATATGCCAAAGTTAGGCTCCAACAGGGCCAGCCTGTTGGTCGTGCATTCGCTCGCCGGTTCCTCCAGGCACAGCTTTCCCTAGCCCGCCGCCCTAAAAATCCACACACGCCGTCCGGGGCCCTGCTGACTCCCTTGTCTTCTCTTTCCCCTTGCACCCAGCCTCGCCTTGTTCTCTCCCTTTCCGGCTCCCCGTCTCGCACTACAACGCCAGAACCGAGAAAGCAGCATGTCCTTTACCGTTTCAGCGGCCGACGTCCGCGACGCCCAGGACATTGCGCGGCATGTCGACATACCCGCCATGCAGAGCAGCCCACTATACCGGACAAAGTTTCCCGGATCTGATATCATAACCGACGCTCAGAGGGACGAGGTAATGGGCTGGCACACCGATATTCTGGAAAACGCCTTTCAGGGCGATCTGCAATCCTTCCTCAAGACCTGCGCCCCCGACGGCACAATAGTCGGCTTTTGCGGGTGGAGGGTGATAGAGCGGAAGTGCGAGCACCAGCAAGTCGCAGAACCCAGCTCCACGAGGCCCTGGGAGAGGCGCAGGACGGTGCCCCGGGCTCCCGAAGCCATCGACGGAGATGGCTGGCACAAGCTATTAACACGCCTGGAAACGGAGTGCCACCGGATTCTGAGAAACCAAGACAACGTCTGCCGTAAGCCCCCCTCTCCCCCGATTCCACGCTTTGAACTATGATTAAGTCAGCCTATCAAGGTACTAACGCGGGGTTTGCTGCATTTATAGGCTTGACATTTATGGCGGTGGATCCGGGCCACCAGCGACACGGGATTGGTTCGATGATGCTGGAGCGCATTTGCGAGGAAGCGGATCGGCACGGACGGTGCGCATACGTGCAGTCCACGCCCGAGGCCATACGGCTGTACATCAAGTTTGGATTCGAGACTGTCGGCCACGTCGACACTGCTCAGGGATTAATTACGAGCATGCTCCGACAGCCTCAACAATCATGACATTGTAATATATAGTTCCTGTTTGATATTGTAAAATGTCCCTTTGTCTGCTTGCCGACTAACATGTGACTGCTCTTAAACAAACTGGTAGGCCTCGAAGTGGGCTTTTTTTTTATTCTTGTTTGCGATCGTATGACGAGAATCCATTGAGAGTGCAGCCACAAAAACGCTGCATCCAATCGATAAGCTCGGATGAGCAAGTTCCGTCTCAGACCGATTAGTGCAGGGGTGAACATTCATTGGCTAACTGAGTTGGCAGTTAGCACTCGCAAGGAGCATATCTTTTTCAATAATAAGCACATAAAACTTTCTGTTTTAACCCAGATCCAATATTTCTTTGGCCCTCTGATGGTTAGGTTTATTTACATGTTGTAGCACCGGGAGCGATTTCGCACTATCCCTAATCGTGCCATTTGTAAGTGGCGTGATGGGGTAGTGTCCATTATTTAAAGGGGCTAAAATCACGCATTCTGCGAAATTACATCCCATTTAATGCTATAACAAGAGAATTCTATTATATATTTCGCATAGTCTAATGATCAGATGCTTCCAACTAGCGATTGTCCTCAGCTGGAATATCTTACCCGTGGACTGATGGATGAAAATCTGACCAACCGTTGATAGGGCCAACTGGTCATGGCCTATATTTGCAGCGAGTAATGGTTACGTCTTACTCATACGGAGAGTTTTATTTGACGGTGTTGTTGGTGAGACAGCCAACTGCATCCTCGTCCAGGCTACATTCACAGCTGAGGAGGCCATGCGACATGACATCATTAGCGCCCAGAGACGCTAGCTCTTGATTAAAACCAGGCGCACTGTAAGAAATCAGCCTTATGAGACAGACTCTAGAGGTTGGAACTTAGTGTAGTTTAAACCAGACTAGCTCCAAATGTTCGGGGTTCAGGATTCGTGCGTATTGCCTGTCTCCGCTGGGGTTGGCCGTAAAAGATTTATAGCCAACCCTGACAATAACAACGGTCTGTTTGAGCTACTCAAATGAGTTACTTCACGAATATTTGGGTGTTTGATTTTGAGCTGACAGTGATATGTACGAAAAGACATCGTAATTCTACTTATTGGCCCAACACCTCAGATAGGTGGGCGGTCCTAAGCCACAGCGCCAACCAACATGCAGGCAACAGCCCTCACAGCCACAGTGACGACCCCTAATGTCATTTGAGAGTGAGTAAGACGGCACATAAAACTCCTCTGCTGCCCCGTCGTTCTCATCCCAAAAATACATCATTCTTCACGTCAGACCATTTAATTCATCCTATTCCTGTAATTAAACCTTTTTTTAATAACTTGCAAAGTTTCAACATGGCCGAGCCGTTTGGAATCGCATCTGGTGCCTTGGGCGTGGCCGCGTTGTTCAATAACTGCGTTGAGTGCTTTAGGTACATCCAGCTGGGCCGCCATCTCGGCACTGACTACGGTCGCTGCCAGCTCAGAATCGACATTGCCAAACTCCGTCTGACCAGATGGGGCGAAGCTATGAAGATTAATGATGACCCCCGCTTCGCTGATGGGGCGCCTCACAGCGACGACATCGAGCTCATCAAAATAATATTGGCGCAAATTGACGGCCATTTCCGAGACGTGGAGAGGTGCTGCAAAAAGTATGAAATCAAGGCAAAGAAGGAGAACAAGGCCGATGACTTGGCGCTCGTCGAAACGGAAGATATTGCCGAGCCAGTCAAAAAACTGAGCATGAAATTACAACAGCTCGCCATGAAAAGGCAGCGGGGTTCAACAGTTTTGCAGAAGACGGCTTGGGCATTATATGACAGCGACCACCTAGACAACTTGATTTCTAAGATCAAAGAACTGATTGATGAGCTGGAAGATATACCCCTTGAGAATGGGACGTCCTCAAGGGACCCGCGCCGCGATCTGGCAGAGGGGGAAATCAAGGATGTGCAGGATGAGAAAAGCCTTCAAGCGCTGCAAGATGCTTCGGTGGACAACGATAGCATCTTATCAGAAACAGTGCATAATAAATTGGAAATATTATGCGAGGGAGATATTGAGGCGGGGACTGTTGTAGCGACAGGACATGCCAACGGGCAGGTTGGTTACAACATCACTGTGCCCCATAGCTATACAATTGTTCGCAAAGGAGGCAATAAAGCTAAGTCGCTAACTATTAGTGGCAATGCATGTTTTCAAGTTGGAGAACGCATCACAGTTGAGGAGCAGCAGGCTTGTCCGGCTTGCGGTCATCTGATATAGTCGAGTCTTATACATCAATTAAAGGATTTCCGTTGAAACAAAATTATCTTAGCTTGTAGTCGAACCGGAGGTTTTATTTTAAAATTTATCTTAGTCCTCAGCCAGTGTTTTTACAGCCAAAATAGCACTACGATATGAGGTGGCATAATGGCATTTGAAACGGCTTCAGTGGCGACACGGAATAGAAATCTGGAGCCAAGATGACACACAAGTTTCAATTGTAGGTTTTTCTGCCTAAATATACCGAGATCGATCCTTTGTACAGCCAGGTCGGAGATATTCACTATCAAACTTGACATCCAGCGATGAAGCAAGGATATAATTAAGCTCAAGCTCAACATCGCAGGTTCCAGCCTCATTGGCTTGGTTCCACAGAACAAGTCCCACCACATTATCTCCATTATAATTCCAGATTCCAGGTGGCACAGGGAAAATGTTGAAGTGTCACACACCGTAGATAGCTTCAATAGCCTAGCCTGACCAACGCGGTGATGAGACCATCTAACCGCTATTGGGTTTGCCACGGCCGGCCTCAAAGGCATCGGACTGAAATAAGGTTCATCGGACCGAAATAGAGTCAACGGACCGCACAACAGCTAGACTAGCAACAGCAGCTATAAGAGACCTAGATAGACCCTTTAATTGAGAGGACAAGAGCCTCAACATGCATCTGGAATCATAGCTATCTGTTGATATGAAGTTTGCATTGAAGTTGGGGAAAAATTTGCCGTACTGGTACCCATTCACATAGATGAATGATTTGAACGCTGTGCTTTCTCCGGGAGTGAGCTTAACGCTCAAAGACACGTCATGCCCTTGTGGAGTGTCTAAATTCATATTTGTACGGTAGAACCTGACGCCTGCCGAGTCGAGGCCATCTGCCGGAGAACCGCTCTCCCAATCAGAGTCGTCAAAGCCTGGAAGATGCCATCCAAGTCGCTCGGCAGTCAGACCGCCCTCGGCGTACTGAGTACGGACAGGATCAACCTGTTTATTTTCGGCGCCACCAGCATTTTCTGCAATCTTCCAGGATGTGAATCCATTTTCGTTGCCTAGTAAAGTTGTATTGACAAGACCTCGAGGAATCACGGAGGCTCGAAGCTGCTCGTGGGCGTTGAGGTCTTGGGTAATGAGAACGAGGTTTTGATCTCGTAGTAAATCCGGTGGAAAGTTAACCCCCAAGTCTCCTCGGGTATCCGATAGAGACCCCGTAAATGATTTTATGAAATGGCCATTTAGAAACAGCGACCATGAATGCGAGACCCCGCCCAATGACACAACACGGATGGCCT
Organism: Calonectria hongkongensis; assembly: GCA_017140755.1. Lineage (NCBI taxonomy): Eukaryota > Fungi > Ascomycota > Sordariomycetes > Hypocreales > Nectriaceae > Calonectria > Calonectria hongkongensis. The sequence goes on from JAACJA010000006.1 coordinate 1,763,419, forward strand.
CAGCAGTGCCGTTAAATCTGCCTCGCCAGAGGACCATGCCGGTGTGGAATCCGTATTCGTCAGCATAGAGATATGGCTTGGTAGACTGGTTGTTGGGATTGGTCGTCTCTATGTGATCAGCTTTTGCCCATGCTGGGCCCGAGTCAGAGTAGTTGAGATATCGCTCGGGTAACGCATCGTGGACTTTCCAGCCCGAAAGTTTTGGGACAGCAAAAGTTTTAGGACCTTCAATTCTGGATTTTAAGCTTCCAGTTTTTGTTTTTGTTGTTTTTATGACTTTGCCATTCCACTTGAGATTCTTTACTTGCTTAGGTACATAAACTTCTATGTCTGTTGCTTTAGACGAATCTCCACGCAAAGAGAGTAGCGAACCCTCGAGTTGAGCGCCGCGGACTACATGAGGACCCAGAACAAATACTGGAACTGTCAGCTTAGAAGTGATCGAGGCTAGCCATTGTTGTGAATTTAGCAATTAAAATTTACTCACCGACTTTATCCTCAGGCACGATCGGGTTATTCGTGAGTGGTGGAGCCCAGAAGCCATGCGCCGAATCTCTGTCCGAAACTAGAACGCCAGCTCCATCGTCGGTCTGAATGACAGTAACTCCGGTTTGATTACGGAAGTTTACAATTAACCCATGGGCATTCCGTTTGAAACTGATCGCTCGATTTTGCCCAATAGCACTTTCCCTTGAGATGACCCTTTGATGAGAAATTCTCCATCCTCATTATTCCATACCCAGAGCACTAGTGTAGGCTTTTTGTCAAAGATTGCGTAAGTGAGAACCTCAGCTGTTGAATACAACAGCTTTTTGTCTCCAAAAGGGAAGTCAGTCGCTAGAATTTTCCCAATATGACCATTGAGTTGAGTTGATCCGCCGTTTTGAGGTACAGTCAGATTCCCAGATAAAGTGTTGAGAGTGATATTGAAAGATTCGCTGGTCCCTGATGTAGGGCTTGCGTGCCTCAAGGTATAGAATCTTGCCCCTGTGTCGGGGGTTTTCAGCTCGATAGTGTTGATAGCCGTATTAGTCGCATATCCTGTGTGATTGGCAACGAAATCTGTTTTCGGCAAATCCGTTGCCACCCTCAAGAACAAACCAAGGTTCTTGATTTCGTTATATTTGACTCCAATAGTTCGGTTTTCGGAAATCGCAGCCGAGTAACCATAGCTTGACGTTACAAAAGGAGCACCCCACCAGCCCCAGTTTGTGCCTCCGTAAAGCATATAGAGCATCAAAATTGTGATTCGTTGTCCAATATTGTCACGGTAGTAAAAGTTGACAAACCACTCATCTGTTTTGGCTTCGCATCTCTCACTAGGGCCATTCCAAGGGTTTGTGGCACCGCCTTGGAACTCTGGCATCATCGAAGGCTGCTTGGGCGAAACGAGATTGAAGTGAGACATGTAATCCATTAGAGTATATCAGGGATTGGATGAACTACAATCCTCTGGCACGCACGACCAACAAGAAGGCTAATATTTTAGTTATTAACATGAACTAGCATAAAACTGTGCAAATACTCACATCATTATCAAGGCCATATATGTCAACATTTCCTCCGGCACCGACAGTGTCATAATCAACTGACCATGCCTTTCCTTCCGGGGTGGGCATGTTGTGAACCAGCGGCACAACAATGCCGTGATCGCGGGCGTGTTTGTACAAAATCTTCATGTGCTTAATAGAGCTCGCGTCACCCGGAATTTTGTTAATTGCATCCGACCATTGACCATTGAACTCGTTTTCGAGCTAATAAAGAAGGACTGTAGCATTATTCACGACTTGATACTTGGCCGTGATCTCCGCAAATTTATCCATGTATGGCGTCCATGCTTCCGTGTATCGCTCGTCAGCGTTTGGGAGAATTTTGTATTCTCCTGTAGTAACCCATAGGGGAAACCCGCCTGCATTTAATTCGCCGTTAACATAAGGCCCAGGCCGAGACTGCAAGAAAAGACCAACGTCTTTTCCGAGTCGGTATAGCTTCTCGATATTATGAGCGCCAGATTCAAAATCGATGGAACTTGAGTTGAATGAATGGAACCCCCAAGGGTTGATAAAGGACATGGCATTCATGCCGATGGCTTTGATCTTTTCAAAGATGTCCACCCATATTTCGGGAACCAGAACACGAATTGGATGAAATTCGCCCCCAAAAATTTAGACGCGCTGCCCATTGAGAATGAGATTGTAGTGATCCCATTGTACAGTTTTATCTCCAGTTCCAGTGTCTCGGATTGGCCATTCGCTGTCTACGAGTGAGACTGGCCAGCCCCAAAGAACGACCAGGAGAAGTTGGATGAAAAACATCCTTTTGGCCTTGGGAGACGATAATGCTATTGACAACCTACAAATATGGCCCCTTTGTAAGATAAAGGAAAAATATTTTGTCGGGATGTGAATCAATTGTCCCAGCGGTTATGCTTCGCTCACGATATGGTGTGCCTCAGAGGACGCTACTTATTAAAGCCTTATGATGGGGCCTTTCCACATTCGATGACATCACTTCCGCACTTCGCTTCACCGAAGCTATTGTTGAGTAGAATGAATGGGAGAACCGTCCCCGGAAACCAATCACTATTACAATGAGATCCCTTGGTCTTGGATAGCCACTCGCTATTCTTGCGCACTTCGGCCAATATTGGGCCGATAGAAATGCGGGGGTAGTACTTGGAAGGCTGCCAAGACTTGAAATGACACCAGCACGCAATAGATCGTGCTGGTTCGGCTCATATTAACAGACCAATTTTCAGCTTGTAGGATGCGATCGCATATTTTATCCACCAGTGCTTGTAAGCGGCAGTTTACTAGGGTGCTCCACTCGGGCGAAAGCCGAACTTGCTTTGATATTAGGCTATACTTCAGATGCTAATTGTTCCATCGAATTTCCTGTCGTAATATCAGTGGCGTTAGCGCAATATCACTTGAAGGGATTCATGCAGGCAGCGGCCTATTAAAACCCTGTAGGAGCATCATACCCGAGTAAACGATAACCTTATTAAAAACTAATAGGGCAAATATTTCATCAGAATGAAATGGGTTTATGAGACGAAACATAAATGACACGTGACCGGTCCAAACTGCCGTTTTATGAGCTCTATGGTCGCTGGCTCAACTTCGGCTCACTTGTTCACCAGCCAGGCTCAGGTCTTTGTCAAAGGCCAGCGTAGTGCCCGCTTTGCGTCCCATTTCAGCTGCAAAATAAGAATAATGCAATTTATTTAACAACTTTACGCCTGAAAGTCACAAATCCTAGGGCTGAGAGTTTGGCATTCCCTCCTGAGTGTTTTAGCCTTGCAAATTCTCCAAAAGGCGACAATATATTGGATTCGGATTCTGAGGTGCTAGAACGAAATTGGACAAATCAAGGAGGAGTTCTTTGTTGATCTCACAGTATTAGACAGGATCCTCTAGAAAATATCGCCGTGCTAGAAGAATGGGAAAATTTGCTGCTGGTAGTAAGAGAGGACAAGGTAGCCTTTGGCAAACTAGTACGAGTATTCGTAATATTCTTGCAACGGTTACAATATGCACCACGGTTGTTGACTAAACCAGATAAACCTCCGCCCAGCTTCCAAGCAACAACCTATCATTGGGCTGTGTATGCATAAGGGCGTCGAAAAGAACGGGGGGTGACACGGGCCGACGCATGCAGTGGTTTCCGCGGTTGTAACCTAACCCTAAATTGCCAAGCGACCGGTGTTGGTTCAACCAACATGCATAGTCGAGCCACGGCACAGTGACCAGGGGTATTCCCCTCATCATCCCACCTTTCTCCGAATTTGTTCTGTTGTGCTCCTTCTCTGTTCTTGATTTAACCGTTTCCTCGCCAGTGCAAAGAAGAATAAAAGAAAAGACAATCCGATTGCCGTATTGTCTCTTGGATATAGCCATGGGGGATAAGCGCTCTGGATCTAACTCGCCAGCTGCACGAGCAGCTTCACGTGGCCCATCCTCCTCGCCTCCGGCAGACCTTGTTCCCGCCGAGGATATTGAGGTACCATCAAAATAGAATTTCTTAGTTGTACATTGCCTAATATTTCGTTCAGGATGAAACTAACGATGATGGTGACTCATCACTCGGTTCAGATGCGTCAGTACCACTCTAGTGTATGCGATTTGTGCTAATACGCCATAGAGACAGCTCGACTGCCTCCGTCTCTGCTAGCATTCTAGAGTACCGTCATATTCATGGACGCACATATCACAGCGACAAGTTTACCATTGACTATGCTTTCCCCAACGACGAGCAGCAGCTGGAGTCTGTCGATATTACGTGCGTCTTATAACCCTGAGCCTGCGGCCCTCACTGACCTCCGCAGTCACCACTACCTCACCATTCTTTTTGATGGCTCGTTATTCCTTGCACCTATTAAGACTGACGTACAAGTGAGTATGACTGAATAGCACTTATAATTTTTATCAACTGATTAACATTGATACTCACCTGTTTAGAAAGTCCTCGATGTAGGCACAGGAAGCGGTAAGGCACTTCTCCAATCCTTTGTTAAGGTATGCTAACAATGTGACCAGGCATTTGGGCAATGTATGACTTTCTTCCTCATATTTTATAAATCCTAAACTAAGAATTTCCAGTGATTTCGCGGATCAATTCCCTGGTGCTGAGGTTATTGGCACTGACCTATCTCCTTGTCAACCCAAATGGATCCCTCCCAACGTGCGCTTTGAGGTCGACGACGCGACGCAGCCCTGGACCTGGAAGGATAACTCCTTTGATTTCATTCATATCCGTTATCTTTTCGGTGCTGTTACCGATTGGAAGACCTTGTTCAAGGAGGCTGCCCGCAGCTGTGCTCTAGGCGGCTATGTCGAATCCGTTGAAGCCGATATTCATTTCTGTAGTGATGATGGCACGACCGATCTGGAGCCGTCCCTTGATACTTTCAGCAAACTGTATGAGGAAGGCGGAAAAGCGATTGGCCGCTCCTTCTTCATTAACGATTTGATCCCGGGAGCATTTGCAGATGCTGGATTTGAGGATATTACGACGAAGGACTTCAAGGCGAGTTTTTCATTGATTAATAAACAAATCTCCCTGATCTGACTATTAAGATATCTTAGGTTCCTGTTGGGGACTGGCCTAAAGATACTAAGCTTGCCGAGGTTGGCCGATTTGTCAAGCTCACATTGGAAAACGACATTGAGGGTAAGTGCTGTGCCTGGAATAATTGATCAAAATAAATTTGCTTACTCCTCAAGGTTACACTTCAATGCTGTGGAACCAGGTACTTGGGTGGCCCAAGGATGAATACCAAATCTTTTTGTTGCAGGTTCGCAAAGCACTGCGCAACCGCAAGGTCCATAGCTATTTCTTGGTACGCGCAGTCTATGGGCGCAAACCCGAGTAAATGGAGGATACATGTGACCACCCAGTATTATTAAAGCTATTTTAGATCAAGAGCAAGAAGCTTTTGTCTTGTAGGAAGGTTGCGATATGGCGTTGAAAATAAAACAAGATCTACCCCTGATCAACCCCTCAAACGACCCCGAGTGAACTCTGCTTTTCTTTTCTCTTCTTTTTTTTTTTTTTAAAACGGCAGGCATTCAATGGTCGGATGTTGGGTGAGGTTTTTGTGCTGAAAATTATGGGGGTTCAACGGACTAGGATCCCGTCTTATCGGGTCACCGTTGCAGGGAGCCTGGAATGGTATTGGCTTAGACGTGTGCCCGTGCCTCAAGCCTTAGTCCTGGGCAATGCGATCTCAAAATTAGGCTCGCTTAGGTACCCCAGCCACATCCAATTGGAAAGGAACGTCTTCATGTGTGAGCAAATGGTTGTTCCATTTAACCTATTTGACCACTTAAGATTTGCATTCGAGAGTAATGATATGAAGTAGTGATAATAATATAAATTAAGAAAGATACAAATCCGTGTTTGGAAGTCCACACACGAATAATGCAGTGTAGGCTAAACGCGAAGTTTATAATAGAGAGAAGAATGCGCCATCTAAAAAATGCTAAGAGTAAGAGTAGAGATTGTCGTGACAGTAGTAGTGGTGGGCACAGTCAAGGTAAAGGCCGATGCCTGAGTGACTGTGTCAACCAGCACTGTGGTGACGAACACAGTACTCGAAGCAGTGAAGTCATTCTCAACAGGAACTACCACAGTTGTGCGTTCGGTGAGAGTTTCATGATCAGGTACTGGGTTTGTAATCGTCACAGGTCGCTGAATAGTTGCCATGTGTGTTATGACGTCGGTCTGTGTGGTCGTCACGGTGCTCGTCTGTTGATTGGTTTCCGTTTTCGTTACAGTATCGGTTTGAGATTGGGTAATTTGAACGACCTTTGTACGGGTAACAGTCACAGTCCGAGTCTGGCCTGGCACATGAAGCGTTGCAAGGATCGTTTGGGTGGTAGGCTTCGCGGTGTGTATTCTGGACACAGATATAGTTTTCGCAGGGAAGCCGAGGCATGAGCAGGCGTGATCTTTGTCATATTCGCTGCAAGAGGCCATCAATTTACCGAATTCATCGCGTGCCTCAATCGCAGCAGGAATAGTTGCCTTGGAGCCACTATGCTTTGTCAGTCATTTACAGTCCAAAGCACGCCTAGCAGTTAGATAGGAAGTAGAGAGATACTCACACGACAATAGCGGCAGTTTCGAGGCTTATTTGTTCATCTCGCTTTCGGAACACAAGTGTAGCCGTTATTGTGTAAGTCGAAGTGAATGTTTGAAAGGCAATTTGGGTTTGCGGCTGGGTAACGGTCAAAGTTTGAACCCCAGTGACAGTCAAGGTCTCAATGTTTGTAGCTACTGTCGTGCTGAATGGAGCCAAGCTGGTCTGTGGAAGGATGACAGTCGCATCAGTTGTGACGAACGTCAGCGACTCAACAATGGTCATGGCGATGGTAGCACCAGTCAGTGTAAGATCTGATGTCACTGTGACGGCTTCATTTTGAGTAGCCACCAAGGTTTTGGTAGTCGTATCAGTCTTTATGACCTGTATATTTGATGTGTGAGTGTTCTCAAGAGTCGAAGTCACACTTTCTGTACATGGAGCTCCAGTCTTAGTGAACGATCTAGTAATAATGACTGTTGGCGTGGTTGTGCTATCGCATGTCTCCGTTTTGATGATGTTGGATTTGCAGTAGTCGATAGCTCGCTCCTTATTGCATGGCTGAGAAATCTCGTTGAAAAGCTTATTTTTCAAGCACTGCGGAGGAGATTTAGCACTGTATGAGTTGCCAGAAACTGGAGAGGCTGTGGCACTTAAGGCCGCAGCCAACAGGCTAAGGAGCGAAGCGGCCACCATCCTTCTGTGTGTTTGTAGTTCCGGAGAGAGAAATCAGACGTGTAATTTAGCAAGTAGTAGTCAAGTAGTACACGGCAAATGAAAGTAGTAATGCGCGTGATGAACGATGAATTTGGGTAATGCCAAAGAATGAATGTAATCAGTCGCCATTTTTCGTATTGGGAGGGATTGATTCACATATATTATAGAAAATAATTGCCCCTTTCCATGGACGCCCGTTCTTGCTTCATTTGAGCGGACTTTGCACGACGGGCCCTGGTGCTTGCAAAGACGACACTGCGTTGAACTAGCATCGCCTTAATGCTGAGGTGATTGAGATCAAGTAGTTGGTCTCGATCTACTCCCCTTAGTCCCTTGTGGCGCGGGCTTGAAACATCTGCCTAAGCCTATTATAGTTGGCGATTCTTTTTGGTCTAATGAACAGGCGCATCTGATCGAGTCAAATCCGGATTATCGGCACTGAGCGCGAACACTCACACAGCAGATTTCCACATCGGTGCCGCATTGATCCGTTCCGGCCCGTACTAAGGCTTAACCTTCGTGCGCCACGAAGATCGCGCTAACATCAACTGCCGATTGTTCCGAGTGGATGCGTTGAAAATACCCTCATCGCGTTCCTGGATGAAAGCTAAACAAAAATGGGCAGTGGCCGGGTAGCCTTCGTAGCTCCAGCTAAAAAAGGTCCGTGAGCTTGAGCGTGGTAGCAATTCTCCCTTCAGCTAATGGAAGCCAAGGATGCTCCCAATGCACCAAACGTCGGATAAAATGTGATTTCGGTCAACCTTCCTGCAGAAAATGTATTCGTCGGGGACTGGAATGCTCCGGATACGAGTCTCAACTCCGATGGGTCGGCGGGGTTGCAAGGCGAGGTCGTTTAAAAGAACTCCAAACCCTGGCCTTGGAAAAGTTGGGCAAAAACACGAATGTGCTGGAGGACGCTGAAATTTCCGAAATCGAATCAATATGTGGTTATCCACTGCATGATTTGATCGAGTTCTATGACAAACATGTTTGCAGAATGATGGTGTGGGTAGACTCTAGCGATAACCTTTTTCGACACCACATCCTGCCCTTGGCAAAGACAAATCATGCAGTGCGACTTGCTATTGCTGCAATATCTGCTCAGCATATCTCTGGTACCCGTGGCGAGTGCAATGTCCCTGAAGATGCCAGAAACGAAGCTGTCACCTTAATCGCCAGGCATATCAACATTATTACCTCGCAAGAAATGAACGGGCGTGATCTTGGAAAGGGACTGGATGCGGACGCTGCTGAATGGATACTGGCATCAATGCTCGTCCTATCAGCATACGAAATGGCTCGGTCTGGTGCCGCAGACACTGAATTTCACCGCAAAGCCGCGCGGTCTCTCATTAATACACTCTCGACTACTGAATCTTGCAGAAGCACGTTATTCATATCGTTGAAGAATAAAGTGGCCACCTTCGAAATATTTGCCTCAACAACCTCTTTCGATGTGTCAGCTATGCACGATACCATCCTGCCAGACCCCGATAATGAGATCTTCTTCCTCAACGAAACTGCTCTATTCTTGGGTTATTTGAAGCTTTTGCATGAAGTTACATTGCTCTCGCGTCAGGGACAACAGAGTATTGATCTATGCAACCGCGACTGGAAATCAGACTTTGAAATAGCCAGGGGCACAACATTAATGGCTGCTGGGAGGCTGGAGATTGCCACGGCCCAACTACGCCGTGACTTCATACGACTCGTTGACATCCATCACTGCGCAGCTTTACTCTACGTTGCAAGGTGTCTTAATTATCATGTAGATTATGATGTGAAGACAGCTTTCAATAACCTTAAAAAGCTTATTCTGGCGATGGAAGATCTTGATAGCTGGATTCATAATCTCCCTTGGCCCTTCTTCATAGCAGGTGTAGAATGCCATGGAAATCTAGGGGATCAGGGTTTAATTGCTAAACTCTACACTGCTGTTACAAAAGTCACCGGACTCAAGCATTACAACGAGGTTCTGGATTTTCTGAATGTCTTCTGGTCCGGCAGCGAGTTGAATTGGCAAATACTAGCCAAGGATTGGGAAAAGGCGGGAAAATGTATACTAGCATATTGACCCACCCGACTGAGCCAGGTCTATTGAGCATTTATGGTGTTGCTTCTTCCGGCTAAGGCTTTTGAAGCATAATCCTTCTGTTATATGATAAAAATATCGAAGAAACATGGGTTTACTTTGTGCACATCCGTTCCGATGTTGATAACTTAGTGATTCTCCTTGATAGGTATTCTTCAACAAACAATTTGACTTCGGCTGCGCACACCAGAGAACGAAATATATTTATAATCGCTGTTGACCGAACCTTGCAATAACTAAATAATGGTAACTTCTTCTAATTTGCTCTTACAAGCTGTAAGTAGTACAGAAATCCATTCACTGCGATGTAACGAGAACCATCCTATCCTTTGATAAACACGATCCAACTCACTGACCGGGGATAAAAGAAGGCACGTCAGTTCTGGGCTCTGGCTATGAGCCGAAGATCCAGGATCTAAGTGATGGATCTCATCCCTTTTTAAAACTATAAAATGGATCACACCAGAGCTCTCAAATTGTCCATCCGTAGTGTCTAAAAGAGGAAACACATTGAATGAGGACATTTCTCTGTCTTGTATTTGAGCTCTTAATAGACCTTTTTTAGACTTTGTAGTGTAGCTTGCTGTGATCAACGTTGCTTCTAGCTTAATAAATCCGCCAATAACGTCAGCCATGCCGTCTCTACCCCTCTCAGTAGTGACTTTAGTTTCAAGAACAGAAACCATGAATTCAGAGTTACCCATAGGTTTGTGCATCTTAACAGGCCCGTCTATTGAGGCCCAAGACCACGATGGGGCTCGATATTTGATTGAAACCTTAGGATTTGGGGTAAAAACGGTCCAGTTGAGCAGCGGCAAAATCTGTGACTGCCAGACGCCAGCGAGGTATCTATCACCAGTAGTCTCCTGGAATAATTTTGCTATTCCAGTGAACGCATAGAGCCTGTCCTCTGGATTTGTAAAACGACATTTGGAGTAAGCCGTTATAAGGTCACACCACAGGTGCACTGCACCAGAAGTCATGGTTTTGTCGAGGTGGGTCTGATCGCGCCCCCTCTCCAGGTGCTCTGAAATTGTTCTGGCTCCAGGCGACGTAAATAATGTATCAATGGATTTAGAGGAAACATGCCCGGGTATGCAATTAGGAAAGCCTTCGCACTTATGCTCTTCAAGACACTCCCATAAAATCCGTTTCTGGGTGAAGTAGAGCTGTCTCGGCCCTAGGAAACGCTCCTGGAAGGCCCAGCCTCGGCGGTGAAGTGAGCTCCTAAGCAATTGGCGGTCCCAGTAGCTTCTATCAAAGATGTAAAATTACTCAGGTAGTTCCGAAGTCAAGGTCGAATTGATGATGCCCGGCTGAATGTCTCGATAGTCACGTGACCGAAAAAGACCGGCATCAGGCTTTCTGAGGCGGATGCGGCAATGTTACAAACCGCATTCGCGTAAACGTGCCTCATAGTAGGGGCCTCAGCCTCCCAATCGTCCCGGCAATCTTGAATAATACAAAAGCAGTCGATCCATACATATCGAATGCCAAATGCCGGGCAATCAAGACTAAATCTTGGAATGTCTGAGGCAAATCGAAAATTTTGGTCCCGCGCCGATGCTGGTCCATGTTGGATGATAATAAAAGTGCATGCTGTGGGTTTTCCCCCCATCGATAGCTTAAAGTCAGATAAGCGGGGGTTTGTGGCACTTTTATATCAGTTGCGCTAATTAACAGCTTCCAGTGTGTTTCACTCTCTGATCCAACATCAAGCAAACGGGAAGGAAGCCATCCATTGGTTGATATAGGAAGGCTTTTGCACTTATTATGATCAAATAAGCATTTATTGAACCAAGAATAGGCCATTTCCAGCGTTGTAGAAGCCCCTGTGTCTCCCAGGGCCTCAGAGAACACAAATAAGCGTTCAAATTCCCTACCTTTTTATCTTCAGTGGAAGAAATCATGAAGTCTCAGAAAGTACGCGAAGGTGTATAGCCAAGTGGAAAAAAAAACTGCATACCACTCAAAGGAATCAGTCTAAAACGAGTATCGGTGGGTTGCTCGCCTAATTGCTGCGTCGGGTCATTCAATAGAATGTAAATTCTGATCTGATACAATTCGCCTTGGTACTGTTCTCTGTCGACCGTATACTGAAATGACCGCCACTCTTCAGGAGCGAGGCTGTCCCATGCTCGTGAATGTTGCGCGCTGAGGTTCCAGAGTTTTGAACAGATGAAGCAGTTGTTAGCGGCCGCCTTCCGAAATCGGTGCAGGGATTGATCCGGTGGAACACTGCTGTGGAAATTCTGGCCATTTTCCTTAGGTTGTACAACTTGGGTACAAATCGAACAAAGCCAACTCTTTGACTGGGACATTTCAATCGTTATGTTGCAATTGTCTTGGGTGCCCGCTTCGCTTATCTGTGCCTAAGAATACATCTTCGTCCTTATCTTATCTTTCTGCATACACAAGTTCTTTGCACGTGACTATAAATTTATGATGTTATCGCGTTGGAGGATATATTGGACAGGTACTAGACATAAAAATGCCATTATTAGAATGGTGGTTACTATATGGCCTCAGTCAGACTTATTAACAAGAGCCGTGTTTTCAGAAGCCTTGGGCTCAAGTATGAGATTCCTGGTGAGCCTCGTGCGGCTGCTTTTTGTTCTGAGGCCAATTTGGCTCCATTGTGACAGGGATCATCCCGTTGAGGAAAGAAGAGGTATTCATCGGGACATCTTCATAATGTGTCCAGGCTCAAATGGCACTATGACAAAACTATCTCGAGGCTACGTCAGGCCGTGGAACTTAGGCAGTCAAAATACATAGATCTCAATTCGTAATTTTTGGCGGGTGCATTTAGTCCAGCGCTTTGTTGATTAGGCAGCACAATGTTTTCAATTCATCATCTACAAAGCCAATACCTGCAATTCCCGAACTTGATTACATTGCCACTGACTTTCATGAACGAACACGCGAGTAGATCTCGTCCAACATCTCTTGGTAATCCCGCTCGATTATCTTCCTCTGTATCGTGCCTTTACCAGTCCGTGGCAAGGTTGACTTGGACACGCCGATAATAAGTCGGGCATCCTCAATGCGCTCATGGATATACCTGCGTTCGTGGAATGGGGTAATTCGTCGGAGTATTTCATTCTTAAAGGCCAACTGATCTACCAACAACTCATCTTGGCGAGGCTCGACGAAAAGAGCGGGTGATGGACGCCCAGCGCCTACAACTACAGCAGCGGTGATCAAGTCTTGGCCGCAGAGCTCCATCACGTTGTTCTCAATTGCTCCCGTGTCGCAACGAAGCGAGATTTCCATTTTGATCCAATCATCATTGCGTCCCTTGGATAGAAAACTGCCTGGTGCCACCTCGATAAATAGGTCACCGGTTTTGAAGTCACCGCTATCCTTCTCCCGATGCGTATAATATGGGCAGTCAGGCGCTTCTTTCGGTACCACAAGTTCCACCAGCCGTTGGTCTGAAAAGTCGGGCACGGGAGTAAACTTGAATGATGTCTCAGGATATGGCCGCAAGAACTGAGCCGCGAGACTTGACCCTGCGGTTGACTGCATCATACATCCGACTTCGGTGCTAGCAAACAGAGTGAGCAACTTGATCCCTTGCTCCCGAGCAAATATTTCTTCTTCGCGCGACAAAGGAAGCCCACCGTGGGCACAGGCACGGAAGGCTTGGAGGGTAGCAAGCAATGTCTCATTCGTGCGGGATTCTCTAATAAGGTCGCCAAGGAACGAGGAGAAAATGTTCAAAATATTGATTCCACATTCTTTGGCCATTCTCTGAAGCTCCTCAGATGAGTATGGCATTGTTGTGGGCATAACTAAACAGCCGCCGCGGTCTATAAAGCTGATAAGGCATAACATTGCTGCAATATGAGCAAAGCTCCCGCTTCGTGATGATGTTAGACAAAGTATGTTTTGGAAATTAAGGGACTTGCTTACGTGAATGTCATAATTTCTTGGTCTCGGAACTCTGGTGTTCGAATCGTGAAGTGCCTGCCCTTTCTGATGTTGCAGTCCATCCACCTAGCAGTTAAGGGGACCAACTTGGGTTTACCCGATGTGGAACCAGACGAATGCATGATCATAATGATCTCGTCACCCGCCGAGGGCCCCTGCAAGACGGATAATGGCATGTTCCCTTCTGTGATTGATGATCTGAAATCAACTGCGGGGAAGCAAGACAGCTCATCTCTGAAAGTTGGTGGAGCGGTTGGTTCAAAAATAAGCATCTTCGCTCCCCCTTCAGCAAGTAGCTCTCGTACGACGCTGGAACTCGTAAGACGAAGTGATATGAGCTGAGGAGTAAAGCCAGCTCTAGATACACCCCAGATATGCAGTGCATCTAGATAGGAGGTTCCCTTTATCCTGCCGAAGCGTCAGCAAATCTGTCCAGATGTTTAGTCTGCTGTCGCGTACCATAGCCCTACTGTAAATCCTTGTTTGAGCCCTCCAGTGGCTAGCTTATTGGTCCAATAACGTGCAGATTGCTCCACATCACTCAGGAGCTGAGCGAAGGTAATATCCTTCCAGCCTTTGAAGGCCTCTCCATCAGAAGACCAATGGGGTATTTTCAAAGCTGGAGACAACGGAAAGTTCGCAGCAGAGCTTTCAAGAACAGTGAGGTGAGTATTGTAGTTTGACATTATGCAATGTACGCTTGCAATGGTGAGGAGTTGGATGGACCGTAAGACATCTGTGGCTGCTCTGCGGATTTTTTTCATTTAAATGGTTGTGTTAGTTCAACCCTTTTGGAATAGTGGGAGGCTCCCCGCAAAGCAGGACTCGGCTGTGCATTAAATGACATAAATATGATGCTATCTTTATGTGGCCACCGAGTGGTAGGCTGGGTGAGCCATGTTCCATCCGCCCTTAGGTGATGCTGGAAATTAAGTTTCACCCAGAAAGGAGGTTGTTGCCGGCGGTGCTGCAACCAACCAGACCCGTTGACCGGTCTCCGAAATCCGTAAGACAGCGTCTTTGAGAGGCTCGGGCTTCTCGGAGGCCCCGTCCCGTACTCAGCGGGCCCCACGGGGCCCGTGGACCGATGAACTTAAAAACAAGAACAGGAAAACGGAGGGAGGGGCGCAGTGGTCCATCAACCCCACTCCGTTACATTTGCCGCCAAGATTCCACAATAGGTAATATTGCCTTTTAAGGAAGAAGATATTTCAACTAGAATAGATCTACACGTGAATAGAAACAATCGGGTCAAGAGAGGTGATATTAAATAAATCACAAACGCACATCAATGATCAGAGGGTACCAGTGTATCGAATATGAACCATTGAAAATGAGAGAAATAAGATTTGATCATTGATTAGACTCGAAGCAAATATAGTTCTAGCTATCTGTAGTAAATGTCAATGTTAGATGGCCATATTTGATTTTCTTTCCTATGGCCGGTCGCAGGCCAACACTAGAACAAACGAAAGTCACAATGAAATAGGGAGGTTGGGCCTGGCTGCCCCTCATCTCGAGATGTTGGTTGTTCCAAAACAATAACATTGGCAGCCTTCAACTCCGTGCCTACTTATACTCCTTGAGTAAAGCAAAAGGCCAAGTGTCTGAGCTAGTATACAGGCACTATTTGACTTTCCTAACTCCCAAAGTCACCATGAACCCGTACCTGACGGATCCCAACAAGATCCCCGCGACTGACAAGTATGCGAGGGAACCTTTTTATGGCAGGTATTTGCCAAAGTCTGATGACTTTCACGTCGACTGTAACCATATCCGTTCCACATCTTCAGAGTCTTTGAAATATTGGACCTCGGTTCTTGACCTCTGCACCGACTCTAACGTAATATATCCGGCTGATAAAGGTGGCCGTGATGTATTTGCCCTTGGCAGTGTAATCATCAAGTCGGGTCATTTGCATGATGAGGCTGAAATTGACTACACGTATGCCGATGCCAATGAAATCGAGGCCATTCAAAAAGCGAGAGCTAGTCTAAAAGATGTAAAGTTGCCAAATATCTACTTTTCAGGCAAGGTATGGCCTCCTTCTAAACTTCTTTCATCTCTAAACCTCACTTACCTCATCATAGATTAATAATCGCCATGTTCTAGTCCAGGAACGGTTACCAGGTGTTTGTTTAAATGTCGCATGGCCGTATTTATCACTGTGTCAGAGAGAATCTTTCAAGAGACAGGCCCGAGACATACTTCGGCAACTGTGGACCATCAAGCCATCCGACAATCGCCAAGTTTGTGGTCATGTTGTACCAGATCCTAACATCCTGACAAATGGCCGTATAGGGCCCCTGGAGGCAGAAATCCTTTTTTTCAAATAAGGGTGACCAGGATATGTGTCTTATGCACAACGACTTCAATGAGTCTAACTGCATAGTTAATGACGACAAAATTGTTGGCTTGATTGATTGGGAAATGGCTGGTTATTTTGGCTGGGAGAGGGCTGCTGAGGTTCATCGAAAGATAAGAAGTCCTCAAAGGGAACACTTTGCAAAAGCGAACATTACTGAGCAAAGACTTCGTGATATTATGTGGTGGAACGATCTCTATGACTAAACCATGCTCTGGTAGTTTGGCCTATACGTCTTTTTCATCCATCTTCAATCTCGATTCCACTTATCATTTCAAGATATAACTATCTGAACTCGAGTCCGCGTATGTCATTAAAACTATGCGGAGTATTGGTATTGGTCGCAACGGCATTGCATTTCGCCAAATAAATTGTAATGATTGAACACGTGATAAAGCTACAGTTTTGTTGCATACAAGCGTTAGAAGTCTTCGTTTTCAATCATATCAGTTTCCCAGATAAAGCTCGACACCGCTTTGTGATAAATAGATTGTGTAGCCACATCAAATGCCAGTACCCTATTCATTGAGGAACCATCCCTGTCCTCTTCCTCAGTCCTCTCACCAACCTGTTCATTGGGGCCAAACACTTTCCAATTGAAATCTTTGCCAACCGCTTTCCACGGCTCCTGCCCATGGGCAAAATCGAGAATTCCTCCCGCGAATTGCTTCGCCAAGTTTATTTGTGGCGAAGTCATTGTCTCTGCGCAATTCAATAAAAGATATAAAAGCTCCACAGAGTGATATGATAAACCTTTGAGTGGGTTATCCAAATGGCAGGCTTGGTCAAAACGGTAGGCATAAGTTCGCGATGAGTTACAGTGATGAACAGCGTGAATGTTTCGTAATTTGAAGAGCCAGTCTCCGCCGATATTCATAATGGCCTGCTATATATTCTCATCTAGTGAAGTTTGAGATATACCATAGATGTCCATCAACTTTTCAACTTCTGACTCGGACAAGTATTGTTGTAATCCCTTGCGCAAATCTGCAAAGCTGTATTTCATATCGTGATCTTTGAACAACACTCCCTCATCACCGACATGGCCAATCATTAAGGATTTGAGCCAGGTCGGATTGGATGGGGTATCGAAAAGAGCCATGGGTGGGAAATAATGGTTATCCACGGTCGGGTTGACAATGGGGAACAGAGTGCCCTCATAAGAATTGAGAGCGTCGGCCACGTCTGCCTCAGATGCGGAGCGCAGTTTATCTAAGGCATCGGGCCCAGAAATATTGAGCTTTCTGAGCAGCTTTTTATAACGTCGTTCTTGATCCTCAATGGACCAAGGGAGAACCGTGGACAGGAGACCCGACATGCAGATTGCTCGATGGAAAATCGGAGTATCAATAGATAGCTACGGCTCCTGATGCATTGAATTGGATGCTCTTGATTTTCTACTATGGAAGGGATCTAGCTAGGTCTCTTATAGCTGTTGTTGCTAGCCGTTGGAGGCTGCCGTTGAAGGCGGCTTCCGGCCTCGGGGCCTTAAGGTTTGATCGACATGACGATCAGGACTTGGCCACGATGGTCAATTGGCTGGGCCCGTGGTCTATAGATTGATAACACAGGCTCGTGTGTTATTTAGTATGGTGTTTGGGGCCGACTGCGGCCGTGACCATCTTTCTTTTACCTTGATCTCGATGCCGGCTAGTCCGGGCATCTGACCTTCGTAACAGCCGTCTGTATGAGCGATTGAGACCACTTGTGAGTGTGATACGGAGGGTGCCTGGATGCGATATGTGCGGCAATAGAAATAGAACCTGCTGACTCTCCATACACTGTAACGTTATTTTTATCTCCATTGAACCCATTGATGTAAGTTTGAACCCAGTTGAGTGCTAGGATTTGATCACTCAGGCCAAAGTTGCCCACACCAAGTGACCCGCTTGCCTTCAGATCTTTCTGAATATCTGATGATGCGAGAAAGCCGCCATGTCCAACTCGGTAGTTGATTGCAACCAGCACAACGGGTGTTTTTCGTTCAGCTGCAAATGTTGCCAGATGTGCGCCACCATAGACCGGCAAATCATTTCCGCCGAATACAAATCCACCACCATGGATCCAAACCATGACTGGGAATGGACCCGGCCCGGCCGATTCAGGTGGCATTGCAATGTTGAGGTTGAGGCATTCCAACTCGCTTGTGGGTGCTGGATCCATGTAGGACTCGCGGATTGGCATAAACGGTGATGAAGCCATATCTCTCCAAGTCGGGGTGGGAGCCCGAGCACTTTGTCATAATCGTCAAGTTAGACTGATAACAAAGAAAAGAGACCTTGGGACGATAGCTACAAAGTGGGGGAACTCACCCTAATTTTGTCCCATCGTGGAAAGAGTCTTCCCATGAATTGCAGAGACTAGCATGGGTCCAGCGCTTAGAGAGTCGACCATATGGGATACCGAAGAACTGTCTCACACCGCCAGCATACAGCAAGCCTTGAGCAGTTCCCAGCTCACTTATATGGATGTTAACCACATCTGATGGCTCTTGGCGGACCATTTTTGTGAATGTTTGAGAAAAGAGGAGAAATTAAACACATAAAAAAGCTGCCACATCGACTCTGTTCCAAAGCTGTTCTTTGATATACTTCTAGGTTATTTATATTAATTTCGTCCGAGCTGTGTTACGCATTGGAGACCAAAGGCAGTGCCGAGAAAACATCCCGGCCTAACACATTAAACCGTGCTAACATATGTCCAATTAGTGCCAAACTCACAAAGTGTTAGTTATGGGCCGGGGAGTTTTCTGACGAGGGACCAGAACCTTTCACCAGCCGGAGCTTTTGCTACTGCATTAGTGCTACACCAACTTTCCAATATTCTGTGGTGGCCTACCCCGCCATGCTCTCGCATCATAACGACTCGTAGTTGGTCCGTGCGTTGTTTGATGTCACCTACCCTGGAGCCATGGACAAAACACAATGGTGCCACCTTAAACGGACAATTGTGGATATGAATTTGAAGGATACGGAATTCTGCTATGAGAATTTGCTATTCAATGGCTTAATCAAACGCGCTGTTGTGAAAATACAACTCTTCGGCGTCCGCGCACTGGATGAAAATCCCTTCTGCATGTTTGAATAGCTGCTCCTTGGTATCTTCCGCCCCTTGTTTTAACTCCTCCATAACAGCCTCATCAATCACCTTTTCAATATCTTTGACAAATTGTATAAACTTTTTACAAGTATACCCAGAAAGACACTCTCTTCTAAAAATTCCGCCATCTGCATCCCTCTCAAGCTCCTCCTCGTTAGTAGCCACAGATTTTGCCCACAGGAAAGTTTCAAGGTAAAGCTTTTCATTTAACCAAAACACGACAGCAGCTTCCAGCCAAGGCAAGATACCATCTTGGCTAGTGTAGTGATCTGCATTAAATAGTGTTTCCCATCGTCGAAGCCCTTCATGTTTCGCACTCTCTGGTACACGACCGTCTACTACTCCATCATGATGGAGCAGGATATTGTGCTCGGCAGCTAGTTTGATGATGGTCTTCTCTTCTCGACGAATCGTATAAAGAAGAAAGATGATACAGTTCAAAAACTCAAGAACTGAATCAGGCTTCTCGGGTGGCACCGCCGTGTCTGGGTAGTCCAGAGTGTTCATCAAACGACCGATTGCCTTGACATAAGTGTGTAAATAGATGCGCTGGTTGGAATACCAGACACCCAATTGATTCTTAGTGACTTTTCCATTTGCTGCAGCGCAAACAAACTCGGAGCGCGTGGCACGATTGAAACTTTCCTCGTGAGAGGCCACAAGTGATTGAGTAAAAGAATAAGCAGCCATTGCAATTCGCTGGTTCAAAGATAAGAATGAATACACACAAATAAATTGATGGCTTTTCGTGATAAAGGAGAACTAGTCTGTCTTCATTGGTATTTATATTGCTACCACAGCTACCGGAATACAAGACAAGATGCGTTGCCAACTTGTCGAAAATTCGATCTGTCATAAGTTCTTGTGATAAAACTGGTTGCCACTATTGGATTGTCACCTACCCCTTCGCTAGTTCAGAAAATGACGCGGACGGGGTACAAGCTAACCTTCCGGCTGGGAGCGAAAGTTTTCGGTTATGATCATAGCATTAATAGCGATGGGAATAAAAGCTGTCAGTTATTCTTTGTGATCCTGGTCGGTGTAAGCATGCTGATGGTAATGACTATTATGAGCCATCCCTCCTCAATCCACATTCGCCAAATCAATCTACTTTAAAAGCCGCGACGCCACTTTTAACATGGTGTGCATCGGTGCCTGGTGGGTTTGACAGCCCTAGCCTCAATATTTTGTAGTTACAATTAAATAATGTTCAATTTCCATCGTCTTTGACCTTAGGGAAGCATGTGGTCACTGCACTAAAAGCATATTTTACATGCAACATGCGTCAAAATCATATGGTGGCTCGTAATTTGAACGCCAGAAGATGAGAGTGCATGCTAAAATAGAATACTTGTTTTACCTAATATAGATATTTCTTGAAATTCGTTGTACATAGATCAAGGGCGCGAATTTCATTCACTGATTCTAAACTCATCACTGCGATTAGAGATTTCCCTTGTTTAAGCACGAAGCACCGGCTGGTGACTTGCGAGCTTATTGTACCGCTGGGCAGTCTTGTATCTGAGCTTCTTCCCAAATATAATCATCGGAATAACCATGGAAAATACAAAGGCAGCTATGCATACAATCATAATGTAGAGGTTGCAAAGGCCAACGGCTTCAATCCACGGCGTAAGCGCAAACAAGATAGCGAGGGCAATGATGTTCCGGAAAAAGGTCACCGAAACCAAAGCATTTCCGACTATCTGACTGGATGTCAATTCGGATCTTGTTGAAGTAATTCGTTAAGCTTTCTCATTACTCACATCAATATAGCTGTCGCTAAGATATGTCAGAGTGGAGTCACTCATAATTGTGAAGCCACACCCGTACATGCCGAACCCGACAGCGATCATAGCCCATGGCTTCACCTAAAGGAAATCATAAATTAGTATGAAGTACCAATGAGCGTGGACTTCGGAACATACAAAGGACAGTCCCATTCCAAAAATGAGTAAACCGCCCACTGATAGTACGGAAGCTGGGATCGAGACATAAAGTCGCATCTCAGGCTCATAAATGCCTCTGTTTCGCTTTGCGCACCAAATAGTGAATTGGCCATTTAGAGGTCCACCAACGATGGTACCGATGGCGCAGCCAATGAATGGAGCCAAACTCATAAGGCCAATGGCCGATGGTTTAAAGTTGTAAGGAGGAGCTGACATGTAGAATGATACAGTGCTTCCAAGAACAGAAAAGAGGCAAAGAAGGAATCCATATGCAAGAGAAGTGAAAGCAACCGCTGGAAGTGTGCAGAATGCATATATAGGTAGATAGTAATGAATCTTGATCGGAGTTTCCGTCTTGGTAACAAGCGCCATGCGCTGGGTGTAAGTTTTCAGAGGGATCTGAGGGTCAATCTGAATTGGATCTGCAGCCGATACACTTCTCAAGACTTTTGCATCCTCGTGGACTGTTGTTTCTGAAATTTCCATAGCACCAGTATCGTTATTCTCGCCCACTAGTATTGGTACGTATTTTGTCTCCTCGAAGAAGAGCAAGGTCATGACGACATTGGCTCCAATAAACATGGCGCACAGATACCACATCCATTTCAGTCCGAGGTTTTGAACAACATACCCAGCAATCACCGGACCAATAAATACACCTGTGTCTTGCATCATCAAGAATATTCCTGTCATGGTCGCGCGCTGGTGGACGAAAAAGAGATCATTGATGGTCACAAGGACGATGGTCTCGGAGATGGCGCCGCCAAGGCCGAGGCCCACGGATGCAATTAGGAACTCTGCTGTAGATCTAACGTTGGCATGCCAAACAGCACCTGAAAACTGGAGCAAAATGCTGACGATATAGATGGGCCGGCGTCCATATCGGTAGACAAGCGGAATGAAGATCATGCAGCCAGTGGCTAGACCTGCACAACTTACAGCTAAAGCTTGGTTAAGTGTGTTGTAGGACCATCCGAACTGTTCGATGTAGGAGCTGAAAGCAACAGTAACGATACTTATAGCGACGAAGGTCGTAGCTACGTAGTAACAGACAATACCGAAGTTGACGGCTTTGCGTAAAGAGGACCAACTATGGGCCTTGTGGCATATCTGGATCATCGCTCTGAACGGAATTCATGCTTGGTCGATGTGCTGCTCGATCTCGGCGCCGTCCTTTATGTGAAAACCGATGTGCCCCAGACAATGATGGTACGTAATGAATCGGTTCACAATCTTTCTTTTGAGACTAACTAAATGATATACTGCTGATTCTCACAATAATGTTTTCGGTCGAACGCTCAACCCGTGGAATACTCAGCTTACCGCCGGTGGCTCCAGTGGTGGAGAAGGTGCCCTAGTTGCTTTCCGTGGATCACCAATGGGTGTTGGCACTGATATGGGTGGTATGTGCACTTCCCTTATCCCGAACCAGATGTGTAAAATTACAATTGCTCCGTGTTGTATTTCCAACCGTATCAAGAGTGGGACGAATGGTTCACTGATGCGTAGCGCAATCCTGACCCATATCTCATTCGACATTTTCCGGTTGTTTGATAGCCTTGAGCTTACAAAACATAGGATCTGTCCGTATTCCTGCTTTTTGTTGCGGTACATACGGCTTCAAGCCAACCTCTACGCGCGTTCCGTACGGACATCAACGAGGCTGCGCTGATCCAGGTTTGCGTCTCATTAATGGCTGCGCGGGGCCATTGGCCAATGATCTCGAAGCCATTAAAATCTTTATGCAAACCATCAATGACGCCCACCCAGCGAAGTACGATATTGGATGCATTAATGTTCCATGGAAGAGGGTTCCCAAGCCGTCCCGCAAGCTTCGACTAGGAGTCGTTCCTGAGGATCCAGTCTTCCCACTCCACCCAACAACCAAAAGTACCATTGCGAAAGCCAGGGAAAGGCTCCAAGCAGAAGGTCATATTCTAGTAGATCTTACTCCCCAGGAATTTTTCGTCGCCGCTGCCTCTGAACTTGGCTGGACACTGGCAGGTCTTGATGATACTGCCGTCGGTATTGTAACTGGCTCAGGCGAGCCTGACGTTCCTTCAAGAACTCGCATGATTTCTGAGCTTTCCAACTGGAAATATTCCTTCGTATCTGATATATCGGGTCTGGACTCACTTAAACAGTTCTCCGCGCTTCAACTGAAGAACAATGAGATCCTCGAAACATGGAAGGAGGTTTTGAATCACTATAATCTCAACGTAGTCATTGGACCGGGTGCACAAGGCACCGCTGTCGAGCATGACCTTTTTGGCGTCCCTGCGTACACTACACTCTTGAACATCCTTGATGTGGGTGTCCAATTCATTGAAGATCACCTCCAGCTTGAGCTGACAAAAATGACACCAGTATCCCGCAAGCGTTATACCTTTTGGGAAGGCCAAAGGGGAAACCGATCCACCGTTTGAACTGAACGATGGACAAGCAGGACCACCTTGTAAACCTCCGCAGTATCTCTGTATGCTTTAGCTTGTAATTCTTGCATGCTGATGCCGTCACAGACAACCCCTCACTCTCCCAGGGAGCCCCTTCCTCTATTCGGATTTTTACAGGCCCCATGTTAGATGAAGAGTGTTTGGTAGTTACTGAAATCGTGGACAAATGTTTGAATAAAACTTAGACATCTAGATAATTACAGCCAATTTATCAACTGGATACTAAAGCGAATACTTAGAGAGTTATTATACCTCATTGACCACGAAACTGAGGGAAGTGCAAAGCTGTGGGCTCCTGGCATCCACTGTAGCATAAACTTAACAAGTGTGAGGACACACCGGAAGTCTATTGCATACGCTAGGCCAGATAGACTTTGCTACCAGAATCCCATTGTATTTCTCTCTTTCTTTCAACTTAGGTATAAACCAGAGTTCAGATTAAAGGAGACAGAATTCTATTGATTTCGTGCCAAGCCACGGTTTCAAAAGCGCTCCTAGCCGCCCAGAATGATGAAATGAGGCTCTGGAGGTATTCTGAGTATTGGGCGGGGTAATTAATTAGGCCAGGCACTTTGGTGTACCACTCATTCCTCTGATCCTGGTCATCGACCTCAAAGCAAGCTGCGAGAACCGATAAGCTAACCGAAACAACCGCTCGTTGGGTCGCTACGCGAGTTGTTTCTAGCTGGATTAATATGCTGATAGCCATGGCCTGCGCAGGTTTGTCATTGACGCCAAAAGAGTGTCTAAGGCGGTGAAGAATTAAAAGGGCAGTCAGGCGCATTACGTGCGCCTGGCAGAGCATATGAGCCACTTCAGTTGTTGTGAAGCGGGTACAGAAGCCTTCGGGAAATGTTGGTTGCCAACTTATGACGAACCTTTCTATTGGAACAAGCGCTTCGAGAATTTGAAGTAAATCTTCTTGGTCCGCGTGTGATAGGGCGTTGCTAAGCTCACATATGTCGTGGAGATGTGGAAGGAGAGACGCAGTTATCCCAATGTATGGGTCTACAAAAGGCTCGGAGTACTCTGACACTCGGAATCTCAAAGTTGGAACTGACCCATGAAGCAAGCAGTCGACTAGTTCGGGTAAGATCAAACAAGAGAGAAATAAAAGATCCTCAGAGTCAAATTTATCATGGCACTCATAGAACGGCTTAATTAGGCCAAGCGTCTGGCCGCAAATTGCGGGCGCGTCGTTCACGCGCTCGTAGTAGGCAAAAGTGGCGATGGAAGCTCCAAGAACAAGACATTTAGAGACTTGGTAGCTGTTTTCGACTCTGAATTCGCGGAGACGCTTCAAGGCGACCGATGCATGGCGATAACAAGAGCTAGACGCCAAAAGATTCGCTCCCAAGATTCCCGGGTCTGCGGCTTTGGCCCTGCTCTCCAACGACAGTCCAATTGCCGAGTAGGCATCCTTCAATGCCTCTTTAAAGTTTAGATATTGGTTTATGACATGTCTGCGATGATATTCTCCAAAGGCTGGGCCAATCGAGAAGCCATCCACCACGTCGTTGTGATAGCGAAGTCTCTGAATGGTTTGCTGATCTGCTGGATCAAGATTAAAGCATGAAGGGTCACGCACGATCTGCAGTCGTATTTCAGCGGCAGATGCCGATTCTTCTTCATATCTATCATTCTCTCTTGCCTTCTGCAGCCTTTTTCCGATTGCCTTATCTTTGGGCAGTCTCTGTGGACTGAGACGCGTCTGGGAGGATGAGGCAGTGCGAGGACGGCCATTCTTCTTTTTTGGACGTACAGTAAGGTATAAGAAGCCCAGCCTTTTGCAGCGCAAGCACTCAGATGAAGCTTGCTGCCGGTCGCACCGCTTCTTGATGGCATAGCATCGGTCACATGCCCTGGAGTTTCTGTCGTGCTTGCAACTGACGGAGGTGGAGGTATAGGGGTTTGCGCGAATCTTATTGCCGTTGCCCGAGGCCATGGTGTAAAGAAAAGACAATCTTCTGTGATTTTGAGGTGGTGGCGGAGTAGATGATGAAAGGCAATTGACAGTCCGAGATTACAGCGTGGCCGATCGGTTCAAAATGGTGGTAACTAGCGCTTCTGCTCCCGCAGACTACACTGTGGTATCATATGGTATTATATTCATCAATATCAACTCACGATCTCCTTGTATCAAACCCTTTGCATTGTCTTTTTTTGCAGTTACATGCTTGAAATGCCTTTTGCTGTGATTGAAGAGAGCGGTAAATTGGCTACGTTTCTCCCCATCCCGTTCCTACCCATGAAAAGATTCATTCATGCAGTCAGACTTCGGCTCATCTTTCCCCGCAAACTAGTGATGGTCTCCACGTCACAGGGTGCACTTTACAGATTCCATTCCCCGCACATCACCCCATGCTAGCTAATCCATATCCAGCAAATTGATCTTCTCTTATCTTTCCTCGGCTACCAACGAGGTGCTGAGATTCCCCGCTTCAACATTCTCCTAGATCTCCACAAAGCCAGTTCTTGAACATCGCGCAGTTTCGGTCCGTCTCCTCTTTGATTGCCTTGATTCGTCGCAACACTACCTCAGCGCTCACTAATCTACGAGCTCTACTCTAAAATCCTGTATTTGTGCATCAATTATCTTTGGCACTTCCAAACCCTCTTCATCTCTCATACCACTAGTAAATACCCGGAGGGAAGTCGGCGCCCGCTTGAGCTAAGGGTCATCTTTATTCGCGTCAGCCATGACTTAAATCAATGCCTAGCCATTACGTCGCTCGCTCACTTACATGGAGGACCTGTCTGGCCAGGGTGGACCATCAAGTCGGATTGCTTGTCCATGTTTGCAATGCCCATTGGAATGACGCATTCAGTGCACCGGAATAGATATCATCAACTGGGGAAATGGAGTAATCCTGTTTGTAAATATGAACTCACTTCAAGGACATTCAAGAACGTTGTATACGTAGGAATGCTAAAGGGATTATGCAGTACTGCTGTATAATGTGCCATAAGTGTAATAATAATATTAACTTCTGACATGTCTCTCATCTTTCTAGCATTGCCTGGGCTGAAGTCCGCCTCGTTGCAACCGCAGTATTTTCCACATATGATGTCAAGCTGCCAAACGTGGTTTGACGGAAAGGGACAGCTATTGTCAGAAAAGGAACGACACCATCTCTTTTCTTTCCACCATTAGCAGCCTGTCATATTCACCAAATTGGGCTAGATTCATCATGGCCCATATTCCGCAGAGGCTGCAGTTTGAAGTTTAACTGGAGGACAGACTGAGCATTATTTGCGCGCTAGGTTACATTGTTACAGAAACTACTGCTTCTTTTCTCGATACTCTTGGATTGAAGACAACAGATCTAGAGAGCGCCCAAGAGGAATTCTCCCAACTGTGACAAAGTTCGACTTTTGAGTCAAGACATTTCACCAAGGTCTCAACCCGAAACAGCTGGGAAAAGGGGTCGCACTGATCTAGGAAAATATTCAAGATACTAAAAAGTCCCAATATAAAAGCTGAAAACCCCAAGTATTATGTAATTAGAATAGTAATAATAATATTTTAAAGTCTATGTTCTTTATGAACTTAACTTCAAGATTAATTCCTCAAACCTTTACATTCATATACCGCTCAGAGCTCACTGCTACAATACTACAAATCTATAACCCGTTATGTGCTCTACAAACGGGCAGTTTTCTTCCAATTAGCATATAAATGCACGGTGCTAATAAAGTTTCGACAAGTGTGTTTCATTTCCCGTCACTTCATTCCAATCCTCGCCATGAATGGCAAGCGGCCCTGCATGATTCGGGTTTAACTCAGAACCGCGTGAAATAGTATGAAAATCACACGATGTGATACCCACTTAGACATCCACCTCATTTACTCGTCAGTCGGGGCAGGGGGAAGGGTCACTGTTGTGGTCACAGTGAAGAAAACTGCAGTCTGGATGGTGGCTGTGGTGCGTTCTGTGATGGTCAAGCCTTCTGTGATGGTTGTGGAATCGGTAATAGTGTTCACATCTTCAACAGAGGACGTGATGGTTGTGTGTTGGGTCAGGGTTTCATAAACAGCTACCGGACGTGTAATTGTGGTGAATTCTTGCTCAGTTTCCGTGTGCGTTACAACGTTCGTTTGGGTGCTCTTGATGATTGTTGTCTGCTGAGTAGTCTCCGTCTTAGTCACTGTCTTGATTTGTGTGCCTGGCATTCCAACTGTTCGAGTGTATGTAGCGGTGATGGTCTTGGCGGGGGCCTGTTTGTAGATCGTTTTGAGAACAGTCTTTGTGATAGGTCTGGCCGTTTGCGTCTTGGTTGAGGTAACAGTCTTGGGCAAGAAGCCGAGGCAGGAGCAAGCACACTTCTGGTCAGCTGCCCCGTATGGTTTCATAATTTTATCTATATAGGCGCGCGCTTCAAGGTTCTTGGACGAGGAAATATCTGACACCCTATATTAAGCCCTGTTAGCTGATTGTGGCATGAAATTTGGTTTGCGAGCTCACCCTCTGGGAATTGCCGTCACAGCTCGCTTAGCAGGAGGTTGAACCGAAACGGTGGCTGGGACAGTGATAGTAACGGCATCAACTGTTATGTGGAAATCGGTGGTCGTAGTGGAATCAGTAATCGTAGTAGAATCGGTGATGGTAACCGCTGTGGTAACAGAAACAAAACTGGTTTCAGTAACAAAAAGGGTATGGTCGGTGGTAGCAAAAGTCGGCGATTCAGTTTCAGTGTTTGTAACAGTATCAGTGATAGTTATATCTGTGGTGACAGCAGAAAGCTCGCTGCGGGTAACAAGCTCGGTTGTTGTAGATGTTTGAGTTTCCGTAACTTGGTTGTTGGAGATGTGCGTGCTTGTGGTAGTGGAGGTTTTGGTTGTGGTCAAGGCCTGCTTCGTCTTGGTGTATGGCTTTGTTACAGAGACAATTGGCGTCTTTGTAACAGTGACGACGCGTGTCTTGGTAACGTATGCGCTGCAGTATTCAGTAGCCTGAACCTTGTTTTCATGCCGGGTCATGATTTTAAAGGCATTGTTCTTCAAGCACTGTGGTGGAGGGGCGGCATATTTGTTACGGCCATCAGCGGGGACGGGAGAAGCCAAGCTCCCCAGGACTGTGACCAACAGGCCCAGAACAGAGAGATGAACCATCTCCAGAAGTGCTCAACGGCGGATGTGAGGAAGTCTAATTTAGAAAATGACCACAGTGTGAGGTACAAATTGAGCGAGGAATCGGGCTCCCGTGTCTGCGATGCTGGGCCAAGTGGATGAGGAAAGGATGATATTATAGTTATATGGAAGCTTATTGTTTACATGCACCAGTAGCCGAATTTTAATCTATTTCGCAAGCCACCCCCTTATTACGAGGCCGACCTAAGAAACATGGCCGGGACTATTGTCAATAGTTTGGTATCGTTGGCGCTAAACATTGACCATGCGGGGCGGCTGAAGTTCCGCTGAGATGGTACAGGCCCACTGTCGGTCGCAGAAAAAAAAAAAAAAAACTTGGCTTGTTCTGTATCTGCGTTAAACTCCACAAGATAAAGATAAGAGGTCAAGTTTGACGCATGGGCGGTGAAAATATTGCACTAGAACTCTGCGCGTACTCAGCGTACCTGAATAAGTAGACTCTAAAGGTATTCGCTTACCAACTCCTTCACTTGCAGCAGCCGACATTTACTTGGTCCCGACAGCCTTGAGCTTTTGGACCACCAAGTCCATCAACTGCTTTATCGGAGGGTGCAATGGGAGAGAAGTATCTTCCGCAAGTATTCCAAGTCGGAGTTTTGGCTTGAGATTATTGCCATTGTCTTCCCGTGACCTTCATGGGACATGAGGAACTCAACGTCGTATGCAGCAGGTCGGGCGTTGAGAACCACCTGAATCAAAATCTGAAGACCACTGATGTCATTTGCTAGTGGCCCCGCACAAGCGCTCACATATCGGAACCCTGGGTTATTGCAGCTCTTCTAGCCACCGTAGGGGAGTTTGAATGGCGTTGATTTGGATCCGTACATGCTGCAGCATAAAGCTAGGACTCTCACAGACCCTTAAAGCATAAAATTCAGCATCTGTAGCCCCTCTTGTACGGTCAATGGAAATCCAACCAGCTATGTCCGTATCCAGACCGAGCAGAGACCCTCGGAATGCTACAGGCGCTCCCTTCCCACCACTTGAGGCTCAGGCATTCGGCAGTGTATTATGCGGGTTTAAAGTGCGCCCAAAACTGTTGTTGTGGGAGTCTGCTGTCTGAAAATCAATACCAGTATTAGGGATCAGTCCGCAGACCTAGTCCTGGGTCGAGCATCACTCACCATCATAGTCTGAGGTACGTTTGTCTTGAGGTGCAACACCACACCCATTGACTAAATCATCTCCACGAGATTAGCATTATTTTTAGATTCGTCATGTATGGATGCCACAAGTCCAAGAGTTGTCTGTGTCCCTGCTATTCGGAAGGTGTCCTTGACGCTAATAAGCAAGCCATGGAGTGGTCTATCTAGCTTTCTGCTCCCTCTAATATCATCTAGTTCTTGCGCTCTTGTCTTGGCTTCAGCAAAAAGATTTCTGCAAAACAATAAGTCTAAATTAATTAGTATTCCATCGCATTTTCAGGGGCTTAATTGAGGGGACTAAAGTTTATTGTTCCAAACAACATACCAATTGTTAAGCAATAGCGGGTCTCTTGGAAAATGCCACGATCGCCTCAGCCGCAGTTATATCGCCCGTAGACAGCCTTTGTAGCAGACTTGATACATCACATGATTCTTTAATTTCGATCTCCCTGTTTGTTAGAATATCTGATCGACACGGGAGGCCCATCAAATTGCTTTAATGCTTCTCTAGGGGTAGTTTCAAGGGCCCCCATACTGATTTAGGGATCATCCAATCTTTTCGAATCCCTTTATTGCAATTGGAAGGTTTATGGCTGCACAGCCCATCCTGATTCCCTGGTTATTGGGTGGGAACGTCCGTTGTGGCCGTTCTTGCGAGGCAAAATTGATTCAACCATGACGAAAGTTGGAGACGGTGATCCGAAGGGCGGAAGAAAGAAAAGATCAAAGGGTGTTTAGGAAATTATTCAAGAACTTGGAAGCGAAGACGTAGCACATGAGAGGCGAAAGTGGTTGATAAGCCGGAATCCTTTTATGCAGGCGTGTGGACAAGATGCCGGATGGGCGGGGATTCAGCATCCCAGTTTAGTACTGATTAACCCATGGCTACACCTGCAAGTACCAGCTTATTTCGCAATTCCCATGCCGCATATTAATGGCTAAATTTATCATCGATACCAAACAGTGGCAACTTGGTGAACAATTCCCATACTGGGGAGCGAGTTAGAACTTCATGGTAGACCAAGCAATTTGAATTATATGGAGCCGATGTGTATCCGCTACCTCTAATGCTTCCGGCAGAAATCCCAGTTAAACCTGCTACTTCTTCTCTATTACACATGAATAATGTTTCCAATAGTGCTCAAAATAATTGTATAAGTTTTTTCCCTCGTTCTTTCTCATCATCGCCCCATCTATCTTGCCAGAGATTGAGACCCATATACTGCCATCCCATGGGGCCCCGACCATTCCCCAACGAGTTTTCATCTCTTGGAGACTTACTGGCTGAACCAGTTCGTAGAGCCTCTCGACTGGATATCCATACTTGGACTGCTTTAACCCAGCATTGAACTCGGCATTTCCGATACCAAATGGTTCAGCTGGAACCGAACCAGGCTCATGACGTACATTGTGGGGGATTGTTGCCACGTGTCTAGAAAAGAATTTAGCCAATGAAATTCGTTTGCAAAAGCAGAACATTCGAAGTATAGAACATACGTAATGAATGCTTGACCCTTGCCACCATCGCCTGTCTCGTAGAGCCACAGGCGACAAACGCCATCGCGAAGCCTATACTTCCGGTATTTATGGTTTTTTTGACGATTTGCAATATTTGCTAGATGTATCGGCTTAATTGCAATCAACACATCGGTTAGGATTCTATCGGGTGGAATGGAGCCAGAGTGTGTTGCTTTTTTCGAAGCCTTGGTCGATGGCGGCTTCTTTGAGATGCGGTGTGGATTGCGGGCCGAATCGGACACAAGACAGTCTCTGTAAACAGATGATGAAGATAAACTGATTCTCTTTGAAGACCTAATTCGGAGTTTCGAAGGTGCCATTTTTGTGAGAATAATTGGTGGGTGAGCGTTGGAAGGATGTTGGAGTTCACGGTGAAATTTGGAGCGCAACCGCGTTTTTCTGTCTTGGAGCGCGTCGCGTGATACTTACTCAACACCCATCAAGGTGCATAAGTAAATGAGCAAACTTTATTTGCATCGGACTGAATTTTTTCATTGATTCATAGTTAAGTAAATTCAAGCTTCCTTCTCATAGAAGTACTCATAAAAACGATTCCAACTAGACTTCGGAGGAGCGTGTGTGCTAGCTTGGATATTTGGTCAACCTCCCCTACTCAAGTTAGTAGTACATTACGTGGTGGCCCCTCCATTTCCAGCGCTCGCTCCACTTGCTGTCTCTCACACTGACAACCTTATAAACCCGAAGAACGTGAAATATTCTCATCAATCAAATATTCAAACCATACTACGTAATTGTATTGCATATGACATACCTGTTGCTTCTGAGCAAGCGGCTGCCGAAATCGATTCGCAAATGCAAGACGGCTAATTTTCGCTAATATTATAAAGCTAACACATCCTCCTCGCCCAGTGACTGGTTGGTTGGTCAGGCGAAGGATCCATATTGCCTGCCAACGTTGGTCCACCGCTGCCCCGCCGTCGCAACCTAACCTCGTAGATTGGAACTCAACCCTCGGCGTCTTTATTTCATGACACAGGATTTGAAATCCTCGAAAGAGTTCAATATATCTGAAGATTCGAATTTTGATGAAATATGGGAGGAAGCTCTGGAGGCTTATTTCGACTCCACAGATCGTACCTTTCGAGAGCAAAAGCTGCTCAAGAACCTCAAGAGTCCCGAAGACCTACAAAATCAGCTCGATGAGCACGAAAAGAAATTCAGCAATTTCGGGATCAAGCGTCGCAATATATTTAACAGACTAAACTCGGTTATGGAGCCTTTCCTCAGACTTTCGGGCCTAGCTTCTGCCGCGCTCGAGGCCTCGCCGTTTACCCCCGGGTCTACCGTGCTTGGCGCCGTACTGTTTCTGATCCAAGCAACTGGTGATGTCCATCAAGCTTATGACTGGCTGGAAGAGCTCTTTCTGAAACTTGGAGATTTCACAGTTCGACTTGATGAATATCTGAATACGAATTTATCATCGCACCTAAAGAAGAAAATCATCCAAGTTATCAATAGATGGCTATGATTCCAGATGCATGTAGAAGCTCTTGTCCTCTCAATTAAAGGGTCTATCTAGGTCTCTTATAGTTGCTTGTTGCTAGTCTAGCTGTTGTGCGGTCCGTTGACCCGGCTGCGGTCCGTTGACTCTATTTCGGTCCGATGAACCTTATTTCAGTCTGATGCCTTTGAGGTCGGCCGTGGCAAACCCAATAGCGGTTAGATGGTCTCATCACCGCGTTGGTCAGGCTAGGCTATTGAAGCTATCTACGGTGTGTGACATATGCGAATTGCTGAGAGCTAACCTCTTGTCATGCGAGCGCGCCTACGTTGTGATCGATGCATTGGATGAGAGCATTGACGAAAAGGGGACCTGTCTTGACCTCATACAGAGGATGCGTGATCTGCAGAACGATGGAAACCTTCAGCTCCTCGTCACGTCGCGTTTTGTGCCAGATATCACAGACGCATTTGAGGGTAACCCCATGCTGGAAATTAGAGCCAGTGGAAAAGATTTGCAGATGTACATCTCGCACCACCTTGGTCAGCGGCCACGGTGCATAAGGAAGGATCTGCGTGTATTGGAAGCAGTACAGAAAAATGTCGCGAAAGCTGCTGGTGCAATGTGAGTCATCCTTCGCATTGCGCAGGTTTCGGTATCTTACCACATCATAGGTTTCTCCTAGCTCGACTATATGTGCAGTGGTTGCAAGGAATGACTACCAGGAAACAGGTTACTTCATCACTGGAAAAGCTCTCTCGATCTACCAAGGGCGCTACACGGCCGTTCCAGGTTTATGAGGCGGCATACGATTTGACTTTGGCGAGAATTGAAAGCCAAACAACGGAGCAAACAGACTTGGCTAAAAGGACACTAGCCTGGGTTTCCCAAGCCTTCCGGCCGCTCAAAACCAAAGAGCTCTGCTGCGCGCTTGCCGTAGAGCTTGGGGAAACGTCTTTCCAACAAGATAGCATGCCAGATATCGAGGACATTGTCTCTGTTTGCGCTGGACTCGTTGTGGTTGACGAGGAAGGTGACCTAGTTCGTCTAGTGCACTACACGACACAAGAATACTTGGAGGCCGTTTGTGAGAAATGGATCCCAGACTTTCACAGAGAGGCTACCTTAACATGTCTAACTTACTTGTCCTACGATGACTTTCGTAGTGGCGGGTCGCAGTTAAAGGCCGTTTTTGAAGAACGGAAAAGAGCTTATCCTTTCCTGGTCTATGCAGCTTCGTTCTGGGGTATGCACGCCGCTCCAGTAGAGAGCCAAGATCAGGTTTTGGACATGGCCTGCCAGTTTCTCCGCTGTAGCGGCGCTGTTGACTCTGCTACCCAAGCCATGCAAAAGATAGACCCCAGCCGCATTGCTGATTCTTTGTACCCAAGGCACCGCAATGGTCTGCATATGGTTGCACATTTTGGGCTCACCCTACTAGCAAAAAAGTTTCTATTATGGAAAACAGGGACCTGCGAAGACGAATTTGAGGAGGTGAACTTAAATGTCGACGTCAGGGATGCCCGCGGCGCGACAGCACTGATGTTGGCCGCGTCCCATGGCCATTTGGCTTTGGTGACACTGTTGCTTAAGCTTGGCGCAGATGTAGATCTACAAAGTCGGGGAACCGGAAATGCTTTGCGGCAAGCCTTACTCAACGATCACACGGATATTGCGGAGGTACTTTTGAAGCAGGGAGCCAATGTGCATACGCTTGGGGATGATGGGTCTGTTCTAACTATAGCAGCCATGGGTGGAAATGTGCCAATGGTTAACTGGCTTCTTGACGCAGGCGTGGACATGCAATCAAAATCAACATTGAGCCCCATATATCAACACCCACTGCTGGTCGCTGTCCGGAACGGGTGCATGGACGTAGCTCATGTCCTCGTCAATCGCTGTGGAGACCAGCTCCGAGAGGATCGCGCGATAGATCAAATACTGAGTCAGGTTGCCGGCGGCGGACACGAAGAGATGCTCACGATGATGCTCAATAAATTCCAATGGATTGAGGGGAAACATTTGAACAATGCCCTGGAGAACACGGCATTCGAGTGCGGCTCAACGAGGATTGCACAGCTCCTCATACACGGCTTCTTATCGATGAAGGAGCAGAAGTAAATATAGTTGATGGCCCATGGGGCAGCGCTTTTCATGCAGCAGCTTATGCAGATGACTTGGAAATGTTTGATCTTCTTCTCGCACATGGGGCTAATCCAACTGCCGTGGGAGGTAGGGTCGGTAGTGTTATGGCAGCCGCATGCGACTTCAGGGCCAAGCAACAGACCCATAGCAAATTAACAGCGAGCGAAGCAATAATCCGAAGGCTCATGGATATAGGCTTTGATATTAACATTGGGGCGGGTTTGAAATCTGAGACAGCATTGCACGTCGCGTGTCGCCATGGATACATGGGAGTTGTAAAACTGCTCCTATCTTCAGGTGCCAATGTCGATGCCAAGTGCGGCTACCATGGGACTGCTCTTGGCGCAGCTGTGAAAGGCGGGCACAGTCAAATAGTCGATCTTCTTCTACAGGCTGGGGCAGATGCCAGTTTGAGAGGCTGCTCTACGCAACTGTCACCCCTTGCGTATGCGGCGCAGGAGGGTGACAGGAAACTTGTCCGGCAACTTCTCAAGTTGGGGGCCGATGTAAATGACTTGGATCACAAGGGTCGCACGGCCCTTGAGGCTGCCTGCGCCAACGGTCATCTAGATATTGTCCAAGATCTAATCGAGAAGGGTGCGGATAACTCATTAGGATATCCCCTACACGCTGCCTCCAACAGGGGCCATGGGTCAATCGTGAAGTGCTTGATTGACCACGGAGTCAGTGTGGACCTGTCGGTCTCTGGAATCCGCAATCCATTTTCGGCTGCCCTTTTCCGCGGCCACCAGCCCATTGCTGAGCTGCTTTTGGGAAATACAGAAACCAGTGTCAATTACGTTGATGCTCTAGACTGGGCATCAGACAATGGTAGAGTACAGCTCGTCCAAAGGCTTCTAGCTTATGGAGCAGACCCCAATGGCTCCATCGGAGAAGACAACCAAGTTTGCCAGGCACTTCGAAAGGCCGCCTTTAATGGGTACAACCAGATTGTGGAGATTCTCCTCGACGCAGGTGCCATGATCGATATTGGAAAATCGGAAGAGCCGTGCTCGGAAGAAGATGAGGAAGAAGCGGGGAATTACGAGACCAACCGCGAAGTTCTTTCGGTCCCAATCTACAAAGCGGCCCATAGGGGCCACACTGCTACCATTGAACTATTGATTCGACGAGGTGCCAATTTGAACGCACGAGGAGGTTTTTGTGGAAACGCATTGCACGCGGCTTTGCATCTCGGCTACGAGGAGGCTGCACTCACTCTCTTGGACAATGGTGCAGATGTGAAAGCATCTGGGAGGATCTGGAGCACAACACTTGAGTCTGCTATTTGCGGAAATAATGTCGCCGTCATTGATCGATTACTCAACTTGGACGAGGTATGGGGCCCTGACGAGCTTGGACACGCCCTGCGTCGTGCAGCATACAATGCAGATATAAAGCTCGTCCAGAGGCTGCTTGATCTTGAAGCCAACATCCATGCAAAAAGCCCTGCAGGGACTGATGTAATTGAAGCTCTTTTCAAGGACGGCACGAACGAGGAGCAAAGACTGCAAATACTGGATCTGCTGCTTGACAATGGGGCCACGGTCAATGGACCAGCCGGCAAATTCGGTACTGCTCTACGAGTGGCTTGTATGACCTTCAAAGAGAGTCTTGTACAAGCCTTGATCGACAAGGGGGCCAACGTCAATGCGCCAGATGAAAAATATGGGAGTGTATTAAATACTCTTCCTATTCATAACGGCATGGCGTATAAAGTAGAGCGCCATCGAATTTGGAATATCTTGATTCTAGCGGATGCAGATGTGAACACCGACAACAGCGCGGTTGGAACTGTTCTTCGTAAAACACTCATTGCAAGGGATATGCCACTACTCAAGTCAGCCTTGCGTTGTGGTGCTAATCCGAATCTTCAGGGGGGCACATTTGGTACACCACTTCAAGTTGCGACCTGCTGCGATGAAGAACAAGCAGTGCGCTTACTAATCGCCAGCGGTGCGGATGTTAATGCTCAAGGGGGCAAGTATTGCACGGCTCTACAAGCTGCAGCCCACGAAAACATTGAAACATCAATGGTCCGTTTCTTACTATCTAAAGGTGCCAATGTCAATATCCAAGGTGGATACTTTGGTAATGCGCTCCAAGCGGCATGCTGCAATGAGGGCATGGGGTCCGTCGACTCATATAATTCACTAGATATTGCAAGGATTCTGATCGACGCTGGATCTGACGTCAATGCGGAAGGTGGCTACTTTTGGACTGCTTTACAAGCAGCGTCTCATGCCGGCTATTCCCAGACGGTGAAACTATTGTTAGAAAACGGCGCCAATGTCAATACACAGGGAGGTTGCCATGGCACTGCCCTCAGGGGAGCTGCGGCTGCAGGGCATGAACACATCATAACCCTCTTACTCGACCATGGAGCTGATATAAATGCGATTAACGAGTGTCCTCACACAACTGCACTCGAAATAGCTGCTTCTAAGGGCTACGAGGGAATTGTGCGCCTTCTATTAGCCAGGGGGGCTAACGTTAGGCTGGAAGAAGCAAAGCAAGCCGTCGATAAGGGAATAAAGACCAGGATTGTCGATATACTAGACGGAAAAGTTTAAGCTATATTTCTACAGCTCAATTTAGTCTGGTTTGCGGTAACGGGCGTCCTCGTAACAGCAGAGATTCAGACCAATCACGGTTAATCACAACCATGAATTGAAACTGGATGACTCAAATTCAGAAAATGATATATGTATTATTTGGTAGCAGGTTGCTGGAACCAACACACATGATGGCTCATCTGACACTTCGTAGCTAGCCACTGGCGCCGACTAGCGCCAGGGATATGTCGGCTTGGCCAGCACCTTCTAAAACTTTGTATAGTCACTGAGTCGTTCACATGAGTCGCAACCACGACCATGGCTGACGGCTTTGTGCGTGTGGCTAAGGCTGGCCCAATCGTATTTTGCCAACCCCCGCAAACACCATTCAGGCCTTCAGGCAAAGATTGGCCATATCAAGTGCTATGACGTCCATATCAAATGACTTTTCTCCGGGAAACCTTTTTCACCACGAGGAGAAATGTTCCGTGGTCGTATTCTAATGGTCAACCAAGGGCCAATCAATTCTATCGTCGCGGGAGGTTTTTTATAGCTCAAATGCAATAACAATGATTCCTTTCTTGTGCCGCAGTCGCTGAGTATTAATACGGTGCAACCCTTGAAAGTGCGTGTCCCCTACTATTTCCTACTAGGCCCCAATTACCTTACGTGTTTGTATTTGGAAATCCCCAAGAGCACATGCTTCGCTACTAAATCTGGCTAATGGGAGAAGTCAATTTGATACTAGTGGCAAATCCATGTCAATCAATTTTATTGCTGTACTCGCCAATGTCCCTCCGGGTTTATGAGATGGTCCTTCGCATTTATAGGCCCTGCTTGGTACATCTGGATATTACGGAGCAGGTGTGAATTGGAACTTTATCACAGTACAATAGATACTGCACGATCGTAAGAGTAAATATTTTCTATAGCTCTATTAGTGAATGCTACAGCAATTACAGTAACTACTCGAGTCAGCTAAGTTGCCTGAATAACCGAACATCCAACTTACAGGCCATCTTCACCTCTGACAGTGACTCCGATAGTGGTTCTACAGCGTCCCCAGCCTTAGAGGTTGTAATAACAGCCCCAATGATAACTCTGATGAGAGCTCCGTCAGTAGCTAGTTACAAGCCCAGCCTGGCGGCCGACCTTGAGGCCGACTATGAGGCTTGACCGGGGTCCCAACTTTAAGCCTAGCCCAGCTCTTGGCATATCACATGAGCCGTCACATGACCTAGCAGCTGATTCCAATCTAATAGCTGGCCAGAGGTTGG
This sequence comes from Calonectria hongkongensis, assembly GCA_017140755.1. Lineage (NCBI taxonomy): Eukaryota > Fungi > Ascomycota > Sordariomycetes > Hypocreales > Nectriaceae > Calonectria > Calonectria hongkongensis. The sequence continues at coordinate 1,801,867 of JAACJA010000006.1, forward strand.
GTTGACCCGGTAGTTAAATTCGTGCCCCGGGCCCAGTCTATAAGGATCGCTGTTATAGCCCGAGCCTTAACCATAAACGTGAAAGTCAAATGCATCCATGATCTGGCCAGCCGGAGTCCTTCACTAACTACAGCACTTTGGTCTCGCTGCTTCAGGCTAGAAGTGGATCTTTGCGGAGCTGTTGTGGAGCTTGCCGCGTTCCAGATTCCTGGCATCGCTTGGAAACGTCGAACGAGAGTGGGATCTCTTTTTTGGGGGGTTTTTTTAGAGGTGGCCATTTACTATGTAAAAGTTAGACGGTAAGATTGATGCAAACAACGGATTCGCATGCGTGATTGTATAAGAATATCTTGATTCCCTACCTGTAAAGTTGCCTAGGGTAGGTAACCGTCGAAATCGCACGGCATAATGCATGTTTGGTCATTTGCATGCAGAGACCCGAGGCATCTCTTTACTCTGTTCTGAAATTTGCCACACAAATTTGAAGGTGGACCGTTCGCCAAACCAGAGTCAATTCCAAGCTCTGTTCCCCCCGTATGGCTCTGGCGCGATACTGGGGGATGCTAGTACCATCCTCACATGGCAGGTGATGGGAATTCCATGTGATGGAATCCCATTATAACCAGGAACCTGAGAGAGAAAAGGGAATTTTTGGCATCTAGACTATGAGCTGGAATGCTGGGCTGGCCAGGAGAGGCCGGGGAAGATGCAGATCCAGCCCAGACTTTGGTGCTACTCAGCCAGTTTGGCCTAGAAACCACACCGCTGGAAAAAAGTGGCTATATTGGGAAAAGGATAATGGCGTGTGGCTTATGGCCTGAGACCACTGGAACACGCCAGTTTCGTGCTGTCCGCCATGCTCTCTTTCAAATATCGGGTCGTCGCTGGCGCAACTGGGTGAGGAGACCAGCGTACTTCGTTCGACCATCTTCCCCCCCTCATATTACCGTGCCTACCAAGGCACCAAGTCTTCCAGCATGAAGGTCAAGACTTTAGCGTTGGCAGCACTCTTTGCAGCCAGCTCTGTCAATGCGTTCCCCAATCAGATCAAGGGTATATTCGGGCTTGAACATCTACTAGAAGTCGTGAACCCCCTAGTCAAACGGGTTTCCTGCAGCGCAGGATCCTATCTTCCTAATGGTGCAAGTAGTTGCAGCGACTGTCCAATCGGAACGTACTCTGATGCTGGTGCAACCAGTTGCACCAACTGTCCAGTAGGAACCTACCAAGGTGCTACTGGTCAAAGCTCGTGTCAGCCGTGCTCGAAAGGATCATACAATTCCCAAACAGGTCAATTTTCTTGTACCTCTTGTCCGGCCGGAACAATCTCCACTGCAGCTGGTGCAACTAGCTGCACCAACTGTGCAGCCGGATATACTTCAAAGGGCGGTACAAGTTACTGCAGTAAATGCCCAGCAGGATATACCTCGGTCAGCGGCGGTGGCTGTGCTGCTTGCCCGGCAGGGCAATATGCCGTCAGTTCTGGCTCAGCATCTTGCAGTATTTGCCCAGTCGGATACATATCATCAGTTGGTGCGACTGGCTGTACTGCCTGCCCGGCTGGGCAATCCACAACCGGCACTGGCAAGACTATTTGCGAAAATTGCCCAGGGGGTTCATACTCGGTCAGTGGCGGTGCTTGCACCGTATGCCCGGCCGGATCATTCTCTGCATTAGATGGTTCATCAGCTTGCACTAACTGTGACGCGGGGAAATCTTCAAACGCCGCCTCGAGGTCTTGCACCATTACATGCCCGGCAGGGACATTCTCAGTGAGCGGTGGTACTTGCACACAATGCCCGGCCGGATCATTCTCTGCCAATGATGGCTCGGGTTCCTGCGATCAGTGCCCAGCAGGATCGTCTTCGCCCATTGGTTCAGCCTCTTGCACCCCATGCGCAGCAGGATCATACTCGGTGAAAGGCGGCACTTGCACTACATGCCCGGCTGGGTCATTCTCTGCCTCTACTGGCTCAGCTTCCTGCACTCAGTGTCCAGCGGGATCATATTCAGACACGACAGGCTCGACCAGATGCATCACTTGCCCAGCCAACAGATACTCTACTGGTGGTAGTTCTGGCTGTAGCACATGCTCGACAGGCATGCAAGCCACGCTCGATCAGACGGGCTGTCAGAATTGCGGCTTGGGATTTTACGGCGATGGATCCAACGTTTGTTCTCCCTGTCCGGGAGGACAGTATTCGACCTCGGCAACATCAGCTAGTTGCCAAACGTGTGGGCCTGGATATTACTCGAACACTGGGTCAAGTGCATGCACTGAATGCCCGGCAGGAACGTATACAGCTAATCCTAGCTCAGCTGTTTGCAGCGCTTGTTCGCCGGGCTATTACTCTCTTGCCAAGGCCACTTCTTGTACAATGTGTCCGGCAGGATCATATGGCACTGAATGGGTCGCAAGCTCCTGTAATACTTGTCCAGCGGGCAAATACTCGCCGGGCGGCACAACAGCTTGCGCAGATTGTGAGGCAGGCAGCTATTCGGCCACTTCTGGCCAGGGCAGTTGCAGTCTATGCCCGGCAGGAAAGTTTGCAGCGGCGGGCGCGACGGGCTGTACGGACTGCGGCCCAGGCCAATACTCATCATCCCAGGGTTCAGGCACGTGTCAAACCTGCCCAGAAGGAAAGATCTCGACTGGCAACGCAGCTACTTGCACTATGTGTACCGGAAACACTTATGCCACCCCTGGATCATCGACCTGTACTATTTGTCCGCCAGGCCAGCAGTCCAGGCCCAATAAAGGTTGGTGTGACCAATGTCCAGCAGGCACCTATGGTGATGGAACCGTGGCTTGCGCTGCTTGCGGGAGTGGAATGTATTCCAGCTCTGGTGCGTCTCTTTGCAGTTCTTGTCCTGCAGGCACCAAGCCTAATGCCGACAAGAGTGGCTGCGATGCATGTCCCGCAGGCTCAGTTGCAACTAGCGGCTCTGCCTCTTGCACCAGCTGTGCACCAGGATACGCACCCAATGGTGATAAGAGTGCTTGCGTGGCTTGCGCAGGTGGGCAATATTCTCCAGGCAATGTCGCGAGCTGCTCTTCCTGCCAGGCAGGTCAGGTTTCCTCAGGCGGTGCAGCTGCTTGTACTCCGTGCGCAGCAGGCAAAATTCCGAATGGCGCTCAGACGGCGTGTACTGACTGCGCGGCTGGCCAAGTCGCTGTGAGCGGCGCAACCATTTGTTCAGCGTGCGGAGTGGGACAGCAGCCAAGCGCTGATAAAAGCACCTGCGCTGCCTGTACCGGCAGCAAGGTCAGTGATGGCACCAGCTGTTACCCCTGCCAAATCCATCAACAGCCCAAGAATGACAAGAGCGGGTGTGATAACTGTGTGGGCAACGATGTTAGTGATGGCACGCAGGCATGTGCCCGATGCTCAGCAGGCAACGAGCCCAAGCAAGATGGGAGCGGCTGCACCGCTTGCACGGCAGGCAAAGTCAGTGGCGGCGTCACTTCTTGCAGCTTCTGCCCAGCAGGCCAAGAAGCAAAAACAGACCAGAGCGGGTGTAACGGCTGCCCGGATGGCAAATACAGTGATGGAACTGGTAGCGCTTGTGCGGTCTGCCCTGTGGGTTCACAACCCTTGCCGGACAAGAGCGGCTGCAGCACATGTCCTGCGGGCCAGTACAGCAGTGGCGGGGCGGCCTGTGCGCCCTGCTCAGCAGGATCCGCGCCCACCAGCAATCAGGGCACTTGCACTCCTTGCACCCCTGGAACCTTCTCACCAGGTGGCCTCGCCACTTGCACCAGCTGTACCGCTGGAACCTTTTCATCTGGGTCTTCTGCTACCGCTTGTGCTTCTTGCTCGGCAGGCAGCTTCTCATCTGGAGGGGCTTCTGTTTGTACTCCTTGCTCGTCAGGCCAGTATTCCTCGTCCTCTGGCGCTAGCAGTTGCACTGCTTGTCCTGCTGGATACGTATCGAACCCTAGCAAAAATGACTGCCAACCTTGCGGCACAGGCCAAGCTGCAGCGAGCGGCGCAGCTGGGTGCACCACCTGCTCGGCTGGAAAGGTACCAAATAGCAACAAGAGTGACTGCACGGCTTGTCTTGCAGGCAGCTTCTCTGCTGGTGGCGTGGATACCTGTACTCCCTGCCAGGCTGGCCAATATTCGGGCCCTGGAGCAGCTTCTTGCGGCACCTGCCAAGCTGGCCAAATACCCAACAGCGGCCAGACTGCTTGTCAGTCTTGCGGCGTAGGCAAAGTTGCAGCCCCCAATGATGCTAGCTGTACTACTTGCACAGCCGGCCAAGAGCCCAACGGTCAAAAGGCTGCGTGTCAAGCTTGCGGACCAGGTCGCATCTCGACTGGCAGTGTGGACTCTTGCACACCATGCCCTGCAGGATCGACTCCGAACAGCAATAAAAATAGCTGTGATAGCTGCGTAGCAGGTAGTGTCGCAGCGAGCGGAGCTGCCAGCTGCACTCCATGCGGACAAGGACAGGCGCCTAATGACCAAAAGAGTGCCTGTGCTAATTGCCCAGCAGGCAGCTACTCAGTTGGAGGCAAAGCAACCTGTTCTTCTTGCTCGGCAGGCTCTATTCCCAACGATGACCAGAGTGATTGTGATGACTGCGGTGCAGGAAAAGTAGCTCTCAGCGGCAGCGCCGTCTGTACTCCTTGTTCGGCAGGAAAAGTGCCCGCTGAAGGCAACAGTATTTGTCAAGATTGTCAGGGAGGTACAGTAGCGGCCGTCGGCGCAACTCAGTGCACAATATGTGACGCAGGCTATGAGCCTAAATCTGACAAGAGTGCTTGCTCACAATGTCCCGCTGGAAAATTCTCTGGAGGTGGTGGTGACCCTTGCACTCCATGCTCGGACGGTGAATACTCAGCTGCAGGCGCATCAGAGTGCAGTTCCTGTGCAACAGGCTCAGTATCAAATAGCGGCAAGAGTGCTTGTAACACATGCGATCCAGGTCAAGTGGCAGCTCAAGGCGCCACCAGCTGTACTGCGTGTACACCAGGCCACGTTCCCAACAATGATAAGAGTGATTGCAGTCCTTGCGCAGCGGGCAAGTATTCAGCGGGCAGCGTCGATACTTGTTCTGATTGTCCAGACAACAAGATCTCAGCTGAAGGCGCAGGAAGCTGCAGTTTCTGTCCCGAAGGACAGGCAGCCAACAGTGGCAAGACCGGTTGCGATGTCTGTGTTGCGGGTCAGTTTAGCGATGGAACCGTGGCATGCGCTCCTTGCGCGGATGGTCAAGTTTCTGCCAGGGGCGCAAAGGCATGTACTGCATGCCCAGCAGGTAAAATACCAAACGGCACCAAGGATGTCTGCGTCGACTGCGGTGCTGGTCAAGTTGCAGCCATCGGCTCAAGCAGCTGCAAGACTTGCTCAGCAGGACAGGAGCCCAAAACAGACAAAAGTGACTGTTCCCCGTGCCCTAAAGGCAAGTGGAGTGATGGAACAAAGGCTTGCGCTGTATGCAACCCCGGACAAGGAGCCAAGGACGACGGGACCGGGTGTGAGGATTGTCCGTTGGGCACTGCCAGTGACGGAACTGTCGCCTGTGCTGCTTGCTTGGTTGGATACCAGCCCAAAAGTGACAAGAGTGGTTGCGAAATTTGTACTGATGGAAAGGTCGGTGACGGCAAGAGTGCTTGCGTTCCTTGTACAGCAGACCAGCAGCCCAAAGCTGATAAAAGTGGTTGCGACGCCTGCCAATCTGGCGAAGTTAGCGATGGAACCAAGTCTTGCGCCCCTTGCGACGTGGGCCATGAACCAAACCAGGACAAGAGCGGCTGTAACCCCTGCGATACAGGCAAGATGAGCAATGGGATTAGTTCCTGTGATTTCTGTCCAGTAGGTCACCAAGCAAAGAGTGACCAGAGTGGCTGTGAACCTTGTGGTGACGGTCTGGTCAGTGATGGAACCGGAACGTGTAAGCCATGCGATGTCGGCAACGCAGCAGTGAATGACCAGGGCAGCTGTGCTCCTTGCAGCTCACACCAGTTCAGCGACGGAAAGACTCCTTGTGATAACTGCGCAGCAGGAAAGCAGCCAACCCAAGATCAGAGCGCCTGTGAGAACTGCAAGGCTGGTGAGTTTAGCAGTGGACAGGATGCTTGCACCCCTTGCGGAGCGGGCAAGTTTTCTTCAAGCGGTGCAGCCAGCTGCACTGACTGCGATGCAGGACAGGTTGCAACCCCTGGCTCAGAGGCCTGCACCACCTGCGACGCTGGAAAGGCGCCCAGTGGTGATAAGAGCACTTGCGAGCCCTGCTCAGACGGACACGCCTCTGCCAGAGGGGATGCCAGTTGCACTGCCTGTACTGCGGGCCAGACTCCTAATGGTGACAAGAGCGCCTGCATACCCTGTGCGGCTGGCGAAGTTTCAACCGGCGGTGCCTGTACCGCTTGCGAGCCAGGGTGGGCGCCAAACGACAGCAACAGCGCCTGCGTTCAATGTTCTGCAAGCAAGTTCAGCGACGGCAAGGCTGCTTGCGACTTTTGTCCTGCAGGCTCGGCCGCCAAGGATGATCAGAGCGGCTGCACAGCCTGTACTGACGGCAAGGTCAGCAATGGGCATGCTCCTTGCGCTCCTTGCAACCCGGGAACAGTGGCCAACGAGAATAACAGTGACTGCGTAGGCTGTGCAGCAGGCAAGTGGAGCGATGGAGTGACAGCTTGTGACGTATGCCCTGCTGGACATATGGTCAAGTCCGACCAAAGCGGCTGCGATGAATGCACCGCGGGACACTATAGCGATGGGCAATCCGACTGCATGCCCTGCGAGGCCGGCAAGTTCTCAGCTGCGGGTGCAAGTACTTGTACCAATTGCGACACAGGCCAGTATTCGCCCGCCGGTGCAACTTCCTGTAGTTCCTGCAACGTTGGCCAACAAGTTAACAGTGACAAGAATGGCTGCGATCCATGCCCTCTCGGTCACTTCAGCGATGGAAGAACATCCTGCGCGCCATGTCCAGCCGGAAAGGTGCCCAACTCAGACGGGAGCGGCTGTGATCCTTGTCCAGCAGGCAAAATCTCAACCGGCGGCGTGGCTACTTGCTCGGCCTGTGATGGTGGCAAAGCAGCCAACCAGCTCCAGGACACTTGTGAGACCTGTGATGCAGGCTCTTATAGCGATGGATCCTCCAAATGTACTCTCTGTCCCGTGGGTAAATTCTCACAAGCCGGTGCGGCTGAGTGCACTCCCTGTGCAAATGGCGAATTTGCACCTGTTGGATCGACCCAGTGTGGTACCTGCTCAGCAGGCAACGCCCCCAAAACTGATAAGAGCGGCTGTGATGCGTGCCCTACTGGCACTTTTAGCGATGGGAAGAATGCTTGCAGTCCTTGTGATGCAGGGAAAACTCCCAGCCTTGGCCAGGGTGGCTGCGAGGATTGCCCTGCCGGCATGATTAGCCAAGGCGGAGCTTGTTCTTCCTGCTTGGTTGGCCAGACTCCTAAGGTTGATCGTAGCGGCTGCAATACTTGCAACCCTGGCCAGGTGAGCAACGGAAAGGAGGCCTGTAAGCCCTGTACGACCGGCCAAGTGCCCAATGAAGATAACAGCGGTTGCAATACTTGCTCAGCTGGCGAGGTCAGCAATGGAACGGGAGACTGTACTCCTTGCGCTCCCGGTTCAGCACCCAACGGTGACAACAGCGAGTGCGTGCCTTGTACAGGGAGCCTTGTTAGTGATGGCACCAAGCCTTGTGCTCCTTGTAAGGCTGGAGAAACACCCAGGAGCAATAACAGCGGATGTGACGCTTGCCAGCCTGGAGAGGTCAGCAGCGGTGCAGGTGACTGTCAGTCTTGCTCGCCTGGCCAGACACCCAAGGATGATAAGAGTGCCTGCTCTGACTGTCCAACTGGTCAGGTTAGTGACGGAAAGGGTGCTTGCACGCAGTGTTTGGGCGGTACAACGGCCAATGAGCAGAAAAATGCCTGCGTACCTTGTGTCTCGGGTACAGTCAGTAATGGAAATGTCGCCTGCGATTCGTGTCCGTTTGGCCAAAAGCCCAACGACGACCAGAGCGGTTGTGTGGCTTGCAAAGCCGGAGAGGTCAGCGACGGCGTTACTTGCACCACTTGCAAGGCCAATGAGCAGCCCAAGGCCAACAAGAGCGGTTGCGATCCTTGCCCTCAGGGAGAGGTTAGTGACGGTTCTAGTTGTGCCCAGTGCGCAGCCGGGAAACAGCCCAAGGCCGATAACAGTGGCTGTACGGACTGCCCAGTTGGCCAGGTCAGCAACGGTATAAGCGCCTGCGACTACTGTCCGGCGGGTCAGGCCCCAAAGACGGATCGTAGCGGTTGTGACCATTGCGCAGACAGAACAGTCAGCGATGGAAAGGCGGAATGCAAGGCCTGTGATGTTGGTCACTCACCTACCTCTAACAAGGGTGGCTGCGAGCCCTGCGCGCAAGGAACTGTCAGTGACGGAAAGAGTGCTTGTACTTCGTGCAAGGTGGGAGAGGCTCCCAATGCCGAAAATGGTGCCTGTGTTGCCTGCTCAGACGGTCTGGTTAGTGCGGGAGTATCTTGCTCCTCTTGTTCGCCAGGTCAAATTCCTAAGCAGGATCGAAGTGGATGCGACACTTGTGGTGCTGGTCAAGTAAGCACCGGAGTTGGAAGCTGCATTACCTGCTCACCGGGCAAGTCAGCCAATCCTCAGAAGAATGCCTGTGTTGATTGTGAAGCTGGAAAATTCAGTGATGGAACTAAGGCCTGCGCTCCCTGTCCGGTTGGATCAGCCATCAAGCAGGACAAGAGCGGCTGTACCACCTGTGCAGACAATGAGTATAGCGACGGAATCAAGGCTTGTGCTCGTTGTTCAGCAGGCTTGGTGGTCAACAAGGACAAGAGTGGCTGCGATCATTGCCCAGACGGCAAAATCAGCGATGGATCTGGAGTTTGCAGTTTCTGTCCAGCGGGCAAGGTGGCTAATACTCTAAAGACTGCTTGTGAAGATTGTCCAACCAACAAATGGAGTGATGGCACTGGCCCTTGTGCTCCTTGCCAGGCCGGCTGGACAGTCAGCCCGCAAAAGAGTGGCTGCGCCAAGTGCCCAGCGGGCCAAGTAAGCAACGGAAATGCTGCATGCGCTGGCTGCTTGGCTGGACAGCAACCCAAGAGTGACCAAAGCGGCTGTGACAGCTGTCCACTGGGCAAGATCAGCGACGGAACTGCATGTGTCCCTTGTGACGCAGGTAAAATCCCCAACGCTCAAAAGACGACTTGTTCTCCCTGTCCTGCAAACTCGGTCCCCAAGGCTGATGGGTTGTCTTGCGAAACCTGCCCGGCTGGAAAGATTCAAAATGCGGCCGGCACCGCTTGTGACCCCTGTCCCGCGGGTAATGTTGGCGATGGAACCAAATGCACTGCATGCCCATCAGGCACGGTTCCCAAAGCAGATGGATCATCTTGCGAAGCGTGCAAGACAGGACAGATTCCAAACATAGACGGAACAGGTTGTACCGCCTGTCCAAACAATCAGGTCCCCAACAGCCAGGGTACAGCATGTGTTACCGATTGTGGCAGCAACGCAGCCTTTGATAGCACTCTCAAGGCGTGCAAATGTATTGCCCCTGGTGCAACCTTTAACAATGACAAAACCTGCAATTGTCCAGGAGGAACATGGAATAAGGACAAGAACGTGTGCACTTGCTCAACTCCCACTGGCGCTGAATGGCTTGCCGATAAAAATGGAGTCTACTCTTGTGGCTGCCCCCCTGGCAAAACGAACCGCAATGGTGTTTGCACAGGTGATCCCGACTGCGGTACCAATGCCAAGGTTGATTCCAATGGCATCTGCAAGTGTAATGCTCCCGGTGCAACCTTCCAGAAAGACAAGAGCTGCAGCTGTGGTTCTAACGCTTCACTGAGCAAAGACGGTAACTCATGTCAATGTAACACTCCCACAAACTCCAAGTGGACTGCGGACAAAAACAATGTATACTCCTGTGCCTGCACATCAGACCAAACACTTTCCAATGGTGCTTGCATAACACCTTTGAATTGCGGCACTGATGGTATAGATGATGGCACTGACAACTGCAAATGCAAGGCTCCAGGCGCGACATTCAACAGCAAGGACAAGAGTTGCAGCTGTGGTTCCGGCGCTTCACTGGCTCCTAACGGCATGCTGTGCGTATGCACCACCCCTACAAGCTCTGTCTGGACCGCCGGTAAAGACAACAAGTACTCTTGCAGTTGTCCATCAGATAAGACTCTCAAGGGCAATGCTTGTGTGGCTCCGCTAGATTGTGGCAAGAATGCCGCCGACGATGGAACAGGCAAATGTGCTTGCAAAGCCCCAGGAGCAACATTCAACAGCAACGACAAGAGTTGCGGTTGTGGTACTGGCGCTTCACTCAGCAGCGATGGCTCTCAATGTAGCTGCAGCAGCCCCACGGGATCAAAATGGACCGCCGGCAAGGACAACACATACTCGTGCATTTGTCCATCCGGCCAACAGCTCAAGAACGATGCTTGCGTTGCCATCCTTGACTGTGGCAAGAATGCTGCCGACGATGGAACGGGTAAATGTGTGTGCAGTGCCCCTGGAGCTACATTCAACACCGACAAGTCTTGCAGCTGTGGCACGGGCGCATCGCTTAGCTCAGATGGCAAAACATGCCAATGTACTGCCCCATCAAAATCAGCCTGGACAAAGGATACCACTGGAAGGTACTCTTGCAGTTGCCCACCAGGACAGACGGCTATAAACGGCGCTTGCACAGGTATAGCTGACTGCGGATCCGTTGCAACTCTTGATAGCGGCACCAACACCTGTATTTGCAAGGCCCCTGGCGCTACTTTTAACAAAGACAAGACTTGTACGTGCAGTACCGACTCATCGCTCTCCACCGATGGCAAGTCCTGTAAGTGTTCTGCTACAGGCGCTACCTGGACCAAGGATAGCTCTGGTAAATACTCATGTGTCTGTCCATCTGGCCAAACGGTCAAGAACGGTGCTTGCATCACTACACTTGACTGCGGTGCAAATGCTACAAATCAAGGCGATGTATGCGTGTGCAAGGCTCCCGGTGCTACCTTCAACACAAATAAGAGCTGCAGTTGTGGCGACGGTGCTTCACTTAGCCCTGATGGAAAGACTTGTAACTGTTCCGCCACAGGTGCCAGTTGGACCAAGGACAGCTCTGGTAAATACTCTTGTGCCTGCCCTTCCGGTAAAACTCTCAAGAACAATGTCTGTGTGGACATACCACGATGCGGTGGCAACGCTGTGGCTGATGCCAACGGGAACTGTGTTTGTGCTGCCCCTGGTGCGGCATATCTTGTAGACAAGTCTTGTAGCTGCGGCACCAGTGCATCGCTTAGCACTGATGGCAAGTCTTGCATATGTTCTACCAAGGGTGCTACTTGGGCCAAGGACAGCTCCGGAAAATACTCATGCGCCTGTCCATCTGGACAGATTGCCCAGAATGGCGCTTGTGTACTTGATTGTGGTCCTGCTGCCGCAGACCAAGGCGGCACCTGTGTATGCAAGGCTCCTGGTGCAAGGTGGTCCTCAGATAAGACATGTATCTGTAGAGATGGTGCAACGCTCAGTTCTGATGGAACGTCTTGCCAATGCCCCGTTAAAGGTGCTATTTGGGGCAAGGATAGCACAGGGACATACGGGTGTGCCTGTCCAGCTGGTCAGACCGTCATGAGCAATACTTGCACGCGTCCAGTCAGTTGCGGCACCAATGCTTCTATAGGCAAGGATGGCCTCACATGCGTGTGCAAGGCTCCTGGAGCAACATTCAACTTGTCCGACAAGAGTTGCAGTTGCGGCACTGGCGCGTCTCTATCATCTGATGGAACATTATGCCAATGTACTAGCATCAAAGGCGCAATCTGGTCCGAGAATTCCGATCATCAATGGTCTTGCACCTGTCCAAGTGGTCAGACGGTCCAAAACAACGTTTGCACAAGTAAATTCGGCTGCGGAAACGATGCCATTGCAAAAGACGGCGACTGCCAGTGCAAGGCCCCCGGCGCAACTTACCGCTATTCTGACAAGACTTGCAGCTGCGGCACGGGCGCAACCTTGGTGGGCGATGTATGTAAGTGCACCGCTGCCAGTACAACTTGGGTCGCGGATAGTACAGGCAAATACTCCTGTCGACGCTCAACAGGAAAAGCGTCGAGGAGAAATAGCCGCGCCCCCATGTGTGGTTCCGATGCTACTTTCGACACCGACGCCAAAGCTTGCGTGTGCAAGAACACAAATCTATTATTCGACAGCAAGACTTCTACATGCACATGCCCCGCCGGAAAGGAGTTGAGCGGCACGACCTGTGTCGTTGACTGCGGCACGCAAGCCGACTTCGACCGAAGCTCCAAAACCTGCATCTGCAAGAACCCCAATCTGGCCTACGACATTGCAACAAAATCCTGTGGCTGTGGCACTGATGCTATTCTCGATATCAAGGGAACGAACTGCAACTGCACTCAGAGCGGTATGCTCTGGGGCATCATTAGCCATACTTGCCGCTGTCCCAAGGGGATGGAATTCAAAGAGGGCAGGTGTCAGAGGGTTTCTAGAAACGGTGCTCGCTTATGATATTATGATGAATTTACGTACGATATTATGATAGAATTATATGATAGAATGACATTACAGTAGTACGATAGTATGACAGCATGATAGATAGTATGATGAATTTGACGTATGTTTTAGAAATGAAAATTGCGGCTTTTGAGCTGTTGGCCGTGAATACCATTCTACTACGCTTCATGTGTTAAAATTTAGTCTGTGATAATCAGTCAGCAACAACTAGGCCACTATACCTATTTCTATTGAGTGTATCGGAATGCATGTGGTATTTGACTCCGAAAGACATGCCCAATCTGTGGTCGTACCATTGTGTAAATCGATACTTTATTGACAAGAAATGATGAATTTTGGGCAAAGGAAATAATACTTACTCAATAAAATGGGCAATTACTTTAAATAATACTTATTGAAATAGCATCTTCATCATGCGCCTTCTACGAGTAGTGTCTCGCCTCCAAAAGTTTAAGTTCATCCAAAGCTTACGTACATCCTTGGGGCTCCGGCGAACCATTCGTTGCCTGAGAAGGCTGCCTAAGCAAGTTGGTCGCCTCACCAGATCTACCTGCTGCCTGAAATGAACAAAATGAGGGGTACGGCTGACAGTCCTCAAAGATACCTCTACCAAATTAACTTAGCAATCAATATCATAACCGGAAGTAGCTGATTCATCTCAACTACAACCAAAAATGCGGCTACTACATGCAAGACTTTTCAATATCCAGGAATTTGAGAGGCAAGATATACCCAAATACGCCATTCTCTCACATACCTGGGGGGAAAACGAAGTTACCTTTGCAGATTTTCAGAGCCCGAACTTTCAACAGCTCTGGGCCAATCCTACCCAAGCATTCCGAAAAATACTTAACACATGCAACCAAGCTGTTAGGGATGGTGTCGAGTGGGTTTGGATCGACACGTGCTGTATCGACAAATCTAGTAGTGCTGAATTATCAGAAGCTATCAATTCCATGTTCAAATGGTACCAAAATTCATCTTTTTGCTATGCATTTATGGAGGATGTCACGCTTCAGAATGATGGTTCCATGTTCAACTTTCGATGCAGTAGATGGTTTTCTCGTGGTTGGACTTTGCAAGAGCTTATTGCTCCCCATGGCGTTGAATTTTTTGATCAACACTGGAACCATATGTACAGCCGGTGGCAGCTTGCCGAGGAAATTTCATTCATCACTGACATTTCGCCGGACATATTAAGTCGAGCGCATAACTATAACCGCAACGACAATCCTGATTCAAAATTTGCCTGTCCTGAATGTAAGGACTCTGAAGACATACAGAAGCGTTTATCTGAGATACCAATTGCTAGCAAAATGAAATGGGCAGCGAACCGCCAGACATCACGTGAGGAGGATGCAGCCTACTGTTTGATGGGTCTGTTTTCAATAAATATGCCCTTGCTTTATGGAGAAGGCAAGAATGCATTTCAGCGACTACAGGATCAAATTTTAAAAAACGCACCTGATCACACTATCTTAACCTGGACGGAGCGGTATTTGCGTGGAATAGATCCTGAGAGAATCAAGGCCTACTGTCCACAAATGCCCTCTGCCTTCCAGCAAAAGGTACACAATAGAGACACAAACCGTTTGTCTCGCAATGACATCGTCAGTACTCCAAGAGGATTAGAGATCGACGTTCTACTTGTACCTTGTACTACCATTGTAACACATCGTGATCATCGTGATAGAGTGTTGGACCTCTATCTAGCAGTCCTAAGCTGTGCGATAGAAATTGACTGCCTCTCTCGAGTTGCTATATTTGTTTCGCCCCTTAAACGATCCGATCCCACTGCTGGCTATACTCGCGAACATAACGAAGCATTGGTAATTCTAAGGCCAGCTGCCGAACCTGAAATCTTTGGGAGCCTCACTGGATTTTTCGGTCACTCAGTTGAAACTCAAGCTGGTATGTTTTCGTCTATCCAAAATATGTCCATCTTGGACTCGAGTAACTTATCCTATGAATTTGTGTCTCTGATCGATCTCTAGTGACATGTCTTCAACATTTTAAACCCAGCAGGATCCTCCTACCGAATATTCAGCCCAGACCTCAACACCTATCCAACACTCCCCAACTGAAACTAGAAGTTCAATCCAATGGCAGTTGGGAATACAAAGCCAACTCTAGGAACTCTTTGGTTCAAGATGTGTTGTGCCACCAAGGTTCCCTTCTGCTCTGTAAAAACAGAATTGGCAATATGGTTCTTATGGACACCATATTCATTAGTAACTTGCAGTCTGGCTTCTTTGCACTGTGGGGTTTTCAAGATCCAATCCCGGGCTCCTGTACTTCAGAGTCAAAACCGGTCCTTTGGGTTGAAAGCTGGGACTCGTTTGACAGGGAGCTATCTGAGACTCCGGTTCAAGAAATCACTTACGAGCTCCTCAGAGACGCAGAGACCCGTTACACTAAGCGATTCGAGAAAGCAGGACCTGTACTCAGGTCTGAAATATCGTCAAAGGGGTTTCGTGCTCAAACGAGAATCGTAGAACATAGTTTTTTAGGAAGAAGGAGCTGGACGGTCTTGGCAGAGATACAAGACTTGCGTTTAGGGTGGTTTTGGTAGTCGTGAATGAGATATTCTCAACGAGCCATTTCCAGTAGTCTGGCGAAATGTGTAGGAAACCATATTGAATAGCTTATGCTGTTCACTCTATGACAATCCCGATAAAATCTAGGAAATCTGTAAACATATTGATTGTTTTCAATATGAGTCGGTCATTTGTACGGAGGTAGCCATTTGGGGATGAAAAACGCTGGACTCAAATTTCCTCCCAAAGTGAAACTTGGTTGCTTTCAACTACTCCCAGGGCAAGAAACTTCCAAGGAGCAAAAAGTCTGTGCATCAGTATCTGTAGTATTAGAAGAAGGAGTGAGAGCAGCACTAGTAACAACGAGAACTATGATAGAGCCAGTAATAGTAAAGGAAAATGATGGAAACAGGGGTGACAGCAGCAACGAGAGCAGTATTAGAAGGCGCATCAGTCTACAAGCGGAATGCCTATGACTCAGGTCACCGCTTGGTAGCGAAATTAACTCAGTAGGTCCAATGTGAGTCACGAATACCCGCTCCATAGGCAAGCCTAGCTCTAACTCGTTATTTAATTTTCACACAAATTCTTACTTCCATAAGAATGCCATCCATCTACCCTCCAGCCTTTTATTATCAACACACAAAACTGCGCCCTCATAATGCCAAGCTATATCTACATCAATGGCTATCCATGTGTCGGAAAGCTTACGATTGCCAAAGAGCTAGAAAATATCATCCCCAATTCCAAAGTTTACTCAAACCACTTGTTAATCGACCCAATTGCTCCACTTGTCGATAGGAGCTTGCCTGAATACAGCGAGATATGGGCGAACTTGCGCGATTTGATCCTGAACATCATTGCAACATCGGATGCCACAAAGCACACGACTTGGATCTTCACAGATGCGCGATCTGCCAGGCCTTCAGATGTGGCAGTGGCGCGAGATTATGAAAAATCAGCGACAAAACGCGGTGTGCCGTTTGTCCCTGTTATCCTGCATTGAGAATTGGGGGAGAATTTGAACCGGGTTTCAAGCAAAGGGCGCGCCGGTGATGTAGACACCAAGCTTACCGATCCAGAGATGCTGCGGCTTCTTCGAAAAGAGGAGATATTCAGCTTTGGGGGAGCGAGCGAATTGAAACTGGATGTTACAAACATCGACCCGGCCAAAGCTGCTCGACAGATTCTGGAGCATATCCACAACATGGAGTCTACGACCAAAACCTCAAGTGAGGAGGATATTGAAAGCCAAACTGGCAAGCACAAAATAAATTATATAAATAACAGAATAAATAACTTTATTTATTGATAACGTATATGATAAGCGAGCGTCGCATTGCAATTTTCACCTTAAATTAAGATTTTTAAAAATTTCCTTATAAATTCAAATCAAGCTTAAAATGGCTAAACTCTTATAAGTAGGACAATTAAAAATAAGTCTATATATAGGATTTTGCTAGATTTATTTTTACTTTTTTATAATAAGTTATTAAGAAGTTTTAAATTTATACTATATAAACAACGATTTAAATATATAGAAAAATATTTAAAGATAAAAAAACTATACTACATTACAATATTTCTTTCAAATAGCTTACATTGATTTTTTTTAAGTTATAGCTATTAAAACTATAGATCTTAGATTTTTCAAAATGGGTATTTCTAAGTGCACAGTATAGTGCGACGCTCGCTTGTCTGCGACGCTCGCTTATTATGTACGTTATATAAATTTATTTATTTACTTTTGTTATTATTCTTATTATTGATGTTTTAGGAGGTCCAATGGCATCAAACAGAACAAATCACCATGCACCTAATGGGGTGAATATAGGGCGACATAGTAAGTACGATCGGCAAGATATCTGGTGGGATTGTCGGCAGTAGAAACCGCCGAGACAGAGGAGGAGGTAGAGGCAGAGGCATAGGCAGAAACGGTAGCGGTGACAGCGACGATGACAGTCTCGGTAGGAAACACAGCATGGCGAACTTCATTCTAGTTGTTAATAATGGAGGCGGCTGTCACAGTCATAGTGTTAGTCGCAGTTTCGGTCACTCTAACGACAACGCACTCCGACAGAGCGGGATGGAGAGGGGATTGACATTCATGGAATAGGGAGAACCAACAAAGACACTGAGATTGAGAGACATGGCGGAACCAATGCAGTGGAGAAAAATTGGAGGACCGACGACACAGCGACAACTGAAGATGGAAGTTCATGGCGTGGAGGGGAAAGCAATGAGGTGCAACACTACCGGACTGATACTGGAGGATGGAGGATTGGACTGCGAACTGGGGTGTGGAAGGACTCCTTGTATAATAATAGCACGCCCTTGGACAACCTGGGTCGGGGACGGAGCAGCTACGACCAGGCCAATGCAAAATCCTTAGGGTCGCACCCACACGTCGCATCCACTAAATCATTACCGACCTCAAGACAACTCCGGAACTGAATCACTGCCAATTTTGGTGCAGAATCCAAAAACTAAGCTTCGAGTACATTCCCCCAGTTGGCACAAGGATAAGCAGACGGGGCGATGCTTGATGTCCAAAAGGTACTCGGGGTGGGAACGAAAGACAGAACCTCCATGGTTCGTGAAGATCGGTCTGGCATCAGCAGTGTCAGCACTAAGGTTCAAGACGGCTTTGGAAATGGAAATGAAATATATCTGCAAACGGGTAGGTGGTGACGAAAATTCAGGGGGGATGTTGGCAGAGTTGAAATCTGAGAGAGCTGAGGGACCTCGAGAAAAAGAATCAACAATTGTGGCCAATAACAGGTACCAACGGGTGCCAGGCCGCAACCAAAAGCAGGGAACTCCAATGACTACAAGCGCCTACCTCGTCTGGAGCAAACGAGCTGCTCCTTTTCATTGCTTGCTTTCAATAACATTCGGGCTAGCCCTGTCCACGAATTTGGTAAATTTGTTTCAACTCAGGCCACGACGAAAACCTTTCGGGCGATCCAGCCTTTTCGTTCTTTCGCATCCTTCAACCATCATTCGAAAAGATGTTGACGCCCGCGCCAGAAGGAAGCCAGGGCAGCCGCGCCGATGACGACGAGTTTTCACAGAACCGCTACGCCGTGCAATACGGCACCCAAGTCAGCTCGAGCAACTTCAGTCAGGGGCCAACCCAAGGAAGACCTACAAGGGTCATACGCAAACCCGACGACTTGAGCACTCTTAAAAAAGCTGCGCTCAAGGACATCGTCCGAGAATGGATGATGTGTCGCCCTCTCCCCAACCCCGATCGGATTGAAATCCCAGACGAGCTTTAGGAATCCTTTCTGCGACGAATCTTCGAGATGTGGACTTCGACTACTGAGCGCAACCATCCGCCAAAACTAGGTCAGCGAGTCGCAGCGGACGTCAATGTCCAAGTCGGTGTCCTTCGCGAAAACCATCCGATCACTCCAAAGAAGAGGAACAGCAATGGTGAACTGGTTGCTCCATCCCCTTCGAAGAATAGAAAGGCCGGCGACCCTGTCTTTATGCTTCCAGCACTACAATATGGACAGCAGCATGTCCGATGGATTTTCCGAGACGCTGGCGGGAAAATAGTCAACTGGGACTATGTGCGGTTCAACAACGACTATGACGAGGACCAAGCGATTGCCACCTGCATGCGAATGTACGATGATGCAGAAAGACGTCGCGTTGTTACTTACAAAAACGCTCTTGCGGTTTCCCTAGCTCGACGACGAATTATCCGCTTTGCTCGTCGCGGCGAACGAAGCCGAACTAAGCCACAAGTTGTCCCTGAGGATGTGGCTGTTGGATTCATTCGGTTGGAATTGATCCAAGATGTGGTTGACCGAGAATTGGAAAGATCCCAGGCCATGAGAAAGGAGGCAGAGGACAACGGTTACAACGAAGCATGTTGGTGGTTTTGAGCCCTGACTTTTTTTTTCATTTCACTATCACTACGAGCCGGCAAGTTGTAGGGGCGTTTTATCCTCCCATCCAATGAGTCTGGGAAATTAGACATGGGTTTGGGTAGAGAATTCACTGGGCTGGTTAGCAACTGGAGCTTGAGACATCAATGGATATGGGCTACCTGGGATTATCGGGAAGTTGGTGATGATAGTGAGGTAACGAAAATAGCCTTGCACGACTATCTGCACAGTGCCAGCGTGACTCCAAGTACGTGAAAAGTATTTCCACATCTCAGGACAAATAAGTATAGAAACACAAAGGACAAATAAAAATATATTGTTTTGAATTTATAGGCGTTGTTGTCGCCTGGAGATGTGTAACCAGATTCCTCGTCGTGCTCATCCAGGAAGGCCTCCAGCACCAGAATCGCCCTTGGGGCCCCGATCACCCTTGATTCCTGGGTCACCCTTTTGTCCCTGGTATCCCATTGGGCTTCGATCACCTTGGTCTCCTTTCGATCCTTGATATCCCATTGGGCCTTGGTCACCTTGGTATCCAATTGGACCTCGATCACCTTGGTTTCCTTTTGATCCTTGGTATCCCATGGGGCCTTGTTCCCCTCTGGGTCCAATTGGACCTGTGTCTCCTTTTGGCCCCATAGGCCCCTTAGCCGGTGGGTTATTGGTCAGCGCATTTAAGAGGCGGACCACACTGTTGGGGTCACTAAGATTATCAAGCCGTTTTAGTCTTTTCTCAATGTCTTCCACGCGCTGTTCGAATGTCTTCTTCGTCTCCCTGTAGTGATCAATTGCCTCCAAAATAGTCATGACGAAAGCGAGCGCCAAAGTGGAGAAAATGACGACAAAGGCTATGAGAGCAGTATAATAAGTATTATCAATAACGTATTTTGCGATATTACCACAAGTAGGAGGCGCAGAAGCAGGAGCTTTAACCATCACAGTGACGGTGTGTTGAACCGTAACAGTCTCTGTAGGAATCATGGTTTGGTGAATAGTCCTAACAGAAGGACAGCTGCACAGATATAGTACCGGCTGAGGTCGAGCGAAATGTAGTTAGCTGAACTGATGGTGCATGAAATCCAGAAGCTGAGTGAGTTAAAATAAGTCAGCTGCAGAGTTGAAATTCAAGCAAGAGCTGAGGGACCTTGGGAAAGAATCAGTACCTACCTTTATGGCCAGCAACACGTGCCAAAAGGCATCAGAGGCTAATCTGTTTACACTCCAAACACAGAAACTTCTCATCATTGATTCATCCGAAGTGTACGTCGATCGCATCATCATTCCACATCTTTACCAGATTCAACCCGCGGTAGTCATCATTCTAAGCCAAAAATATGTCGGACTCCAGATCAAAGAATATCCAAGACAGCGAGATCGACGACAGCGCTTTGGGAAGCAGCCCCCAAGATGATGGCGTAAGGGTCATCCGCGAGCCTGAAGACCTGAGCACTCCAGAGAAAAATGCGCTCAGAGACATCATTCAAGAAATGTTGACAAAGTCTCGCCCTTCCGTCGACCCCAGCCACGACGCCCAACCCGGTGATACAGAAATCCCCGAAGAGGTGTAGAGAACCTTCCTGCAAAAAGTCTTCGTCGGCTGGACCTCCGCCATCCCGCACAGCGCTCCCCCAAAGCTCAAGGAAAAAGCCAAGGCCGACTTCAAAGTCTCGGTCGGCGGTTTCAGCGAAAACCAGCTGTCCTTCCGCCGGAGGCGAAACACCGACAACGAGCGCATATTCATGGTTCCGATACTGAACTACGCCCGGCAGCACGTCGAATGGAACTACAAAGACTGCAGGGGAAAGATGGTGACCTGGACCGATATCCGCTTCGACGAGGGCTTCGATGAGCTCCGAACGAGAACCGCGTGCTTGCGACGCCACGATGATACAGAGACACAGCGCATCGCGACTTTCAACAAGGCCCTGGCGGTGCACATCGCTCGACGGCGCATCTTGGGCTTTGCTTACCACGGCGAAGCAAGCCGAAGTCAGCCGTGCGTTGACGATGTGGATAGAGCTGTTGGGTTCCAGAGGCTGGAACTAATTCAAGACGTGCTTCCCCGGGAGCAGGCGAACGTTGAGGCCTTAGTAAAGGAGGTAAAGGACAACGGCTACAATGAGGAAGCTTGGGTGTTTTAAAAGATAGCAATCCATGCAATACATACACCCTTCAAGAAAAACTGTGCCTCCATGACTTGGCCACTTTTGTGACCACAGAATTCAACTACCCCAACATCGACCGATTTGACAACGAAAATAAATAAATCAAGACATGAGTAAATGATAATAGCATTCGATTGATTTTATTTATATAATTCTTATTTTGTTTTTTAGTTTGGAGATTCTGGAATTGGTGAAGCACAATCTTGCGAGGACATCAATGGTTGGCTACGCAAATGGAATAAGGCTTACCATGACCAAAGCTAGAAGCAAATTGGGCCAAAATTGAGTTATTACAGTCAAGTATGCGAAAGATAGATTCACATATCACCGATAGATAGAGAATTGCAGTGTACAAAGAAACAGTAAATTATCGCAAATATAGCCACAAGCACCCAGCTTGTTATGTTCCCTCCTCGGATGGAGCCTTGCAAACCCTAGCAGCCGGTTCGCCCAACTCCCGTACCTAACTAAAGCAACCCATAGAGATATCATGATGCATAGACATTAAAAAATACGGTGAGCACACTTTACTCGTCCTTCTCGTGGTTCTCCTCCTCCTCGTCATCCTCGACGGCGCCCCAGTCTCTCCAGCCCTCACCTCGCACCCAGCTCATACCCTTCCTCCAGTTGTTCTCACGCATGGCCTGCGCATCGCGCTCGTAGACGGCACCAGTCACCATGAGGGCAAGCATGAAGATCCAGACGTCGCCGCCCTTCATGCTTCTCCACCAGCGTCGCTTGACACCAACCTTCCAGAGGCTGTCAACGCTAGCTCGGGCCGTGGTCAGGAAGAAGCCACGTCCATTGCGGCGCTCAAGCCAAGCCCAGAGACCAGCAAAGAAACCGCTTAGGAAGAAACGCTGGGTCGCAAGGACGTGGCGGGGAAGCCAGGTCTGGAAGAAGCAGATAGAGCCCCAGGCGGTTGAGATGGCACCAGTGGCGTAGGTGGATGTGCGAAGAGCAGCCTTGATGATTTTCTGCAGGGTGGCCAGAGGGCTGTGGTAGAGCGACGAGAGACGTGGCAGAACGGTGAGGGCAGAGTAGAATACGACGAAGAAGCGGGCCAGAGGACCAAACGAATTGAGCCAGAATGTCAGGTAAGTGCGTGCGCAGGACGGGTCCGAAGGGTGAAGCGTAGCGCAAGACAGCGAGGTGATGAGGGGGTGCGCCCGAGACGTCAAGGGTGCAATGGCCGTAAGAGAAGCGGGCAGGACATCTTCCTTGTTCGGGAAGAGAGTTGGCGAGATGTAGGCTCTAATGCACGGTTAGCTGAGACGGTCCTGCAGGGCAAGTCAAATCAAATGGGCCCACGTACGGCCAACTGAGACGCGCCATCTCGGCCAGACTGTCGAAAATCTGTGTCATCTGCGGCCACTTAAGATTGGCGGGCCAGTCCTCTGGGCGCGGGTGCAGATAGGCGGTGGTGGTCTTGAGGAGGACCTTTCCAAATGGCTATTGTCAAGGTCAGCTTGGTTCAGGTAGAGGGCGGTTACGACATGTCATGCAGCCTATAGCAATGAGCACGTCTTCGTAGTACTAACCTCGGGCACGAGTTCGCGGTCAAATACAAAAGCATGGAACATCTGGCCATAAACTAGTGGCTGCAGCATCCAGCTTCCAAACCACCACGGGCGATCCTTGGGGATGCCGTTCTTGAGGCCCCAAATGAGACCCTCGCCCTCAAAGAGATTCCAGCTGAACTCGAGGGCGCGGAACATGGCGTAGATGGACATGCTCACACGCATCTGCTGCGAGGGGAGGATGCCCAGCGCAAGACCAGCGAAAGAAGCACCAACGGCGGGAGCATAGGGCGACGTCAGAGCCGCAGCCGTTCGCGGGTTGCGCAGTCGGAATGGCTCAACCTGAGGGTCGAGCAGATGCAGGCGCAGGCGGGTGAGAAAGCGGAAAAGCATTCGGTAAAGGAAAAGAATCGTCGACAGGGACAGCGACATCTTCATGGCGAGAGACTTGTAGAATGGCTGCTTCTGGCCAGTGGGGTTCGCCCTATTGCACGTCAGTCAGCTTCACCGTCTTGATAAGGCCGTCGAGGGGATTTCAGCATACTCTTCGCCGCCGATGCGACTCTTAATGACACCGAAACCCTTCATGCCCAGGAAGGTCGCGATAAAGACCCTGAGCGTGTGGCGGATCGTCTTGGCGTTGAAGTCGTCGCCCCCTGGAGGGGGCTGCAAGGCCTTCTCGACACGGCTAGGAGTCGGCGTGGAGCGGCGGAGGACGCGGGATCGCGACAGCACATATTTGTGAAGAGCGGCGTACTCGCGCGCGGAGAGGGTGTATCGCAGGGCGTTTCGCATGACATGGTCAGATGCGGTCTTGGAGGATGAGGATGTGGTCGAGGCAACAGAGCCCTGTCGCGACTTGGCGGGCTCGCCCGAAGGCATAGGAGAAGACGCCATTGTGAAGAAAACTAGCGCCGGGGGGTATCTTTCAAACAACAAAAAAGGCAGAATCTAAAATAAAACGGTATCGCGAGTTGCAGAAAACAAAGGTTTCGCGGGCTTCGGAAAAGGGAACTCGAAATCGAGATCAAGATGTTGCTGGTCCACGGGCAGCTTCGGCGCGGCGCATCGGGAGATCTGTCGACGACGGCATTCAAGCAAGCGGGGAGGCGTCGGATAAGCTGGATTGAACTCGCCGCGAAGGAGGAGACAGCGCAGCACGAGGCGAAAGAAGAAGGCGGAGGGCGAGGTGAAAAAAGGAAGGACTGAAGAAGTTGGATCAAGGGCGCCGTGTGTGTGTGCAAGTCAAGAACCAAAGATTTAGATTGTTGTGTGTCGCGTCTGGGCAAATTCGAGGTGGAGAGCGGGACAGCCAGGACCATCCCTCAGCACAAGGTCCAGCATAAAGCACATTAACCCCCAGGTACATGTGGAGATAAACAGCCTCGGCTCGGGCTTTGGGCCACCGGCCCCACGCCCTCCCCACCAGCGCCAGCCCAGCGCCAGCCAGTCACCGCCCGCCGATGGCCCTACGGCGGGGCTCCAGCACTCTCAGCACATGTGCTAGCGGGAATTGCTAGCGGCGTAGCGCATGCATGTCCCTGCTATCCCAGAGCGTGCACAGCACCTACGTAATGATCCCATGCTGATCCCATGCCATGCCATGTTCCCCAAAGTGCCAAAGTGCCCATGTCTATCCATCGTGGCAAGGAATAAAATAAAAATGCCAAGTGCAAATGCCCATCCATCTCCATCGCTGCAAGGATTCCCCACTCCACCCGTTCAGGCATGTTTAATACACCAAGTCACCCGATGCCTTCTTTCTGCCCTGTGGAATCTTGTCTGATATGAACCATGTAACTCCCCCGCCAACTCGCACTGCGAAAACACATTCCTCCCAACATACTTCATTCATGCATCGCCACGGCCGCAAATTAACTCACACGCGCAATCAGGCCAACCCCATCCACAGCTTCACGGGAACAAGACCACACAGCCGAAACTTTCGAGCTATGAAAAATCAATTCTCTCTTACCCGAACGCCCCGACCGATCCTCGATACCCGAGGGCAGAACTGACCTCACCTCACTAACACGCCACCCATCATCAATTAATGCCGAGGGCTTTTTTCTTCTCATCATCAACTTGCACATACACGACGCAGGGCAACAAGACGCTTCAGTTCCATGATACACACAACGCTTTTTTTCAACTCCATCCACCCCTTTTTCAGTCCTTTTTTTAACTAGCCTTTTTTTAACCACCCTAAACTCCCTTCCAAGCCGGGCCTCCCAAGGCCGTCGACAAACTCCGAATCAACCCTTGCCTCCCTACTATCACACATCCTGTCCTCCCCACACAGCCAGCTCTCTGGCAACCCGGTTTCCCTCCCACCATTTGCTAGGGTCTACAATGTCCCCTTAACCAAGGGACTTTCCCAATCCTTTCCAGGCTATCCGTGCTCGTCGACCCCCGGCCTTGTTCCATTCCATTTCCAACCCCCCCTGATATTCACTTTCATACAGACCTCCCCAATCGCAACATCGTCCAGCCTTTCGAAAACCGTAGTCTCCAAGAGATTGGGAACCCAGCCGACTGTCTCGGGCGGCCTAAGCGGATGAAATCTCCCAAAAAGATGCTTTTTTTTTCATCAATCAGCGCAGATCCTCAGACAAACACGGGGGTTGTCCTCGCTCTCATCCTAGCTACCCCACGACACCCCACCAAGATCTAGCCCATGGCAAAACTAGTCATTCCTTCCAATCGAGAATAGCAAAATACATGCAGTCCCAAGGGAATTAGGTTGAGCGCAATTGGAAGCGAAAGGGGCGTCAGGTAATTTTTAATCATAATGCAAAGCGCAAATGCAAACTCGCCAATTCGCTGCAAAAATCATAACTCATTAGAGCGGCCGTATACTCACTCACTCAGGGATAATCGGCAGTGCTGCCGTTCTGAGCGTCCATCAGGGGAACCCATGTCCGGCCGAGAGACGGACCCTCCGGACCTCCGTAGGGGAACATCTCCTCCTGCCAGCCCAGAGCGCTCCACTCGTCAAAGTACCGAGGCTCTGGGGTAGATAGCTGCTTCAGAATTGACTCCCACCTAGGGACACGGCCATTTCGAATGGCATCAACAGCTTGAAGTCGGCGGCGCTCACGCTCCGTCACGACATCTTTAATGACGCGGTACCGGTACTCTGGGTTCGCCCATCCACTAACATTGTTGCCCCCAGACTCCAGCGCCATTTTGAGGAATTCAAACGGCACATTGAGAAAGATGCGGGAGATTACAGCGTGAGAAGGCGGCTGAGCTTGCTGGGACGGCTTGGGGCCTTCCGAAACCGAGAGGTCACCAAACTGGATGCCCGTGATTTGCTGGGAGCGGCGCGGCCTGCCCAAGTGCACCGATGTTCCGCGGGCAATGGGAGGCGAGGGAGACTTCTCAACAACGGGAGTCGCGGGGGGGGTAGGGTACGGAGGGAATCGACGGAAATGCTCTGGTTCCGCAACGGACGCATCAAGGACAAAGTCCGAGGGGATATTGTTGACAACGTAGGCAACAACTCCATTTAGAAGCGCCCGAGATCCCTCTTCGTATTTGTAACTGTCGTGAGAACCCTTGTCTAGGCGATCCTCAAGAGCGAACTCGAGAGCACGCTCCAAGGTCTGCCAGTTGATCAGCTGAAGGGCAATCTCACAGCCACGTCGAATGACGGGCTCCCAGTTCAGAAGGTGGCCGGCAGCAGCGTAGGACAGAGCAAAGTCGAATCGCTCAGACACCGAACCAGCATCGGCCATATCGCCCTGCTTAAAGGCGGCCGGTGGAGGCATCGGGAAGAGCGGCTGTCCGTAGAGACGCTGCGCGGCCGTGTAGAATGAATCGGATCGGATCCACTTGCTCTTGGTCTCAAGAACGATGGTTGGCAGCGAAGGAAATCCAGGGCTTGGCTGGGGAGACGATTTCATCATTAGGTTGGCGAGCTCAGAGCTTCGTGACAGTACAATACGGTGACCAGGGATGCGGACCGGGGGTGCGCGATCATCCAAGTATCGAAGCTCCAAAACACAGTCAGCAAAATCCGGCGAGCCAAATTGCTGCTGCAGATGGCCAATCAGGCCTTCAGCGTCATCCGAAGGAGGCATGAGATGAGGCGGGAAGCCAGGGTTCGGCATCATCCTAGGAAATTCTGGTCCACGCATGGCCCGGCCTTGCAGGTTCGAGTCGTCTCCTGGCCCAGCAACTCCGTTTCGAACCGGTCCGGAAGGATACTGGTACATTGTGTTGTCATCTGGGTGTGCGGAAGACTGCGAATCATGGAAGCTGTGCGGCGTGGATGGTCCAAAGTTGTTACCGTAGGGAGGGTACGAATCTACCGGACCGTATCCCATTGAAGGCCGGCCGTAGTTGTCAAAGGCGGGCATCATATCCGGGCTGTAGGGCATCATGGGAGGGAATCCATTCGCGGCGGGCCCCATATACGGAGGTCGGCCATCGGGGCCCGGCATGCCTGGTGGAGGGGCAATCCCCCCGGAGAGCGGAGGAGCTGGCGAGGAGCTTGTAGACCCGTGAAAGGCGCCAAAGTGAATGCTGCCGTTGCTTGGATGCGGCTGGTGCAGATGCGGGCCGTTGGGCACGTGAGGGCGATGAGGTCGTGGCATGTCGCCATTCACAGCGGCATTCAGAGCGCGGTTAGCGGGCTGGAACGGAGGAGGCATCTGGTATCGAGCGGGCGGCACGGCGGAGGGTGGGCGAGGCTTCGTGCTGGACCTTGCTGGATGATGTTGCTCAGCTGCAGGGGGGATGTGAGTAACTGCCTCTTCTCGTTGCTGCGGGCGAGGTGCCTCACCTGAATTAGTCTTTACGTCGTTCTTGCCAGTAACACCGTTGGGCTTCTCAGCAGCATAGCTGGGAAGGCGAGGGTCTTGGGCAGTGGCCTTGGGCGCAGCAGCGGGGTGATGCGGATGGTCTGAGTTGGGTGAGGCTTTGGTAGCATCATCGGCCTCGCTGGAGGTGGATGCAGCTGTGGTTTGTAAAACAAACGGTTAGCAAAACATTTGCGGCGGATTGGTTTGTCTCAAGAGGGGAGCAAACATCCGACATGGGTCAGGTACGTACCCGATGAATCCTTGTGGTTTGCGTTTGCTGTGCCGTTGCTCGCCTGGGGCCCATTTTTGGGTCGGGTGTAGATGGCGTTGTTCTTTGTCGCCTTTGCAGCTAAAGTCGCCGAGACTGCAGGAGTGGGTGTTGCACCAGCATCAGCATTGGCATTAGCATCAGCATCAGCATCAACACCGGCAGCAGCAGTGGTAGTAGCAGTTGCAGTTGCAGTGGCCACGGGGGCTTCAGCCGTAGTGGCAGCAGCTTCGGCTTGGGCGTCCTTCTTCGTTTTGCCAGTCGCAGAGCCGTTTGTAAGCTTCGTCTTGTGTCGCGGGGCGGTGGCCGATGGGTTGGTCGAGGCAGGGGCTGCGGGCGTGGGCGTGGGAGCAGCAGCAGATGCAGCGGCCGCAGCAGCCTGACGCTTCACGTAGGGCAAAGGGATTGCGGGCACGACAGTCTTGGGCGGCTGGGCAAGCTTGCTGCCTCCGTGCCTGCGCGGCTTCGCAGAGCCGTTGATGGGCGCCATGCTGGGCACAGGTCGATCGGAACGGAGCGGTTGTCGATGTCGGGAGTTTAGATGGCCGCGAGCCAGACGAGGAGGAGAGGGGAGGGTCTAGAGATCCGGAGCAGGAGGCGGCATGAGGGCCAGCAGTTGGATGGGCGTTTGCTCAGAGCGAGGAAAGGAGGAGATGAGAGGAGCCTCAGGCAAGAGAGACTACTTCAAACGGGCGAACGAACAGTGAGTGGGCAATCCGAGATCGGGGGGTGATGCACCGATTGGAGATTGCTCTACGCAGCCTTCTGCAGAGACTCGACGGGCACTTCAGAGGCCCAGCAGAGTCGACGGCCGTGGGTTGGTGATGCGGAGCGGAGGGCGAGTGCGGCGGCGGCGGCGATGCTGATCGGAGGTGTGCCCTCTCATGGTCCAACGGCTCCCCGGCTTTCGTCACAATTTTTTTTCCAGTGCGAAAAAGCTCCCCGCACGCGTAAAGTGGCTAGTGTAGTGGACTGCCGTTGGGCCTGACGGCCGACGATTACTGGCTGCCAATGCCAATTAAAGTGCCCAGCCCAACTACGGAGCCCCATGGAAGCCTTCCGTGGAACACCTACAGGCGTAGTGCTAGGGCCCGGGCCTCCTTTGATGCTGCTACTGCGTCGGCTGAAAGTCGGCTTTCGCAAGTGCCGCGCACAACCCACCAGAAAGTGGAGTCGAGCCAGGTCAAAACCTACCGGGTAAGTCGAATGACACGATAATTCTCCTAAGTGCCAAGGATGACTTGCTACTTTGGAGAGGGGGGGAATGAGGTTGTACATGCGCCAATATTAGTTTTCAGCTCCCATGCAACCTATTCTTTTTGTTTCTATTTCCACTAGTTTTTTATTTTCCTTCGTATTTCTTGCTCTATGCCTGGTCCTTGATACTTCATGCTTAATACTTGATGTCATAATCCTACTGGCGCTTACTTTTCCTCGTCAGTGTGAGTGCATCGCTGATTAGATGTCTCAGCTTACCCATAAGTTATAAAACTACAAGTGGAAAGCAGGATATCCCAATTCCTATCATCAGGAACAAGGAAAGAAAAACGAAATAAAATGACAGAAGAACAAATTCAAGCCCCGGTTGCCTTTTGCACTTAGAATAAAAACTAAAAAAAAATGTGTTAGATCCCCAAAGACGATGTTTGTGCTGAACCATGTTTCACCCCTTCACAATCCCAGAACCACCCCAGGTAAACACGAACACGCTTATTTTCAGCTTTTGCCGACTTCATCACACCCAGGATCCATTACCTCGTACTCCCGTTCGGCTTCACTTCCCCATTCTCGCGCTGCCCTATCAAGCCTCCGCCCCCTCTATTGTCTCACAAGGTAAGACAAGTCTTGGCCACGTCAAACCCATCACGATTCCAAACTCCAGGCAGAAAAGATCATCACTCAGCTCTCCATGTCGTGGAGCTGGAGAGTGGCATGCATTCCAACTCCTCTTAACGAGAGTAGTGTATCAATGCATTGCTCTTCAGTCTGAGCCATTTTCACTATTTCCCCGCATAGAGACATCAATGGTGAGATAACAAAGGGCCACCATCTTCTTCGTAAACCACGTTGTATTCTGCTTTTAGTAAGGCTGGGGTTTCATCAAATACCTCCCCTTTTGGTTAATTGATCGCAAATTCTCATCTAAGCAGATAAGGCACCGACTGATAGCAATTGCTCGAGAGAAGCCAGGGCCGTCTCCTGCAAACGCCTTGGCTTTCGCGCTTCGAGGATAAGATCCGATTGGGCTCACGCCGTGCATAAGCAGAGTAAGCCTTGGACTCTTGAGCGGGCCGAGATATGACGTTGTTCCTCAAGCCTCGTCGGTTGAACCGATGCCGATTGCCGACTCAACAGATACGTACTCGGGGTAGATTCTATAATTGGACCAGCGCGATATGTATTCGTGCCCACCGGCCCGACACCACTTTTTCCGATAGTCAAGAGAGTTCCCATTCAATATTTTCGTTTATTACTACTACCTTGCGATGAACTGGCTGGTATGATTGAGTGGTCTAGCCGCCTCCTAGGCCTAAGCCAATGCAGTGCTCACCAATCCCATAGATAGATGAACGCTGTTAAATTAACTCCATTCACCAAAAACCAAGTTAAGACTGTTTGTTGTTGTGTGCCCTAGAACGCCATACTCAAGACGCGAGTCTTCTCATATCTGACACTTAAACCCATCCCGGCGCCATTGAGAAACCCGTAGAAAGCAAAGTCGCACCATCGGGCGTGGCGCAGAATCATTGCATGCTCGCTCGCTCGCTTTATGAGGAATGATGGCCATCTCCACTCACCAGCCTGGCAATGAGTACGTAGATAAAAATAGCGGCGCCTGCAACGAGAAGCTTATTTCGGTAGATCCAGCCTGTTCCGGCCTCCCGCTGCTGAACAACCGCATCAACAACAGCTTGCGCCTGGTGACCGCTGCCTGATGCAGCAATGCCCAGCTGCGGTCGGCACGAGGCGGCATTGTCGCTGTCGAGTCGGTTGCCTGTCACGGGATCGACCTTGTTCTTCTTCATCCATTCCCAGTTCTCCACATCAACCTCGGGCCATTCTGAGCGGAACTTGGCGCCACCGTCGCCGGCCTTGACGTTTCCTTTCATGGCGGGATTGCTCTTTGCGTTGGACCCATTGCCGGTCGAGTTCCACCACCGGGACCGGGAAGCCAGGTATCGTCGCTCAGCTGCAGTGCTGGAGACAGAGCCAGTCGTCATCTCCTCGCTTGTCATGAAAGACAAAAGACCGATAAGAATAGTGGACACCTCCCATGCGGGGTTGAAGGACTTTGGGTGGAAATCGGAGATTGAGAGGCACAGTCGGGTTGATGGCTGGAAGCGCCCGGATGGGGTATGCATGCGAATCGCGGGCGGCGCAAACGGATAGTTCGGGGGGAACATCAGGGTGCCCCAATACTGGCCTCCATGATAAGGAGTGTCCTCAGGACCGGTAATAATGTAATGCCATCTATATCATCAGGGTTAGCACTTCAGACAACCTTGTTAGCGAAGCAAATGAGCGCGTACTCGAGGATGTTAGATTCGGAGGGGTGGGCGGTGATGTAAGGTGGCGGGTTCTCGGAAATGGACTTGTATTCGCGAGTCAACTAGAGGAGACGAGTTAGCCAGAGGCGCGAGGGACTCGACGGATGCGGGAGGACTTGCTCGCTTGTTGGCAGCTTTGCTGGCCATGATGACGGTGGTCGACAGCGAGGACGGGGGCTCGCCGCAGAGACCAGGAGGGAAGTGACCAGATTGCTGGTCGCGTGAGTAATGGGAGACGGGGGTTGGTGAGGCACTCGAAACGGCTGGAAATGAAGCAGAGAAAGAATAAGAAAGCGCAAAAAACAAGAAGGACAGACAGCGAGGGAATCAAGACACTCGCTCGGTGGGGATGATGGGCCAAAAGTGGATGAGGTGTAGATGAAGAAGCGTCGAAGATTGAGTGTCTTTGAACTGCGCAGGGAACGACATCATTCGGGGGGGAGGGCGACCCCGACCCCGGCCGGCACACCAGCCACACGTGTGGCTTGCGGTCGTTTTGCATGTGAGCGTTGGGAGCCAAGGGAACCCTAGTAAGTGGGCGGCCACGAGAGGAGGCTAGTGGATAAAGAAGCCTAAGCATGAATGCGTGAAAGAAAAATAGACAAAAAAAGGAGAATTCGCTTAGCAGCCACACTCAACAAACAAACAATTCAACAATCTTCTTGTCATCTTGTTCCGTTTGCGACTCCTTTTATTTCTTTTGTTTGATCTTCGTTTGTTTCATCTTCTGTACCTTTATCATTGCGAGGTCACGGGAAACCCCATCGACGTCGTGTGCCACACCTTTTGACTAGCCTTAGGTTGGGTGGGAAGTGGGCCAGCAGCAGTAAATGGAGCATGCGCCACACACGAAACCCGGACAGCTCCCGCTCATTACCGGGATCTGTCGAACCACCGCCTGGAATAATGCAGGTTGCGCTTTTGACAAGCAACGGCTGTGGTCTTTGAGCCTGTGACGATGGCTTCATTCCCGAGCTCCGTGGGGGTCTCCGTGAGTCCATTGGAGCCTCTGTGTGCGCCTGACCCTAATTACTGATCCCTCCAAGTCCTCCGACCCCTTTAGCAAATTACATGCCGACACTGGCTCTCTGCTTCGAGAGGCCGAATCGAAGCCCGAATTTCGCCATGAGGAGGAGGAAGCCAAGCAGCGCCGAATGGCGCAGGTGGTACGTCTTTGCCCTGTGACCCAATGAGTATTTAATACTGAATTTTTTGCTGCAGATTGGCGATCAGATGGCCGCTCCCATGACGATCAACGAGATTCGAATTCATGGAGCCACCAACACCCGCACCACTTTCTTCGACCCGATTGTGCACCCCCTCGTTTCTGACCAGCATAACTCGGACACTACCATTGGCGATGTCATTGCCAAGCTGCGTACTGTCAGCGCAAAACTCGACGGCCTCCGTACGTCCTTATCGGCGAAACTCCTGCCGTCCCGAGCCGTATGAACTGACTGGAGAAAGAAATCTTCCGCCCACAGCCCGAAGTCTTCCTCACCTCGGCCCAGCAGACCGACCCCTCCACCTCTCCCACCGATGTAAATGTTGACATTCGAGTGCAGGAGCTTTCCCGCTTTAAGCTCCAGACTGGTACCGATGTTGGAAATGGCGAGGGTTCCGCCTACGGTTCGCTGTTATGGCGCAATATGTTTGGTGGTGCTGAGATGCTCACCCTCAACGCCAAGGCCGGCACTCGCACTCGATCTGCCTACAGTGCCAACCTAAGTGCCCCTTTCAAGAGCAACCCAGACTATAGAATATCTCTCGAAGGTTTGGCCTCGGCGGCAGAGAAGCCCTGGGCCTCTCACGAGGAGGTGCTCAAGGGCGGTACTCTGCGATTTTCATGGCTTAACCAGGAGCGAGATACCCAGTCGGTTGAATACTCTGGTGTTTGGCGTCAGATTACTGGTCTTGGCTCCACTGCGAGCCCAACCGTACGGGCTGATGCCGGTGACACTATCAAGAGCTCAGTCAAGCACACTTTTTACCGAGAAAGGCGTGACAACCCCCAGCTGCCTCAGAGCGGTTACATGATCCGCTCTGGTCTCGAATTCGCTGGTGTAGGACCTCTTGGCGGAGACGTTGCCTTTTCTAAGGGTGAATTCGAGGTTGGAGGTGCCGTCCCCGTTGGCATCCCTGGCTGCCCTCACAGGACTGGAATCTCTATTGGTGGAGGGCTCAGATTCGGAGCCCTATGCCCACTACCTATTGGCTATGAATATAACGGCAAGATCCGCCCAAGCCGACTCAACGACCGCTTCCAGCTTGGCGGCCCTACCGACGTCCGGGGCTTCAAGCTCGGTGGTCTGGGACCCCACGACGGCCAGGACTCCGTTGGTGGTGACCTCTTTGCCGCTGGCAGCGTCAACATGCTCCTACCCGTACCTTACAAGGGCCCCGATTCTGGGCTCCGCTTCCAGCTCTTTGCCAATGGCGGTCGTCTCGTGGCGCTCAAGAGCAAGGGCAAGTCTACCGAGGGTGGCGTCCAGAGCCTCAACGCCTCAGCCGTGGCAAAGGGCATGGGCAATGCTGTCGGCGATCTCTTCAACGGTCTCCCTAGTCTAGCTGCCGGTGTAGGTCTGGTATACGCCCACCCCGTGGCCCGATTTGAACTCAACTTTAGCTTGCCCCTGGTTATGCGCAAGGGCGAAGCCTCGACAAAGGGCTTGCAGGTGGGCGTGGGAATTAACTTTTTATAAGAGACAAGAGCCCTGTAAACTACTGAACAAATTCCCCTAAATTTAAATATCAAGAACATTGAAAAAAACACATCAATGACTCGGCCAATCGCATCTGCCATTTCGCCTGAATAGTGACCAGACCGTCGACGCTAGTGATTTCGTGCATCGTTTCAGGTCGGTCACCATACCGCGTTAACCACACATGCAAGAGGAGAGAGGAATGCCCCGTGTTTCAAACGTGCGTGGTCCTTTCAGCTCAGATGACGACCAGCGATGAGAATTCTGGAATCGGCATTTGTGATGGATGTCCTGACGGCAGAAGCGCAAATTATCCTTTGTGGTCCAAGTTTCTTTCAGTCACTTGAATCCAAATTGGTGAATCAGCGAGCGTGCCAAATGGATGCTGATATGTGCCAGGTGCCATCTGCTGTAGGCATAGATATTATTATTACTTGAAAGATATGTTCTTTGGTGTCTGCTAATGGGATATGGCCTAATGATTTAAGTCACAGACGATATACCATACAACCTCTAAAAGCGCGTCCACTCTCTACTCAGAACCTCCTTATCGTATAACAAATAAGACAAAAGTTTTTCTTTCAATTTTTTTCCTGCTGTCAATTGAATGCTATAGGATTGTTGGATTCTGCAGCAACAAAGGTGAAGAGGCCATAGAAGTACAGTGTTTCAATGGATGTGTTGTAGATGACATGGTCCTCTATAAGCCGGCGTGTTTATAGACTCAATAAACGCATCACTCAAGCAGAATTCCAGTATGCTCCAAACAGATCATCGATCAATTTAGCAATGTGAACCATCCATCCAGAATCCGACTTCGCCTGATGTTTCTATGACCTTTTCACACGAGAGGATCCTGCCTCTGTCTAGCCCATTTGCCTTGAAGAACCAAGCTCCCTCGAGAAAACAAAGGTCCATTTTCATCCATCCCTTTTCGCTGAAGGGGAGACGGTCTGGGTCATAATCTCGAATTGCTGGATAATCAAATACCCATAGCCAGCCAGTTTCTTTATTTCTCCAGCTCCGTCTCTCTTCGAGGCTAGTTGCTATCCGAAGCGGCGGAGTCTCATCCTCCATATTAGCCAAGTCGTGGAGCGATTTTGAATCAATTGCTAGAAAAACGAGCATCCGAGGAGTTGTAGAGCAGTCATCGCACTGTGGGTCGCCTCCTACGCTGGTGACCCAACTACAAAAGCGATCACAAAGCAACTTAATTTCCTCGGTGGTAGCTTCTCGGAGGTCTGGAATATTTAATTCGGTATCTTCGAGGAGTTCTATTCGGAACCGGCGAGCCAATTCATCATTCACTGAGCCATTGGTTTTCTGTTTTGCTTGAGCTTTTTCACCCCACCCGTTGAAGCGGTTGGCATGGAAATGATACTGGGTCAGCCATTTATTAAGTTTCTCCATTGCAATAGGGAATAATCGATCAGATTCCTCAGTGTATACTGTGCGGAAGACTTTGGACGACAAGTCAGTTGCCGTTTCAAAAATCTTGCGCAAGACCAATGAGCGACTTACTTGTATAGCCCCAAGTCCCATAGCCATATTTCAGGTTGGGAGCGCGATGCATGGTGTCCGAGAGGATCGACATGTAGCAGATTGCGGTCGAATCGCGGTTTGGGATCCTGGGGCGCAGAGCATCAGTGATGAATTCACGAGCCGGTATTTCAAAAGTCTCTTCAATTGCCATTATGGTGAAAGGCTTTTGCAACTATCATAAAAACAGCTCAATTTGCCAGTCTGGCACTGTTGCAGGCTAAAGGTCGGGATGCGGGCTGTTACCGCAATACAGCGCACATTCCAACATTACAGTGGGTGAGTGAAGTGACCTGTCAAAAGTCTACGACGGACGGGTCAGTTCATGCGTGCTACCCTAGACACTCTCCGCAGCATTAGTGAAGAGCTCCCCAGAAAAACGAGCCATGTCACTATTTACAACATATAAGTGAGGAAATATGATCTTCAATTAGTTCGTCCTATTTTTTGTTTATTAAGAGCTAAAATCTAAGTGGCATAATTTTGGGTGAATATTTTATTAAGTCGTTAAGGAACCATTTGTTGGTTAATGTTAAGCGCATTTCATCAACTTTGACCATCAATCATGCCCATGCTATGCTAAAATTGGGGTGGCTACAAATTAGCCAACCACCTCGTATGCTTGGCTCGACAAGCAGCACACAACGTGATCTTTTCAATGATTCTGAAGGCGATTTCACGATGCTACTTCAAGAAGAAGAATTAATCAAAGTGAAGGGGGCTGGTATCGGTTGCAGGCCGATGAATGAGCGTGGTTGAGGTAGATTCGATTCGGGGAGGGGTGGGGGTATCCACGGTGTCAGGTAGCGGTGATGCGATGAGATCAAAGCACCGCGAAGCGCTGGGAGCTACACTCCACCATTGCCTCAAGCAAATAAGCCAAATTCAAGAGGAAACCGCCCCAGAAAATATTTTTGGATGTATCAAATATCATGCTGTGAAGATTTTGGGCTGACCTGACTAAGCGTCACTGGCTAAGGTCTATTTCTTTGACCACATATTGGCAAGGGTTTCCATACATGCAATAGCGGCCGATGGCTCCCACGAGCTTGAATCCTTCCACGAGCATGGAGACCATCGTGCACATGACTTCCCAACGTGGGCAGCTCCGTCTTGCACCGGATGCGATTGCTATGCAAATTAGCACAGCGCAACCTGAGATCGAGTTTTTAGTCTATACCATCTGCATCAACAACGGATATGAAGATTCCTGCCCATGTAGCTGCAAACCCCAAGGCATTAAGACCAGACCCACTATTGACATCAAACTCGGGCCGCCCTTAGTTTTCTGGGGCACTCCCATTGTGAAGGCCGTAGATGGGAAAGACACGGATTGCCAGTGTCTAGTGGATAGTGGTTTGGCCGAACCGTTGACCATCGATCTGCAGAGCTATGTTCTCTATTTTTAGATTGTCGAGGTCCGTTCTAAGTGACACTATAGGGTAGCAATCGCTCCTGAACTGTTAATAACGATCCTTCAAGTAGGTTTGTGTCAATATTGGGGGTCACGCCCACGGACAAGCATAAGCTTACCTTATGCTCCTAGATTATATATCAATACTTTATAGTTCAAGATATTATTTTTGCAATGAGGAACAGTTTTCCCCGGCGACTCCTCGTCTTAGATTGCCACTGATGAAAAGTGACAACCTTAAGCTTGTAATTAACACACTCAATATCTTTGAACCTCACACGAGCATCCTAGTCTTGACACATGGGTGGAGAGGTAAAATTATGATACTTTCTTTTTTCTATTCTTTTTTCTTTTTTGCCAAGATCGTCCCATCGGCACTTGTAGGGCTCGCGTGGCAGGACGAAGATCCAATCCTGCTACACACCAGCCAAGACATCTAGCGACAAAACGAGATGAGGAGCAGGGAAACAAACTAGAGCGAATATGTTAAAGACAGTATAGCTATGTTTGGCATCAGAATGCAATTTCTCCATTTTTGGAACTGATGTGAATGGGTGTGTATAGAAGGGCCATGGGATCTGCTGCCCACCTAAAAAGGAGCATAGAGGTTGATAGAGAGCAACACACCTGATGGTGGCGCAGATCAACTGTTTGGGTGGTTTGGCACTAAAACAAATGTTTTGCGATTGGGATGCTAGTATAACTCGCACAGGCACATGACGGCAGTTTAAAGGTGTGCGGACCATCCATCATTGCTATTTTTTTCTTAACTAAACACCTTGGGGGGCGTGGTTTGTTTCCTAGTTTATTAATTTTCATTAATTCTGCTTCAGGGTAGCCTCTCTCTCGCCTGAAGTCGATTCACGACGGTTCGGTTTGCGCCCATGCATCATCCTGTTCGATTGTGGGATGCAAGGTATATGTCACTTTTGTGTAGTCATTTTTGAAGGGGGGTTCTACAGAATCTAGATCTTGCTGGCATGCATCTGTCTAGTTATTTGGTCAATTACCGAGAGTATGGGCTTGGCGAAGACTTGAGACGGATCTGGAACGTGGGGAGGATGCAATGCAACCGAATTCGCGCTGCCAACCGGAACAGGCCGTGGGCACCGTCGAACAGGTAGGAATATCAAATATCAACTGCAGGTTTGGCAGCAGAGTCCCCTCTGGGTCTGTAGCCTCCCGAGCCAATGAAATGAGAACGGGGAGCGATGAACTACTGTACCGTCTCGATTGCAGAGGCTGGTCGCGTTTACATGATACTCAGTCGCAGGTCGGGTAGTATTTGCGCACTAATTTTGGCACGCCTGTTTCAGAGTGCTTCCTGCCAGGCTCTCGCCCACTCAAAACCTCGGTTTCCGACCAGACGGGAAATCATCCAGTGTTAAAAAAGAACAAACCTTCGGGTTCCGACAGGAAAGGGAATCATCCAATGTTGGGAACCGTGCCAATGGGCACATTTCCTTTGCAGGAGTGGACCTCGCATCCGAAACCTGTCGGAGAATAGATTCTGGATGGGGGAATTTCCAGCGTCGATTAAAACATAGGTTGTCTCTGGGACGGGGCGCGCAACGACGAGCATGTGGCCCCTCCAGGGGAGGCGAGTGCCGCGAGCTAGAACATGGGCTAGATCCATGGCGTGCGCGTGCGTCAATGCTTCAAAATTTTGGCTCAGGATGCTTGATTGCCGAACAGAGACAACAAAAAAAAAGTACAATGAGCCCATTTGATGCCAGCAGAGCGGGATAAAAAAGCACAAGATGCAACACGAAACAAACGAATGAGCCAACGCAGAGCACGCAAGGATCCCGCAAGTTGCGACATGCGTAATCAGAATTTCTAGATAGTTCTGTTGCATCATGCAGAAAAGAAACAACAGATGCAAAAAAACGTGGACGGTTCGTCCATCCGTCCGTCCAACGGCCGCAAATTAGATGGGTATGCTTTGGTGGCTGTCGGGCTGTTGATAAAAACCGGCAACCCGACAGACAGGTAGCTCGCCACGCACCCCCCCTTGGCAGCGAAGCACCAAGACCAGCGCTCTAGGCTTCAGCTTTCGGTTGTGCCCTCAGGCGTGTCGCAGCTTGGGGCGCGCCGTAGTGGGCTTTGCGGAGCGGCGGAGTGGAGCACCCGTCTGGATAGCGGGCGGAGTTGCGGACGGGGAGGGCCCCATTCTCAATTTCCCGCATGGGCAAGATCCACGAAGCAGCGCAGGGGGAGATTGCTTCAGATTTGTTGCTATTCTCGTGGGCGATTTTACTGGTCTACAGTAGGCGGCAGTTGCTCACTTGGGGAGAGGAGGCTGACAATAGAGGGAGGGAGGGAAACGCATTTACACACGGCAGCGGCTCACCGAGTTGGAGGGGTGTGCATGCGGTGTGTGCAATGTGCAATGTGCAGCCTAGATGTATTTTTTTCAATGAGACCATTTGGCACACCTAGATGTGAGACTTGACATCATGACACCACGCTGTAAACTGTATATAGCAGCACAGCTGGTTTGATTGTATTTCTCGGTCTCGCATTACAACACCTTGCAACCTATACGCGCACATGCAAGTTCAAAGTAAGTAGGCATCTATGCCGACTGGGCAGATGCCTGACAAAGTCTTGGCAAGTTCTGGCAAACTCTGTCGGATCAACCACCATGTCTCACCTGGTAACGGCCTCAAGAAGGTTCGTCTGGAGGCCTTGTTTGCATTACACTTTACACGGGGGGGGCGGGTGGGCTGTGATCGCCTGCTAAACTGCGGAGGCGCATATTCGTAACCTGGAGTGCCAGGTGGGTGCAAGCCGGTCGGTCATATACGAATGCATGGTTAGGCGGTGCTGGACCTTGGCAACTTAACATTTGCCGTCTCGCATGTCGCGCAAAGTGCTGCTGGAGGGAAGCTCTCGCATCTTTAGAATTAAGGATAGGGATGGAGAAGATCTTTCGGTTCGCAGTCGGACAGCAATTGGACCGAATCCGACTGGGTCAAGCGAAGCAGCGCCAGTGACTCGTTGCAGGGACTCATATCAGCCATGAACAAAAACCAGTGTAAGACGCAGGGCGTTGAGTGGTGATCCAAGAAATGAGTCCTTTTAGTGCGATAGTGTGCACATGGCGGTTTCCCGAGATGGACTTGTTGGCTGTTGGTTGTTGGGTTGGTTGGTCATTCAGTGTCAATCAGTGTCAGTCAGTCAAGTCATACCGATGGAGCGGTTGAGGGGCCAACTATGTCGTTGGAGGTAGAGATGTACAATAATACCCGTGGCTATTCTGGTGCGTCATGTAATCACTGTTGGTGGGTTGCATCCCTACGTCAATGCCCCCCCATTCGAGGCCACTGAAGGCTTCCATCTCACAGGCACGCAGGACGATTCCTTCAGGAGCGGCCGCCATGGGGCAGCGCCATACACCCACTAGTTGGCAGTGTGCGTTTTGGAGTGGCTGATCTGGTTCGGGACGGGCTGACGGGTTCGCGGGGCGGATTGTCGGGTTGCTCGAAGACCCCGAAGCTCCAGGCCCACCCGGCATCTGGCCCCCGTTGGCTGGCTGAGGGTGGGTGGCAGCGGACCAATGGCATGCCCGTGTCAGACTCACCACCACCCCTGACCCTGATCCTGATCCTGATCCCTGGGCCTTACGAATCGGAGCCGATTGGGGGAGATGGGATCAAGGGTAGCGGGTTGCGTGCAGGGGGGATTCACTGGTGCTGATTTGAGCAGATGCGAAAGAGAGGCAGATTACGACGATATGCGATATGAAGCAGTTGAACACGTGCAAAAGATAAACCAATTCTCGCTGCAAAGACGAGAGAAAAAAAAGACCTCACCTCGCCTCATTCGGGAAACCCGTCGGGGACCACTTGAACACCGTCACGAGATGGTTCAACGGGCCAAGAGCCTGCCGTCAGATGAGAGGAGCGAAAAAAACAAGACGAGCAATCATGACAGAATAAGAGCAGCGGACGTGCACGCTAGCGGTCGGATTCGGATTCGAGTTGACTCAATACGCGTGGGGAACCCAACGATACGGCGGGTCCAACCGGATGCGAGTTGGTGTCTTGGCTCTTTTTCGCGACTGGGCTTCCAATAGTAAGTTGCTCACTTTTTTTGGTCTCATAACTTGCTCAATGGGATTCGCAAAACACAACCAACGCCACGACACAAGACCTGCATACACGGCAGAGCAGCGGAGCCCGAAGGCTGACATGCTGCTTTCACTGCCTCCTCCATTTGAATGCGGCGGGCAGGCAAGTTCAAGTTCAAGTCAAAGTCATGTCATGTCATGTCAAGTCAGACAGAGCCGGCAGTGCGGTAAGTACTTCATTGGGACAAATATTCGAGGCTCCTTTGGGTAGTGGCCTTGTCCCACCCCGCCATAGTGTCTAGATACTAGATGCCCACCGATCAAGCCAGGGTCGTAAATCTGGCAACCCGGTCCGCAGCTTCGAAGCACCCCTAAAAAAACCTATCCAACATCGCTGATGTGAGCCACCATGCCTGTCCAAGACCGTTTTTTTGCACAGCCCGTCGTCGCCATCTCGCCAAAGTGATCGACGTGTGCTCAACGGTACTTTATTTAATCTGTAAGCCGTCAGATTTGGAGGGGCCGTCGTGCACGTTGGGTCCGTAAATACACACACACGTGCACATAACATGCACAGGGTCATCGGCTCGGAATGAACGAAGAGCCACGAATTTCTTGGCTTGTTCATAGAGCAGGCAAACCTAGTTCGTGGATGCCCTCACCGTTTGTCTGTTGATTGTCATGACGCAGATGGGAGAGGAGGAGAGCAAACCACCTCAAAAAAGGAACCGTTGGGATTGGCAGAGAGACGTCGGCCATGCACCACCACGCACCCCAAAGGGTGCATTCCACCAGCGGACTTTGGGGTGGAGCCGGGTGCCAGGTCCAGTAGATTATCGCTTAGCACGTTTGCTGGCACCCGCTCCATGCTGACTCCTTCGTGTGGCTCGTCATCATTCTCAATCACCCCTGGATCCCTCACAACGCTATCGGGTCGGGGTCTTCATAAACCGCGACGAGCCCGGCAGCCCGTCTTGGACGTTGGATCTGGGATGGGATGCGTCATGACTGCTTTGCTTGCGGAGAATTGCGGAGAGGCATGGCCACCACCACCATGGCACAAGTCGGAGCAGCAGCCCAAGACTGCAGATGCGAGATGGCACACCCAAATGTGGGAGGTCCTGAACAAGGTGCAGCGACCAGAAACTGGGGTTCTCCGGGCAGCGGTTCAACACGGTTTCCGAGAGAACATGGTTTCGAAGGTCGCTGGACGCTCGCCTGCTCTGCTGTCGTCACCCCTCCCCCAGCGTGGGTGAATTTACTCCCGTAGGGTGTCGGATATCTCTGGCGTAAACTATCCGACAGCAGCAGGCAGTCGCTGCGCTAGAGGCTTTTAGGGCTGCGCATCGTAGGGCTCCTCGCTGGCTCAGTGGCTCTGCGGACCTTGGTGGACCACCCAACTGACAGGCACCCCGGGCGTCCGCACACCCCCTATTCGCACAGAGGCCCGCGACGCCAGTACTTGGTCGCAGGGCGTCCGCACGCACGCGTTTGAGGTACCGCACAGGTTAGTTGCAGCACACCCGCCGGGAAGCTAATTTTGCGCCAGATCCCACACCCGCCCCACCGCCGCTGTGAGGAACCTTGCATCTGGGATTAGTGTGTGCGAGCGCATCCCGCCAATTCAAGTTTATCTCCAGGAGCTGAGGAGTAGTCGTTTATTATTTTACTCGCGCCGGCCCCCATCATCTGGTGAAGCCTTCTTATTTTTGAACCATTGCCTCTTCGCTGTTATTCCCTTTGGGTGTCGGTCCTTGCTCTTGTATCTAATTAATCCCATTCCACCCCTTGGTGGCTTCTCTCTTCTTGGGCCGGCACGTCTTCACTCCTGTTACGAATACGGGTCACTTTCACACACACACACATACACACACAACAACGTCACCTTTCTTGGCTGCCGCCGCCAGCAGCAGCGTATATATCCAGAGCGGCTTCTCCTTTGATTCCTGCTGCTTCGCGCCAATTGCGACACACTCAGCAGACACAAGACGCCTCCAGGCGCACCCACGCCCGCAATGACTGCGACCCCGGGAACAGACGACCACCAGGAGATCAACCCTGTGGCTCCCTCCACAAACGACGACGAGAGAACGATAAAGCAGGGCTCGACATCAGACCT
This sequence comes from Calonectria hongkongensis, assembly GCA_017140755.1. Classification (NCBI taxonomy): domain Eukaryota; kingdom Fungi; phylum Ascomycota; class Sordariomycetes; order Hypocreales; family Nectriaceae; genus Calonectria; species Calonectria hongkongensis. The sequence goes on from JAACJA010000006.1 coordinate 1,845,003, forward strand.
CAACGAGAAGGGCCTGCCATCTCCCCCCGAGACCCTCGGCGAGGATGACGACTCTGAGATGGAGCGCCGCACTTCGCTAGTGCAGGCTCTCGCTCGTACCGTCTCACAACGCTCTGCGGCGCATGGCCGTGGTGGCTCCAGCCCTTTCAAGGCCGATGAGAACTCTCCCCTCAACCCTCACTCACCCAACTTCAGCGCTCGCGAGTGGGCCAAGTCCATTGTCGCCCTCGCCCAGCAGCAAGGCTCCTCTTTCAGATCGGCCGGTGTGGCCTTCCAGAACCTCAATGTGTATGGTTTCGGCGAGTCCAGCGACTACCAAAAGGATGTGGCCAACGTGTGGATGTCACTCGGCTCCCTCTTCAACCGCGCCAGCGGCAACAACGGCAACCGTATCGACATTCTGCGCCAGTTCGACGGTATTGTTCGCAACGGCGAGATGCTCGTTGTGCTGGGACCTCCCGGTTCTGGCTGCTCCACCATGCTGAAGACAGTTGCTGGCGAGACCAATGGCATCTTCGTCGACGATGGTTCCTACTTCAACTACCAGGGTAAGTCAAAATTTCCAATCGTAAAATGACACAAGATCCCCGCGACTGGGATTCTGGAGTTCAGATCCCGCCTGTGCAGCGTAAAACAGTCTGAGTTGGATGTCACAGGCGTGCGCCAACACATGCTGCGGATTTGTTTCACCTGCGCTTTGCCGAGTTGATGCTGATGCAATTACTGCAGGTATGACCGCCAAGGAAATGCACAGCCACCACCGTGGCGAGGCCATTTACACCGCCGAGGTCGATGTCCACTTCCCCCAACTGTCTGTTGGCGATACCCTCACCTTCGCTGCCCGAGCCCGCCAGCCCCGCCACATTCCTGATGGCCTCACCCGAAATGAATTCGCCGACCACCTTCGAGATGTTGTCATGGCCATGTTCGGTATTTCGCACACCATCAACACCCGCGTTGGTAACGAGTACATCCGAGGTGTCTCAGGTGGTGAGCGCAAGCGTGTTACCATTTCTGAGGCTGCCCTGTCTGGTGCTCCCCTCCAGTGCTGGGATAACTCGACTCGAGGTCTCGACTCCGCCAACGCTGTCGAGTTCTGCAAGACCCTGCGCCTCCAGACCGAGCTCTTCAACAACACCGCTGTCGTCTCCATCTACCAGGCTCCCCAGAGCGCCTACGATCTCTTTGACAAGGCCACCGTTCTCTACGAGGGTCGCCAGATCTACTTTGGCCGTGCCGATGCTGCTCGACAGTACTTCATCAACCTGGGTTTCGAATGCCCCACCCGTCAGACCACTCCTGATTTCCTCACCTCCATGACTGCGCCTCTGGAGCGTGTTGTGCGAAAGGGCTTTGAGGGCAAGGTGCCCCGAACTCCCGATGAGTTCGCCGCCTGCTGGAAGAACAGCGCCGAGTACAAGGCGCTGCAGGCTGAGATTGAGGAGTACAAGACTGCTCACCCCATCAACGGTCCTGATGCTGAGGCTTTCCGTGCCTCCAAGAAGGCACAGCAGGCCAAGGGTCAGCGCGCCAAGTCGCCCTTCACTCTGTCCTACAACCAACAGATCCAGCTTTGCTTATGGCGTGGCTGGAAGCGTTTGACTGGAGATCCCGGTCTGACTCTTGGTTCTTTAATTGGAAACTTCTGCATGTCCCTGGTCATTGGTAGTGTGTTCTACAACCTGAACCACACAACGTCCAGCTTCTTCCAGCGTGGTGCTCTCCTGTTCTTTGCTTGTTTGATGAATGCCTTCGCCAGTGCCCTCGAGGTGAGTTTTTTTTCTTCTTGTTTCGCCGCTTATGTCATATACTAACTGGCAGCAGATTCTAACCCTGTATGCCCAACGTCCCATTGTCGAAAAACACAGCCGATATGCTCTCTACCACCCATCTGCCGAGGCCATTTCTTCTATGCTTTGCGATATGCCGTACAAGATTGCGAACTGTATCATTTTCAACATTTCGCTCTACTTTATGACAAACCTGCGACGAGAGCCTGGTCCCTTCTTCTTCTTCCTGCTCTACTCGTTCTTCACCGTCATTGTCATGTCCATGATCTTCCGTACCATTGCCTCTGCCTCGCGAACTCTGTTCCAGGCCCTGGTTCCTGCTGCTATTCTCATTCTGGATCTTGTCATCTTCACCGGTTTCGTTATCCCCAAGCGCTACATGCTTGGCTGGTGCAAGTGGCTGTACTGGCTTGACCCTCTTTCCTACGTCTTTGAGGCATTGATGGTTAACGAGTTCCACGGCCGAGAGTTCCCCTGCAACAGCTTCGTCCCCAGCCCCGCTGTTGCTGGATACGAGAATGTTTCTGAGGCCAACCGTGTGTGCAGTGCCGTCGGTGCTGTCCAGGGCAGAACCTTTGTCAACGGTGACGACTATGTGGAGTCCGCTTACAACTACAGGTGGGAGCACAGATGGCGCAACTTTGGAATTCTTCTTGCCTGGATCTGCCTCTTCACCATTACCTACATGGTCAGTGCCGAGTTGGTTTCCGAGAAGAAGTCCAAGGGTGAAGTTCTGGTCTACCGCCGTGGTCACAAGCCCGCTGTCGTTTCCAATGCCGAGAAGAAGCATAGCGATCCCGAGGCTGCTATGGCTCACATTGGTCCCGTCGTTACCGCCGAGCGCACCCGAAGCCGCAACAACAAGGACGCCGGTAACATTCTCCAGCAGCAGACCTCCATCTTCCAGTGGCACGATGTTTGCTACGAGGTGCAGATCAAGAACGAGACTCGCCGCATTCTGGATCACGTCGATGGTTGGGTTAAGCCCGGTACTCTGACTGCTCTGATGGGTGTCTCTGGTGCCGGAAAGACCACTCTCCTTGACTGCCTTGCTGATCGTACCTCCATGGGTGTTATTACTGGTGAGATGTTGGTCGACGGACGCCCCCGAGACATGTCTTTCCAGCGCAAGACCGGTTACGTCCAGCAGCAGGATCTTCACCTTCAGACTTCCACTGTCCGTGAGGCCCTCAACTTCAGTGCCATCCTCCGTCAGCCCGCCCATGTTCCCCGTGAAGAGAAGCTCGCCTATGTTGAGCAGGTTATTAAGCTGCTTGACATGGAGGAGTATGCTGATGCTATCGTCGGTGTTCCAGGTGAAGGTCTCAACGTTGAACAGCGCAAGCGTCTCACCATTGGTGTTGAGCTTGCCGCCAAGCCCCCTCTGCTGCTCTTTGTCGACGAGCCTACCTCTGGTCTTGACTCTCAAACTTCTTGGGCCATTCTCGATCTCCTTGAGAAGCTGACCAAGGCTGGCCAGGCTGTTCTTTGCACCATCCACCAGCCCTCTGCTATGCTCTTCCAGCGATTCGACCGTCTTCTGTTCCTTGCCAAGGGTGGCCGTACCGTCTACTTTGGTGATATTGGTGAAAACTCCAAGATCATGACCAGCTACTTCGAGCGCATGAGTGGTCTTACTTGCCCTCCTGAGGCTAACCCTGCCGAATGGATGCTCGAGGTTATCGGTGCCGCCCCTGGATCCCACTCTGATGTCGACTGGTTTGAGGCTTGGCGCAACAGCCCCGAGTACGAGGCCGTTCAGGATGAATTGGAGAACATTAAGCGCGAGAAGCAGGGTGCTGCTGACGTTATCGACGAGGACCCCAACAGCTTCAACGAGTTTGCCGCTCCCTTCTCCCAGCAAATGCGCGAGGTTCTCTACCGTGTTTTCCAGCAGTACTGGCGTACCCCCGTCTACATCTACTCCAAGGCCGCTCTGTGCACCCTGGTTGCCATGTTCATCGGTTTCGTCTTCTTCAACGCTCCCAACAGTATCCAGGGTCTCCAGAACCAAATGTTCGCCATCTTCAACTTGCTTACTATCTTCGGTCAACTTTGCCAACAGTCTATGCCTCAGTTCGTCATCCAGCGTTCCCTGTACGAAGTCCGTGAGAGACCTTCCAAGGTCTACTCGTGGAAGGTCTTCATGCTCTCGCAGATCATTGTGGAACTTCCTTGGAACACACTGATGGCAGTCATCATGTTCTTCTGCTGGTACTACCCTGTCGGTCTCTACCGCAATGCCTCTGAGGCTGGCCAGTTGACTGAGCGTGGTGGTCTCATGTTCCTCTTCCTGTTCATGTTCCTCATCTTCACCGGTACCTTCTCGACATTCATTATTGCAGGATTCGAGACTGCGGAGGCCGGTGCTAACGTTGCCAACTTGATGTTTATGCTTTGCTTGATCTTCTGTGGTGTTTTGGCTACTTCCGACAGCCTCCCTCGCTTCTGGATCTTCATGTACCGAGTGTCACCGTTCACATATTTGGTCAGTGGCATGTTATCGACGGCTGTGGCCAACACCGACGTTGTTTGTGCTGCCAACGAGTTCTCCAAATTCAACCCTCCCAGCGGCCAAACCTGCATCGAGTTCATGGGCAAGTACATCGACGCCGCCGGTGGTTACTTCGTCGACAACAACGCTACCAAGAACTGCGAGTTCTGCTCCATCAGCTCCACTAACACCTTCCTTGCCAACGTCGGCTCCTACTACAACGACCGATGGCGCAACTTTGGTCTCCTCTGGGTCTACATCTTTTTCAACGTCGCCGCTGCCCTGGGTGTTTACTACCTGGCACGTGTGCCTAAGAAGCCTAAGGAGAAGAAGGAGAAGAAGGCGTAAATTTTCACGCCACTGAACAAATTCAAATAATCAGCGAAAAAGAAAATTTGCATTTTATTTTTATTTTCATTAAAGAATGAAGCCAATCATTGTCCCTGCTATCTCGAAAAAAAGGAAATCGAGATTGATGTTTTTTTGTTTTTAGAAGTTATAGGGAAAGAAGATCTCTTCCCTAATAGAGGGCACAGGATTTTGCCCGTGTAGTTATACACCACACCACTAGATTTGTATGTAACCTAATTGAACAAGGGGATACCCCTAATAAGAATTACAATTTGTTCCCCATGTTGTCGCTGAAATTTGTGTGAATGTGTCCGCCATTGGTGACTTGTGCATGCGATAATGTTGATGTTTTGATTGATCCCCTCTTTGCTCTGTTGTGTTGGTAAGAAATTTGCCTTGGTGGTATGCACTGTGTGTTTGCATGTTGTATCATCTCCTGCTGACAGCGAAATTAACGAGACCTTGATTTTTTATTTTATTTTAGTATTGGTTGGTGAAGATTGGTCCATTGGGCACAATTGATGCATTCATTCTATTTATCTACTTTCACTTGCCATAACGCTATCCTCCAAGCTTCAATGTCTACAGTTAAAATCAGTCGGCGTAACCAAGCTGGTCATATTACGAGTACACAGGTACTGCAACATCACGCACGCGGAAAGAAATTCAGCATACCATTCTTTGGGGCCGTTGGGTTGGGTTGCGTAAAGCACAATGGCCCCAATTTTGGGTCAGCAGTGGCCATGCGTGGATTGTCAGCTTGTTGGATTAGGTGAACACTGGCGCTTTCGTTGATGTAATTGGGGGGGGGGCTATCCTGCACTTGAGGCAGGCGAATCAGCAGAGCCTCATGGCGAACCATAGGTACCCAGCGCCTCTCTGCACTGCAATTTTAGCCCTGCCTGAGCCCACTGTCGTAGGCAGTCCAGATGCGAACCACGTATGTACCGTCAGCAACATACAGTAAATGTTAGCTGCAGTGTACTCATTGGATAGTTGGTGCCACGGGTAGCTTGCCATATGAATAGCTTAAGGCAACCCTCCTAACCAATCCTTCATCTAAACCTTATCTGTCTTAGATTCGTATCTGCCTTTTTCTTTTTTTCGCTTTGCCTTAACCTCTTCACTGCAATTTTAACCCCCCCGAGGGACACTCCTTGCTGCCGGCTGGTAGGGTCCCTAGATTAGCCGAGACGTCCCGCGACGAATGCTGTTCAGGTATTCTTTTTGGTTCAACCAGATTGGACAAACTAAGTGTAACGGAAATTTGGCTGTAATAACTGATTGTATTAGGGAGGAGAATCAGGACATGCATTATTGGGATAGATTTCTTGATCGTTCATTTTGCTTTTCTTCGCGGCATTCTTGCGTGAGGATTGACAAAGTTTTCTGCATAGGCTTTGAGTCGTTTTGCACACACCTGGCATTTGATGCTGTGTTGTATCTACAAGGGATTAAGTTTATTGCTTTTTTTGGTGGAAAAAATATCCAAGACTAAATGAAGTTGTTGTGCTGATTGTATTTGCTTGTTTGTTACCTTGGTGGTGGCTCTAGTGTTTGTGGGAGAAATGCTGGTCGAGCCCGCTGCTCGTTTTTCAACCAGACTTAGGCACACACAGCGAAGAGCAATGTTTATTGCAAGGCACATAACACTATTGTAGTTAGTATTGGTGATTTTAAGCTACAATAGTCTGTAAAAAAAGAATGTCTCATGGCTTACCAGCCAAGTCGAGTTCACGTTCACATTTTAAACAAGAACAAAGGTCAAAAACCAAGCTGGATCTGATATCCCCATTACATGGCCAGAGAGAGTATTCAGGGGACGGAAGATCTATTACCGGAACTGCGAGAGCATGTCATATTCTGTAAGTGGATCTCTGTGAGCAAATATGCTTGATAAGCAGCAAAGCCCCAAACATGGAGACTCGAAATCATGCAAAACTTGCTCAATTTCCATGGTCATTCACATTCCCCATCCCCCACACCGCAATTGCAGTTTCGGAGTTATCCCGGCCTGACAACTGCGTCGAGAGGATCTGTGATTGATAACCCGCATCAGGTGTGGGTGGGTGTCAACCTCAGTTCTCGGTTGCCACAGTGGCTACTCCCCCGTCATGCGGCTATCTATTGCGTTAAGCGCCTTTGGCCGCGACTTATTGATATCTCCTCAACATAATTGAAAAGTGTGACGTCAAATTGTGCACTTGACCACTTTCTTGTTCCGGCCGTCCGAATCGGCATGTTTTACTTATCGGGAACCTTTGTCAAAGTCTTAATGGCAACCAACCAGCCTGATGGCAATTTGTGACGTCAATTTCAATTTGCATCGTTTCTTCTATACACGCCCGTCGTCATATTTTAATCCACGTGGCTATAAATCCAAAGTGATATAGCAAAAAGGCCCTCTAAGTCAAAAAAGTCATTCTGGGGTAACCCCATGTTCCGCTCTCACAAGAATACCCATGCTTTAGAAAACGCCTATACTCCAAACCAAACCGAACCCAGTCCAGTCCCTCGGGACCCCTTCGCTTATCGCGCAAAAACATCGCCAACCTTCTTATCCCAGTTGCTCTCGTCTGCTAGCTTCCTCATGACCGCTGATAGGTTGTCACAGTGGCCGTCCACCTCGACGTCATTCATCTGTGCGGTGTCCCATGACGCAATGAAGTACAGGTTCACAGCATCAATCATGAAGGCGTTCCAGAAAAGGCCGCTGTCAAAAGCAAACAAGGTTAGCCACGAGCTTCTTTTTACAACCCCCGCTGACGACAGAGTGAGGGGGTGAAGGCGGGGAGATAGATAAGGAGACAAGGGGTTATAAGGGGGGGGGGATGTTAATATATATCTTACCTGTCTGGCCAGTCATATCGAGTAACTGGCTCGAGCGTCTTGAAGTTTGTCTGCTCGCCACGGGCCATGCTCATGGCCATACTAACGTCCCACACAAATGACTGCCGGAAGGATGCTGCCTCAGCCATGTCTCCCTCGTCTCGGAGTCCCTGGATAACTCGGTTCCAGGGGACGTGCTCGTGCTGCTTCATCTGGTCCTGCTCTAGCGCCATGCGCTGCATGAACTCGGCAACGGTCTCGTCACTGACCACCTCGCACATGTTGAGCAGCCACTGGGTGGTCGGACCGTCAATGCTCATGGCCGGCGGGAGCAGCCTCTCCATCCACGCGGGGACAAAGGGCCACGAACGGCCGCTCTCCCACGAGTTGAAGAGCGCATGGGACGACCCTGTCTGCAGGACGTTGAAGAGCACAATGGCGCTCTTGGCAAACAGCGCCGGGAGGACGCCGTAGCGGTCCCGCAACGCGGCAAGCCCGGGCAGGGCGATGATCCTTCCCGACCGCGGATATTGGAATTCCGCCGCACGCGCCTCCCACTGTCCCTCCCAGACCTGGTTGCGGACGGCACGGCGCTCGTCCGCGTACGCCGTGCCCTCGTCGTTGGAAATGATCATGCCGGGCGCCTTCTGCGGTGGCCAGAGCGCTCGTCCGAAGCGGGAGATGCCTCGGAGGCGTTTGACGTGGAACGTGACGCTCTTCTGCGCCGGCTCGCTGTCCTCGTATTGGCTGAAGAGCTCGGAGAAGAGCCGGTACGGTGTAAGGGCCGGAGTCTGGACGTTGGAATCCTGGATCCAGCGGTCTAGCTCGTGGTGCCATTGCGTGATGCAGAGGGCATCGAAGACGGAGTGGTTGAAGGTGAAGATGAGGAAGTATTGGTCGCCGCTGCCGATCCGCACCACGTCCGACTGGGTCATGAATGGAGTCGAGTGGCTCTCGCATGAGTCGTCCTTGGCCAGCAGCAATGCTTCAGCCTCACTCTCTACGGCAGCATCCCTGATGAGCTTATCAAAGAGGGCCGGGCTGGATGACAGCACGGCATGGTAGGGCATCCTGTTAGCGGCCTCGAAGACAATGGCGCGCAGCATTGGCCGAGACGCAAGCGCCTTCTCCAGTCCCAGGCGAATCTTCTCATAGGGCACATCCCGAACTCGGAACACCACCCGATTGTGATAGGACTGCGGGCGTGAGCCAATGGCAGTTCGATGCAGCGCATGCCGCACTGCCACCACGTCCTCGACACCGTCACGAGGCAGGCCGGCATTAACTGCGGCATTCTGAGCGGACCTTCGAAGTTCTCTATCCTCAACGGCCAGTGAGGACTGCTGCTGGTGATGTCGTTGCGCAACCAGCGGGGCTTGAACTTGGGGGATTGACATGGCCGGCGCAAGGCCAACCATGCCTGCAGGCGCGGCGGCGGTACCCTGTTCAAGCGCCATCCTAGCTTCCTGTATCTCACGCGATACTAGCAAATGGGCTTGCTTTTCGACGGTCTCGTTCTCGGCAAAGTCCTGCAGGTAGATGCGCTGGCCGCATGCGCGCAAGACGCTATCGCAGTAGCGGAGGAGCGTGATGCTGTCGGCCAGGAACATGACGTTATCGGCCTTGTCAGGCCGTGTTCCGCAGAGCTTCTCCCAAATGTCGGAAAGCTTCTCGATGTAGCGCTGGGTCGGCTGTACTACTTGCTGAACCTCGGGCTCGGGCTTAGGCTGGCGGAGCTGCTCCAGCTTCTGTCGCAGCAGGGCCTTCTTGACCTTGCCGAGGGATGTGACGGGGAACTTTTCATAGCCAAGCTCTTCGAGGGTATAGACGGAATCAAGAGCATATCGGGGATCAACGCCTCTGGACTTTTCAATGAGCTGGGCTTTGGTTGTATCTTCTGGTAGTATAGCAACTGCAACAGGGACCTGGCCAGCGAGCTCATCCGGTACACCAACAACTTGAGCCTATAATTTTTCTCTTCTGTTAGCGATGACGACATTCTCATCGAATTTGCTAGTAGGGTTCACTTTACCTGTACCCCAGGGAGTTGGGCGAGTGCTGCTTCGAGCTTGATTGGGTAAATATTCTCCCCACCTCGAATAATAAGATCCTTGTATCGACCAAGGATGTATACGACACCGTGCTCGTCCATCCTTGCTTGGTCGCCCGTCATGAGCCACGAGCCAGAGTCGTCGCTGTACATGGACTCGTCCCGCTCTCTGTTGTAGTACCTGGTGATGACTGACGTGCCGCCCATGTGTAGCTCACCGATCTCGCCGCGGCGCACAACGTCGCGGGTGCCGGGGCGGCAGATCCGGGCTGCGGCTCCGGCGAGCACCTTGCCGACGCCGGGGTGGTAGCCGTCGACAAGGTCCGGGTCGGTGCGGGCGAAGGTGATGAGGGGCGCGCCCTCGCTCATGCCGTAGACCTGGATGGCGACCCTCGCGCCGAGGCCCTGGCAGCACAGGTCAATGTCGTCGCGGCTGATGGAGGTGCCGCCGATGGTGACGATGCGCAGGTCCAGCTCGTCAGGGCTGGGGAAGGACGGGTGCGCCATGAGCGCCTTGACGAGCGTGGGTGTCGCCGCCATGCAGGAACACTGCTCCTGTACGAGCGCCTGCAACGTCGAGTCGACGTTGAACGTCTTGGAGGGGAAGACGACGGTGCCGCCCCATCGCCACGCGCGCAGCGAGTTGTTGAGGGCGAAGATGTGCGACGAGGGCATGTGGATTAGGAAGCGTAGGTAGGTGTTGGGGTCGACCTCGGGATCGAAGTCGCAGCACTCGGACACGATGTTTTCGTGTGTATGCACGCAGCCCTTGGGCTCTCCTGTTGTGCCGCTTGTGAACACAATGACGGCAATGTCCTCGTCGTTGTCGACGTCTTCGCAGTTGTTTGCATCCTCGGGGTCTGATGAGGGTTGGACATTGCAGAGCTGCATCCAGCCCTCGGCGTCCTCGTCGGAGCATTGGATGCGCAGATTAGGGCGCGCAAAGGTTGCGTGTGAAAGGTCTAGAGCTGCGGCTCCCGCAGCGTCCTGGACGACGACGACGTGAGGCCGTAGCGAGACAATGGTGGCGCGCGCATTCTCTGGCACCGTCGGGTCAATGGGCACAAAGGCCATCTGAAGCTTCGCGGCGGCCCAGAAGAAGAGGCCCCATTCTGCTGAGTTGTGGAAGACTACGGCTAGGCGCATGCCCGGGCGGCACCCGCGACTTCTGAGGGCATCGGCGAGCGCCTCTGCCTTTTCCTTGAGCTGGGCGTAGGACCATCTCAGGTAGCTGCTGTGGGTTGAGCTGGAGGAGGGAGCTTGGGGCTGCCAGAGGGACACTAGAGCGTCGTGTTCTGGGTACAAGCCTGCAGCGTGCTCAAAAATGTCCCATAATTTAAGGTGCAAGTCGGTGATGGCCTCTCCAAAGACCTCAGAGTGAAGGTGAGGCTCTGCGGGGGTGTGGTTGCTTCCCGTTAATTTTGGTTCACGTTCATGTAATTGTTGATCGACTGCCGGCGCCGGGTCCGGGATGGGTCCCGTAGAGGCGGGCTCCATGATGGATGGTAAGGTATGGGACAGTAGTGTATAGTATGCGGATGCGGATGCGGCTTGGGTAAGGGCGGCAGCGGCTTGCAGGAAAAATCAATCTAACGGGCCGCAATGGAAAACCAAGCAAAAAGATGCAGAGAGAGAGAGAGAGAGAAACAGGGAGTCAGGCGGGTGTAAAGATGCTATGGAATGGAAATTAAATCTAAATGGGAAAGGGAAAAAAGTCATGAGAGGAAAAGGCCATTCGAGAGAATTGCGGGCGGTAGGATAGTTGTTTCGTCATGCAGCTTCTCTAACAAACATCGTGGGGAAGACACATGGACAAGGCTAAAATACGACGGGCCCAGGTTGGGGAATCCCTACCACGAGTGGCCATGCAGGCGACAGGCATGTTGACAGTGCATCCCTGCCCGGTTAATGCAACGCAGGCCCAGATTGTCACATCTGAGATCCCGGGAGCTTGGGACTGAGGGAGGAACCAACAGAGGGCAGCGAGAAACAGCCCCCAAAACACGCGTGTCGCACACACGGCCGCGTCCGGGTCCAGCAGAGACATCTGGAGTCAGCCACTCGCGCCGAGGAGCCAACAGGGGGGCTCCATTTATTTTCGTCCGTTCTACAGCATTGGCATGGGCTGGCTGAAGAGTGAGGCGGCGGCGAGGTACATACGAGAGGTGAGGTGAGGTGAGGCAGGCGAGCGAACTAGGTGGAAAGGAGAAGGAGGATAGACGGAGTGGGAGAGGGAGCCGGGAGGGATGTAGGGTGGGAAGGGCGGTTGAACGGAGAGAGAGAAAGGGGGTTGTTGCATGTTGCCATCTCATATCATGTACCGTATCGTATGTAAGGAGTCAGTATGTTAGGCGTGCGTATGTATGGATGTATGTACGTGTGCCTCACCTCGCCTCACACTAAACACCACCTGCATATTCACACATAGACATACATACGACTATGACGGCAGTGGGATGCATTGCCCAACAGACTATGGCCCAACATAGTACATGTATATCCATTTAGGTGCGTCTCTCTATGTAAGTATGTATGCATGCATGCATGCATGTGTGTGTGTGTGCCTGTCTGTCTGTATCTACCGACATGCATGCTCTCTCACTCACACTCTCACTCTCACTCTGTATGTCAGCCTGGATGTTCCGGAACATGTGGACACCATCCACTGCTGCTGCTGCTGCTGCTGCACCCACCACACCCACTATACCTGTGCCGGCGTCGGTACCTGCGCAGCTGAGCCCAGGGCCTCCAACCACGCCCCGGCGCTTCTCGAATATCGTCCGTCCGGCTCTGCGTCTCAATCAACCCGACAGCCCATCTGCAGGATCTTAGGTGCCCTGTGGGGCCTTAGCGGCCGCGTTGCCGCCCTCGCCGGCCGCAATGAACGGACCCTTGGACCAGCTGAGACACTCCATCTGCGACGCAGGTGGATTCGGTGTCGTCAATTAACGTGGACGGTGAAGAGAGGGCGGGGGGGGCGTCACTGGCTATTTTTACACCCGTGACCACGTCCTCGACGCGGGCTATGTCATAGTCAATATGTGTGCAGCTACTCCCCGTGTGTCTTGTAAATACGTTGTTGAAAGCCCGCGCCACCGCCAGAGTGTAGAGCGAGCATCATCCATCCAGCTCCCGTCTACCCCGGGTCTTTGCTTCTCCCCTTCTGCTCCCTTGCCGGATATTACCCTCGGACGAGCCCTGTCTTCTTGTCAATCAATTCTCCACGCCGCCTGACGCTGAATAGCCGTCCATCTATCTGTATACTCCGAGCCCTGTACTCTGGACACACCGTCGACTCAACCGAAACTCTCCCTCACCATACCGTTTCTTTTTTTTTCTCCCCTTCCCGCCAATGCCGACCGCACAATTCACCACTTTCCCATTGTGCTTTGTTTTGTTTACTTTGCCCGTTTGTGTGCTTTTACTTTTTGATCGTCTCAATTTCTTGGCACCATTTGCCTCTTTTGTCATTGTTGCCCGACCGCCTTGTCCTTGAACAATCACACATACGCAACCAACCCCCCCCGGCTGCATCCTGGTGCCAATCTTAACACAAGAAAAATTTTGTTTTTTAATGTGCACACGGCATGGGCGCGCCTCGCCTCGCTTATCAGGCTCAATGCAACCCTTCAGCTGTATCTAGATCGAGCCGTGCTGATTATTCCTTAAAAAAAAAAAGGAAACAAAAAAAGAAACATGGCAACTATTAGACAGGGGTGGTGGATTAAAAAGTGATAGCCCTCAATAGCAGCACAAGCCAGGGGGAGGCGACAAAAGCCAACCGCACAAAATGAAAAAAGAAGCTGAAACATGGTTGAAAATGAAAAAAAAAAAGTGATTACACACACACACACACGCACACAATTTGAAGCCTGACCAAGCATGTATCTGCTGCAGGTCCCGCCGTGGACGCAAAAAAAGCACGGCTTTACTTTGACCGGTGTACGGACCATCACCGCATCACGTCTGCTCAATGCATGACAAGAGACCCACAGAAGACTGCCAGAGCTCTGATAACCAGTCAATGTCCGCCAGGTCAGTCCGAGGAACCAAGGATAGGCTTGGATAGATAGTCCCCGGGATATGCGTAATACACCACAACGCCCAAACCTGCTCTGGCCCAGAGAGCACTCTTTCTTCAACTCGTACTGCCTCGGCCCAAGTGTCGTCCGTTTTCTTCAGGCCCGAAACTGGTCTGGGAGGGTAGGGGAGGGGACCGGACAGGGTCCTCGGCTTGAACTCGCACAATGGGCGCCCGGGATATGCCCAGCCCATAGTCAACGCTTCTTCTTTCTTTTTTGTCCCTTGGCCAGAACACAGTGGGCTCCCCTTTCTTGTGGCAGATTTCGGCCGCATATACCCTGGGCATTGACGGATTGTGAACCATGGCCTGAGCCTGAAGGCCTCTCCGATCAAGGGCGCACAACCGCAGCTGCAAGTTCCTGTAACCCGTTGCAGGCATCGTGAAATTGGGCCTTTGTTTCGGACCGTACCGTATCGTATCTAATATTGTACGTTCATGTGCTGTACCAACCCAAGACCCGCAGCCAGCTGTCATCTCCCATCATGAGAGAGAACCCCCCCTCCCCTCCTTGCCCAACCACCCCCCTTGTTGCCGTTGGTAATTCTAAGTCTATTCCGAGTATCATCTTTTGTCTTTGCTGGCTCGGGCCCTTTCGTCATCGGACAGGCTATGTGATACATTGACCAACCGAGTGGCGGGGGCATTGGTCAGGATCATAAGTTATTCTGGTCGTTGTGGTTACCTTGATGCCCAGGATGAGGCCTCGGCCAAGAGCACATCAATTACACTCCCGCGCGCATGATTCGCCGCGGGCCGCCAAGTCCGTCGTAAAGATCTTCAGTTTAGCCCTCTTTCCTCGCCAAAACGGCACCCCCCACCGGTATCGCCTTGGGGTTATACCGCATATTCCCTTTCTGGGACCCAAGGCTCTTTGGATGGCTGCGAGGCGCCCCGAGTTCCCGCGCCTCTCTTTTCTTTTTGTTCCACCGCAGATGATATTGGCCTAGTGCCCAGATGACAGCACACAACTTGGACCATCGTGGACACCTGTGGGGGCCATAGCACCAGGGACCCCGTCCCAATGCACATTAACACCCGTCATCCGGGTCGTTTCTAAATCTGCTGGGACTAAATCGCAACGGGCTATTGGATGAACCCCGTTCTGACAGCACGTCTGTTAGCTCCATATAGCCTGAGCGGTCAATATACGGTCAGGTCAGGTTACTGCACGTGGGTATCTGTCACCAAGCATCCTGAACCTTGGCTCCGGCGACCTGGGGCGATGTGTGGGTGTCAGTGGGTGTCAGTGGGCAATCCGAAATCTGGGACACAATGATTCAAACTTTCGGGGATAACTCTGTGGCATTACTTTAATTGACCTCATCCCGCATCTTTTTCATCCCGTTGCTCTCCTCTCTTCTTGTTATCCTTTCTTCCCCATGCCTCTCCGTCCTTTAATGTCACCATGTTGAATGTACTGATTTCCACCTTTATCCAAGAACACCTCTTCCTGGCCGTGTTCATTATCCTGCTACCTTTCCCCTTCAGGATAATCGAGTCCTACTTCAGACGATGGAGGATCTACCAAGAGCGCGGCTGTGAAGAGCCCGCAAGCAAGGTCGCCGTCAAGGACCCCATCATTGGCCTCGACTTCCTCTGGAACGTCTTGTTCGGCAAGGCTCCGGAGAGATATCTCGACAACACCTGGAAGGAATTCCAGCAGATGGGCACCACATACACCGAGAAGAGGCTGACATGGGAGGCTGTCTACACCTGCGATCCCCAAAACATCAAGCAGATCCTCGCCACCGGCTGGGAAGACTTTGATCTCCCCGAGTTCAGAACCTCCGTTATCAGCCACCTGTTCGGCAAGGGCATCTTTGTCCTGTCTGGGCGCTCCTGGAAACACGCCCGCGGTATCCTTCGAAAGAACCTGAAGAAGGAAGATGTTACACCCTTCCTTGGCACTCTCGAGGAGCACTTCCAAGCATTCACCAAGCACGTCCCCACCGATGCTAGCGAGGTTGACATTCAGCCTCTCTTCCTGGCTCTCGCCATGGACGTTGCCACCGAGTTCCTCATGGGCCACTCGACTCACATGCTCGACAACTCGGGCGACCACGCCCGGGAGCAGCAATTCGTCGACGACTACATGATCTGTTCCGAAGAGATTATCCAGCAAATGCAGCTCGGGCCCCTGCACCCCTTCAAGGTCAACTTCGAGGCCAAGCGGGCCAAGAAGCGGGTCTACGGCTACCTCAACGAATTCATCGACGCCTCGCTCGAGGACTCCAACGAGGGAAACCTCCTGACCGACATGATGGAGATGGCCGACAACGACCGCAAAGTCGTCAGCGACCAGATCCTGCACATCCTGCTGGCCAGCCGCGACACCACCTCCAGCCTGATGAGCAACCTCTTCTTCATGCTGGCCAAGCAGCCGCACCTGTACGCCAAGGTGCGACAGGACGTGCTCAGCGTGGCCGGCGAGACCCCTCCCACGGCCAGTCAGCTCAAGGAGATGACGTACCTAAAGTGGTGCATCAATGAATGTGAGTTGACGACTCCAGTTTTCCCACCCTTCCATTCCTTCTAGCGCATTTCCACTGACCATTTGACAGCATTGCGACTGCACCCCGTGATTCCCACCAACGCGCGCGTAGCGCTGCGGGACACCACCCTCCCTCGCGGAGGCGGTTCTGACGGCCAGTCACCGCTTTTCGTGAGCAAGGGATCTGCCCTGTTCTACAACGTGTACGCCATGCACCGCGACGAAGCCGTGTTCGGCGCCGATGTCGAGGAGTTCGTCCCTGAGCGGTGGGAGAACCTGCGACCGGGCTGGGGCTACCTGCCCTTCAACGGCGGTGCACGATCATGTGTCGGACGTGAGTTTTGAAAATCCCCATTCCCCTTGTTTTTGCCACAGGAGCGTAGCATCACTAACTCTGGAACCAGAACAATATGCGCTATTGGAGACGCAGTACATTGTTGCAAGGATGCTTCAGACTTACAAGACCATGGAGTCCCGTGACCCAGAAGACTGGATGGAGCTCTACGCTTTGGCTCTGTGCTCCAAGAACGGTACCAAGGTCGCTGTCACGGCTTGAGGGGCCGTTTGCCATAGCACCGGTAAGAGAAATATGATTATGTCGTAATGATGATTAATATCCCGGGGAATTCATTATTTTTTTTTGGTTCGGGTCTACGGCGTTTGGGAACACAATACCACTGGCTGGGGATATTGCAGGGAAGCATATCCGGACACATCCTTGCCACGATGGCAGGATGTCTTGTCTTCATATCATGTATTCTATCTATGTCTGCCTTTTTTTTTCTGGAGCATTTACACACCACGCCCGCGCACACACACACAACCAACACACACACACACACACACACAAGCATGTATACCCTCGCTAGCTAGAAACAATTGAACGAACATCTTAAGAAACTGAAAACACTCTGAAAACTCTCCCTTCCCCCCCCCAAAAAGGCCCGTGTGGCCCTAGCGGCCTTGTCTGCAGTTTGTTTCACATCGCCATGAACCATTCGATGCTCCGACAAGTTTCCGCCACCCGGGGCCGTGGCAGGCGGCCCGCGAACGCCTCCGCTGCCGAGTAATAAATTTTCCGACGACCTGATTCAGAACTCCGTGCGTGCGCTGCCCCCTTGTTTCCGCATGACATGACCGCCAAGGATATGCGATGAACCTGTCAAGGGCCGAGGCTTTGTTTTCCTTTGACAACCCAGCGCTCTGACGCCGGTTCCATCTCCCCGGGGCTTCGGGGGCCGAGCATGGCCCGTCTGAATAATCTGTATGATCTGGGATCGTAAAGTAACAAAAACACCATCTCAGCATGCGAGGTACGATCATTTGTGCGGGGAAGAAGCTTTCTCGCGGCAAATCACAATTCCATTGGTAATTGCAACTGCAGGACATGGGGCTCTAGCTACCACATATCGCCTAGCGCCTTGGCCATCTACCCTAAGTTCCAACTCTTACGTCTTCGAAATTCCATTCCGAGCCGTTGAGTGCCGTTTTTAAGTCGTGAGTGCCGAATTAAAGTCTTCGATCCCCCGGGTTTAAGTCTTTGCCTCTATTCCTAGAATGGTGATTTACCCGCCCGCCTAACCCAAGGGCGATGTAAACTGGGGCTATTCGCAGCCTCCCGACTTGCGAGATGAGCCAACGGGTTTGTGTTGAGGCAAGAAAATTTGTATATAAACCAAGCTGAGGATTGAGTCGAAATTCATTCTTCTCAATTTGAATCTCAAAGCATTCTTCTCACCAAGTGTCCAGCCATCATGGCAAAGCCCACTAAACCCACTCCCGTGCTGGGACAGCACGTGTCGGGCCAGTCCAACAAGCCACTCTCCAGCCCTCCACACAGTTTGACTAGTGACCAGGTTCTAGAAGAACTGAAGAGTGATGCCACGAGGGGACTCGAACCAGATGACGTGCCCCATCGTCTGATCGAATTTGGGTCCAACGACCTAGAGCAGAATAAGGGTGTGCAGCCACTCAAGATTTTTCTGGAGCAGATTTTCAATGCCATGACGCTGGCAAGTATATTAATATAGAACCATAATCATCGAGCTAAAAATTGCTAATCGAGTGACCCCAGGTACTACTTTTAGCACTCGGGGCCAGTTTTGGCATCAAGGCGTGGATCGAAGGAGGCATCTTGGCCGGAGTCATTATCCTAAACATCTTCATCGGCTTCTTCCAGAGCCTCCAGGCCGAAAAGACCATCGATTCCCTGCGCACATTAGGGTCCCCAACCTGCAAGGTTTATCGTGGTGGGAAGACAGTAAGCATTGACACGGCTGATGTCGTGCCCGGTGACATTGTAGATCTCGGCACGGGCGACTCCGTTCCCGCAGACATACGCCTTATCGAGGCCGTCAATCTCGAGGCCGATGAAGCATTGCTCACGGGAGAGTCAGTGCCTGTCCTCAAGTCCCCAAAATTGATTTTCGACGTGGACACCGGGCCGGGAGATCGCCTTAATGTGGTATACAGTTCAAGCACTATCACCAAGGGCCGCGGGCGCGGCGTCGTCTTTGCGACGGGCATGTTCACGGAAATTGGTCTTATTGCTAGCGCTCTCAACTTCAGTGGCGATCTCAAGGCGCAAAATGAAGATGCATCAGGCACGAAACCGAATCCTCTGCTGGCTGCCCTGAGGTCGATTCGTGATTGGCTTGGCGAGTTTCTTGGTCTAACCATTGGCACGCCCCTGCAGCGAAAACTCTCGCAGCTGTTCCTGTCGCTGTTCCTGTTCGCCATTGTCTGTGCGATAGTCGTCATGGCAGCCAATGACTTCGAATCGCGAGAGGACGTCATAATATACGCAATCACCACGGCCATTGGCACCATTCCCGTGTCTCTCCTGCTGGTCTTGACCCTGACCATGGCCGCCGGGACGAAAAAGATGGTTGAACGCCATGTGATTGTCCGAAACCTCTCCAGTCTCGAGGCGCTGGGCGGTGTCACGAGTATGTGCGCCCTGTCTTATTAAACGTGTTGCAAAAAAGTAAGCTGACCCCCCGGGCGCCCTATAGACATCTGTTCCGACAAAACGGGAACCATAACTCAGGGGCGCATGGTGACACGAAAGGCCTGGCTCCCTGGCTGTGGCACCTACTCGGTCGAGTCCACGAGTGACGTGTACAACCCCACGGCCGGCCAGGTTCGATTTATTGGCTCGCAGCCCAAGGACGTTGTCAGCTCGGGTCAGGAGAAGCAGGATGAGGGAGATTTGATTGCTCCGATGGGCGAGCCAGCCTCCAAGCCCAGTCTCCAATGGTACCTGAATGTCGCATCGTTAGCGAACCTGGCCGTTGTAGAACAGAGCGACGATGCGTCGGCAAACCCATGTGAGTGGCGCGCAAAGGGAGCACCAACCGAGATTGCTATCGAAGTCTTTGCCTCTCGATTTGGTTGGAACAGAGTTCAGCTGTCGCAATCGCCGGGGGCTCAATGGAAGCATCTGGGAGAGTTTCCCTTTGACTCTGACGTCAAGAAGATGTCAGTCATCTTTCAAAATGTCACCACAAACGAGACTCATGTATTTACCAAGGTGAGAATTGTCTGATCGTAAATCGTGATGCTAGCTAACACAGCCAACCCAGGGCGCCGTTGAGCGAGTACTCGCTTCCTGCAAGTCCATTGCCATCAACGATAGGATCGAACCTCTAACTGCGTCAATCAGCCGAGACATTCACGAAAATATGGAAGCGCTAGCCAGTCAAGGCCTTCGTGTTCTCGCCCTCGCCCACAAGGTCAATGATCGTCCCGTGTCTGAGGCCGATTTTGTCGATGACGTTGTTCCAAACCGGGATCTCTTCGAGCGAAACCTGATTTTCCGAGGTCTCATTGGAATTTACGACCCCCCGCGGCTCGAGTCTCTCCCAAGTGTTCGAGCCTGCCAGGGCGCGGGCATCGTGGTACACATGCTTACAGGCGATCACCCCGAGACAGCGCGTGCCATTGCCGTCGATGTCGGCATCCTCCCGTCTGCCGAGAAGGCCCAGATGCTCCCGGCTGATGTTGCCAAGACGATGATGATGACGGCGCATGAGTTTGATGCCCTGACGGATGCCCAGATCGACGACCTGGCTGAGCTGCCGCTTGTGGTTGCTCGCTGCGCCCCTAGCACCAAGGTCCGGATGATAGATGCACTGCACCGTCGCAACAAATTTTGCGCCATGGTACGTATCACAGCTCACCATGTACATATTCTGGTTGTGTAAATACATGCTAATTGAATTTTACTTAGACGGGAGATGGAGTGAACGATAGCCCGAGTTTGAAGCGAGCTGATGTAGGTATCGCAATGGGTACAGGGTCAGATGTCGCAAAAGAGTCTTCAGACATTATTTTAACCGATGACAATTTCGCGTCAATCCTTAACGCCATTGAAGAAGGACGTCGCATCTTTGACAATATCCAAAAGTTCATCTTGCATGTTTTGGCTGCAAACATTGGCTTCGTAGTTACGCTCCTCGCTGGTCTCGCCTTCAAGGACGACTCTGGTGTGTCTGTCTTCCAACTTACACCTGTTGAAATTATCTGGATGCTGCTTGGAACCGGTGCATTCTGTGAGACCGGGCTCGGCTTTGAAAAGGCAGTTCCCGATATTCTTAACAGACCGCCCCAAGATGTAAGTCTCGTCGGTGAATTTTTGCAGAAATCCTGTTCTGATCCTTCTATAGCTCAATTACGGCGTGTTCACTCCAGAGTTTTTGGTCGACATGGTTGTGTACGGAACTATCATGGCAGGCTGCGTACTTGGATCCTTCACCCTCGTCATCTTTGGGTTCAATGACGGTAACCTTGGTATCGACTGCAACATCAAGTACTCAGAGGCTTGTGAACCAGTTTTCAGGGCACGCTCCACTTGCTATTCTACCATGACTTGGATCTTCCTCCTGTTTGCATGGGGCCTCATCGATTTCCGCCGGTCCCTGTTTTACATGCCAAAGGGCTTCAAGGCTTGGGCAATGCACCTGTGGGGCAACCAGTTTCTATTTTACGCAGTCACGGTTGTATTCTTCATCATATTTGGAACCATATACATCCCTACCCTGAACCACGTTGTCTTCAAGCATTCAGGGATTAGCTGGGAATGGGCCATCGTCTTTGTTGGCGTCGGGATTTTCATGGTGTTGGCCGAGGCGTGGAAATGGGCCAAGAGGATCTATTTCCGGAGGAAGACGTTTCATAGGGGCAACCACTGGGGCGAGGATGCGCATGAAGCCTAGGTCCACTCTTTCGGACTTGAGGTTGTATCCACCAACAACCATAGCTAAAAATAGTCTGATCAAGACAACTGGGCGAGCAGGATTTGGACTTCATTGACCCATAATTTTATTTCTTCGAATAACTGTTAGAAGACGTGTGCGCATGTTTGCGCTACATAACTACCAACATTGTATCATAACGCTAAAATTAGACAGATTATAATCGCTCAAAACAGCTCATAAATCTCTCTCGTTTCTTCGTACACGACCTACATAATTTGAACCTACTACTTCCCATCACTCGGCAATTTTTGTTTCTTTTGGTTCATAATTCCATGACGCTCCCAATAACCCTGTCCAGGTATCGCTAGCAAATTAACACACACAAGAAAAAAGTCCTACTCATCTCATCGTCTCTGTTCCACGAGGGGTATCAAAGCAAAGGTAGTTGTCCTCCGACTTGGGAGAGGCTTTTATGCTGCACGCAATGAGCATGGCAGAGAGAGCTGGTCTCTCTAGAAGAATAAAAAAAAGAGAATGAGCTTCGGCAGAGTCCTGTATCTCATCAGGTCTCGCCTCGGCAGTACGTTGCTTGGGTAGGGTCAGCCTTCACTCAAAACCACAGTTGTTAGCATCCGCGTCTGTCATCACAGACTCAGACCACCAACAAGTCCATGGCCAGCTCTCGAATTAGCTGCACCCAGGTCCTGTTTTGGCTATCTTCGGCTTGCACGGCCCACAGCTTCTGCAAAGCATCCCTCGCGGCGTACCAGTAACCCCAGGGGGACTCCAATATCAGCCTCTTGATGCGGTCAATAACCCACTCCTTAAGTTCAGGCGTCTTGACGCTGGCCCCAAACACAAACGTAGTCCAGGCCGTGGCCTTGAAGTTCGGGTCGTCTTCGGGAATAGCAATCAATGCAGCTTGTAGTTCTTTAAGAAGCACATCAGCCATCTCCTCACCATAAATGCTGCCAAGAGACGGGATCGCGTGGAAAATGTACAGACATAGGCCAAGTTTGTGAGCCGAGGCCACGCGGAAACGGCTCAAAACCGGATCGCTGTAGGTGGAGGGCAGCGTCTCGACTTCCTTTGCCCAGGCAATCACGTCAATGTTTTGCGCACGATTGAAGAGAGTTGCACCAGCCGTAGTGAGCATTTCATCCGAGACCATATCACCCGTTACTTGCCTGGAGAGTTGAGCGGCCGAGAGCATGATTTCCATCAGCTCCGGCGGGCAGCAATAATAGCTGTTCACAGTGCTGGCGAAAACCTCCAACCCTTGGAAGGTGTGGAAGAAGGACCTGGAGTCAGTGCTTGTGGGTCGAAAGGTCGATTCCAAGATGTAGTACCTGTGTTGAGGTTAGAGAGTGTGGAATGGTTACGGATGGAAAGATGCTTACACAAAGCAGTCTGAAATGAGATAATTCCGTAAACTCTCTTGCGCACTGGAGACGGGAAGCAGCGACATGATCCTGCCGGCGCCATCGAGATGAGCTTTCCAGTTGTGTTTGCCAGACTCAATCAACTCCACGTTGATGAGAAACAGCACAGAGGCTAGGAGCACATCGCCATCGATAGATTCAATGTTTTGGAGTGCAGAAGACATCATCTGCAGCACCTGCTGTTTGGCAACAAGTGCGTCAACGAGCAGGCGCCTTGGCCCGTCTCCCCTATCCAGGGAGTTGGGGCTCAGCCAGGGCCGCGAGCGGTTGTACATGTGAGTAGCCGACGCGGCGATAATGACCTGGCGGAGCAGGGGATATGACTGGGTCAAGGGAAGAAGGCTCCGAAACGGGTTGCGCTCGGGCACATCATCGGCGACAAAGTCTCGACAGAGCCGCGATGAGACTGTGATGTCATCAGTTATGTTCCATGTGCACACACAATCACAACCGCAACCACGAGGAGAGGGAGGGAGGGAGGGGTCCAATGACGGGGCAGGGCTACGTACAATAAGCGAGATACTGTCTGTGGGTGTACTTCATGTCCTGGAACAAGGGATCGACGAGGGCCCAAGGGGTGGTCTGGACGACGATGGGGGTTGGGGTTGGGGTGGTGATTGAGACCTCAGTATCTTGCACCGTGTGCACCGCTGTGGCACAGCTGAGCTGGGTGTCGTGACTGGTCACAAAGCTGTCGTCACATTCCGGACTGATGGCGTCGGCGACGGTGCCGGGGTCGGAGCCAGACTCGGAGGGCGTCGTGGCGGCCTCGGACAGGTTGACGGAGGCACCACGGCGCCGCGCCCGGGGCGGCTCCGGCGATGGCGGGTAGAGGGCGGCGCTCGACTTCTGGCCGGCCAGCTTGCCCCTCGAGGCTACGGCGCCGGTCCACAGAAACAGCTGGCCGTAGCCGAGACAGTCGATGCCCCGCGAGACGCATTTGGAGCACTGTGGAACCGCGCGATCGCAGCGCAGGCGCCTGCGGCGACAGTTGTGGCATGGCTTGTCGGCAACCGATTGAGTGTCGGCTGACGGAGACATGGGGTAAGGCGATGCAGTGTTGAGAGAAGAGGGTTCATTCCTGCCGTGAGCCCAGGTTTTCGGCCAGATCCGCTACAAGGGGGCCAGAAAAAAGAAGTTAGGTTACTGAATAGCGACTTCATCCGCAACTGATCAGCCGATGGCAAGACGATTAATCGTGTGGTGATGTTCCACGCCGGCCTGAGGTGGTTGATGACGCTCCTTGTATGTGCTGGGCGACCGACACGCCGGGCCGTGGTCTAGTCCGAAAGAGGCAGCCAAGGCGCAACTCGCCCCTCTTCCCCCACAATCGCCGAGGGAGAGATGCCGAAGCCGTGTGTTGCGCACTCCTTGACGGCTTCTTAGTCGCGGGCTCGTTTTGCTTCGGTCCACAGGCGGTGTGTGGGGACCAACTTGTTATCATGATCACTCGGGAAAAGTCCCGATAACGTTGAGAGGAGAGCGCAACCAATCTGCACGTTGCGATAATCGTTCCCGGCAATCTGGGAAGACGTTTGGAAGTATTTAAATAGCACCCAGCTCAGCTGCACCTGCATGGGACACCGTTTCAAGTTTCAGTCGGAGTGCCAGGTTGTGTCCACGAGCGTCGCCCCGACATGTCCCTATCTGCCTGCGCTTACGCCATCAGACCGACTCGTTCATGCTGTATCGCACTCCTCGGATCCCGGGTTTGCCGATGTGTTGCCCCCCCCCCTCAACCAGTTGGCCGATGAATCGAGTAATGATTTGAAGAAAAAGTTCCAAGACCGTTAGAGAAAAAAAAAGACCCAGCGCCCGAACTAAAACTTGTCCACCTTACATTAGGTTATTGATCACCGAACACTATTGCTCTAGTGTGGCTCCGCTTCGCTTACAGATCGTTCCTTCACGCCCAACCATTTGCTTCTCGAAAAAGTCTCGAATCCAGAATAATATAATTTAGAGGCGAGACAGGGGTTGGCCATCTAACGAGCCAAGCCGATGACGACGCCCCGCCTCGTTCGGAAGGCTGATCGGCTTCAAACGCACAACGACCCGTGCGTGGGTTCCTGGAGCCTCACGATTGGGGGCTGTTGGGTGGGACTTTTTGCATCTACCATCTGAATAAGCGATAAATCTATTAGGCATGTGGCAGGGGCACAGTGAGTTTAATTTATAAATACTTTACGATGATGGCGACGAAAGTAAATACCCTTGGCCATGAGGTAAATATGTTTCATGCTGGAAAAAACAAGTTGTAGGTGGCCACTCAGACTGCATGTGCATGCATTCACCTGGGGATGCAAAACCGTTGCGACATACACTTTAAGGCACGGAAGTGGGCCTAAATAACCAATTTGTATTCAAACTACTACTCCAAATAGTCATCACGCATCACTCATTACTCGTAACGTGGGTAGCCACTGTATCTCCCAATCATCACCACTTCCCATTCCATCCATATATGTCTGTAATGTCCAGTTTGTAACCGTATTCCAAAACGCCATCCTCAAATCGCACCCCGGAACTTTCTCGCCAATTTTTTTTCGCGCGCGCGTGTGTGTGTGTGTGAAATGCTTGATGTCATTTTCAACTAGGAAGAGACGTCGCTCATGTTTTTATATGAGAGGAAGGCCTTATACACCACGACCTTGTCCAGCGCGTACTGAAGTTTGCGGAGTCGCTTGTGGCAATGGCTTGAGTTCATGGTGGTTCGAGTTTCGACATTGTGTTTGACTGAGAGCGCCACTCGCTTTGCCCAGTGCGAAATGAGAGGGTTTTGTTCTTGGTCAAGCGCAGCTAGTTGTCGCTGGTATTCGACGCGGATGGCTTCTTCCTTGACGTCGTAGTAGCGACGGATCATGAACATCATGGCTTGAGTGGCCTTCTTGGCCAAATAGACAATGTCCGAGATCTCAGTGGTGTAAGTTGGGTGCTGATATGACATGGTCACCATGACCTCGCGCGTTTGGCGGAGCGCATCGATGACGCTCTCGAATCTGGCGTTCATCTGCCAATCTGTGTAGCTAGACGAGTCGAGGCAAAAGTCATAGTCGTAACAGCTGCAGCAGAGCTCCTCAAGTCTCTGAGCCACACGAACTTCAGGCTCGTGGAAGCGGCGAATAGATTTGGCCATAGCGAATATTAATATTCGATAGGAGTATGGGCGATGCTTTGTTGGTTCTGAAGCCTTGCAAGGTCCTGAGATAGATGGCAGGAATGAAACCAGAGAGTAGGCGATGAATTTTAGTATGGAGCAAAGTGAGAAGTTTGGGCTGCCTGATGGTTCTTGGTGGGTGCAAGCTGTCTGGGTTGATGAATCTAGACAAAGTCCCGGGGGGATGCTATAAGTACTCCTTGATTTCTCGGACGGAGATGACTAAATTCAGAGCATCAAGGTTAAAAACCTTTCGGAGAAGGATGGGGAGGGCAGCAGGATCATACTAACTCTTCCATGGACAACCGGGTCCTGGAAACCACCTTTTCAGCTTCATCTTCAGCTTCACGTGGATGGCCAGCGTGGCTGACAAATTTTAGTCTTTTCGCCATGGTGAATCTTCTGTTGGTCACGAATGTTTTGCTCTGGGTTCAATCGTAAAGGTTGTTATGGTATGGGCGGTCCGAGACGATCGTGGGTGAAGCGGCAGGATATGTAGTTTGCGACAGTTGGGGGATAGTAAATAAAATCCTAGGAGAGCTAGGAAGAGGAGGTGGCCTATAAATATTGCGTAGCTAATAGAATGATCAACCGGGCCGGATGCATCATGCATGCAGGTCATTACTACCCAACGTTGCCGCAATCCAAGGTGAGATCGGCAATCTAGACACGGCGATTGCTCACTTTATGGTGCAATGGGTCACATGGAAATTTCCCGGATGGTTCATGGCAGGCAAGCCATTGGTGGTCCCCACTGGGTCCGATATGTAGTTTCTGAGCATCGGCTCATGTCCGTCTTGGCATCAGTTATTTCGACCGTCGATCGAATTGACTCATTCCAGTCCTTCATTTTTTGACTCAGAAAGCCCTCTGGGCAGAGCAGCGTGGATGATGCAAGACGGAACATCTGCTCGAGCAAACCGCCACCAAGCTGGAACATCAAGTCTCGCTGTTCGAGGCCCCGACGGGCCGGCTAAGTGATTTTTCCTAAGACTCTTGCTAAATCTAAGGTCTTATTCTAACGACTTAGGCTAAGGAATTCGTCACGGGCCCTCAACTTTATAAGGAAATGCATCGCGAAGCTAAATAACTCCTCAGCAGAGGTCAGTGAATCATGCCGGCGCCCAGCTTATATTTTGCAAGAGCGCGATGCCTTTCATCTCTTCAAACTCACACGCCTTCTTCCCCTTTCCTTATTCGCAACAGGCAGCCTTCCTTCAAAATCCCTGAAATTTGACCTCGAACGCCCGCGCCTCTGCTTTTTATAGCTTCCGGCTTTTAGCCCTCGCGATGAAGTCACCCTCAAAAGCCCCCGCCGAGACGTCCCCTCAGAGCTCGGAAAATGACGAGGTGAACCCGGAGGTCCAGTCAAAAATCGACCGGGCGATCGAATTCATCATGCCGGAAGCCAAGAAAAACAAGGAAATCTGCGATCGCGTCACCCAAATGCTCAAGGATACCAAAATGTACAACAATTCCACTTCTTGGTCGGACTGCCAGTTCTACAGACAATACCGCAAGTGGGCGAAAATCGGCACCGACAACGACCAGATCAAGCTGGAGAGCTTTCTTGCCTGCGATGCAGCCCACAAGAGCCTTAGCCTGAGGGGCGACTCCGACGGGTTTGCCAATGTCATCAGGAAGCGCAACATGTACGAATGGGCAATCTCAAAGCTCCAACCTGTAACAGCCAAGGCCCACCAGCAGACCAAGACTGAAAAGCATCGCATCAAGCAGGAAATGGCCGAGAAACGGCGAGAATCCAAGAAGGCAGTCGGTGCACATTCTTCCTTCACTGAGGCAGACAGAATCCTGCCCTCCATCGAACGATCTGGCCCCCCGCCTGCAGTACCAACACCCCCGGCCCGTCCTCTCACGCACAGCGCCCAGGAAATGTCGCCCTTCCACTCGCCCCCGTCGTCAAAGAGAGTTTTGACCATCGCATCGGAGCCCCACGATGCCGGGCCGGCAGCCAAGGTCCCAAAGGTCAGCCGGGACTCTCACCGGTCCTCTCCCCGGCCGCCGCCCCGCACCACATGCAATGCGGCAACACAGACCGAAACCGAAGTGATCAACAGCAAGGCTTTCGACCTCCTGGGCCACCTTGTCGATCCCTTCAAAAACGCCTTTGCAGAAGTCGTCGCTCAGCAGACGAAAACCTTGACCGAGATACTCCCCGCCGCGGTCAAGACGGCCGTCCAACAGTCGATTGCCAGCGAGGCGGCCCACCACCAATCCCACGCTGCTCTCGTGCGGTCGCAGGTTCCCCGGCCGCCGGCACCTGAGGCGGCACTGGCGCGGCAGACCTACGCAGCCTACATGGATCCCGTCCCCGCGCAGCCACAGATTTGCGGCATTGTCAACTACCCGCACGAAGACGCCCGGCCAGTTGTTGGTAGGGGCAGCGTCCGAGGCCTGGCTTCGTATATGGCGGCAGACGATGAGCGCCTGTTCAACTTTGGCCCGTACGGCTTCGCCCGCGGGCTCGCTCCACGCCGGCACTAAAGGGCAAGACTGAGGGAAGGGGGTTCTTAGGAGGGTTCTTATGGCATTATTCAGTTTTCGCATTAGCATAGCCCTAAGGAGGAATCTGAATACTAATGGCAGCGACTCACGCCAACCGGGCGAAGAATATCAACACATTTATCATTCCATGACTTGATTTCCTGTGACTGTCATGTTGAACTGCTGAATGACTTCCCAAAGTGTCTCCTCAAGAACCCCGTTCCATGTGATTCACTTAGTTTGTCCCTCGGCACACTTTACATTTGACCGGTAAAGGCATTATCCAACCCACCCCAGCAAACGGTGTGATTCCGGTGGGCAGGATTATGGTTCTAAAGGTGTTTCGGGACGGGATGTTGATGCACAATGTATGCTTATTTAGCCCCCCCTCCGCGTTTACAAAAAGTTAAATAAATACACGGGGTAAGTACGAATTGGGGAAATCAAGCCG
The DNA here is from genome assembly GCA_017140755.1 of Calonectria hongkongensis. NCBI lineage: Eukaryota > Fungi > Ascomycota > Sordariomycetes > Hypocreales > Nectriaceae > Calonectria > Calonectria hongkongensis. Next base: position 1,873,845 of record JAACJA010000006.1, read on the forward strand.
GGCCTCATTGAACTTAAGGTTCGAATCTTATCTCGGTGATCTATCATAAACATGATCCGAGGTTTTCATGGTCCACTTAACATGGCCAAAACTGGCTGACTCTTCTTAATCCTGCTTGTGTCCAAGTTGGAATGGAGGGCCATGACCCTTAGGTTTAAATTGCCTACTATACCTCTTCATCACGTAGACAGCAAAGTGAATATCTTTATATGCCCATCCTTGCACCGCTAATGTTGATATCAAGCCCGGAGCCAGACGGCCCAGTAACTCTAGCGCAAATTCCAGCATGCTCAGCTGATTTGTATGGTGAGCTTCCTCTCTATTTATACACAAAGGTCTGCAACCAAGAGCGCCCACGACAGAGTCAGCGTGATGATTACATATCCCAACCAACAAAGGAGAAGTTACCGAAGATCAAGAAAGTACGATGTGATAGAGGAGGGTCTGCGGTGCTTCTCACGTAAGAAATGCTTTCCAGGGTTGATTAGAACGCAACCTGAATGTAAATTTGAAGGTTATATTGGTCAAGGGCCATGAAAATGGCCTTAATATTGATCAGGTCGTGCTAAAAGAACACTGGCAGAACAATGGGATGGTGCTATTATGTTTAATGTCTGCAGCCCATTTCAGCGTTACCACGGGCGCCTCATTCAGGGTAAATTCTTGGGCAACGTGTCATTCTAGACGCTCCTAATCGGGAAATTGGCACCTTGCCAGATGGGTAAAGAAATACCTTTTCACCCGGAGACAGGCCAGTGGTGGTCTGTCTCATTCTGATGCAAATGCGATTGCTGGCTACTTACAGACCCACATGTGGACCGCCTGAGGCCCGAAACACTGTGCTCGCTCTGGCTGACAACATTTCGCACCTCAGAATCACTTGCTTTACCGAAAAATCATTTTTTTGGGGGGCTCTGCTTTTAACCTTCACAGCAAAAGCTTCATCAGCCTGGTCTGAGCCGGCATCTGATGGTTCCACTAGGTAGGCATACCACGACGAAGAATGGCCCTAAAAATCCGTTGAACCTGGAAGGCATTCTCCCACGATCACTTCGTTAAAGCACCCCCCGAAAAATGCGGTATAAATTATGTGTGCTATGGTCAGGCGCATGAATTGCCTACATGCAGACTAATCTGCTGACCTTTGGCACAGATACCTTGGGCACTACAGTGCCCTGGGTAACATGCACTCATGGCCGGATTTTACTCACTAAGCCAGGTTCAACCGGAAAGGAAGTAAGACGCTCGCGGTAGTATAATAAGCCATCCTACACAAAATTTGGCTGGGGTGTTGTCGCCTTCTTGGCTACATTGTAAGCAACGCTGGCAAAAAAAAAAGGTGATGAGCAAGCACCGCAATCACTGGCCACCAAGAGAAATATCAAGTGGTAATTGGTACATTTCTGACCGCTTAACGTCTTCGGAGGAGATCCTACTGTAAGTGGGGTCTAGCTGTGGTTGGAAAGGTCTGTCGCCGCTGGAGGTAAAAACCCTCGTGAGGGCGCCCCCACCCTGCAGAGGTGGAAATTTCTAAATCCCTCTACGAAACCCGAAGAAGATTTCAAACTTTGAACGAAAGAAACGAAGATAAAGAGGGGCCAAGGAAAGAGGGAAAGGAAATGACCTTGGAGGCTTTAGGAAGGCGGGTATACGGGTTCGAGAAGGCCCGCACCACTGCGCTAAGCAAAGTCAAGCGCAACGTGAACGTCAATGGTATCTTGTAATCAAGGCTATGCCATCGAGATCATCTGCAAGTGTGACGAATCGATTAAGGAACTTTGCAAAATGACATAACTGAGTAGCAATGCCCCGGTGATACGCAAGATCGCAGCGGCGGGTGATGCAAGAAGGAGGGCATGCGTACCAAGAATACGAAGACACGACACAAAAGTACGTGGTCACTCTGTTAGGTGGTGCGATCGAAATGTCTTGCGGAGTAGAATTCCTACACAGGGACGGGCACTCTGGGTCTTATTTGTGCCTTTTGCGCGCATGGCTATTTTTTCTAATCGTCATTTGCGTATCTCCTCGTGGACTTGATTTCCGACTCATGGCGTTTGCCAAGTGCCAGATCTCATACGGCACAAACAGCTGGACAGGCGATGAAGCCGTATTGCTAAATGAATAGGGCGCCATTGCACTGACTAGCGAAGGGCTCGCTTCACCTCAGGTCGTATATATCGTTGCGCCATAAACGAGTGGGCGTCGCTCCGCAAATGTGTACAAGACTCAGCCCAGCCTAATGAACTGTTAGGTTGCCGTTGCGCAGATTCTGTCAAATCAGCAGCGCAACATGGTTGCATCGGGGCAAAACGGAAAAGGTACGAGGCTAGAAATAAGCGCCCGTAACAGGATTTTTGAACGAAGATCCAACGCCTTGAACTAAACCCTCTCAGTTTGAGGCTTAGTAGGTATCCATGCAGATGGGGCGTGAACGCATCCTTCCACAGATGTGGAGGGCTCCCTCGCATATTTCCGCTCCACGGCTGTGGAGGAAGGAGGAGAGCCTGGTTCGATGGCTGCGCTAACCCTTGTTCAAACTAACCAATGCGAGCTAGTCTAATGCAGACTCGCCCCAGACTGGAGCGCTATGCCTAAACCAGCACACACAACTTGAAAGCCTTTGTACAGAGATCAGAAGAAAACATAATATAAACCGACGTACTTCTGGATGAACGCTCTCGTACTGCGAGGCTTTGGAGGCTGTCACATATTTTCAGCAAGACGACTACTTTATTTGCTACGATGCGCTGGACAAGTGATCTTAGAAGAGCAAACCATCCACAGGGCTACAAAAGAGTTCTCCAACCATACAAGAAGCTAGGTCACCAAAACATTACACATTTGTTGGCGGATTCTCTTTGCATCAACAGGCTGCTGGATGGCATCGACCGGTGCTCATCAGATATTGACCGTTTGCCACCCAGGTTTGGGTCAACACCACGGCCCATGACAGTTTCGAGAACCAACCCTCGCAAATTTTCAGAGGCTCGAAATTTGCATGCTGGCAGTTGCATCAACATTAGTATAGGATTGGGCAGAGATTCTTATGCTGAAGTAGACCATCGCGATGCAGAAGAAGGCAAGTCAAAGCGCGCCAACCCCTATGCATTCCAAGCCCATTATTTGCCATCGAATCAAACCTCTATTGACAAGAATGATGTTACAGAAAGCTGCCTTGGCTTACATCCGGCTTTGGCCCAAGAATCGAATTCTTGGGATTGCGTAAATTTGGAAAAAAGAACTTACCTTCTGCCATCGGCAGCCAAGTTGGGTAACAACAAAAGACAAGAATGCGGACAATTAACAAATCACTTGCCATGCGGCGAGTCTTTTTCAGATTTTGATAGCGGCAACAGCAACTGTAATTTGGGAAAAGACTGCCATGATAAGTGGTTTGACGAGACTAGGGCTTTTCGAGAAGAGAACCTAGTTCCCAGTCCACTATACCAGCGTATTCGTGAAGAGCTGTTGCAACCCTCAATGGACAAAATTAAAGCATGGATGAAATACGCCCATTATGCTACACCGCCAATAGAGATTTCATCACCTTATAAGCGCCTCAAGCATCATCAAAGCACATCCCTAGAAGGTGATCGTGACATAGCTCCGAGTGGATACTTCCATTGGGCATGTCCATTTTACAAACGCGACCATGTCAAGTACCAGGATTGTCTGCGTCATCACGATTTCCAGAACCTCAGCAGCATCATCCAGCACCTTTGCCGCGACCACATGAAGCCACAGTATTGCGCACTGTGTTGGGTTACATTTGATGATGTAATGGCGCGCGATAAGCACGTCCGAGCAAGATCATGTAAGGCCCGCAGCCGGAGGGAAATTGAGGGTCTTGATGTGGAGCAGAGTGCTGAGCTGAAGAAACAAAGCAAGAGGCATCTGGATGAAAGAAGCAGCTGGATGCGTATGTCAGCTATTGTCTTTCCTGGACTTGAAATGCACTGCACGCCTTACCTGGATCACGGTTTCGAGTTGGCAGTGTCCATGGTCCGTGACTATTGGGCGGTGCATGGAAAAGATGTAATCTCACAGCTCCTGAACAGCCACGTGCCCCTGCAAACGAATCCAAGCGACAGCAACGAATTGGATGCTCTCCATAAGCTTACTCTGAATGACTTGATAGCTAAAATCCTGCAGGCATCAGCATCATGAAGCGACGGTATTAGTGTGGTTGGTTTAGTTCGACGATTGGCAATGAAATGGGGGATGTGAAAAAAGAAATCCAAAAAAAAAAAAAAACTGCTTATGAGTGTGAACGAAAACAAGTTTCTGGTTGACGAAATCCTGTAAATATAAAGGGGGAAATAGCATGGGTAACTAGGGGCCCGACTCGATAATTAACAAGGACGAGTGTTTTGAGCTTGAGACTGATGTTAGGGTGATGCGATTCATACAGGGGAGACTGATCTACAGCCAGGACTTGGTGAAAATAAATATTCTTGCTGTTTTCCAAACAAAATAGTATTTAAAAAAAAAGAATTGATGAAATAGTAACTATATCATCGAGAAATATAATATACTTAATGATAGAATACGTTTCGACGTGATCTGCATATGCCAATACATGCGTTCTACTAAATCTTGATCTGGCAGCCCATGCATCGTGATACAAGCAAGAACTCCGTGCTCACTCATCTTCAGACATCTCATCATACTCGTCATCATCATTCATAACGCCCTCCATGGAATAAAACTGTGCATCATATCTGGCATATACCGGAGCTTCGTCGTTCAAATGGAAGGACGCGCCAGATTGTGCGACGGGGCCGAAGCGCATCCACTGATCAATGTTTTGATCAAGATCACCGGCCCCGGGCGAAGTGAGAAGCTCATGCTCTTGGATCCCGGGTTGATTGGCCATGTAATTTTGAGACCCGATGCCTTGTGGAGCATGGCCCGGGGACACGCCAGACTGTGCAATGGGGCCAAAATCCATCCTCCATTGGTCCATATTCTGATGAAATCCACCACCTTCGGGGGAAGTGAGAACCCCATGTCCCTGGATCCTGGGCTGATTGGTGATGTAATTCGGGAAATCGATGCCTTGTGGATTAATGCCCGTGGGCGCGTCAAAGCCGATCGGCATCCGAGATGCGTCTTGCTGGGGGTTGTGTTGTTGGTCCGTTGAAAGTAGACCGAAGTCTAGCTGGGGGTAAAATTCTGTACCTTGCTGCTGGCTTGTCAACGCAATGGTTGGGTTGCCCCAGATAGCAGAGTCTGTAGAGTTGAATGATTGGCCATGGATTGGACTTGCAACGTTATCCTGCGGCATGGTGCGGGCCAAGTTTCCGGGAAGTGAGCCCTCATTGCCAGACAGGACGGGCAGCGGCTGGTGGGCGGGTGGTTCATCCGGGTCCTGGTCATTGACTTGGGTTTCGTCGCCATCGCTTTGGCTGGAATCATCCTCAGAAAACAGAGGATACTTGGCAGAATGCCTGAACACGGCGTGCAGGATATCCTCAGTCAGAGATTGCATTAGGCCCCTAGGAATGTTGTGCTTTTGCGAGAAGTTTAGAACAATGGTCCTCACCTCGGGCTCGTTAGAACGGAGAATTTCGACGGCTCTGAAAAAGCTCGGCAATGGCTCCGGACATACTATGTCAGGAATGGTGTCGCTGAAATAGGTTGTCCACATTTGTATAAACTTCTCAAGCTGGGATCGATTGTCCCTGGTCATACCCTTGAGCTCATTGAGCTCTGCCTCAGTGAACAGCATCCTCGGCAAATGCAACCCGCAAGCTGACTCATGCGAGTCACGGAGGAAGTTGGTCTTCAAAAAGATCCAGCAAAAAGCGCAATGGGCCCTATCGGATCCCGCAGTGTGAGATCGCTCTACGTGCTGGGTTAAATGTGAAAAGGTCCTGAATCTTTGCGTATGGCAATCCAGATGTCGGGCAGGGTCTAAGAGGAAGAAAGGGCATGGCAGAGGTTGATCCGTGGACCCAGGTTGGCGCTGGTTTTGGCGAGCGGGATTACCGCGTCCCGAGTTGCCCCTACTGCCATTTCCCCTAGTGCCGTTATTGTTGCCGTTGCCGTTGTTGCCATTTTGTCTATTCCTTCGTGTGTTCCCTTGGCCCTGCTGGAAGTCTCCACTGGACTGATGGTAGCCCTGCTCCTGCTCGGCGTGTTGGACGCAGGTCCTGAATTGAGTATGTTGACCGCCGAACCAAGCCTTAGTGGTGGTTGGCAAACAGGAATGTATGAGAGTCAGGAAGAAACCATGCCATTTCTTACAATGGCTGTCAGATTCGACTCCCGAGTCTGTGGTATAATTGTTAGCATTGTTCATCAAACACAAGCCAGCGTGTGATGGGTAGGGTAGTATTTCGCGGGGGCGGGGCGGGGCGGGGCGGGGCGGGGATCTCACAGGCCCTGTTAGTGCTGGAGCTGCAAAGCCAGAACGGGAATGCAGATTTGAGCCTTGTGTCTCGCTCCGCCCTCGTGGGAACGGGCCACGGAAGCGTGCATGTCTCATGGCGCCGGGAGCTGCGTTGATCTTTATCCTGCTGTCTTTGGATCTGGCGCCGGGTGTTGCGGTTTTGCTTCTGTATCTTTACGTGGTGTAGACGTGAGACGAGGGGGTTAGCGGTTTGGTGCGGAAAGAGGCCACAGAGAGCATCGATGGTCGGGACCAGATTGGCAAAAATGGCGGTGGTGCCAAGCAGAGTAAGAAAGATAATTCCCAAGACAGAAATGACGTCAAGGTCTTGAATGTGAGAGGAGTGAAGATGGAGTCGGAGGTGGGGGTGCATGCATTGGGACATGGTCGCGTTCACAGCCATGGTGGTGATTACGCCTTCCCCGTTGTCGAGGCCCGGCAATCGAGTCGTTGAAGGACTGAAACTCTCTGAAAGATTCCATGGAAATTTTCGTGTGATTATATAGTATCTAATATGTGAGGTGGAATACTCTCCACTCTCTCCCCAAATGTGGAAGCGTAAACAATCCAGCACGAGCCGTGTCATGATGCGTCTGTCATGGTTGGCGGTGGGATCGTCCGCAACGCCTGGCAGATACGTTTTGTAGCTGCGATACGAGACTCCAACCACATCGAGATTAGCTCCTAGGCACAGAACAATCGAGACCTTTGGATCTGCCTCCCAGTTCTGCAGCACATCATCGCAATTGAGCAATGCACAGACGTGGAGGCAATCCAGGTTCAGCGCCACCCTGGGGCCCGCTGAGGCCGCAACCCATTGGTGTGGCTACTGACCTACCTGTTCGGGGAGATTGGGCCCGCCGTTACGCTGCCTGGTAACTTGCGAGTGTCAGACTACAGCTTAATCAATGCGTCGTCAGAACTTCTCCACCGGGCATGGCTGCTTGTGGTCGCCCGCTGAATGTGCCGATACCGCATCTCAATCCTTGGCAGGACACTTCTGTATTTGCTTACTGAATGGACCTGATCAGACTCTTCTTCTGTATCTGTTGAGCTGATGCTCTGTTCCATTCCTTTCTCCCGCCTTGGCCCAGGGCTCGCTTGACAATCAAGACACTTCCCCGCCCTATCAACATTGTGAATAGGTGATCCCAAGTACAGGGGAACTCGAGAAGACGGATCAGAATTCTTTGTTGAGTCGAAGATTGATCAATCGACGTCATGCCCCGTTCTCGCGCGTCGTCTATTTTCGCCCTCGCAGCAGGTAAGACGCACCAACTGCCACATCTACGCTGCGAGTGGCGGCTTCCTTACGTTCCTTTCTTGTCACGCGTGTAAAGTCCCAAATTTGCACCCTTAATCTGTCTGCCCGCACCCCTCCTCCCTCCCCCCTCACCGTTGTGGTGAATCGGCACGCCATCCATTTGTTCCGTTCCTAGCGGGAGGGCCGGCGGGTGCGTTCCGTCCAATAATAGAGCCCGCGGGAATTTAACTAAATTCAAAATAATCCATGTCTAGTTCTCGCCTCAATTCGGCTAGTATGTGACGGGATATTCTGCTTCTTTAACGCCCCGAGGGCCAAGATGGACTTGCAACGCAGGACACTGGTCCCGATGCGATTTACGGCTAAGGCTAGTTTCAATTCCCGACTGGACTGACAGCTCAATCATCCTCAAAACCATGCACGCTCAAGCCTACCCCGTTTCTGTTTCTCACCTCTCTAGAACCAAGCCGCTCACAAAATAACTCACCATTCCACGCTCGCTCAAAGAGGCTCGTCTAGTCGACTTGTTGCCTCTGCGAGCAAACCTCAACCGCCGCCCAAACGACAAATCCTGCCACAACCACCCCTCGCAACCAATACGAGTGTAATTTGTCTGTGCAAACATCACTCGTGAATTAACTGACCTCTGGTGTTTGCATGCCTCTCCCTTGAACTCGCTCTGTTTGCAATTAGCCTCGAACACCCAACGTCGAACAAATGCATACATTTTAGCTTCCATCTGCCATCCATATTGCCACCTGACTTCATCTTGCATTTGCAATATAAAGCTGTCTATGGCGATTAGGCGATAGACATGCTAAATTCAATTTTTGTTTTGGTGGAGAGAGGTGCTCACTGCAAACTGTTTGGGTTGGTTGTATATTAGCTGATTACTCCCATGATACAGGATTTATCTGGGCTTCTGCAGTCAAACTGAGAAGCAGTCACCTGGTACTATGGTCGTTTATGACCGCAAGTCCTCCCTCTTATATGTTCTTTTCTTTTTCGCCCTTCTTTCTTTGTTGTTCGGGTTTATTCTAGTTCCATTTCCACCAAAACCACACGAAATGCCTCCTCCTATAACTTTCAGCTTGATAGTTGATCAGGATAGCAAGATCACCTGTGCAGAATGATTTAGTTCTCAGCAGAATTCCACATAAAGAGATACTAAGATGCTTTTATTGCATGGATCTAATTGTTGGTGAGATTTGGCACAATGGGCGCATTCAGGAGGAAATGTATTCTCTTGCGAGACAAACTGTGTAGATGGATACCTGGGCGCTGTGTTTCAAGTTCTGACCCATCAAATAAAATACATTAGGTTCGTAGCTACCTTGCGCGGTGAGAAATCTACCATGAGAAAAGAGTACAGGATGTTTAAGAGAACAGTTAGGCATGGTGCTGACTCATTTTATCATCACCAACCGTCAAAACATGGGCTGGTTCCCGACAGAGCATTTGTATTTACCGCTAAAGCTATGAAGGATAATTTAACAAAGGTTTCTCCCAGAATGGTGCCCCCGACGAAAAGCTGATGTAGACGGCTGAAGACTTATTAGGGCCTGTGACATGTCACAAAACCACCAGGGCACATGTTTACGCAATACAGATTACAGGGATAGTGTGAATGTGAATATACTCCAGCTTTGTACATGCTTTCTTGCCTGTCACACTCGCAAACTGGCACTCACAAGCTCAACGCTCAACATGACATAACCTTCAACAAGAGCAAAATAGCCCCAGCCGCATCAAGACTTTTTGTGAATAGGTCTGAGCAGGGATCTTGCAGTTGATGCTCCAGCTATGGATAGCCCACTACCTCCTAGAAACCGTGGGCGTAGTTTTTTTTTTTTTTTTTTTTTTTTTTGGCTGGAAAAACCAGTTGAATGAGCGACATGGCTCCATTTTCAAGAGCAGCCAGGAAAGACATCAAACTGAGCGATGAAAAATTGGCAGGCGCCAAAAGCATCTGAAACAATGTCCCCGTCCCTGCAGAATGCACTGCATATTGAGCAGGAAATAATGCCCAAAGGGCCACTGATGGGCACGCGTCGGAGAGGTCCGATGGAGACAAACGGCCATGTGGATAAACAAGCCAAGCCCAGAGGCAGGAAGCGGGACGAGTGAGACATGGGGCGGAACAAAAGAGCACGGATGAATGCAGCCAAGCTTACGAGTGAGGTTATTTTAGCTGTACCTTTCTGCGGCATGCAACAAGAGCCGTGGTGTTGGTCTGACATGGCCGATATGCTCGCTCGCTCCCTAGATCTAGGGATCGATCGATCGGGGGATCCTGTAAACTGCGCGGCTCAGTGACGTTGTAGGTCCCTTTAGTGACCCTCCCTCCCTCGTCGCTTAGGCGGCCTTCAGGCGTCATCTGTGGTAACCCCACCAAGCTTGATCCTTGTGTCGGCGGCTTCCGACGCTGTGGGCAGTGGGGCTGACAGCAAGGCACCAGCAAATCGCAGGCGAAGCGCAAGCTGCCATCACCAAAGGAGAAGGAGGGCGGTTAAAAAAAAAAAAAAAAAAAAGTTGGACGCCCGTGCTTCCGCGTCCACGGGTCAGCATCATATGAAGTGTGAGTTTTTTCCCAGCTCCCTTTCTCTCCTCCTCCTCCTCTCCCTTGGGCTTCACCATCACTTGGTCGTGTGCTTCCCCGTTGCCTCACTTGATCCTGAATTGTTTTTCTGTTTTTCTTCGCGACGTTGTAATATCCTTCCTCTCCCAACTTCAATACCGCCAACATGGTTCAGAAGCTCTACGTCACCTACAACGATGTAAGTTGCTTGACCCCTCCTACCCCGCCACCCCGCCGCCGCCATGAACGACTGCGATGAATGGCCATCACGAAATGCGCCACTTGCGATGAATGGGTGGACGAGATGCTGTGACTTTGGATGCACTTTATTACCCAGATGCGCAACATGAAATGCATATTCCAAGTCACATTACACCATCACGACACAAGACTTCACGCCTTGAGCTTATCATGCATGCCACTTCTTCACATTCTAACATGTGGTTGCCTAGGTGCACAAGCTGTGCAAGGAGTCCGCCGAGAGGATTCTCGCCGAGTTCCAGCCTCAGCTCATGATTGCCATCGGCGGCGGCGGCTATGTTCCTGCTCGAATTCTGCGATCCTTCCTCAAGAAGCCTGGCTCCCCCAACATCCCCATCCAGGCCATTGGTCTCTCCCTCTACGAGTCGCTGGGCAACGATGAGGTTGAGGAGCCCGGTACCAAGGTCACCCGCACTCAGTGGCTCGACCTGACTGCCCTGGGCGCCTTCGAGAACCTCGTCGGCAAGCGCATCCTCATTGTCGATGAGGTCGACGACACCCGCACCACCCTCGAGTACGCCGTCAAGGAGCTCGAGAAGGACGTTGAGGCCGCCCGCCAGCGCATGGGTCCCGATGCCCCCAAGACCGAGTTCAGCATCTTTGTGCTCCACGTGCGTCCCACCAACCCCCCTCTGTGGAATACTTGTCTATCTATGCGTGTGCCTGTGCTGACATGACACAGAACAAGGACAAGCCCAAGAAGGGTGTCCTGCCCCACGACATGATCGCCACCCGCTACCAGGCTGCTCGAACCGTTGGCGACGAGTGGATCTGCTACCCCTGGGAGGCCATTGACATTGACGAGCACGACAAGTTTGCCAGCGAGCAGAACTAAAAAGAAATTTGTTTGAATGAAACTAGACACACCCAGACCGGACATACGGCTACGATGAATGAATACCTCGCAAAAATTTAAAAGAATTGTCATTTCCATCACCTATTTCCCACTTTCTGATGCTAATAGTGACTTTTGTTTGCTCCCAAACTCCGCGTGATACTCTGTCCCCTCATCCAGACCCTTCATCAGACTCACTTGGTTGAGTCATGTATAAGTTGCTTACTGAGTCTGATTTCGGTAGCAATGCAATCCCCGCCTCCACCCTCCACAGACCCTCCAGCTTGCAGATTAAAATCCCAGGCGGGAGCTTGCCTCTAAAAGAGTACTTCTGCACTGGAAGCTAGATAGGAGTCCCGGAATCGCTGCCATGTCCGCAGCAGCACCGCGTGGGGGTCTTCAATGCTGTTCAGACTTGGTGCCACTGGAGGTCGTGGCCAAGTTGGGTTTTGCATAATGGCAATGACCATGGATGTCTCAGCGCAAACCCGGAGTCTCTTGACGGGGACACAATCACCAAAGTCAGAAACCCAGAGACGATTCTTACCCTTGTGACATCCCACCCTAAACTTGACGCCCCTGGCGTCCAAGTCACAGCTCCAGTGCAGGATCGCCAGTGTCCCGCCCATCATGGTAGCCCAGTCGGGCACATTCTGTCAACACTCGGCCCATATCTCGTCGAAAAAGACTGGGCGATCTTGGAGCTGACCCAGCTGTCGGTTCTCTTCTGAGGCGAGCTCTCCCATGTACAATTTCAGCCTCATTTCTGGGAATTCAGGGCTCGCCAGAGCGTCCTTCCAGAGGCATGGGTCCAGGTACTTTTTGATGAGCGTGGGTCGCTGATGAGCATGGATGGCCGGCATGTACTCCATAACGAAGCCCTCGACCGACGATGAGGCCCCGAGGCATCTGCGACGAACGACTTTAGCTCCAGGGCGGGGAACTCCAGGTGCAGGGAGCGATGGAAGCTGCAGACACCGACGCACAAGGTTCCATCAGTGCCTCATGTGGTTGTAGACTTTCCTCTGTCTAAAGAGCTCATCCTCTGCCCTGTTGCCCTTGCATAGTTTGACCACATATATTTGGTTGCGGACCTGGGCACTGTAGACACAAGATTTCTCGGTGGTGGCCAGATTTGTGTCTTGGGGTCTCCTTTTTAGCGGCCTTGTTGAGACGCTCTTTGAGAGAGCCCCAGGCCGATGTCTTCCCAGAACGCCTTGTGCCTGGGGCCTGATGTAGAGTCCATCTTAGTCCTTCTCCAGGATATGGATGGCGCCTGGAGTTTGCATATTTGATGCTCTATGCGGCAAGAGAAACTGGGCGGCCGCAATAGCACGACTGGGGGTGGACACGCCTTAGAATAAGAAGGTCGTGAATGCAAAGTCTTGGATGGGAATCGAAGCACTCGTGGGGACAAGATGCGGATAATTTTGATGGATTTTGTCTAAATAATGTCTAATCCTTCACAGTAAGTAATATTCTGCGTTTATAACTATACCAAGTGTCAACGCAGACAGGTTAGCCATTCGGGTTCTTCAACAAGAAAACCCAAAATATTCGTATCATCGTCAAGTCTATCAACTCTAGTCTCTCTATACATCGGACCATACCAAAGGGGTATATACTCTTTTGCTTCAAATGCTCATCCGCAACCTTGATTGCAGCCGCAAGGGGCCTGTAAGCAGCGTTGAAATGCCGGCGGGGCTCGGTACCAGACCCCGTAGCAATAGCATTTCCGCAATCATAGTTGAGCGTTTGCAGAGCCAAAAATACCGAAATTATTTTGGGTATCATTCAATAACAGTAGCAGACATAGTTGTCACCGCAATGCTTGCAGCAACAGCTACTACTACTACAATCATGAACTGCCCACTGAAGTCTCACGCTCATGCTGCTCTTTGAGTCGCTTCTCTTGCTTCATGAATTCTCTAATTCCCACGGGAACGCCCTCAAAGACGTCCTTCTCCCACAAATCTTTGGCAATCTTTGCTTCGCCCACGGGCACTCCTGGCTTCCAGTTAGACTCTGAGCCCCCACCATCAGAGTCCATGGACCGGGATTGCTCTGCGAGGGCCTTTTGCGCTAGGGTGTTTTGGAGCGTCCATTCTTCCATTTCTTCGCGGAAACGCTCCCACACGCAGTTGACGCAGCCGCTCATGCAGCAGTTGTCTGGTTCTTCGGGCTTGGGCGGCACCACGATGCCGGCGATGGTGGTGGATTTTGAGTTTTTGACCGCAAGGCGACTCGCTATCTCCTCAGGGGTGAGCACGCGCGAGCCGAAAATGTTGCGCAACCTCTCTTCGGACGATTGTGTTTCGGTGCTTGACTGCGACTGGGTTGTGGGCGAAGCCGTAGCGGCGGGCTTGGTTTCGGCGGGAGTTGTTGCTTGCTTCGCCGAGGGGAGCGACTCGGGGGCTGCAGAGTTTGACGGCTTCTCTGACCTTCGGTACTGCGTCGGGTTTCTGAGGATAGTTTCGTAGTAAGGACCAAGCGGTGTTCGTTGTGGCCATTCTTCCGCGAGGGTGCGAGAAGTGTTCGCAAACGACCGCACGTGTATAGCCGACGGCCACACAGGTCGCAGCCGCGGGGCCAATCGTGAAGGAATTGACATGGTGTATTAAATGTGCGCAAGAAAGAGTGCTGCTGCAGGGTTATCGCGACCGCATCCGTGGCAACTTTGCAAGAAAGAGGAGCGTAAAGAGTGTGTCGAAGTGAGTGCGGCTCGGAAGGCTGGAACAAAAAGTCTTGAACTTGTCACTCGGAAGTCCGTCACTTGCCTCGGACGTCATCGGGCGGGATTACCAACCAGGCCAGGGTCTTTGGTGGGCGGCGGCATGGGGCCGGCTGTGCCTGGCCGCTCACCCGCCGCTGCGAAATCTTCAATGTTGCATTCGTCACGTGAGACCATCACATGTTTTCGCGTTGACATCCATTACGAAGGTGCTTTCTAGCAACCGCTGAAACCTTTGAATGAAAAGAAAAACCACTGCAGATCGAGGCGATATCCTCCTAATTCCTGTCACAAACCAATCTGCATCGTCTCATGACAAGTCGTGGCGTGTCTTACACCAAGCACTTCCGCCCAATTCGGTAAGCGGTGAGGCCCACTCTGCCGGACGCGACTGGGGCCGTGTAAACAATCGCCCAATGCGACACACTAAGCTATCGATTGGCCTCCAAGCTTCAATTCAACTCCAGGCCTAAGACCCAAAGACGTGGGCATGACCGCGATCTGAGAAACCGAGAACAAGCATCGATTAGGAAATGGGGGAGCCTGCTCCAAAGCGACGGCGTACATCGCCTCGCAACTCGTCCGATATCCCGGGCGCATCAGGAAACACCACACCAGAACCAGAGACAACCACGCGACGCAAGCGCCCATCCTTTGCCTCGCCGACCAAGGCCAGTCTCTCAAGGCACAATCCCGAGATTCTCGAGCGGCGGCGATCCGCGTCCCCTCAAAAGTCCCCCGAAACGCGTCCCCGCTCAGTACCCCTACGAGATGAACCTCCCGAGGACAGCCCATCCGAACTTTTGGCTAGGCGCCTGGCGGAGAGCGTGCTGGAGAGCGACGCTGGGAAGACGGATGAGATAGAACCAACGCCCAGTCAAGAGCGGCAGGTTCGCCGTGCTGGTGGTAGCATGGCATCAGCGGCAAAACGGACACCTAAGAGACCAAATCCGCGCCCGCTACCTCCCCCAGACTCCGACGAGGAAGCAGACATGAATCCCTTTCGCGGAAAGACCCTTCGTCGATCGCCTGCTGCAGAGATGCCAGGACGTGTCTCTATGTCAATGCCACCTCCAGAAATCCCAGAGCCCGAGCTACCACCATCTGTTCCCGACATTGTTTCGTCAACTCCGCCTCGAGGGATACACTCGAGCCCGTCGCGCTGGAAGGAGAAGACCAGACAGAAACCCAATTCTCCACTGAAGAAACCCCCAGTACAGATTGAAGATTTCAATCTGCCAACAAAGAGCGTCAAAAATCCTATAGAGAAGCCAAAGGAAAAGGCACCAGAGCCAGAGCTCGAGGCTCGTAAGAGCTCAACAGCTAACCCAAGAAAGATCAGCGCCTTTGATCCCGATGCAGAGAAGAAGGCGGAGAGAGATGCTCTGCTCAAGGAGATTGCAGAGCTAAAGAAGGACCTAGAGGTGGCACAAAAGGAAAACGAGCGCATTCGTGTCATGCAGAAATCAGATCGTGTCCTGGCCCCTTCAGACCCGGATCAAGTCATCAGCCTAATGCACCGCCAAAGCAACTCTGCAAACTCACAACCAAAAGTTTACGCGTCACAAACGTTGCTCAAGGCTGCTTTGAACCCCATAGCTCTGCTGCCATTTTCGAAGCCGCGGCCAGTTGTTCCACCAAGCTCCAGAAAGAAGGAGCCCGAGCTGGATATCAAATCGCACCACCCTGTGCAGATGTCGGCCAAGGAGGAGTTGCCGTACCTCCAACTGTTCAGCCCATTTTCACTTACTTCAACTCTCTCTGTTTTACCACAAGAGCAAGATGAGCCGCTCAAGCAGCTACATTCAATCACTCTCAGGTCACGCGAGTTTCCTGGCATTTTCACATCTCGAATTGAGATGACTGTCAATGCAATGGATTTGACCATTCTTGACCTAAAGGTGCCGGCTCTCGAGCCTATTGCCAAGGCTGAGCTGGGTTCATTTATTGAAAAGATATGCACCGCCGACTGTAACCGGTTTATGCAGAATAATGTTGGTGTCATATCATGGGCCATGGGTGAATGGGTTCGAGTTGCAGTCGAGCGTGCCGTCTTCTGGAGCCGGTTAGAAAAAGCTCTTGGGTCCAAAGACGGGGTGACGGAGACCTCAGGAAAGATGCGAGCACGGAAACCAAGGAGAAGAGCCGATGAGGAGGAAGAGGAAGAAGATGAAGAAGGCCCCTTGACCAAAACAGACCTCATCCGTTACCTGGGTCAGCAAGGGTTTGAAGTGTCCATCCCTAGTGATGAGGCGACACCGGGTCCCAATGTGAGGTTCGAGTGGAAGATTGAGTTTGATTGGACAGGCGAGGCGCAAAGCAAGCTCGCTGTCATGATTGGCGTTCCAGGGAAATGTGAGTTCTTCCCCCGTGGTACAGAGAAGTCCGCTTACTAACTCTTTTCACTTAGGGCACCAGATGGATGAACGAGGATCGCTCGGCAAGATACCCAAGCTATTTACAGAACTGGTTGATGGCGGTGAGCAGTTGGAAACGGCAGTCAAGACGATTGTAGCATTAGTAGCGGGAGACGTCGCATAAAAGCGTTACGCAAAAGTAAAAATGAGTGATGAACTATTGGGCGGACTTCACAAAGGGGCATAACAAAGTGCCCCGCAGATGGGAGTTTGGGAGCGCGGGGCGCATGAATTGGCATGGATGGGAGCAAAACACCAGAGATACCACATGATGCAATTAATGTATTTGGCCTGCTGTATGAACGGCCTGGATGCGACTCGACTATCGTACACCCCGTTGATTTTTGTCTATGTCCATTATGTTTCCTCGTGTTTGGCGGAAATCGTCTGCAAAGTCGGAAGGGCGAATTAGTCGACATCAACGCCCAGCTTCCTCAGGTCGACCTTGGCCTCGTCAATCTCTGCCATCAACTCCTTGTGCGCATTGGGGACGTCGTTGAAGGTGAGGATGCCATAGCCGAGGCGGAAGAGGAGGAATGCGCCAAAGGAGACGAGGGCCCAGAAGGGGAGCTGTGTTTTAAGAACCTTTGGTTAGCAACGACGCAACCAGCGGGCGGCGGAGGGGAGGAAACCGAGACGTACCACGGGGACGATTTGCTCCTGGATCAGAGGAGGGAGGGGGATGAGCTCGAGGAAGAGGGCGAGGTAGAGCTGTGGTGCATCATATTAGCGAATTGAGACTTGCAGATGCGGTCAGGAGATGGGGGGGGGCCAAGCGCATACGGAGGAGACGAGGAGGCCGAAGGAGATGGTCTGCTGGGCGCGAGTCATGGTTGCGGTTTTGTGCGAATAAAAATAATAAATAAAGAACGGAAAACCTTTGGAGTGAGGTTCAAGGAGAGACGGTTCGATGTGTGTTTGCGCTCGCGCAAGACGGGGGGTGGGAAGAGGTGTCCTGAGCTAGTGTGTGTCGCTGGCGATTGCGATTATCTGGCTTGTGCTCGTGCTCGCAGAGGAGACGTGTCAGGGGTCGCGCGTTTGGGAGAGAGTGGGAGAGATGGATGACTAAGGCGATGTCATGCGGGGCTTAGTCAGCGATGGCAACCCAAACAACAATGAGGGTCCTGGTGGTAATCTATTCTCTTGTCCAACAGGATTCTTCTGTCAAAATTTCAAGTATTAAGTTTTATTTTAATACGCTTTATATAGCAACAATTTTTTTTAATTTTATATGAACTAGATGGATAAAATACACCAAGTAGGAACACTCATTGACGCAGCCGCCAGCTCGAATTGACAACATTGATCTTGACTAAATCGCCATTGTAGAATATGTTAACCTTCGCAGCCTCCGGTTAATTTGTGGTACACTAAACAGATCTTAGAAAAGCCCATATACGTCAGAACATTATCTATTCCCTACCTTGCCCAGGCTAGACTCAAACCTGCAATTAAAACTACACCCATGCTCAGCTTCCATTACACTAGTCTAAAATTTCTTTTTGGGAAATGACAAAAAGAAATTGATTCATCGCCTTCTCAGATCGTTACCCCAGCAGCCTTGAGTCGGCTTATGATATCGGAATAACCACATTCGACCGCCAGTTGTAGCGCAGAATGCCCTCGGTAATCAGTGCAATTCACAGCGGCTCCAGCCTGTAGCAATTTCTCAACGACATCCAAATTCCCTCCCACAACGGCTGCGTTCAATGCACTCCCTCTAGAAGAGTTCGAAGCGCTATTAACAATAGCTCCCGCTTCTAGCAGCTTATCAACCACATTTAAATGGCCATATTGGGCAGCTACCTCGATTGCTGTCATATCCTTACCAAAAGGATCAGCATTAGCATCAGCTCCTGCTTTTAGTAGCCTATCAATGACATTTAAATGACCACCTCCGGCAGCTGCTTGGATTGCTGTCATCCCAGATTTAGAAGGAGCAGCATTGACATCTGCTCCTACTTCTAGCAGCCTATTAATTATATTTAACTGACCACCTCTGGCAGCTGCCTGGATTGCTGTCATCCTATAAAAAGAAGGATAAGCATTGATATCAGCTCCTGCTTCCAGCAGCCTATCAATCAAGTTTAAATGGCCACCTTCGGCAGCTGCCTGGAGTGCACGGTCTCCTGTCACAGAATCAGCACGAGCTCCTGACTCTAACAGTTGCTCGACGACTCCGAGGTGACCTTTTAAAGCAGCAGCTTCAAGTGAGGTTGGGTTTTCAGAATAATCATACGAGCTACCGCCAACATTAGCGCCTGCCAATAACAGCATTCTGACGACAGTCTCGTGCCCGTTTTTAGCGGCATACCAGAGAGGTGTTCGGTCGTCATCATCTCTCGAATGTGGAGAGTGTCCTATTTGAAGGAGTGTGCGTACTATTACGCTGATTCCAAAGTATGCTGCTAAATGCAGCCCCCAGAGTCTGTTCGAAACAACATGTCTCCAATACGACCGGCTCTCAGACAAAAGTATTTTTCTCTGATCCAACCATCTCTCAGACAAAAGTATTTAGCTCGATGCCTTAGCCTTGGCTCCGCTTTGCAGAAATTCAATGACCTCTTGATTTGGCGTCCCATCTTTGCGAGCGTGGTGGCCCCAGTTGCATGCGGCGTAATGATAGAATGGATTTGATACTAGGCGCTCCTTGATTTGAGGATATTCTTCACAGCCCTTGCTCTCGAAGATGTCAAATGAGAGGTACGTGACACAAATAATTGTGAACCATTTGTGAGCTTCCGATACAGCAGTATCGTTTTGATCGATCTTCATGGGGTCTATTAAAGTATGAATTTTCTCTTGGGGTTTGATGCAAGACATATGAGACATCAAGTATTCACGTGTAGTTTCGTGAACTAAGCGAATAATATCACTGTCTTCGTCGATGGTTACCAAACCCAGACACACAGAAATCATAATGCCAATGTTCTCTCGTTTGTCTTCGTCCAAAGAAACCGCACCTTCTGTAACAGCAAGCGCGTCTTGGAGCTCTAAAGTCGTAAGTAACCTCTCTGCACAGGTAAGTAATGTGAGCACTTTCTCGGCAAGGAAACGAGAATCATTGCTTTGGCTTCTAATTCTCTTAATAGTTGTTGCATACGCTTCCACCAACGCATGCTCCCCTTTCGGAAGTTCTTTTATTGCGCCATTCAGATCGTACGGCGTTGTCTTGTCAATGAGGGAGTGGAGATGAAGCTGCGCAAGGAGAAACCTACCCATATATTTAGCAAGTCTGAAATACACCTAGATTATTATATCAAACTTACATTCCATCAACAGTTGCAATAATACTGTTCTTAATCTCACGCTTGAACTCCTCCTTTCTTTCTTTTGACAAATCCTCGTTCTTCTCATCAAGCAACCACAATTCCGATGTATGATGATTGAGATATTTTTCGATATCTTCATTGCTAGCTCTGATCTCCAACACTGTGCTTCTTTCTTCGAATTCTTTTACAATATCATGAACATACCGTGAAGTTGCAAAAACGTTTGCGGCACTGATGGCCTGGAGGTCGAATAGTTGCGACAAAAATGTTGACCGGCTGGTGCGTCCCATTTGGCACTCATCAAGCGCATCGATGACGATGAACAATTTAAAATACAAATCAGCCACCAAACCGAGACATTTTGCGAGTTCACCCGACAATGGTCGCGTCCCCTTGCTTTTGTGTTTGTTGAAAAGAGACTTGATGCACTCCGGGATAGAAGGCTGAGTTTGAGCCAGCTGTTTCAATAGACTGGCGAGAAGGTCTTCCATCTTCTGCTCGTCTTTTCGTCCAAATTCGCAATAAATATATGCAATTCCCACATTTGGGTCATTCTCGAATTGTTCATGTAAGTGTTCGACCAGAACCGATGTCATGATTGACTTTCCTGCTCCAGGGATTCCTGGGCAGAACAGTGTTTGTTCACTTGCCCCAAGCCACTTTTGGACCTCTTTTGACTCAATAAACCATTTTCCAGTGCCTGGCAGTCGATTTTTAATAAGATTGCTTTGCTTTGAGCCATAGTTAACTGGGGTAATCCAGTCAAAAATCTCGCGATCTTCTTTTGTATCTGACACCGCCTTAATGTGTGCAATATCTATAGACAAGCTACCAAGAACTATATTTGCCGTTAGAAATATATAACTGGCTTAACCTCGGATTACTAACTGTTTAAGATGTCCTTCACAGGCTTCTCTCCATCTACATCGCTTGGTTGAACATATTGCAGAAGCTCCTTCCCAAAGGCTGCGGCCACAGCTGCGGCATACTCTTGCCAGTCTTTATTCTTTTGTGAATCTGCGTAATCACAGATGCCTCGAACAACAATGCACGGGAAATCGTTCATCAGTCCCGCAGCCTCCATTTCGACACAGAGCACATGGCCACCAAAATTCCTGTCAATCTTATCTCGGAAGGTGGCATCCTTGATGACCATGTTCCCTGATGCAATCAACCCGTAGTGGATACAGTTTTCTTCGGGCTTAGAACTTTCTGGCCCGAGTAGAGGATCTTTGAGGGAATCAGATCTTAGGTACTTCGCTGCCAGTCTTGGCCAGTTCCGGCCTAGCTCCTGGAGATACTCTGGTATTTTGGATCCAACCATTTCATGTTCCGACTTTAATTCCGTCAAAGCCGTTCGAAGGGAAGTCGGCGGGTTGTTCAATGACCCTGTTGGCTCAAAACTATGTCCTTCATTCATCTTGCCCTTATCCCATTGAGCAACACCCGGATACTCGCCTTCGGGTGTGCTGACCACAACATCGCCAAGTCGAACCTTAGGTGGGATGCCTCCACCAATACCAACCATTAAACCAAATTTAATGGACGGAAATGTAGAGATCATCCGAGTCACGACTCTTGCAGCAGAGTTCGTACCAATCTCGCCCTCAGGCAAGCAAGCTATGACAATATTGTGCTTGCTAATGGACCCTAAGGTATATGTATTGGTGTCATTTGGCGGCTTCTGCAGATCAGGATGTCGTTGGTCCAGCATGGCTTTCGCCGCGGTCTTCTCCTTTGAGAGCGCGCAGACCCAACCCACAGTGAAGTCACTATGGGTCAAATTCTGCTTCATCTTCTTTGTACCGGTAGGTTCCAAATCCCCGTAGTTATCGAATCGTTGCTTTCTCTTCGACATTTCTAAGCCGTAAGACGCGAGCGATTATGGGTTTCACGTTGATTAGGTAGGTACCAGAGGGCGCTCGGTCGACTCGTTAGCAGTGGGCAACTGGTCCTCGATGCATACAGTCGTGCAAAAATACAACGAACACTAGGGGGGCGTTAGAAATCTTAAATAGAGTATAAGGGCTAGATAGAGAACTCAAAGGTGAGGGGAAGGGTAATGAAAATACTAAACACATTGCTACTCCTGCAGCCTAATCATGCTGACATACCCACAACCGAGTCCAGCCACACAGCATCAAACGCATTCGCAGCCAATCATTCACCTCATGTCTACTAGCCATTCCACCTTTTGTGCCGGAGACCTGACTAATCTAATGCAATAGGCTTAACAGCATTGGCACAGAGGGAGTGGCTCCAGCTCATTGATAAACCTCCGCGTGGCACCCTTAAGCGCCTTTTACCCCAGAGAGCAAACAGCCACGTCAAATTTGCAGCACAAGCACCAGCCCCGCAAGCCAAAGTTTCAATGAGTGATTTGTAATATATTTGATTCATTATATTATGTGAAAAGTCCCTGCCGGAGAAAGTTAGCATCAAAGTAGTGTGTCATAGAGCGCCTATTACGTTCCTTTCCCCAGGGAATACGGAAGACTTTTATGATAGCATTCCTTCTGAATCTTATTTAGTTGAATTTGATGGCTATGTAACAAGCATCTTTGTTTCAAAAAGAGAGGGCAGTATTTCTGACTTAAAATCTGGTATCTCTCCCTCTAAACCAATGTGGAAATTTCCTAACATATTGCTGATTTATATAGCACCTCTACTCTAACATTCTAAAAATAAAAATATTCTCTAACTTCCTCTTACCCTTGTATGTATATATATAACTGATTCCCAAGACCTACCATTCTCTTCCGTCTATCCCTATTTTTCCCCGCCAGTGCGTCGCATTTTTTGAGAGGGTTCGTCACCTTCACAGTCACCTTGCGAATCGTCGCTAACGATAATTTCTATCCGCTTTCTCTTCCAGCCTTTCTGAAAGGCACCCAGAGCCGGCTCTGCGGTCCAAACTGGAGCAGGAAGGGCTGAGCCATAGTTCACTGCAGCCAGGGATTGACAAGAGGCAGGGATTCCAGGGAACGATTGTTGCCCTGGCCCCTCTTGATCTCCTCTCGGCGCAGGGTGATTCTCAAGTCTGCGCGGAATGGTTCTGGGAGATACTGACGGTGACGGCGGACCGTTTCGGGACCTGCCCCAGTTCATGGGTTCAAACAGGGGAGAGTGATCAGTATCAGAAGATTCTATCGTTGGCATGATTTCTTCTTCTGCCTCTCGAAGGGGAACGCGGTATGACGATGCGGTACAATATCCGTAATTTTTGAGATCATCGTAGTTGGGACATTGTGCTTGAACGTCTCTCATAACTTCCACCTCTCCTTCCAATTGGCTCATTCTCCTCTTCAGTCGGCCCGCAAGAACGTCCATTCGTCTGTGGAGCTGTTCTATCCCCTCTTTTAGAGGGTTAATCAGCTCTTTCAGCCCCTCCATTTCATTTCTATTTCGCTCGGAGCCTTGGTTCCTTTCCCCAGTATTCCTACGCCTTGATGGCTCTTCAAGCGGCGCACCAGAATAGATGGTTATCATCGAGCCTGTGCATCTCTGGTAAATGAGCTTCCACAGGGGGTGGTGCAGCCCGTCGGACGGACATACCTCCATCTTCTTCTCCCCATGTTTGATAGACCATTTATGCCACCAGAAGGCTAGGTCGGTGAAGCAGGCATCCCACTTTTTAATGGCGTCTGAGTGCTGGTGCTTCCAGTTAGCCTTGTCATGGGCGCCGGGAAAGGCTATTTTCAGCTCCTTCATCCTGGTGTCATTTTTCGTCACCCAAAACTCGGCCCCGGTATCGAATAATCCGCATCGCACCGACTCTAGTGACTCATAGCCCCAAAGGTCATCTCTCCACAAAGGTGTCATGTTCTCTTCCAAATTTTCGAACAATTCGTCCTTTTTGCCCCTGCTCACAGTCATATGGTAATCTTGCCACGTCCAGCAGGCTTGTCCATTAGGCTGGCTCCCACAAAATTCCCGGACTGATAGCGTACAGCAATGCCCGTGGGTATCGCATGTATTGCTGGGCTGGTGTGCCCAATCTCGGCATCTGCTGGGCTGCTCAAAAGGGTGATATAGTATCAGTGGGTTCTCATCCTCAAGATCCACGAGGCATGGCCGACGAGTCTCGCAAGCTCCTTCGTGGGCAAATACTCTCATGCACATATTTGAGACAGGAACCAAAAGTTGGGCTTGGAAGAGTTAGGGAAAGGAGTTGTTCAAGATCATGGTAAAACCAAACAGTCAAGCATATATTTTATTCGATCCCGCGCGGAGCCTTTATGTGGTACAACAAATCATATTTCTTTGATGGAAAACCCCCAAGTGAATCATTGTTTTCAGAACTCTTGTTCACCAACAAGGCTCCACTTGGCCTCGTATTTTCAGGCTACGGAACAACGGAACAGCAATACCATCTATCTAAAATTCTTTCTTTATCCTTCTTACTGTTCGTAAAATATGAAACTTCTTGGTTCAAAGGTGAGCAGGGGTGAGTGGGTCTAAAAAAAACCTGGCAAACAATGAAATGAGGCCAACAAACATCAAATAGACTGGGAAACGGGTAAATGTTATGGGGGAAAAAATCTATCTATCAAGAAGACGTTTCCTTGAGCGGATCTTTACCCTTTGTGATCAAGTCGAGCATCAAATTGATCCTCCCGTTCACTTTTTCATCCAACCGTCTGCAAGCCTCCTCCGGCTCAATGCCCTCATTTTTGCACACTTCATCAACCAGATTCACAATCTTCTTCCGGCGCCCAACATATTTGCTTGCGTACTTGCGCTCTTGCGGCGTGCCCCCGCGCCAAGTTATTCCATACGTCTTTTCCAGAAACTTGATGGACAAGTTGCCATTCGTGCCCTCCATGAATTCGTCCCACATTTCTTTGACGCGTCGCTGGTTCGTCTGGAACCTAAATCGGCGGCCGGCAGGGCCAGAGGCGCGCCTTGGGCCAAGCCTCATGATATTGTACTGAGATTGCTTTGGGGTGCCACCGGTGTGAGCTGCATTTAGCCCAGGGTGCCGAGATAACTTGGAGTATTTAAGAGCATTCTCGGCGGAATTACAGCCCGCGACACTCGTCGTGGGTGCTTCAGATGGCTCAAAGGAATTTGATGAGCACGAAACATTTGTCTCATGGTTTCCATGGTCATCGGATGGGATCCGCTTGGACTCGACATCTTGACTTTGTGAGCTAGCAGCCCTACGACTGGCGCTCCTGGTTCTGGCAGCAACCGCCTCATAAACCTCCTCGGCGCTGCTTCCGCCACTTGGTGGTTTAATTAGCAACTGATTATTGGTAGGAAAATTTTCTGGGTCCTGCAAGGGCTGTTGGGCATTTGACAAGCGTGGTTTTCCAGCTGACATCCCAACTTTAGATTTGCCTTTTCCTCTTGCCAACGTAGATTCCGTCCTCCTCTTCCGGCTCTTCTTCTCGGAAATGCTGTGCTGGGGGTACGGCTTGAGGGCCTCTTCCATCTTTCGAGCCCTCGATCTCGTGCTTTGTGCGAAAGTCGGATGCGTAGCCGGAATCGGGTGATGTTGCACAAAGTCGTCCGTTGAAAGGTCCTCGGGTAATTGATCTTGGCTGTGGTCCATTCGATCAGGTTGGCTCGATTCCGGGATGTTGTTAGTACAGTTTTGCGTCGATTGGTCATCTCCAGTGCTTATTTGACTTTGTGGTAGTATTGGTGGCAATCGAAGTGGCTGCTGGAGTTCCTGTTGAAAGAAGGAATTATAGTCAGTTCTCTCGACATCGTTACGTACGTCCGGTCGCATCTTTGCTCCAAGGCTTGCAGTTTCCTTTCGAATTGATTCAAACTCCTGCCGGAACTCGGCGATAGATCTCGTGGTGCCATCTACCAAAATTTTGGTTGCCGTGCTGCGCCTCTCGCACTCGTCCATTCTCCTGATCAGGTCATTGTTCATTCTCCGCAGCTCGGTAATTTGCCTTTTTGCGGCGCCGAGCTCAGATCGGTGGTGTTCCTGCAAGTTTAATATAATATTTTTCATCTCCTCATAGATTGATTGATTTGTGTCGTTCATGCGACCGTCCCTCTGATTTTCGATCGGTACCTGCGCTTGCGCACTGTTGCTGGGTTCGTCTGTCATTTGTGATCGGAGTGGGCCCCGGGTCGGCGGCCCCACTGACCGGGATGGCTCCGGAGCGCGCTCTGAAGCCGCCAGGGAAAGCAGGGTTAACGCACCCTGGGCAATCTTCTGATACAACTCATCCGGTAGGCGGGATTCGCCGTATCCCCGCTCCATTGGAACCATTCGGCCCGGTGCCCCTGATAACTACGGCGAGTCGAGAACTCAAGATCGCCCAGCGTTTGGTGGCTTTTTTGCCGTCCTGAAGTCTAAATCGCCAATCTCTCTATGCCCATGTAAGCAAACAACAGCAGCATCCAAAGAAAATCCTGTAAGTTTTGGGAGGAAATGAATATTTCATTAATAATTTCCCTAATCTGCAATGTAAGAGGTGAAAGAACCAGTCTATATGTGCCCATCCTGTCCTAAAACAAAGAATTGGCCAAAGTCCATCCAAGAACGCACACAATTCAAAGAATGGGCCCCGTGTTCAAAATATCCTTGGTTCCAGAACAAAATGTCAATGCAGTATATTGTGCCATGTTTGACTGTTCACAATGGGCACGTAAGTAAACTCGCTACACACCTGTATCATGCTTCTCATCCATCATTCCGTCATCTAGCTAATCCTTCTGTATCATCTCATCTGTCTGTATGCATTCAATCAAAATGACGTATATCTTTGCGAGCCTGTATGCCATGACGAAAAAGCCAGAGGGTATATAACGCCAACGATGCTACTCCCTTGCAATGCCAGTATTAAAAATAATCAATAAAATCATTAGCAAAAACCATATAATGCGGGCCCGGTATGTAAAAAGCAGATGAAATCAAATGGTGGGCAGGCCGATATTGTTGTTGTTGATGTGATCGTTGCGACGTCGCCAGAAGCGCCAGCCTCGGCGACGACGCAGGCTCTTGTGATGGGATTTCTCGTCGCCATCTTCTTCGAGCTCTAGTCTGTAGCGGCGCACGCTACCTGAGTCGTCATCAAAGGAAACATGTCTGTTCTCCTTTGGCACGAAGCACTCGGGGATGAGGTGCTTCATAACCCATCCCTTAACGCCCCGGGTGGCGGCGTCGATGGCGGCATACTCGAGGCGGCGGGTTCGATCGCTGGTCCAGTAGTGGGTAGTCTGGGGCGGTGGCGTCGGCGAAGGCGTGGGAGCCACGCGAGCATCGGGAGTTGTATCGGCGAGCTGGATCGGTTCGGGGGAGGGGAAGTGGAAGAAGGCCGCCGACTGGCCAGGCTGATTGGAGCCGACGAGGTGCAACGACTGGTTGCTGTTGCGGGCGGTGCTCTGGTGAGATTTGGGCGACCGGCGCAGAGACGGTCTGTTGCGGAACCGGGATGTAACCCCACCACCGCCGTTGGTTGACCCGTTGGAGCCCCTTCGTCCAACAGAGACTCTGGAATTGGACGTTGATGTGCGACGGGGAGGTGTGTTGGACTCGTATCCTGAGTCTTGCCTCTGCATCTTTGCGCCCGTAGATGGGCGTCGGTCCTTTACATTCTGGGCCTCGCGCTGCTGTCGTTGCAGTTGATGTTGTAGATGCTCGAGCTGCTGGAGGCTCTTGCTGTCGTAGGTAACGGGAGGTCGCGGGGGAGATGCAGGCTCAAAGAGGTCTCCATCATTGAAGCTGTGGTAGGTGGTTCCCGAAGCTCTGGAGCTCGACCTTTCCTCCATGACGGGCGCACATTCGACGCGGGGTCCAATCGCAGGGGTTGATGCTTTTTTATTTATTGTTATTTTTTTTTGAGTTGTGGGCGATCAAGTTTAAAACAGATAAGGAAATGGAACACAAAAAAAGGAAAAAAAAGGTTGTCCAAGACACGCGAGGGCAGTCGAGGTTGTCAAACCGAGTCTTGGGGTTCTTGCACCTTGATATAATAATCAAGTTGGCAAGAAAAACCGTCAAGACGCAATTTCCGGAGCCGGCCAGCCAAGGCAAAGATTTGCGCGGTGAAGCCAAGGGGCGTTGCGGGAGAAACAAGTCAAGCGAAGGGATTCGAAGTTGCGGTCTGCACCTGTCTTAATATTCGACCGCTGCAGAGTCTGCGGGGGATGTCTCGTTAAAAGACGTGGACGGCAGCCCACAGCAACCCGGCTCCGGGCCAAGTGGAGGAGGATGCGGGAATAGAGCCCAGGGTGCTCAAACCCAAAGCGCCTAGGACAGGGGAGGTCAAGTGCGCTGTGTGGCCCTGTGTGTGGCCCTGTTGCCTTTGCCGCTGGGGTGATTGGGCGGTGTAGCTGCAGCGCGGTGGGTAGCGAGGGCTTCGAGCCAGATGAAATGTCCAGGCGCAGCCAGGCTTGCTAGGGACCGTTGGCTGTGGTGCCATGCACGACGAGAATAGCGCCGTGAGGGGAGCGCCTCTAGTGCGGTCCACCAGAGAGGGCTTGCTTAACGATTGATATTGTGACGCCGGGAGAGACGAGATTAGGACTTGTCAAGCGTAGTTGGCGATTTCGGTTGAAAGCCCTGCAAACGAGAAAAAAAAAATCGGAAAAAAAGGGGAGTGAAAAAAGGAGTTGAAAAAAACGGTCAAACTGCCGCCAATCCCTAAAGCACCCTAGGCCGAGGGGAAGAGAATGAATCGGGGTGAGGTCTTTTAGCAGAAACGACGGGAGCCTGTGTGTCCACGAACGGTTCGTTGGTTAGCAAATTCTATCTGGCCTTGGCCTGGACCCCAAAAAGTCACCTTACCCTCAAGAGTTCCCGGGCCGATGTCGCTGTGGAGTCAGCCCAGAAGAGCAGCGATAAGTATCAACGATGTGAGGTTTGGCGAGTCAAGAGTGAGCGAAAAAAGGGGATTTCGGACAGCAGACCACAACTCAAAAAGCAAGCGTAAAACGGGGGCCCTGCAGCCTGCATGCGCCCAGAACGTGGCGAAAGAGTTGCGTGGTGTGGCTCGCCTCTTTTGGGATCACCACACAGCAGCAGAGTTTGCGAAACGGTAACGGTTGTAATCAGCTCAGGCACGGCAGAAGGCGGCAGATGGGGCATTTTTATTCTATCGCCTCTTCCTCTCCTCCTCACCACCATCACACACAAACACACGGGGAAAACGAGGCGCACATCAGATGACGCACTTCCACTCAGCCAGTCGCAACCATCCGGTACCTCGCCTGAGCTGGAACATGTCCCCTTTCACATGCTTGCCACGCCGAGTGTCTCTCTTGACTCTGTGCGCCGCGCCCAATCACAGTTAACCGCGCACTCGAGCGCTGAAACTACGGTAGGTTCCGCCGTCCATGATGGAGGGGACGATCCAAAGTCGGGGTGGTGCGTGTGGGGGGGGGCCAAAACCCAGAGACAGGTGCCTTGGGACTCTGTCAGACTACCAGCCTGCGCGGGCGGGCAGCAGAGATGCAGCTGCCTCCCTGCGGATTTGTGTTGACAGCACATCCGTCCGTTGGGTTGTTGTGGTGGCATGACATGTGAAGAAGAAAACAACAAATCCATCCTGTCCAATGCACAAGTTGCCAAAATATCGATCTGCCTTGCAGCATCTGCAGGTCGAGCACGCCTGGGCCAACAGGACCCTCTCCCCCTCCCCCTCCAGCGTCATTACCCGATGTGCTGCACGACAAGTTACGGTAGACACCAATAGCTGCAGCCCAGGTCACGCTGGAGCCCATGGCACGGCGAGACAAAGTAGGAGACGAAGTGGGACAGGTTTGCAAGGGAGGGGGGGCTGGCCATGGCTTGGCTTGGCTTTTGCGGGCCGCCTGACGAGCACGAGACGACAAATGGCGTACCGTACCGCGGCCCGTCGTAGGAAGGCCAAGAACCACCAGCCAGCCGTGAAAATGCAAAGGGAATGGAATGGAAGCAGAGTTGCCTGCCCGCCTGCCCGCGATACGGGGGGCCGAGTCAATATGACGGAAGATGGAGGCATCAATGGAACGAGATGACAACGCCAGCAGACACACACATGGAACATGGAACATGGACGCCCAAGACAACACTTGATTGCCGTGGCACGCCCAGACCCGCGATCATCATGCAGCTTCACTGCAGCGCCCTGCCGTGAGTGAGGGCAACCCACGTGTCGGCGGTCAAGTGGGACGCTCCCGACCAGATGCATCCCTGGAGTTACCCGTGATTGCTTCACCACCACTTGAATCTATCCTTCATCACTCCCAGATGCAGCTTCCGAAATTATTTCGGGATACGGACCATAAACCAGCCTAGTTCGTCCAACCGATGTATGCAGAGCACAGGCTAATAATATTAACTGGCTTTCCCCCTCGTGTTTGGCATGTGAGGTGCTGCGGGAGCAAGCAAAACGCCCACCGCGATGGCGCTTTGCCCGTTCCTTGCTTGGGGGCAAGCCTCCAGCGCGCGCCAC
Source organism: Calonectria hongkongensis (assembly GCA_017140755.1). NCBI lineage: Eukaryota > Fungi > Ascomycota > Sordariomycetes > Hypocreales > Nectriaceae > Calonectria > Calonectria hongkongensis. Next base: position 1,904,003 of record JAACJA010000006.1, read on the forward strand.
ACAAGGGTCGCAGGGAAGCCCTTGGCTCTGAACCATCGCGACCCAAGTCGGTTTGTGGGAGGTAATCAGTAATTCACTCACACGGGCCGGTAGTGTCACGTTTTCTCAAACGAAGCAACCCTGGTGATCCGGCATTTTGAAACGCTCCAAAAAAAAAATTAAATGCATCTCGCGAATCCTTTCGGCGCGCACGCCGGTCCACTTTAGCTGCGAGGCTACCGGGAAATCCAGGGTAGGCTGCCGTGATGGCGTGAACAAAGAGCTGCGCCCACAGGCTCTCCCGATCTAGATGCCCCCAGATGGCGATGTCGCACACAGGGCCCTAAATGAGGGGTAAATGGCCTGTTTTTGCTTCCCATCAGTTGACACCGCTCATTCGGCTCATCGTGTGCGTGTGTGCGTGTGTGCCAAAAAAGCAACTGTGCGAGTGTCATCGACGGGGACACGTGCTGAGCTAACTGGACTTCTTTCCGACTCATGTGTACGTAGAGTGACAAACCAACATCAGTGCGTTTGTAACGGGATTTTCTTTTCCTTTCTTTTTTTGTCAAGTGAAAAGAAGAAGAAAAAGAAAACCGACTTACTAAACTGGCATCACATTCCGTAACGGCGAAAAATTTCGGGTTTTCTTGAATCTCAAAGTACAAACTTCAGGAGAGACGGTGACGGACAAAGAAACGCTGGCCAATCATGGAACCGGATGAAGTGTATACACACCGTTGTACCTAAATTAGGTGATGGCAACGGTATTTTCGGTGATGGTAGCGAATATTGTCTTGGTTCACACCGCAGCAGCTGCATTCGTTGACGCGTTGCCATATCAGTAATAATCCGCTGTTTACCTGGGCCGGCTCGTACCTTTGGACGGTGCGGGCACGGTGCTGGCTTGGGCCATTCGAGATGTGGTTAGTGCGTCGATCATGGCGCGCTACCGCATGGGTTTATGTGAACTCATGGATTGTCGATGGCGCTATCATGAACTATTGGTGTAGGGTACCTGATCGTTTCGTATCTTCATTCCTCGCTCGTATTGTTTGCTGTGATAGTGAGGCTGGACGTTGCCCGATCATAAATGTAGTCGCATCTCTACTTCGTGGTTTCGTGGTCTCCCTGGCTTATATGCCTGACATATTTCTCCAATGAGTTCTTGCGTATTTTTTTGTGGCAGTGTTTGATTGAACTCTGACTACTGCTGTCGAACTCAGTGGACACAAATTTCGATTTGGCTCAGACTTTATATTCTGGTAAATCGTAATCATGTTCAAGTGCTAGTATTATTCGATACAACATCAAAACGACGTACGTACTGGCCTCCCCAATTTTATCGCTACAGTGCTGTTTCCTCCTCGAGGTGTGCTCAACCGATGCTCTAACTTTTCCCACGCTTTTAGCCTGACCACCCGCTGGGGACATCGTACTTGAGAAGATGAGGCGTATGGCTGAAAACTTGCCACAGACGGGATTTTTAAGAGTGGCTGCGAACCTACGCGAGGGGCTTACAAATCCATCGCTGAAGGCCGTGGCCCGGTTTTACATTAATGAGAATGGAAATGTGCCGGTAGCTTGGCTGACGGACGCTTACTGGAAGAGAGACTGGCCGTAGGTGGCCCTTTGGCCATTGTGTAACCTGAGTGGGCGAAGCTGATGCATGGGCTTGACGGGCATACCCGGGCTCATTAAGATGTCGGGATAACCTTTACACCGAGGCAATTCTATGAAGGGGGGTGCGCGGCTGCCGGATTCAAGCACTGGTCAGTGATTGGGATTTGCGTGCAAGGCTCGCCGAGATTGCACGATTGACTACAGCGCGGAGTAATGGCTGCCTTTACCTGTCATCTCTATAAAGTAGAGAGTCTTGTTCGGAATCCCCGAGAATACTGTAGTCACGTCTGACTGATGGAATTCTTTGCATCTGGGTACATTTTTATGCCTCCAGGTTTTTGTGAAGCCCACTATGCACTGTCCGTACACCCCCTTGCCTCAGCTAATGGGGCTAGAAATGGACGTGGCGGGAGCTCTGGAGTATAGCTACACTGAGTTTGCACTGGTTTCGCTATGATTCTAATGTATTTCCATTTCTGCGCAGATATATTGTGTGACAGCACTAGATTAGCCCAATGGGAACGAGAGACGTCTTGGATTGGGCTTAACCGAAACCTTTTGGCTGAGGATCTCTGCGGGGTGTACTTATAATCCCTGCAGCGTGTATTCAAAAATGCAACTGACCGTCGTGGGCGTAAATAAGAATTCATTTGCGGGTACAAGCCACCGGCTGGTTATTTGCCTGCACCCAGCCTGATGAATTACGTGCCACCATTTATGGTCGCAGATGCAGGGAGTCCTGGAAACTTATCCGGCATTTATCCTTACTTAAACTCTCAAAAAGTCATTTGCCTTGGGATTCCACTGACGAGATTTTAACATGGTGTAGCTATTATATGAGAAGGGGGAGGGGGGTTTGGGAATGATGGCGAAACCCGGGACATTCATTAGAGCCCGCCCCGTGTTTGCCTGTCAAATGGCCGTAGTGTCTTTATCTTGGCGGCGTGTTATATAATTAGGAACACCTGATCTAATTTGGTAAAGCTTGAGTTTTTGATAAGCTATCGCTGTTTGCTTTTGAGTCTGTCACATTTCAAGATTTAATCCCTCCCCATTCTGCGGGTGCCCGCAGCCACAGGAAAATTCGTGGGATTAGCGGCGGAATAATTGGCCCAAGAAAACGCCCTCATAATATAGACGGCCTAAAAATGAGACTAGCAAGCAGAGGCGGGCTGGAGTCTTCAGCAGCACGTAGCTCTTTACACCCGTGGACTGTACCTGCAAGTCACAGGACGGGATGGTACTTTGGTCTTGAAAGATTTGCAGCATTATTCTTAGGAGAAATTGTCACTTCTGTGAGCAAAGCGGGATGTACGAGAGTCTGATACTTCTGGGTACATGCACGCGAGCACCCGTAATGTAGTGTTGGCGGCTTGCCGCAGACCTATCTACCTCAAGGCTCTTAACGCTGTATGGCGAGCCAAGAAATGGCCACCTGTGCCCTTTAGAAGAATTAGTGCACCATATGTAAGGCGGGTATTGACCTGGGGGAAGGCAATACTGAGCTTGGTTTTGTCGTGGTGATGATTTCTCTTTCTACCATTACCGATTTTCTCAACGCTCCCAATCCGCATTTCCCATCATTTACCTCGATATGTATTCACCAACAATGATGTTTTTCATGCTATCTACCTCTTTGACGCTCGGCATATTTGTGGAATGTGTCGCAGTTGGTTCTGGCAATACAATCTTGAGCAGCCTGCTGACGGATTTGGCGCCGTAAGTACCGTTACCCTCCGTTGGCTCACATTCTTTCTTTGGTGCTGAGAAACTGTGCAATCTAGGTTTTTGACTTTGTTTGCAGAGCGCCCAACACTCCAATTCCTGGGCCAGATTGTGGGGACAGCGGCGTGTATCTCGATTGCCGTTTTGCCCATTGGTATCATCTCTGCTGTAACCAGCGCTATCAGAGTGTCCGATGTCTCGTGGCTCAAGGCGATGATAGGGAGATCGAGAGAGAACGCTGCCACTGCTGAGCTTGAGATCCTGCCGTCTACTTCAAAGGAAGTAAGTGAGCTATGGAACGGCAAAGAAGTGGTTAGGTACATGGGGGATGGCTCTCTTTCGGAACTGATTATCCTGTACCCCAACGCCGTATATCGAGAGTCACCACTCAAATCATGAAAATGTCAGCAGCCATCAGGACTGGAGAAATGAAGGAAATTGGTAAGCTGGTACTGGTATATTCTTTCAAACTCGAGCTTGCTGACGCTTTTGATCCTCATGAACAGGATCCGACAAAACCCAAGGGGTCTGGGCCACAATTACTACCCGATCGCGACAAGCTCTCCGAGTGCTCGACAACATCACAGTTTCGACATCCATGATGACTGCCCAACTACGAAGAATGATACCACGACTTTATACCCTCCCGATTTCAAGCTGGAAATTGCCGAATTTATCGTCATTGCTATACAGCCAAGATGAACAACCAGACTTGGAGCATGGGATCCCCATGACGAGGCTGCCAGAGCCAGCTAACCATCCAAGACCGCAGGCTAATTCGGCTGCTGTATCATCAAAATATCGCCAGCCAATTATTATCATTCACAATGACCTCTCACCCACGCCGAACCTGATGTTGAATAGGTGCACGTCAACCAGTCATCTTACAGTCCAGCTAGGGGCTGGGATTGGATCAGTCGCGCAGCTGGCACTAGTCGTGGTTGCCTTGGTCTTGAACGGTGCGAACAGAGATTCTGTGATGTTTTCTCTTGGCACAGCCTCGCTGATGGCAGGCCTGTTCTTGTGTGCAATACTGGTGAAGAAAAGCACAGTAACACGCACATACCAGCCGAAGGAGGGCTATCGAGCACACCCTCTGTGGCTCCAACCTGAAAAGACCGTGAACGATCAAGTATTTCACTCGACTGCCCTCCATCCTCGATAAGATCCACAAACTATCACCACATCAACACGGGCCTCATTTATCAATCATGCCACCCTTTATGTCCATTTCGGCGTGTTCTTGACTTTGGGGGGCTACATAATCCAGTCAATCGGGATCAGCGGTTTAGATGGGCGGACGCAGATCAGCCAATGTGGCCTTAGTGTTCTCATGTACGCACTTAGGACTCTGGCTCCTTGGTACTACACGAACCCCATCGATGCTCATGGTCTGATTCTAGGCTACGAGCTGGATGAATTTGTCTTGCTACTTGCAGCCCTTGATCCTGTCCCCTCGGAAGGTCAATTCGATTTAGGGTTTAATCGAACTAGCGGAAGATGGGTTCTTGAGACTGCGATGTCACGCCGTCATAGCGGCCCAATATTCCACGACGGACCGAGAAAAAGTCTAGCACCTTCCGATGAAGATGGCGTTTTGGTACGTTTAAAGAACAGTATTGATGGAATATTGTTAGCGAGAAACACGCTCGCCAGCCTTCTCCTCTCGCACAGTCTTTGTAACGTCCTTCCGCCAAGAGTCGCCTTTTCATCATTTGATGTAGGTAAAAGCGCTCAGGTTCTCAACACAACTGTCTAATTGATGCAAGCTCAGATCTACCATAAAATTTGTTGCGAATTTGACCATCGCATTATATTAATGATTTCTCCAAGACTTTCACCTTCTCGGTGTGGCGATACTAGAAAGACCGGCGATTTGTACCGTCCCTGGCACTCCACGAGGGCTTGATGTTTAATATTTACTGTTTTGGACGGAGAAAGACTTGATTGGTGTTCTAAACCTAAGCGTATAAGCGAATAAAATTTTGAGATGTATGATGTTACGTTCCCTATGAATAGTCTTCATATTTCTATGATCAAATAACTCGATTGACTTCGGATGACCGTCAACTTCGCCGCGACATGTCCGCTTTCAAAGCACCGCATGACGAATAATAAAATTAATGTATAGAGAAATCATGTAGTCTAAGACAAAATACGGAAAATTATATGAAGTACTCCTATGAAATTACAAGTGTCGTATATACATATATCCATGTGTTGATGTTCCTCGTGACATGCGTTCGTCCGAACCTATGAAATGATGGAACCGGTGCACTAAGTTATTTCCATGAAAAATGCACTAATTTGTTTTCGGATCGGAGATGGCACGTCAATTCATCTACTCGATTGGCTAGAAACTCCACTTGTTGTCTCGGTTTGTTGGTTCTAAATCGCATTGCATGCATCCAGGCGTTACGCCATGACTAGATCTGCAAGCCCAATCACAATGTCATAGACCAACGGGACAATCATCAGGCTAATAAGAGTTCGGCGGCCCGCGCCGTCTCCACACTGCTCAATAAAAGCCGGCCACGAAAGGAAATCTTATCACGCCTATGCAACAGCCGCATCACATAGTTCACAAACATTGACTTGGACCGGCCCCTTAAGCTGAACATGTGGGGCTATTCTTCGAGACCACAGTTGCCTATATCAACTGGGTAAACTGCCCGCATTGTAGAGGAAAGAAATTGGCGTTATCCTTACCATTCATTTCTGCAAATGAAATTCTTGCCATGAGTGCTCCCATAAAGCTCGAGGTTCTCATTGTCGGCGCTGGCATCGCTGGCCTTACATGCGCCATAGCTCTCGCTCGCTACCAAGGAATCAGAGTGAGGATTCTGGAGAAATCGCCAGTGCACATTGCCGTGAGTTTGCATAAATACGCTCAACTTGTTTTTAAGGATTCTAACACAAGAATATTAAAGGCCGGAAACGGCATCCAAGTTCCCTGCAATGCATGCCACGTCCTGCGTAGCTTGGGCCTCTTGGAGAAAGTTATCGCAAAAGCACAAGGCATAGCGCCGGGTTCGCTCACGCTAGACTATGAGGACAGCCGTCTTTTATTAGATAGGGATTTTTCCAGATACGAAGAGATTTATGGAGCTCCATGGGTGTAAGTGAATACTCTTTTTTTTCTTGAATCGTCAGTTTGCTCACTGTTTAGACTGATACATCGAGCTGACTATATTGATATTCTACTCGAAGAAGTAAATAGACTCGGTGTTCATATTAGTTTAGGATGCGAAGTTAGAGAGATTGATTTCGATGCTCCTTGGGTCAAAACCGCCGAGGGCCAAACCATAACGGCGGACGTCATCATGGGCTGTGATGGTAACGATGCACTCCATCCTCAATATGCAAGCTTTTCTAACGTTAAGACTAGGTATCAATTCATCTATACGCGCGGCTCTATATCCTGATATATCCCCACAGCTAACAGAGACTTTCGCCTACCGTGCACTCTATACACCCGCCCAACTCTCATCACCCTTGTTCAAATCCATCACAGCCACGTCGCACTGTCGAATTTGGATCGGCCCAAATGCGCACGTCGTTTTCTACCCGCTTCAAGGCGGGGCATGTTATAATCTTGTTCTTATTATTGCAGACGCTGAGTTTAACAGACGATGCTCAAGAGAAAACGTGCTACATGCAATGCAACAGCATATGACTGGGTGGAACCCGATTATCAGAGAACTCTTATCCATCACGCCCGAATTGGTCAGATTTCCGCTTTGGAAATTAGATCGTTTGCCGTCGTTCACCTCAGGCCATGTAGCTCTTATGGGAGACTCCGCTCATCCAACTTCTCCGTATCTGGGCCAGGGAGCAGCCATGGCAGTCGAAGATGCTCTCATTCTCGGCACGCTCTTGGGCAATATCGTGCGCCATCCTTCAGCATTCAGCGACTTCACAAGCCTCAAGTCTTGTATACCAAAGATTTTAAAAGTATACGATACTATTCAGCGACCACGATGCGCCGAAATCGTCTCTCAATCCTATAACCAAGGTCACTTCAACCATCTTCCCCGAGGACCAGAACAACGTGCTCGAGACGCAATCTTTGCCGAATTTCAGACTGAATCGACTGTTAGCCAATATCCGTGGATAGATTCCAGGTTCAATCGCTATCTCCTTGGGCGCAATGCGGAAAGAGTTTGTGAGGTGGTGTTTGAGAAATTATCTGCGGATGGCTTATCTGATCAACCAAGAGCTAAAAGCATGGAGTCTGCTTTTAAGACAAGATTATAACCATAAACATGGGAGCATTTGTGGAAAATTACTTTATAATAACCTGAAACTCCGGAGCCATCTCATCTCATGACTATTTTCTTCTACGCAAGTTTGCATTGCCATTTTCTGGCATAATACCTGTAGAAACAGTGCTTTCAGTTGTATTCGCAATCTTCTTAGCGTATTCATGCTTGAAAGCCAGCTCTGCGTATTCATTGGCGTTTTCTTCAGTATTATCTTCGTCGCTTTTATCGGTATTTCCTTTGGTGGCGCTATCGGCATCGAGTTTTGTTATTATCGATGCAATTGCACTACTAGACCACTGAACTCCAGTCTGAAATAGCTTGATAATAGAGCTTTTTTGATCTGTAACGTCATGATGACTTGTATTCATGTTGTTATCAGCATGCTTTTCAGTCTGACTATTAGCATGCTCTTTATTGACGTCATTAGTATACTCTCCGGCGCCATAACTAGTATGCTCGTCGCCATTCTCATTGATATGCTCATCGATATTTTGAGTGGAGTAATCATCGGCATACTCTTCGGTCTCATCCATGGAGTCGTCAATTAACATCATAATCTCCTCGACGACTTTATTGCAGAAAGTATCATTCCTGAGAGCTTTAACCCATCCATCCTTTATTTTAACCGAACCTCCTTCAATATTTTCGCCCATCAATCGTGCAATTGGCTCCTCGATGTGGTTCATATAAGTTGTAGTATTGGCGAAGGCTGGCTGAGCCAAGAAATCTTCCAGCCGCCGGGCCTGTGCAAAATCTCGGACACGGTAAATGACGTAATCATTCGTATGAGACTCGTTGCTATATTCGCACCGCCCAATCCAATCATCTAAGGGGTCATATTTCCCGAAAACCTGTCGAAGTCGATCATCCTCAGAATCCGCCCCTCTCACGACACGCCTAGCTATTTGAGTCAAGCAAGAGATATAAGGACTAAATTCGAAGTTAATTTGAAATTGTTTGAAAAGCTTCTTGTTGGGATTTAGGTCGACCAACAGTCCACCCACGGCCATGTCGGCCAGTTTATCCGCGGCTTCACGAAGCCAGACCTCATTGGGGGCAGTTCCTGTAGGATGCGAATGTAATATCACATTCCATGTCCATACTGCTTTAGAACACCAACAGTTAAATAAGCTCTTGGCCTGGTATTGTGATAATTCAGGGTCTTTAGGACACGATGACGTGTTGTTGAGTAAGGTATACTCTCTGAGAACTTCAATAAGGGCTGTTTCGTCCGAAAACTGATTCTCAAAGTTCCCGTTGGCATGCTTAGTTGTATAATCTGTAATGTGTTGTTCAGCATGTTCTCTTGTGTGTTCCTCGGTTTTCTCTGATGCTTTACAAATCAAATTCATCATCTCCTCTGCGACATCATTGCGGAAGGAATCACTAGAAAGAACGTCAATCCATCTAGCTTCCTCATCCCTTTTAAAATATGTCAAACTATATCGCGTGTGTTTCGTAATTCGCTCGTCGATGTCCAGACAATTCATAAGATTAACCCCCTTGTAAAAAATCGGATACCCATTCCGACTTCGTTCTCTCATATTAAATCCAAAAAGTCTTCCAAGCGGCGGGCTTTCGCAAAATCCTGAACACGGTACGTCCGATAATCATTTTTACCGACTTCGTTGTTCCCACCGTGATGCGGATCCCTGTTTCCCCAAGGGTCGTGGATAGGAGGGACGACGCATCGATCATGCGCGAAATCTATGAGAAATATCCGGTTGGCAATATATTCTAATTTGCGAATGTAACCTTCAAATTGGCGCTCGATTGTATCTTTTGTAAATTTTTTCTCTTGCAAATATAAAGCAAGCAACAACCCGCCTATGGCCATATCAGAAAGATTATCGACCGCTTTACGAAGCTGTTCCTTGTGCGGGACAACTCTTTTAGGATATGAATACAATATTATATGCCAAATCTCTGCCACTCGAGACCATAGCCGGTCGAATACAAGACTAGCTTCAGGGCCATTTATTATCGCGGCTTCAGCGATTGCGCTTTCTGTTATATCATTCCAACAATCACCGCCGAGAAAATAATACTTGCTGATAAGCTGAGAATGGCATGTTGCGCGCGAAATCCGTATCCGCGCAGCGCTGCCTTCTAGGTTTGGGACTCCGTCAAGTTGGTCCATTGTCAAGTCTGTGTGTTGCCGTCTCCGTTGGAGGGTTCCTTGGAAGCGCTGGATTTCGATGTAAAAAGGCTTAGTGTGATCTTTCATCTTTAAACTTACGGGGTAAAATTGCAACTTTCACTAAAACAATGCAGATGAAACTTGGGGGATGATGCAGGCTATATAGACATGTTGTATAGTTTTTCCGATTCGGGTACCGTGATCATAATTCAATGACAACAAAGACATCACTAAAAAAAAAGCCTCGTACTAAGTATGTTCCCATTCAAAGAAAACCGAAACAATACAGAACAAAATGTGATTTAATGAGTTATGCTTGATCACTCTCTGTCATTGCACTTTCTTTGAGTTTTTCTACAAAGGGCACGCGGCTTGTTCTCTTTAAAAAGAAAATAAACAATGAGATGGTTCAATTAGCCACCAAATTCCACCTTTCATAAAGATTAATAACTAAGAGTAGCTAGAAGTCAGACCCCTTTGTTCTCAAAAAATGATGGACAAAAATTGACCAAAATAACAGAGCGATCTACGGAAGGCAAGGTGCCACTATCTCCGCCCGCTCTCCTTTTCCATTGCGCGTAGGTACTCCTTTACCTCAAATTGCTTCGCCATATCTCTGGGCGTCAGACCGTAACTTGTTCTCACACTAACCGTGGTCAGATCTGCTTCACAAAGACGCATTACCGTGTCGAGTGAATCGCTGGCAGCTGCGAGGTGCATTGGTGTAAAATCACTGTTCGTCCTTGCAAAGATGTACGGTTCTCGACCTAAAATAACTGAGACAACATTCGCTTTTCCCAATTCTGCAGCAACATGTAACGGGGTGGATCCTGATCTGTTCGTGGCGTTTATCTCAGCGCCTGCCGACAAAATCTCGAAAACGAGGCCATGGTTCCCGGAACGAGAGGCCAGGTGCAATAAACTGTTGTCGGAATCGTCTTTAATTGAGTTTATGTCCTGATCTTTGACAAGTTGCTTGAAGATAGGCGTGTTGCCTGTCTCTATTACCAGGGAAAGAGTAGCAATATCGAAAGGGCAAACCCCAGCATCAATCAGTAATCCCACAATTTCGCTTTCTTCTCTTCTGATTGCTGTATGCAAAACCGTTTCCCCATCACGATTCTCGGTCTGCAAGGTCACACCTTTCTCAATGAAGTGTCTAACCACATCAGTTTTGCCTAGGTTAACTGCCAGGTGCAGCAGCAGCATTCTTCGGCAATTTAGAGCTGCCAAATCCCACCCATTTCCCATAAGCGAATCTATAAGATCAATGTTGCCACTTCTAATAGCCAAATGCATCGGGGTTTCATTCTTTCTGTTAGTTCTCTTGACGTCAGAAAAGTTAACGAGCAGCTGAATAGAACGCAAGTCCTCCGTTTCGATAGCAAGATGGAGAGCCGTCTGGCCATCATGGTCAACAGAATTTAACCGCTGGGATGCATGCTTGATAAGAAGCTCGAGAATCATATGTTTTCTGTGTAAAACAGCAAGATGAACAACTGTGCGGCCCTTATCATCCTGAGCATCAGCATCCTGAATCAGACGCCTCAAAATCTCTATGCTTCCTCCCATCACCGCTAAGTGGACCGGTGCATGCCCACAAGAATTCTTGATGCGTGTGTCAGCCCCCATATTTAGCAACAACTCCACCATTGCGATATTTTTCTGTTGAACCGCATGGTGGATGGGGGTTTTCCCATCAGCACTCTGGGCGTTACATTGGGCACCTTTGTCAATGAGGAGCTGTGCAATGTGATAGAAACCTCCCCTCGCACGCACGATGCAGTACCTGTACTGAAAAGGGTGGGTGGGTGGTCTTGTTGGTTGGGGGAGGGGGAGCCCTACGAGCTCCCCTGACCTTCTAGCAAGAGGTTCCTTAACCAAGCTCTTTTGTTTCCCCCTCATTGGCCTTGATACTGCTATTATCTGTTGGATTAATCATATTAAAGACGAACATGGCGTCCTCGAATAGCATTTGCCTACCATGTTCATCACTTCGTACAGTATTTGCCAGACAAGGACAATAGAAGCGTGCGACGTTATTAAGAACGTAGAAAACGACCCTAATGCACGGTTATTGAGATATGTGAAAGATAGATCGTTATGGGAATCGAACCCACCCCCGTAGGGCACCGCGACGACCTTCGGACCTTCGTCCACCAAGGAATCAGACTTTCGTCCATCAAGGAATCAGACTTTCGTCCATTAAGGAATCAGACTTGCGTCCATCAAGGAATTGAGAGAAGTTAGGCTTCCGCCCATCAAGGAATCGGACCTTGGCTTTGAGTCACCAGGGAACGAGAAGAAATTAACTCTAAGACAATTCAATCGTCCTCGTAATCAATCTCGTACTCCATCTTGCCAGAATCGTCCTCGTTGGTCTCCTCGTTGGCCTCCTCATCATCTTGAATATCGTCTCCAATGGCCCATGATAAAACGTCGTGGGCTGGCAAGCGATTATCCACGCAAGAGTCCGAGGGACTGCCAACGGGTGAGTTGGCTGTAGTGGTGGCGGCAGTAGGAGTTGGAGTGGCGGGCGCTGGAGTGGCGGGAGCTGGAGCGACAAGAGCCGAAGTGATGGGAGCTGAAGTGATGGGAGCTTGGAGGAGAGCCGCAGGAGCACCACTAACAGTGGGAATGGGAGCGGCGCGAGCGCGAGCGCGGCCAGAGGCCTGTTCCCTCTGGGAACGTGGAGGATGCTGCGATTCGCATTAGTGATGCTCATAATTAGCGATATGCTCAGACTTACCGCCACTCTGCTTGCCTTTTTAACTTCGACCTCCATCCCGTGGGAGTTCTAATCCTTGAGATCGATCATAGCTTGCTTGGCATCGGGTCGTGACTGGAACGCGAGCATCATCCAGCCCATATGGCGATTTGGGTTATGGGATCTGGCCGATTCTTGTGGTGGCCAGAGGAAAGTGACGGACTCAGGGTTGCTGAGCCTAGTCCGCGTTTCGGCTTCAAATTCTGCCCTCCTCATTTCAAAGGGAATGTGCTTAATGGCGAGAAGACGACGGCTCCGTCGCAAATCCACGAGTTGGCTCTCCCACTGTGCGTTGTAAGGCATTCTGTCGCAAGTGTCAGTTTTCGCTACGCTTTGCTTATGCTGGAAGCTAACGTATTAACCTGGGCGATATTCACTTTATTGTTTTGTTGGTGATTTGTTTCTGGGATGAATTTTTCGTGGTTACAAGTGAAGGTTTGCCTGCTCATTGGCCCAGGCGGCAGCACCTGGCAATTGTGTGCGCGAAACGTGATTCCCCAACCCACAATGTGAGCAAAGCTTGGATTTTAACAAGTTAATCCAAGCATCGCTACAATCAGAGTCTGTACCGAAAATCTCTCAAACCCACGCCTATATACAACACGCACTGATACTCAACATGTAAGTGCAATCCAAGAACTGCCTCGCCTGTGGTTGCGTCGAAGGGCCCAGCCTGGTTGAAACTCATTAACTGTGTGTGCTCTGTGGTCAATGAAAGCTAATGACCCTCAAGGAAGAAAAAAGAACTCCTGCACCTACGGCCAGCCCTACCGCAATGTCGGCCTTGGTCGAAGATTTTGGGTCGCTCAGCATGTCTGATAACAACTTGCCTAAAGAATGGCAGGATCCCATCGTCGGAAGAGACAACCTGGACTCGCATCTCGCCTGGAGACAAAGCCAAGAGGCGTACTACGACTCACTCGGTATGCCATGGAGCCGAGTTGTTACGGATTCGACGGAAAAGACCAGACTGGAGCCCCGTGTGCAGATGAGCCTACAAGCCGTTGACTTTAACGGCCTTGACGACAATTTTGATACCGAGTATGTCACCTTGACCCGAGATGTCCCCGTCGACAACCCTGGAGAACCAGGATACTGGAGAGTGGCAGGTGGCTCTCTGCAGAGAAGGGATATGAAAATCGTTCCCACAGCGGAGGTAGACGCCTTGAAGGCTGAAGGCTGGGAAGTGTAGTACGCTCCAACCCCCCCTCTCAAGATGAAGGACAAGCGCTATAGAGATCAACGAACGGTTGACCGTCCAGCGGACGTCATAACCAATGATAAGCCGGCCGCAGACACAAATCGCTACTTTCAGCATGCCAACAACTTCGTCAGCTCCGCCATGACTAAAAACAAATGGAGTGCTGGCCAGTTAATCGGTCCAAGTGGATCGGATCCTGCGACGATAGCCCTGTCACCATCTCACGCACCCCAAACAAGTCACAACGACTTGACTGAACATCGTTCAGTCACATCGACCGGGCACATCATTAAACATCGCCCACCACCTGGAGTTTGTTATGGTTGGGGCGGCTACGAAGAGCATACCCGCTGGCAATCATACGGTCGTCGAGTCACCAAGGATATGGTAAAAAAAGAGGATTGGAGCGTGAATCCACTGGCACCGGTCAAGTTTATCAGTGATTCGGGCGAGGTAGAAACTATTACTCCGCCATTCAAACGGATTCACCTGCCCTCTATACCCCTAAAGATGGAGACGCTGCACGACCTGCTAGAAACTGCAGAGAATCGAAAGAAGAAGAAGAAGACAATCACCGAGCATACCCCAGACATGCTAGCATGGGCCGGAACCGTCAAGGGTGACGAATAAGTCACTTCGGCTATGCACTAGGTACACTAAAAACTTCCAACCCCAAGTCTACCGCTTTTTGCACTTGCCTGCTGCTTGAAGTTTGTTGCTATTCTAATACCTCGTTAGTTTGATGGGAAAATGCTCCTCTTTTCTCATTCCTTGATGGACGAAAGTCTACCTTTTTCTTATTCCTTGATGGGCGAAATGCCCGATTTCCTGATGAGCGAAATGCCCGATTTCTTGATGGGTGGGGACCCTTGAACCTGACCCTAAAACATCGCTGCTGGTTGCCCTCAGTACCCATTGACTTCAATGGTATCAAGGAGTAGGTTCGATTCCTGCGCGGTGCCTGATAGTTTGGTGGAGTTAAGAGTAGTTCAGCTGTTGCCAAACAAGGTGGTTTTTAATGCGACTATACAGCTCGAGGCACGATTATGTTGCCGCATCACGAGGACTTTTCCAAAATCGTTCCGTTAATATGTAAGTAAATCTAATGGCGATTCTTAAGATAACAAGGGCCACATAGCTGTTCATTTTGCTGTTCTGCACAGAAAGGATGAGATGGTTAAATTTCTTAGAAATTCCGCGCAGCATAAGTAGGTAGGTCACGGCGAATTTGTTGCACTATAACTAACTCTAGGCTCCTAAGTCAGTTGCATCTGGCTATTTGGACCGTGGATATCCAAGTAAACCATTGAGAGCATTAGTTTAACCAGCTATAAGTAGGCTGTTCAGTATTAGACGGCATCACGAGATCTATTGCCGAATTCCGGCAGGAGTTTGAATCAATTCGACTGCAAAATTTACCAGAATGCAAAAGTATACGTCCTCCCTTGGGGGATCCCCATCCTCTCTCTCCCGGTGGACATTTGTGCTTCAGATATCGCATTCAGGGTTAAGTTGAAGCTTTCAATAGATCCGATTCATTTCCCACGCCCTTTTTAGACCCAACGCCACCTATCAAACCAACCGCTTGCCCTCACAGACACCAATCGTATGACCTACACGCCGCCCAGCAGCTCTTGGGGTCACATCTTATATTCCTCCCGTCTTCCTGCTGGAAGAAGTCTCGATGTAATTGATGCGTTGTTCGAGGATAATCGGATTATATCTTAAATCGAATGCGTGTATTACGGGAATCGGCATGGTCGACGGCGAGCTCTTGCTTTTCGAGCTGAGCAAATGTGGGGAGGAGAAAAGGGCGTCCGAATGTAAATTTGATCAATAACATTGTCCAGTGATGTGAGGTGAGATGCGATAGGAATTGGCGATTAATTTCTATCTATCCACATGTTTGGTGTTGGGGTTCTTTCTTTGACCTAGAGTGGTTAGGTATGAAGATAGATCGTTATGGGAGTCGAACCCAATCCCCTTAGAGCTACCGTGACGACCTTTGGACCTTCGTCCATCACGAAATCGGACCTTCGTCCATCAAGGAATTAGTTGGACCTTCGCCCATCAAGGAATCAGGCCTTCGCCCATCAAGGAATTGGACCTTCGCCCATCAAGGAATTGAAAGAAGTTGGGCTTCCGCCCATCAGGGAATCGAAAAAAAGTCAGGCTTCCGCCCATCAAGGAATCGAAAAAAGCTAAGACCTGTCGGTTTTCTTTGCCTCGATTGCGGCCTTCGCTTTGTCCAGAGAATCCTTGACATAAGGCTGTTTCCATGACCCAGTCCCTGTTTTTGGCAATCGGTCCTCCTGGAAGAAGGGCAGTCCCTAGATTACTGTTAGCCTAACATTTCTCAAATAAAGGAAAACATTTTGGGCATATTTACCACCAGCCATTCTGCACAGATTGCCGTGGCTATCTGCAGGTATTGCTTTCCTCCCGACGTGTGAAAGGTGGTGTACACAATCCATTCTGCGTCATGACCCACCAGTGAGCTTTGCGGGAACAACAGTCCGGGGATGTTCTCGGGGACCGTTCGGTACTCGTCACCCGTACGGCAAATGGCAGTGTGGGTGCAAAAGGCGATTGCCAAAGCCTTCCGGACGAGTGTTGTGTCTGTGCCCGATACGCGTGTTGGTTCAATGCCGACATCAAGTAGGACCCGTCCAATGTCTTGCCTGGCCTTGCAAACTGCTTCTAGCGCCTGTATATCCAACTGATTTCTCCAGCACCAGTTTCTGAGGTCATCTTCGGAACGGCCTTCTTGCCGGGATATCCGACGTACTCGCATATACGCGTTAAAGGCGTTGGCGAGGGTAAGATGATCAGACGCTGGATGTGCGAATACTGACCTGTTCTGGTCTGCAACCTGCTTATATCCAGTCGGGCGCATGAATATAGACTTCTGGGAGGAACACAGAAGCGCAATATCAAGCATATTCATCGCGCAACCAAGCTTTGACCCGATTTCGAGAGCACGATACCAAACTGGTTCCAGTGGGCATTTCGCGGCGTTAAGGCCTGACGAAGTGATGGAGGCGTCGTCCTTCAGAAATTCCCTGTTGCGAAAACATTTGTTAATTATATTTAAGGGAGGGATATTAACCTTTAATACATACCAATCTCGAAGATCCTGGGCAGCCCGTAGAATCGATTCCGGATGTGGGGGCTCAATCCAGTCAAAGTCAACAATCTTTCTGAATCCGGCGGATACCACTGTTAAAATTACAGAATCGAGTGACTCGCGTTAGATGGCAGGCTCGGTGGTTGGTCTCATTTTGTCGTAATCCTCCTTGCTGTAGAGTCGGTAACAGACACCATCCGCTGTTCGACCAGCTCGGCCTGCACGTTGTATTGCTGAGGCCTGAGAAATCCCCCGAAGCTCGAGCATGTGCATACGGAGGCGGGGGTTGTAGATCAACTGTCTCGACAGCCCAGTGTCGATAACATAGATCACGCCGGGGATAGTCAGGCTGGTCTCTGCAACGTTGGTCGATACGATGCATTTGCGGTTTGGACCAGATGAGCTTAGGGCCTGCCTCTGAGCGCTGTCCGAAAGTGCCGAGTACAAAGGGAATACATCCATACTCGCCGCATATGTGCGGACTAACTGGCAGACTTGCTCTATCTCTTCTTCCCCGGGAAGAAATACCAGGATGTGGCCAGGCTTTTTATTGTTGTGGATGTCGATTGCAACACCCGCGGCAACAGTAACAAGGCTCGACCCGACCCCCCCAGGTGCCGCATGCAAGAGCTTGACTTCAAAATTGCGGCCCTCGATGTGTACCAAGGGACAGTTGTTGAAGTAGCCTTGGAACAACTTCGCATCCATTGTTGCCGACATGATGACCACCTGTTATGGTTAGCTTGGTCTACTAGCAAACCGGAGGGCAGACACCTACCTTGAAATCCTTACGGCGGCTGATGACTCTCTTCAGAAGGACCAACAGCAAGTCGAGATTGGTGGTCCTCTCGTGGGCTTCGTCGACGATGACGGTCGAGTACATCGACAGGGTTTTGTTGGTGCTGAGCTGTCGGAGAAGAACACCTTCGGTCATATACGCAAGTCGAGTCTTCTTCTTCTTATTGACCATTTGGTCGCCACGGATCTTGTAGCCGACCTCTTCTCCTAGAACAACTCCCATCTCGGTTGCAACGCGACTAGCAAGCGAGCTCGCAGCTAGTCGGCGCGGCTGAGTGCAGGCAATCTGAAGACCACTTGCATACTCATCGTAGATTAGCAGCTGTGGGACTTGGGTTGACTTACCTGAACCAGTCTCGCTGGACAGAATCATCACCTGAGATCCATGGTATGCATCGAGGATCTCTTGGTATCGTCCGTAGACGGGCAAACGACGGCGGCTTTGAACAATATCTTTATGGCCTTGGGGCCACGGCTTTCCCGTCAGCGGGTTTTGAGTTGCGTCTTCGAGACGCGAGACTTGGGCAGCGGTGGCCTGGTTGCGCGCAATAGACTCCATTGTGACGGTGATGGTGGATCTATCAAATTTAGTTGCTTGTACTGTAAAGGCGTTGTGGGAACGAGACTTGATGAGTTTAATGGTGGGTGGGTGACAGTACGCTTGTATTTTGGTGATTTTCTCGGTTGCTTTCTTGTAAAGAAGTTCCAAAACCACGTGATTGAAACACGGTGTTGGCAGTGTCGGACAGTGTCGAGGAATGCCATCAATCCAGTCTCTACTCCCAGCCACTTCGAGCTACTTCTAGCTACTTCTAGCGGGAAAGAATGTTGGTATCAATTTAGTCGCTGTTTCTTAGCCGGAGAACCATCTTCAGATTCTTCTACCGCAGGCTCTCCAGTCCCCATCTCCTCGGCTGGAACCGTAGTCGCAGTCGCAGTCCCAGTCTCCTCGGATGGAGCCGTAGTCGCGGCCCCCGTTTCGGGCACCTGGACAATCTTCCAACCTTCATCGATAAGAGGGTCAAAACTGTCAGCATAAACAAGGACACTTGTGATGTCAGCCCTTTCCACTATATCTGCAAAATGCATCATCCCGCAAATCTCGCCTCGGGCCGCAACTTGTTTCTCCGTCTGCTTATTCTGCTTTATATCAGTGCAACGTAGAAGGACCGCACCACAGACACTATCTCGGATGACAGGTTCCTGCGAAACTGGGGAATTAGTTGTATATATCCCTTGTCTAGCCGCAATGTAAACGCAGTCGTCTCTCGGAAAGGCCTCTTTATTTCCGCCGAAGGGGATTTGTAGCTGGGACCTCACAGTTGCTGGTCGGAAGCGGGAACCTCGCTCGACTGTCGCTCGGCCTCCCATTCCCATAAGTCTCTGCTTGCCAGTACAAAATCCGTCAATAAAGTACTGATCGCCTTTATGTTGATCCTTGGAATGGACCAAAGTTTTGGCGGAATATTCCATCTCCATGAAATTGTTTTCGAATACGACGCCGTCATTAAGTTGAGCAAGGGCAACGTCTGTATTGCCGACTCGCTCACGAACAAATCCCACGGCTGTCCCTGGCTCGCCTTGAACAACTTTAAAAATATTTTGGGCTTCGTCATCTGTATTCCCAAATTTTTGGGGGTACTTTTCGGCATGGGGTCCCCAGTTATGATAAGAACAGGTGAGTCGCCGTTCTCCGTCTTTTTCGATGAGAATGCCAGCACTGGCAGATGAAAAGGGCCCGCCATATTTGTCAACCGACTTAACCACTGCTCCTGGGTAAAATTTGCCGTCTTTGTCAACATGGTCGGTCTCATCACAAATGTGATTGGCGAGAACCTCTGGCTTTGGCTTTGTCTCGCGTCTCCTTCTCTCGGAGTTTATTATAGCCCCATTATGATAGAGCAAAATAAGCCCTGTGCCGATAATGCGGCAGGGGAGCTTTCCCAGCCGGCCATAAAAGTCATGGGCGCTCGCCTTCGGTAGTTCAACGACCAAATAATCCCAAACCAAGGATAGAGCAATGCAGTCATTAAAAACATGAGCTGCAAGGTAAAGAATAACCTCACTGGGAAGAGTATGGCACCCTTCCATTGCTTCCAGGATCTCTGGGTCTATTTCAATCTCATCTCCTCCGCCTGGGTCACCAATAATAGGGAGAAAATTCTGCTTGTCAACTGATTCCCAAACAGCAACAAGACCACCAATAGTAAATGGGCGTTCGTCTTCATTGGGAAGCTCGCCGTCAATTCCGAGTCTAAGGAACGGCTCGGAAATAAAAAAGTCGACAGCATTGTACTTTTCGTTCAAGTACCTCCTCACTGCCCTCTTATGTTCCTGCGTTACATTGGAATGTTCCAAAGTGTCATCAGGCCCCCAGAACGAAAATTCTTCAAATTCGAGCGTGGCAGAAGATGAGGTGAGGATAGGAGGTGCATCGTTCGGAAAATCGAATGCAGGTGTTGACTCAGAGAAGGAAGACGACCTCTGGTGTGGGAATACGGCTTTGGGGGTTCTTCGTGGGGAGAATGACAGCCGATTTCGTCGTCGCGAAGTCGGCGATAGCCGAAGTACAGGAGTGATGGCAGTCGTTGAAGAGGCTGAACGCCTGTGGGCTGGAGTCGAGGCCATTTTCAGCGAGTTTGTTCTTTCAATTTCTATGATTAATGTCAGTTATGTGAGAAAAATCGTTGATGGGAATGGACCGACATACATGTCGCGGCGTGTTGTGTGAATTTGTATGTTGGACTACGCACTTCGAATTGTGCCGGGATTGCGTTCGGTTGCAGGTTCTCCATTAGGACGTCGTCTTAATATATACCGGTTTGGATAAAGTTTTCTTTCTATCAAGGTTTTGCTGAGGTCATCTTGAGGCTGTACCGGCATCATAGAGTGGACTAGAAGGTGCGATACTCCTTGCACCAACAGCAGGGCCAACAGCGATCCACAGAGTCATTATCCTCACCTATCATACCAGATAAAAAAATTGACTGTCTCAATATACGAATATAAGTCATAGAGGCTGCTATTCAGATGCATGACTTGTGATCTTTTATGGCGTCTTTCGCGCAGCCAACACGTGAGTTTCTTCCACCTCTATTCTACCGAACAAGTGGCAAGAGGGTACGCTCTTAATTTCACGATCAATCTACCCTGACAGGGTGTTCAAGCTGGCGCTTCTACTTGCGAAACCCTTCTATTCACAATTCTATAATTCCAGGTCGACAGAAAGTGGCTGAGAGTGCACCGTCAAAATGGTCAACGCTCTTATGACCGTGCCAGAGTCGCGTCATTAAGGCCCTCATATGAAAATTCTCCATTTTTAAGCCACTGGCATAGTGATGGAGTTTTTTTTATCAATGCATATGCGCTAAAAGGCCAAAGTACCCTAGATTTGGGAGATGACTGGACAATAGAAGAGATTTTATCTGGTCGTATTTGTATTGGATGAGGCCTTCCATACTCCGTTGGCCCAGTCCACCCGAAATTCAACTTGTTGAGGTACTTCTCCGTAAAAGTTAATAAACAAGGGCCATTCAAATGTCAGATTTCTATCTACTTTTAAACCTTTTAGTCGAGGCACAAGGACAGTCATAGCTCCCTCGATGGCACTTGTAAGACAAAGAAAGCAACAAAATAGTAGACTGTAATTGACTTTAAGCAAAGGGACAAAAGCGCCCGCAATGCACCGGAATTTATTCTTTATTTAATTGCTCATTCATTAAATCGCTTTTTTGTACATGTTGAATGTGTTTGGTATCTCCCCCCAATTCCCTTAAGTCCACAACTCCTTAGCAACGTCATTCACAAGCTTCAGCTTGGCAAACATCTTCTCCTCGGTCATGCCGTCGGCGCCGATAGCCACACTGGCGAAACCGCACTGGGGGCTGATGCCGATCTGCTGCAGCGCCTCCTCAACGGTGCGGCCCTGTCCGTCGGCGATGATCTTGGCGGCCTCGAGCACGCGGCTCTTGATGACGGCGGCGTCCTCCAGCTCGGGGTCCTTGGTCGTCACGACTCCGAGAACGACGTTCTTGTGCTTGGGCAGGAAGCGCAGGGGCTCGAATCCTCCAGATCGAGTGTTGTCGTACTCGAGGAAGAAGGTGTCGTAGTTGAGAGAGGTGAAGAACTTCTCGGCAATCTTCTCGTACGAGCCCTCGCTAAAGTGCATCGACTTGGAAAAGTTGCCTGTTCACAAGAATTAGCTTTGCTTCGCATCTCTTGAGCTGAGAAAAATACTGACCTCGGCAGATGTGGAGTCCGACATGGAGACCCTCGGGGCGGCCCTCGATGCAGTCATTGTGGGCCTTGATGTAGGTGTCGAACAACTTGTCCGGGTCCACGCCCTCCTCCCGGAGAGACTCAACCATGGCATCAGAGCAGAAATAGGCCAGCGTGGGGTCGTCAATCTGGATGTTGCGCACACCCTCGCTGTAGAGAGTCTGCAGCTCCTGCTGGTAGGCCTTGGCGAGGTCGGCGAAAAACTCCTCGTCGTTGGCATAGGCCTCGGCGCTGTAGCACTTGCCCGACGCCAATCGCAGGTGGAAGTAGCAAGGTGGTGGCATGGTGAACTTGCACTCGCCCCACTGCTCCTTGGGAACGCAGTCCCGCAGGAGCTTCCAGTTGTCCAGGTAGGGGCTCTTGGAGTACTTGATCTTGCCCTCGCAGATGGCTGCCATGGGATACTGGCGCCCAGTCTTCTTGAGGGCGGCAATTGGCGGGGCCGAAATGCGGGCCAGCTCCCACGGCACGGGGCTCACCTCGCGGAAGCCATCAAGCTTCTCGAAGAAGCCCGAGAAGTAGTACTTGCGGTCAAACTCACCCGAGGACAGAGCTCGAACGCCATGCTCCTGCTGCTTCTTGACAATGTCGGTAATGGCCGCCTTCTGAATAGCGAGGAGCTCTTCGGGCGAGACTTGCCCGGCGTCGGCCTGAGCCTGGGCCTGGGAGAGGGCCTCAGGTCGGATAAGAGAGCCGATGTGGTCGGCGTGGAACGGAAGCTTGGTGGCCATGACTGCTGTGTTATTTTCCTCGTCTACTCTACGGCAAGAATTGAAGCCCCGAAGGAGGGGAACCGAGCGATTAAATATAAAAGCTACCCATCATCCATCTGTGGGTTTACTCCGTCTTGCCGACGGTTAGACGGGGATTACTTTGAATCCTAGCCTTCGATCCCTGGGCACAGTGCCTGTTTCGCAGAGGAGCAAGATGCTAGTCATGCATACAGACAGGGCTTCCCCGGAGCTAAAACCCGTTGACGGCCATGGCTGCTCCAATAGGATGCATCTGCCACTTGACATTAGCTCCGTCGTGAACACCTAGCCCCTCCCCCCACCTGCATCTGTTCGGCTGTGAAAGACGGCTGTTGAGTGAGGTGGGATGCGCCGAGGGTCAATTGGGAGGCGGATTCTGCAAAGAACAGAAGAATACGGCTAAGAAAAAAAAAGTTGGGCTGATCGTTAATTATAATCGATTGACGACGTCCCGACGTGAACGATGCGCTTGCGTAGATAACTACCCCTCCTCTGTCCCTGGCAGTCCCGATAACGCACTGATCCTTGCAAGAGCCATTTTACTTGACCGCTCATTGATTTGCTCCACGCTGCCCAAACTCTCCGAGCCAAGAATTGGGGCCGGCGATTGAGCATCTTATCGAGCGGAGTTTGAGCCAAGACGGAGGTTTTTTTTTCTCCTACATTACTTGACTGGACTTTGGTCATTTTGTTACACAAAAATCACCAAGTCTACCTGTAGGTAATGGAATCTTTGAGAAAATGAGTGTAATTTTTTTTCCAAGAGATGATGTCAGTGCTAAAGATTGACCGCTCTCTATGATTGACCCAATCAGTTGCATTCAATGCACAAGCTTTGGCACCAAGGCTAAGTCACATGGATGCTGAAGCGAGGCGCGCAAACATGCTCCAAATCCCCGTAGCTAGTGCTCGAATAATAAAGAAATCGGCCATCGCATGGTTGCCAAAATCACAAAATTGGACGAGCCTTTTATTTATGGGATTCAATACGCCTATGAACGTTCAGAGAAGGACAACGTGCTAACAAAGCCGTAAATGAGTGGAATCTCATCATGTCTCATTTACAGCAACGCTGTCCATCCAAGTGTCTACGGTGTGGTCTGCAACAGCTAAAATTCCAAGGGTTTATACAATGTCACTGTGAAACCTCCTTCAGGCATGAAATTCCACTTAGTCAGGGTGACTTGCATCTATATTTTTGCTCCTCTCATTGTCTACAGGGCGGAGCGAGGGGCGAATTCGAGGTCCCACCTCCCTTCAGGATGCAACGATCCGAGACAAAATCGAGAATTTTACTCTAGCCCAGAACTAACAAGCAGCTAAAAGCCACGAAGCTAAGTAGATGGGTTTCTCGCTGCAGGGATGGATTCAAAGCTCAATTTCCCAGCCATAGCTCGCACAAATTAATGGCCGTAAAGAAAAATCGGCGCATCGTATGGATCTATTTTCTCATAAGGAAAAAGGCGAAATTACCATTCCACTATTTCTAAATTTAGTAAATATCGTTCAACATCGCTATAGCCGGTTGCCGTGGAGGAGAATAGGAGGGAAACATGATTCTAGCTGCCCTCGAACAAAGTGGGCCAAGCCCAGCCACCAGTTACATTCCGACCCTGGGCTTGGTTTTCACCTGCTCAAGTTCCATCCAAAACCTAGATGATCCGGGTTTCCATGATGTAACAGTCTCAGCATTAGCTATCTAATATTAGAACAAGTAAAGTGCAACGGGACACCACAGTGTTGACCAACAGATGTAAACAAACAAACAAAATATATGCCTACACTTATTCGACTCTAGGTCAATATATTATCAAGATATGGGTTTCATAGTTGTTCCCGTGTCAACGGTTTTGTTTTAAATTGATGCACCACATGGGTTATTGCTTGTCTAAAGTTGTTGTGCTCTGCTTAGTGTGAAGCTGCAACCTAACACCAAATGCATTCTGAATTGGCGTAACACGATGCTATCAATCACACAAAAGTTCAAAAAGAAAATGAAGATAAAAAGAAATAGGCTATTATTTTACAGCATGCAACAAGATATAAGGAATAAAATACCAGACCAAATGGAGCGGTAGAATAAGAACCGGATTGATAAATACTACTATCTTAAGAAAAGGCATTGGATAATTTTGTAGAGGTTTTATTTTAGGTAGTGTAGAAATCTCCAAGTTTCAGACATGCATCAACAAAAGTTGGTCACTGGCGCAACTCCAGTTCTGGTTCGCTATTCTAACAAGGGCAAAAACAAGGAATTAACAGCAACATATTAGGCACAACATCGTCCCAGCCGAACAGTTCAGAATAACAGGTTTAATCGATCAAAATTTACCCTATACTTTCTTCGAAATGTCCGGAAATTTATTTTATCCGCAAACCTAGTGTGGCCATGTGATCAGGCAGCTTGGAGGGTGAGATGGACTGTCTCACTTATTCAACCCTGGTGTTTGTCCGGGTCTCCCTCTGCACATCACCAGAATCTAACTCAGAGAAATCTACTAGTTTTACTTCATAGAGGAAAGAGTTGATTCTATTCTCCTTCATTGAATCCCTAAGATCCCGTACTGTATTCCAGCATTAATGACTAACTACCATTCGTTCGTCCACACTGAGCAATTGTGTTATGTTCATGTGAAACATACAAAATAAAAGATCCATGACCACGCTTACTTACTGGGGTCAATAAATACCAATAGTCCCAAGAAAACATGTACGTGCTAGACAAGACTCTCAGTCACTGGTTGGTTGTGCGTAAAAAATGCCACCCCAGAGCAATACCACTAACACCCATTTTCATCAATGACAACTTAATAATAGAAAGAATTCCGCATCACCGCCCAGATTCAATAGCTCTTTTGGCTTTATGGCCCATTCTTGTCAAGGACCGCCTGAACAATGCTTACGAATACCAGGCTACTCGCAATTACGGAGCGATTGCTCCATTATTACGGTGGACCATGGAGCAAACTGGATTGCTCCAGACTCATTAGAGAATCCAATACCATGAATGATATCTTCTCAATCCTGAATTTGGTGGGGCGGTCGGCATTCTTCCTGGATAGTGTATGTCGAATTTGATGTCGGGGCTGGAAAGCCAGTCTCGCCAGTTCGGACCCTCGCCCCCGACGGGCCTGACGGGCACGTCGGCACGAAACATGGTCCCCTTGGTCGATCTCCAGATCTCATTATGTTGATTCCAGCTGACCCTCTGGAATTTTGTGCAATCCTAGGGAAAGAATCGTCGGAAATCCCTCGCCAGGACAGGAATTCCTCGTAGTCTTCAAGACGGTGCGCTGTTCAGAGACTGAACTGAGACAGGTCAGGGGCAATTGGGCCAACTCCAAACGGGGCACATTCTTTGCTGTCGATGGGACGCGCCAATGTCTCAGCCCTCCTGGAATACCTGCGCTCTAGCTTGTCGAAGCTAGCACTACACACATTCGCCAAAGGGATACGGGAGGGTTTGGCCTGTGCTGGCAACATAGCAACAACCCACGAGAAAGGGAGACTTCACAATGTATAAAGTTGAGCCATGGATCCCTCCAACTATCTTCCTTCCTCCTCATCACACTCACTTCATTCTTTACCAGCCTCGATTCAATCGCTCACTCTCCGAGAGCTACTTTTCAGTCTTTACAACCAAGTCACTCGTTCATCACCAGCAAGATGCGTTACTCTATGATCTTCGCCCTCGCCATGGGCAACCTGGTCGCTGCCCAGACCCCTGATTCCACCCCAATTGGGTACGGGACTACTCCCACCGGTACTCCCACCGGCACTCCTACTGGTACTCCCAGTCCCACTAGCACCCCCGGCGGCAACAGCTTGAAGGATTGGGCTTACTACGGATGCCTTTCCTCCACCAGCGGATTCCCCGGCTTCTCGCTGGTTGATTCCTCCGAGGACAACTCCGTCGACACTTGCTCCGGCAAGTGTGAGGGTTCGCGATACTTCGCTCTTCACGACACGTGAGTCCTTGTTCCCAAATCATGATACCAATAGCCACTAACATATTTCCCAGCGACTGCTACTGTGGAGATGATCTTGAGAAGGACTCCACCAACAAGGTTGGAGATGAGGAGTGCAACATCGCCTGCCCTGGTGATCCCGCTGACAGGTGCGGTGGCAACTCTGGAGCCAGCCGCCTGGTCCGTCGCCAGAACATTCCCCTCAACTTCCTCCTCTCCGTCTACATCTCTGTCACCGCTGGCGAGAACACTGCTACCGTCACCGAGACCGTTCCTGGCCGCGTTATCACTGAGACTGCTACCCGAACTGAGGCCAACGGCGAGATCGAGACCGTGACCAACACCCTCATTGCTGTCCCTACCGGCGTTGTCATCATCTGCTACGGCGACTACTGTGCTCCCAAGCACCACTGCCCCGTCTGCACCAACTGGCAGGTTGTCTGCCGTGATGGTTCTTGCTGCCCCGAGGAGTGCCACGGCGACGACTGGGACAGACTCGTCATCTGCGAGGGCGACGACTGCAAGTACTCTGAGGGCAACTGCGACCAGAAGATCACCTGCAACGGTGAGAGCTGCAACTGGGAGAAGAAGCACGATGAGGGCCAGAAGAAGTTCTCCTGCGACGGTGATGAGTGCCACCACGAGTCCTGCACCGGCGAGGAGTGCGGCAAGAAGTACATCTGCGACGGCGACGACTGCGACGAGGCCATGACTTGCAAGGGAGAGACCTGCCCCGCCCCTACTCCCAACGTCGCTACTCCTGGCAAGATCGTCTACGTTCCCGAGGGCGGTAAGCCTGGCAAGCCCCAGTCCTGGGTTCCTCAGGGCTGCACTGGCGAGGGCTGCCCCGCTCCCGGAACTCCCACTCCTGTCGGCGTCTCTGGTGCTGGCCAGAAGTCCGTGGCTGGCCTCGCGGTCATCCTGGCCGGTGCCGTCTTCGCTCTGTAAGCTTGCTCACATGGGGTGTGGTCGGGCTCGCAAGGGCTTTTCTGTGGATCAATTCTTCATTCCCAACCTGAAGTGGTAATGCTCTGGCATCTGGTGATGGATGGGTAATGTCATCATTAATGATGTAATTAATTTTTTAGACATGGTAGTAATGGAGTTGTTTTATTATCTCTAAATTTTTGCATGCCAACAGTAAAATACATGACATGGTTCTTTGTGGTGAATGGAGCATCGTTCCTACGACGACCCTCATTGCTCAGCCGATGGCCCAGGATAATATATTAATTTCGCTGCATGCCACTTATACTGGAAAAGTCTAACCCTGGTATTTGCAGGTCTTCCATACCACTAGAATCATGTGGCGGTAATAATTCAACAGATCTAAACAGTGTTGCATTCGAGTGTTACGGTCGCCTTTTCCACTGTCACTTCATAGCAACAGCCGGTATACGAATACCAAAGTATAACACTTTATATATTCTAAAAGTATTATCCGGATGCGAAAATAAATCGGTCTATACCTTCGTCTCCTCACCTCCATTCGGTGACGTAGTATTTTCTCTCTCGGCGATTACCCCGCGCTCCAACAATGCTTGGAGATAAGCTAATTATAACCGTAATAGGTTTTTTTATTTCTAAGTATGACGTCTCGCGTCAGGGGTGCGAAAGAGCCATAGGTGTGGCTGAGTTGGTTGGTTGGGCTCCCACAGCACAGCTGTAAGCCGGTAAGTAGGGTATCATTCGCAAAAGGTCAAAGCAGCTACTTGTGGACCCAACCCCGCATGAGGGATGCCAGCAGTATCATGTATCGATACGAATTTGTTCCGACTGCGCATACAGACCCCGAGGAACGCCCGTTTTTCTATGCCCAGCCACTCTCTCATGCGGAGTGACCATTATGTTGTATTGCCGCCATGTGATGTTCAAGGCTGCGACTTGTATACCGGTAGCATCCAAGAACGCCAAGGCGTTTTGTATTATTCTTGGCCGCTACCAACCTCTTAGCTACATCAAGCTATAGTTAGCCAAATCTCAACGGTTTCAACGTTCGCCAAAAGGCGATCGCCATGGTTGCGTAGGTAAGCTATGCAAGGGACAGGCGATTCTTCTTTTCTCTTAGCTCGCAAACATTTGGATGGTCTCCTTCGTCAACTCCAAGGACCGTGTACAACATCCACTCCGTATTGGTACTAGAGCCAGCCAACATGATTGGATTTCGTGAGCATGATTTGCAGACTGCGTCGGGCATCTGAGCTCCGATTTGTCATTTAACACATCCGACAGCATACACGTGAATTAGTGACTAGCTGGCGGTGAATTTCAAGCACAATGTCGCATGCGCATGTGCCGTATATCCGTTGCCGCACATTGCGTCATGCCGGAGCAAGATCGAGGCATGGCCCAAGCAGCTTGCGTGCTTTGCAGGAAAAGAAAATAGAATCAACTGACACGGGTAGGCAGCCATCGGCAAGGTCGGACCACATCCTTGTGTCGGGCGAGGGAGAATTTGACGAGAGAATTTTCCGCAATAGGGTGCTCACAGTCAAGTATTGATCACAACTCACAAGGTTTCAGTTTAGGTGGTTGGATCCCCTACCTACAGGAACCCCTGGCACATTTTAAATATCCACTTGGAGAGTCATGGGTGTCGGTACGATGAGACCAACAGGATATCTCGCTGAAAAGTTTCGATTGCCTTAATTCACGCGTGGGCTGAGGCTGAGGAATTACTGGGGGCTCAGCATCCCCGTTCAAGAATGTTCTCCGATGTCAGGCGGCAGAGTAAGCTTATGGCAATGCCGCGATCCTTGCAAAAAATGGTGGATATTGAAGGCAGATGCGATGTTTCACTGGGACCAACAAGGGCCCGGACAGCGGCCTTTCGACCCCGCGATGCTTCGATCAGCGGCTTCCAGCTCCTTGCCCTGGCTCTTGTCAGCTCAATTGCTACGCTGTTTCTGTGGGGATACCCATGCATGTAGCTGCATGTAAACGGACGAATAGGGCATGAATGCAATTCGTTTAAACAGGAATTGAACAAGAGAAGCTGGCCAACCGTGCAGTGGGCCCCCGGCGACAGCGAGCGACAGTTCTCGGGAGTTGCGGCAGTCAAAGACCTGTTCCTGTCGGAATCGGGCGATGAGCAGATTTGCGGTGGGCGATGTAGTTGGAGTCGAGGGCAAATTGAGGTTTCAGCGCTCAAGCTAAGATGTCGGAATTAGGGCCGTGGTTTTGGGCCAACTCGGTCAATTAAAAAAAAGCTCCTGGGAGGACTAGCTACTGCGTGGTGAGGGGGTGGAACACTCAGCTGTCCCACGTACAAGTGGTCCGCCAAGCATTTCTGAATCGGAAAACACGGTCTCCGTTGTATTCCCAGACACGTCTCTCACTGGCCATTGGCGCAGGAGGCACAAGAGAGAGATTTCCGGGCCCGTGTCTTGAGACCGTGGGCACTAGTCAGGCATATGCTCCATCTGGCCATTCATGATGACGTCGCGATTCAGGCCGAGGGACTGCCGGAGATGCGCATCATTTTTCTGACCGGCCTGCCGTTAAACCCGAAGCTTGAGCTGGTTGCGCAGAAGCAAGTTGGCGGCGAGGGCTCGTGTCGTGTGCAGCGAGTGGGAGAGATGTGCGATGATCGAAATTTGGAGGCTGAAACTAGAGCCAAGTCGAATTAAGCATTTAGCGTAGGCGGATCCGCTAGGAAAATTTGAGCGCCTGGGCTGGGGAAGCATTTGCGCTCCATTGGGGGAAACCAAGACGCTCCGCCGGACGAAAAGCAACACCACACGACTGAGATAGACAATTACGCGGCAAAGCCAGGCCCTTGTTTTAGCTTGAGTGTCCAGTCGACTTACATGGTGATGGCCACAGCCACACGAGATAGTCTTATCGGCCTCGCACACCCACTTCCCACCCAGCCCGTCTTGGCATGCTGCAAATTTGAAAAGCGAGCATGCGAGCTGAGGAAGAAGCAAACCAGTAAAAAGCACAACTCGTCCCACCGGCGCTGTTGGGATCCGACCCCTTGCCGATGTGTTGGACGATCCCCAGTATGTATGCATGTAACCCATAAGCCAGGCCTGAAAAGATTATCCGTAGCCATCATTATGGAACCATTGAGGTGCTCCGGTGCCAATGGGAGTTCGTCTCAATTATCTTATCGCCTGCATGTCTAGCTCTCAACATCGAAACGGGAACATCGTGCAGCCATGAACCGCACCATACGAGCGCCGATCGTGGTTGGTAAGCGTCCAAAACACACAGCGGGACGCCGGAGCGGCTGCAGATGACTGCGTCAACCATCTGTCGTAGCTGCCGTCCCCCTCTATTACGAAAGCTGGCACATCTTGGCAGTCTAACACGATGCTGCTGCATGGTTGAAACTGGAATAGGAGACAGCATCCTGTTTTTTGTATAAGTATGTAGACGAGAAGCTTGATTCCTCTCCCTTTGACCTCATCAGCATCATCCAGTCTTATCCCATACACTCTCTCACATTCCTTGTAAACAATATCTTATCGAATATTTTTGCAAACATGTTCGCTCATTACCTTATCACTGCCTTGATCGCCGGCGCAGCCGCCTCGCCCATTGAAAAGGCCCAGCAGCAACGACGACAGAGCAGCGTCCCTGTTGGTACCATCATCACCAGCTGCACTGTGGCCGGCGATGTTGCCGTTGCATTTGACGATGGCCCATACATCTACACAGATCAAATTCTCGACTCCCTTTCAGGCTCTGGTATTGCAGCTACGTTCTTCGTCAACGGAGCAAACTATGCTTCCATCTACGACTACAGCGCAACTGTTCAGCGCATGATCAACGAAGGCCATCAAGTTGGCTCCCACACGTGAGTCAAGTCTCAGCTGGAAACATGAAACAATTCAATGGAGTCCTTTGCATTCTAACCAAGTCGATCCGTTCAGTTGGAGCCATGCCGACCTTGCTACATTGTCGGATGCCGACATCAGATCGCAGATGACGCAGCTCGAGACTGCCCTTGTCAGCATCATCGGCCAGTTCCCAACCTACATGCGACCGCCCTACTTCAGCACCAGCGCAGCCGCTCTTTCGACTCTGGCAGATATGGGTTACCACGTCATCCAGGCCGATATCGACACCCAGGACTGGGCAAACGACGACCCCAGCGCTATCCAGACCAGCGTGGATATCTTCCAGAGCGGTCTCGACAGTGGCGGCTCCATCGTCCTGGCACACGACGTCCATGCCAACACCGCCAGCACTCTTGTTCCCGCCATGATTTCAGCCATTCAAAGCAGCGGAAAGCGAGGTAAGCTTTTTTTGTCTCAGGATATCCGGAGCGTGTGACGATTCTAACGTGGCGATAGGTGTCACTGTCGGAGAGTGTCTTGGCGATGCCGCGGCCAACTGGTACCGCACCTCGCGATAATCAGCTCCGCCCTGATTTAGACACGCATGTGTCCCCATTTCCAATTTAATATGTTTTGTAGATGAATGATACGATCTAGGTGGAGGACTTAATAATGTCTAAGCCTGTCAAAAAGAACAAAAAGGTCATTGTGCGAGGTCCTCTAAATTCGGCCCCGGCGGACACATTTTTCTTGGGCAAATATCTGATGTACAAGATTCTTTTCTATTATATATTTATCTAGCATTCTAGACCTGTAAAATGGTTTGGGCAGATCATTAATGTCAATACGACTTATTTTTTTTTATTCAACGCTTACTGGCAACTGAATGAGTGATGAGTGACATGATGTCCGAATACATGCTTCAATCTTCCAGTTGAATGCATAGTTTTCTGATTTACTCAAATGAGCTGAAAAATGAAAAGTAAAAAGAGAAAAAGAAAAGCGTGGCAAATTTGACCTAGTAAACCAAATAGCGGCATTTTATACGCTCATGGCTTTACCCCGAGGTGTGCTGACATCGCTACTTACATTATACAATGAACGTGTTGCAGCTATATACAAAACAACTTCGATATGTCATCACGAAAACTTTTACAAGTCTACAATACTTTTTTTGATTTAATGGCTACGCTTTTCTATCCATTCGTAAAAATATGTCAGAATTGGCTTTGACTTGTCAGCACCCGCCTTATCAACCACAGGTACTCGGTACTTGCCTTAAATGTCTTCAAGTAAGTCTCACCCACAAATGCCGGTGCTTACCAAGTTGGCTTGTTTCTCTATTGGCCATAGATAAATGAGGCACATTCGCTTACATTGATGTCACTCTTCAGTTGTGAGGTTTCATTGCCAAGAAACGCCACAGCACACCCGCTTACATCTATTGGATCCAATATTGCTTATTGCACGTTCCAGAATCCTCCTTTTATCTTGTACAACGTATCAGAATTGTTCTAGAATCGCCGCAGAGAGTGGTCGCATAACAGCTGAAATGCAGTGTTTTCCAACATGGTCCGATCCAGTCTAAAGTGGCGTTCCCGTCGAACTAATATAGGAACTCCTCTGCTCCGTTTCGATATCGCATTTGAGGCAACCTCAGGTGTGGCTCTTTTTGTGAGTGCCAATTCGTCGCTAATTCTTTTGTCTCGGCGTTAGTATAGAAAAGAAAACTGACACGCCATCAGTTTACGAAGCACGCCTTTGTAAGCTTATGCGACGCGTGTTCAATACAATGACGCATTCTCCATGACGCATTTTACATAGTAAATGAAGCTGGTATTTAATGCATGCCAAATTTTGAACCGATTTCGGCCTTCTCGCCGACACTCGACTAGATCAATGAAATAACGCCACGATTCTGGCCAAAAGGACTGAGAAGCGTCATTGCCAAAAATAGGTTTCTCTTCAAATATTCTTTATTTATTCATTGGGCCTTAAGGTTTAGGTGCAAGCTTAGGCTTACCCATCCAAGATGTTGTTGTTCCTTTTTGATTGCGATCATTGTGTTTTGCACTTCGTGATGTCTAGGTAACGTATTGTTTACTTCTCAATCTTGTTTCCAGCGTTCGATGATGACATGACCCATCGAGACTGTTGTTGTAGTTAATTTTTTCACGGGAATACACTGAATATATCTAAACTTTTACTTTAGAACAAAATAGAGAGCTATAAGATACCAGCACCTCTTTGTAGTTCCTAGCCAAAGGCTAAGCCGAGCGAGCTGGTGGCTTTAGGGTAGGGCCTCACTGGTTCAGCCACACTGACTCAATGGAACACGACTCGACTTGAACCACGAGCCATTACCATCCCGCTTCATTGCCAGACTTTGTGTAACATTTGCATATTAGTGATCATTCCTGCACCGCTCCTATCGATCTACATATGCTTAGGCCCCATGCAGTTTAGAGACGAGAAGATCCGCGGCTCGGCCCTCAAAAGGCTGGCCCCCATCCTTGTCTGGTACGACGGAAGAATCCGCACAGCACCGACTAGCGAAAGTGATGTGTCATTTTAGGGTCGGTGCTCTACCTATGCCCCCGGATTCCACGACTGCCGGATAAAGACTAAGACCAAAGAAACCTGGATTAGTTGAAAGGCAACGTGATGAAAGATTCAATCGGCCCTCGTATAGCGGGGGCTCGGGCCATCGACGTCACGGATGCTCAGACAATCTTCATAAGTTGGGCGGGACAGGCTCGGTAGCATCAGACCGCCCGTTCGTCGCCTATTCCAGCCAATGGCTGCTCGTGCTAACATTTAACTACAGATGGGGGGGGGGGGGGGGGGGGGGGCG